>CANSGD010001286.1:0-654150 GCA_947645195.1 Patellifolia procumbens | reverse complement strand
ACTCAGTCAATGAGCGGACCACAATTCACAATAAAGCCTCTCATCTCTTTCTTTTCCTCTATTCCGTAATTTTCCTTTACATCTCTCGTAATTATTTCTAGGACATGGAGAGAACTAATGCACACTGAATCCCAATGCTCAGCCATGGGAGCCCATGCTTGACAAAGCAGAAGAAGGAGATCGAACCATTTTTAACACATTCTCAAGAGGACATCCTGTGGCAGACCATGAAATCGACAACTTCTTTTCAAGGTACGTTTTCATACATTCCTTTATTTTCTAGACATTATAGGTTTCATCTGGATCGTTTTAGGTCAAACATTACGCATCAGTAGCCAGAATAAACCACTTGATGATTTGGCTAGCTAGAAAATCCCTCTATTTTTCTAGACATCTTGTTACACACATCGCAACTAATGAATAAAATAAAAAAATTACAACCCCTATCTATAAAACTAACTTTAAAGTTTTCCGATGTAACCAAGTTTTATGTGAGCTGCATTGAGACGATTTATGTGCATAGCTCCAACCTAAACGACCATCATTATTTGGAAGGTGATATTCACTAAGTGTTCTATGCCAGCAATGATTTTTGGAGATCAGGAAGAAAAGCATTTTTAGAATAAACAACAAGTCATTATGGTGTAAAAGATACAAGAAACGAGAGGCATCCAGCCCTCAGCAGAACTAATTATTGTAAACTTTTTAAGTAATTAATGATATGATATCCCTTCTGGTTTGCTTTCAAGTATAGGTCAGCAGTAGCACTCGTGAATGATGATCATATTGCTCATACGACTGCCACATTTGGCGGAAGTTTGAAACAGATATATTCCAGTTTTCGTATTAAGGAAAACAGTAGAAGAGGCACTGATGTGACCATAGACTTAATGAGACCTTTTCTATTAAAAGCCAGTTTAGACCAAGCATAAAGGTAGAGAGATAAAAAAAAAAAACACCTGCCAATGTCATACCAAATAGAAGGGAAGAAATGAAAGAGTACATTCCCCCTTACCATGACTGTAGACTGTACTGCAAAATACACCCACAGTTTCTGTACTCCGATATGCTTTCTAACTGTTTCAAAATTATATTATTTTCATCCTCAATGTACATTCGCAACATCTGAAATGTTGGATCATCACAGCATCATCAGTAACACATAAATTCAAGTATTCAACTACCAGATCAATAACCAAGTTTAGGGCAATGACAAATAATATGTTAAGAGCAAATATAAATGCTGGGAAGTGAAGGAGTAGCACTTTAAAATATATGGAACAGATAATTTTGGGTCAACTTCGAGACTTTAGGGAGATCAAATAAAAATTCAAGTATCAATCTAGCATATACAGAAACATGCTAAGACCTTATTTGATGGTACTTTTACGCATTTTTATGCTTATTTTGTGAATTGCATGTTAGTGCAAAATAAACGTGTCCATGAAGTGACACAAAGGAGCTTTAAATTGGTAATGTGCGCCTATGTCTAACACAAGTATTTCCCGAGTCCTCTATTTAAAGGAGTTTAGTAAAGAGCTTTCCAAATGATTAAGGGACACATGTATATCCGAGTCCTCTATTTAAAGGAGTTTAGTAAAGAGTTTTCCAAATGATCGACTTTTCCGTGCCAAGTTTAGGGACAAAAATTCTTTTATGAGGGGTAACTGTGATCCCCCGTAATTTTATGAATTTTATAAAAATATTTAAAGTATATTTACAAATGATTTTCACCACTACCATCGCCCCTTCATTTTCCACCTCTATATACGGATGTAGTAATTATGACTATAATTGCCTAATTATTGCACACCTAAACTTACTTGCGGTGAGTCCATGGATATAGAAGTTTCGTAACATTAGCATGTAAGGCAAATCAGCCATCTTGTCTCTAGCATATACAAAAACTGAAAAACAACTAAGACCTTGTTAATTACCACAATTTCGTCACTTAGCAGAGTAGTTTTGTAGATGGACAATTCAAGGGTCTATGAAAACGAATACTGAGCCACGGAAATTAATGTTAGATAAAGAGATTTAACACGACAAAAACATATTTTTCACTATCTCCTGATTGTCCGGATATGCATGTATCACACAAAGCGGCTTTTGCACAACACATTTTAATTAAAAGCATTCTGCACCTACTTGCCAACATGCACCACTTAGAGATCTAGCCAGCTCATCAACAATCTCTTCCACCCCTTATGTCTTCCTAGACCCTCTCTTCCACCCATGTTATACTTAATTTCATATACTCATATCTCAATGGAATTTAACAGCACCAACACTTTAATATTTGTATCACCTAACTTATTCAGCTTCTTCTACTTATGTGGTGTGCACTTTATCGTTGTGACTGTACCCAATCTAAGACAAGCTAAGTACATAGCGAAGTTTTAGAGACCCACTTTGTTTGGACAGAGCCCCAAGTGGTATTCTCCAACCCCTATAGGAAAGTGGGATACGTGAATAGTGTTACAATGCAAAGTGTAACAATCTTTGTCGAAACGGAGATAGTACAAGAGAAGAGAAGAAAGCTAACTTGGCAATATCATAAACTTCTTAAACTTTAAAATCATTATTTAGATGTTGAACTACATCATGTGGAATAAAAAACAAACAAGAAGCACGTCTGACGGAACAGCCAGTGAGCTTGTGCGTGTCATCGACATGCAATGTAAAAGCACAAAGTGAAACAGAGAAGAAAACCAGGATAGGGAGGCTGGCGTGCCTGTGCACCGCTAGTTCCAACTTCCACGTCAGACCTGTATTTCGACTTCGTTATTTTGTTGCTTATTATGTTAAAACTCTAGTTTATCGTCTCCTTACTTTCCTATTAGCTCAAATCATTTGAATATATCATACTTAGTTTCCAGAAGGAGCTATTGTAATTCAAGATCGTGGCCCCTCCAGAATATCTCCTAAATGTATCATTGTTATCTACACTAATGAGATCTCACGAAGGTAAATTGTAGGGCATTATCTACAAGATTGTTTGGGTAGTAAGATATGGTGTATAGTCCTTAATTGATTAGTAATATAAAAGTGGTTCATCCTCAACGTAATAATGAGAAATTTTCCACGTATATTTTGTATTCTCATTTCTCACATATTTCAGATCTATCATTTATTATGTTAATCAATCTTCCCAGTGCAACACACCATCCGAGGTAATTTTTGTCACCCTTTAAACATAAATTACTAGGCTTTTGGTAATCTATCTCCATTCTCTTCTTCCTCCCAAGGCTATGTCAGTTCCCCTTCTTTTCACTTATCGAATCTGAAGTTATTTTTACTTACCTAATATGGTCGCAACTTTTTTTTAGCAATACGATCTATTTAAATTTTCGGATCCTAATTTGTTGTCAATATATTTAGTATTACTATTTATGTCACCCCTAGTCCCTATTACTATTTCTAATAGTTATGATTACAATAATAATGATTATAGCAATATAATACTACCTACGTTCTTTTATGTTCTACTAACTTTCCATTGACATCCAGTTCCGCTTTCACCTTTATTCCTCTTAAAGGAAATTAAGTTTCCTCATTGCCTGAACCCACTACATGGGACCCATTTAACCTATTAATTACAAGGAAAATCATATGTGTTAACCCTGTGTTAACTCTTATGTTTCCACCCTTTGATATCCCCGAACTTGTAAAACGTCATTAAAGTTTGAGAAAAGTTGACGAAAGTTATTTGATGGGAAGGAAAAAAAATTCTCTGTCTTGTTCTTAATCCCTTCTCTCTCTCCTCTCATTCTTCCCCCCGAAAGCAGCCTTCAATCTCAGCAAGGAAACTAATCCTAATTGCTTGATTCTAATTTAATCGACATAAAAAATAGTTGCCCCTGAAAATCCTCAGTATAAAACACAAAACAGAGAGATTAATACATAAATTCACAATTGTTTTTAAAATTCCTCGTTTCAAACAAAAATTCGGTTGAATTCTTGAGGGCTAATGAAACAAATAGCCCCAATTTTAGACATTCTAAAGACCCTATATCAAATTTTAAATCACCCAAAAATGCGCTGCTGGCGTTTCATGGCCATCCATGCCGCTGTAGAAGGTTACATGGGCAAAACCTCCCCCCCATGTACGATTCGGCTGAATTCTGCGAGTAAAAGAGCAGAGCAACGGTTACATGGGATCTGCAGTTTTCTTTTTGTATCAACTCCCCTTTTTCAGGTATATTTTTTGAATACTTAGAAAATTTAGAATAATATAGTGGCCAGTCTGTTAGTCGAAAATAGAGATCGAAGATCGACCAAAGATCAAGGCAAAAGAGGGCAAAAAGAGGCCACAATACCTTGATAATTTGAGTAGGATCCTGAACAGTAGATGAAATAATTGGTAAACAAATTGGAGAAGTTTCTGAGTTCTTAGTCACAGTGACCCTAAACCTAACTCCTGGCAAATCCCCCTTGAAATGAAGTTTCAGTTGCGGCTGTGGCTAGCTCCAAATTGTTTTCTCCTTCACCTCTTACAAACATGCTATTTTCTTTTCTTATCTTTCAAGATCCACACCATTAATTTCTCAACCTTGGGCCTGGATTTGTTCTCTAAAATTCCAAGCTCAATGGAAACATTCTCCTCCCTACTTTCTGTTGCACTACTTACTTCAAGGAGCTCAGTAGCTCTGCAAATAAAAAGTTCCTTTTGGTGCGCAAAATGTTGTTTGGGTTGGATAAACGATAGAACTTCTAGATCAAGATGAAAGATGTGATTACGAGAGGTGAAGAAGGGGAGAGAAATTTTTATAAAGAGACAATCCAGTTATTCCTTTTGTTCTAAAAGTACAATACACTATAATTGTTAACTATTCTGTCACATTTAATGACGATTCACGGATTTGCAAGGTCAGATACACAAGTGAGGAGCTGAGGCTACCTCAGATATTTTCCCTTAATTATCAAATATTAGGTATACTTGATAAGGACATTTTGAAGCAGTTAAATCATGTTTTTATAGGTTTCAAGGGTTTTTTGACAAAACTTGAAGTTCTAGTTATTCTTTAAGGTTCTTGATGCAGAGTGATATTTGAGATGACGCTCTAACCCATGTGGCTAAACCATTTTCATTACTTTTTAATGTAAATCTAGTTTATTTCACTTCTTTTTACTATTTCCCCTCTTTAACTCTCCTCTAGTTTCATTTTTCCAATTTTAGCACTTCTGGGAAACCTTTACCATTGCCATTGAACCCCAAAACAGCTTTTTCTTTCATTGCTTGACGACTAACACATGGAGTCACTAACATTGAGATGGGAAGCTTCGGATTGGGACCGGTAAGAAAAATCACATCACAGGGGTTCGCTTTATACTTATAGCATCGTCTGAACTTATCAAAATCGCAAATCAGGAGGAGAGCAGTCTATGTCGTTCATACCTTCATGATACTTGTCATATCCGGGAATGCTTGACCCGGATTAAAAGAACAACATTAAAACATACTACCATGTCCTTGCAGTGTCAGGCTACTCCTCCCAAAGGATTATTTGGAGTGGACTTTCAAAAGCAGTCATTGCCAATGTATCCAAAAGTGAGAAGTCCAGGGGTTAGCCTAAACCAAGGTGCAGGAACAACACCGTTCTAGGACCCAGAAAAAAAAAATGGTGCAAAAGAGTTACAAAAATCACATATTATGCCCCCCGAAGGACCATGTAGTCCCCATTACTCCCAAGAGCTATGATTTCATCATCCAAGAGTTACGAAGATTTTGAGGTCAGCATTCCAAGACTGTGGCTTTGGCACCTCATTTGCACATAAATCCTAGGCTCAACCTTACATTGAAAGTTAGGCTACTAGCCTTTTGGGCTCATTGGCTCAACTAGTGGGAAAAAGAAACTTTGCTTTTCTAATCTTCACTCTCTTTTCTTTTATTTTTTCCCAAAGCTTACGTAAAACGGGGTGCACCGAGTAATGGCAAGGTGGATGTTTCCAACTCAAGTTTACAGCCACTATGATTATCAAAGGCCTCCCTCTAAGGATTGGTTCGAGCAATGAGGATTGAGTTACCCCTAAGTGCTCTAGCCCACACTATGCAAAGATCAAATGGGGCAATGCTACTAACTTGCCCAAATATCCTAAGTAGTTTTAGCATGTGGACATAGGATGAAAAATAAAGAGGGGGAATATGTACATGTAGAAGTAAAGTAGAGGGAACAAAGGGGGATTATGCACAAAAATTCGGAGATATTGAGGGTGATACTAACTCTTCACCTTATTCTTTCATGGTTAGTCAAACAAGCATTAATAGATGATGAGTCATAAATCCACCAAAACTAGTACGGTAGTACATACCATAGCTCAAAAGAGCTCATTAGGTCATTCCACAACCAACCTATCCAACATAAAACACTCTATTTATGAGCAAAAGAACATGAAAGTAAAGCTCAGTGGGCTATCATCATCCCCATTATCACATCTCATCAACTTCATGACCATCAAATCAACACCACCAACATCATCAACTCTTAATCATCACAATCACACCAACACCACCAACATCTTTATCCTATAATCATCCCCTATCATGATCTCATTTCCAACATGCATCATAAAACAAGACTTGCGACTCACAAGAACAGGTGGAATCCATAAGGAACATGTAACCTCCTCATTTAAACATGATGAAGCACTCCAAAGTCCTCCACAACCCCTGATGGAAGTTCCTGATACTTCAAAGAAAATACTACCTCAATACGATCTAATAACACCCTCCCAAGCAAAAGAAGATATGTGGCACAAGAAAGGCGGGGGGAGGGTAGGGCAAAGCTCAAGGGCCTAGGAATCACCTTCCTTTAGGGTTGGAAGAAGAAAGTGCTCGGAATAATCCCCATGCCCCAAGAGGGAAGGGCCATGCGTGTGAAACGAGATCAGCGAATAGGTTATGGGTAATTCTGGTGATTGGGTCCAGACCATATGGATAGGTAAGTGGTTCTTGTTCCACTCGGTAAAGGGCCAAGCCGGGGGAGAGCCATGGTAGTTAAGTCACCCTGATAAACATGATAATGTTTAATCTGATTGGTGTAAAGCACTAAATTTACTTGGTTCTCAAGGTGGCTTTGCATGGTCAATGGCGGATTTTTGAAGAACAATTGAAGGGAGGAGTGAAGGGGTTCTCCCACGGGCAATTGGTGCCTCTTTCTCAGGTGTGTGTTGGGAAGAATGCAATAAAACTCCTCTTTCACCAACTCAAAGTGTTGATCAGTATGCTCCTAACTCTCTCGACAAAATTTGCGAGGTTGAAGGAGAAATTTTGAGGTAATGTCGGGGCAAAAAAATACCTCAACTGGCAATAAATGAAGGGAAGTGAGTTAGTCGGCCCCATCGAGGGCAATTGGTAACAAAGTATGCGAATCGGCTTGCTACTCGAACACTTCTAATTTTGTAAGGGAGTATATATTCGGTACCTAATCGCAAAACCGACACATTAATCGGTAGTTTTGGGGAAGAGAAATCCTAGTACAACAGGAAACCCAAAACAAAGATCAATGCACAATAACATAACAATAATTTACATTGTTGAAGCTCGAAAAACGACCATTCCCACAAATAAGCCAATCCAAAAGTCTATATAACAAATTCGAACTTATAGCCTAAAAAACAAAACAAGAGAGTGCATCAAACTTCTTACCACAATTTGCTTGTAACTCTTTTAATATACTCCTTCCTTCCCGCAATTACCGAAACCAAATTAGAAGCAAAAACTGAGATATAAATGAACACTCACAAAACAGAATTGGCGATTTCGAAAGCACAAAATACAACAAATAAAAACAAAACAATGAGAGGTTCGAACAACATTAGAAAATCATGATGTGAAAATCACAATTGATCAAACCAACTGTAAACCCTATAAATCAGGCGGTAGTAATTTAATATCTGAAGTGCACAAAATTTGAACTATTTCAATGAAAATTAAAGTAATGGAGCAACAGAAACGAGAGAAATTGGAAACTTAGGTTACCTGTTATGGCGCATTTTCGCCGGAGATTTTCGCTTTCCGGCTAACTTCTGAAATTTTCCGGTGAAAAAGGAAATTTTTAGAGAGAGAAAGCTCTACTACCTATTTTAAGCCTTTGACCCTTCTTCTTTTTTTTAGGGGTTGTTTTGTATGGGACGGGAAAATTTTACTATCCGTATCGTAACGATCTTGATATAAAGTTGAGTCTAATAAGTGTTGCAATTTTTGCTATACAGAGGTAGTAATCAACATGCATCATAGTAATTCAAACATGCATGCAAGTCCTCAATAGAAGTTAATTAGTTAACAATAATCCCTTTAGCTAATAATTCCACCTCACATCTAATTATCTAAGCCTCCACAAGATTACCATAGAAGTTTTCTAGAATAAACTTCTAAATTCAAGATTACATTGGAGATTGTTTGGTAAGTGATTATTATTATTTGTGACTCTTTGTACCGATCATAAATTAAATGAAAGCACTATGATCAGATTGGTTTTATTACGCTTTTATTTGGCGTGATGTCAATAATTAACTAAATTTCTTGCAGATTATGCAGTAAATAGTATTTAGACCATTTATTCCTTCCTCCAACTGTTTACAAGATAAGTTATTTTTGGGGGTTGACCCTACTTGTAAGTTTGGAGTTTGGTTAGCTCAAGACCTTTCTAACGATGTTTCTTTTAGATGGAATTGGTCTTTAATTGTTCCCTCTAAGATAATAAAGTTTTGTAAATTGCGTGGATGGGCTTTTATCCATGGATAAACCTGAAAGAGCATATGTGCGATGCCGGTTTATAGTGCTCTATGAAGTTGTTTTAGGAAAAAATAATTCTCACTTATGTTTGATTGCACGTTTACATAAAAAATCCATGTATAAAGAGAGAATAAAGATGACAAATCTCTATTATTGGTAATGCCTCATTATTGTGTTGATGAAGAGATTAATCACTATAAAAAGTTGGTTGCTTTGCAAAAATATGAAAAAAAATTAGCTTTTGGTTGGTGGAACATTTGGTTCATTAGAATAAAAGCTAACTTTGACAATAGCTCTTTTAAGACTGGTTCAACAACTAATCACTTGGTTAAAATTATCCAAGCGAAGTTTCTAATCTTAGTACGACCTTTGTGAGAGATTCTAAAGAGCTTTGTTGGTTCCCTCCTCCACGTAACTTTATCAGCTAAACTTTGTTAGTCCAATATTAGAAGACTGTACATTAGCTATGGATTTTGTGAAAGAACAATTGTAAAAAGTTGTTGTTGGCTGCTTCTAAAACTACTCTCCTCAATGGGAGAGTCTCATGCTGCCAAAACTTTGGTCATGTTGAGCTCATAACAATGCAACCAAGTTCAATACAATCTTTAAATTGATGATTAATCAATTTCATCAAGTTGGGTCGTGCTAGAGACACAAAACAGTCATGGATTTCTTGAATGTAGTCCTTCCGTGACAATTTTTGTATTATCAATTTAATCAAGTACCTAAAAGTTGCCGCATAACCATCGATTCGAAAATGAACATGCAACTTTTGAGACTATTTCCGAGAGGCAAACAAGACTACAAATTTATATAAACAAAATTCATGCTCGTCGCCCACTTATCACTTTAAAGGTAACGTGTAATCATCCAAATACTACTCTTACATTAGAAGTAAGACCCTAAAACAATGACAAACAAAAAAATGAAATCCTACACTGTTTTAGACTTGATACTGGCCCAAAATAGAACCAGTCCATGTCTCAATTTCAACTTCTAAGATGTGCCCAAAAGCCTACATCTACATACCAGCCCTCGATGATTTGGCCTTTTGAGTTAATATCCTATCTTTCGTCTATTTGAGTTAATGAGCATTAAATTAGTCAGTGCTAAAATTCGGATAATTGGGATGAATATTCCTTTGCAAATAAGGACATCATAGTGCCACTCACACATTCATTCTTCACCTTAATTTTGTCGCAGAGCAGGCAGCGCTGGCATATTATTTTGGTACTTTCTCCAGCTTTCAACCACTTCGTGCATGCAAAAAGGAAGACCCACTTCTCAAACATACACAAACTTGTTTATTTTTCACCTATTTTAGCCTTCTATAGGAGAAATTAAGGATGTTTGTGAGGTGGGTTTATGTTAATCTGTCTGTTTTAGTGATTGTGAGTGTTATAATCTTAAATGATTCAGAGTTTTGTGAAGGGGGGTAAGACTAGTAGCTTCTCTAGAAAATATAATGATATCTCCCTTGATATGCCCTTACTAGGGATGTCTTTCAGCTTCCTCCTGGTTATAATGCTCCTCAACAGGTATGTGATCACCCTTTACTGTTCTATTTGTACAAGTTGAACTTTTTTTGGTAATAAAATAGTGGTTTGGACCCCGCTCGGGTTTTAATGGGTCGGACACTTCTAACAGTAAGGGTAGGGGAAGGGAATCCCCCCTGTGCCGCAAATGGAAATTGAACCCTCAACACTAAAATTGGAAGGTGACCTCCTTACTACTAGACCAAGCACTACACTTCTTTTATGTTTCTGGGGCTTATTTGTAGTTTGAAATACCGAAAGTGATGATTACACTCCCTAAGTTTGCTCAAAGGTGAATTGGACCCCAAGTGTAACGCGAGGGTCTAATCCCACCTTGGATCAAACTTAAAAGGATGTGATCACCACACAAAAGGCACCTTGGCCCAGGATCACCTCTATAATAATAAGCTTAAGGTCAATATATAATGATTGAATCTATTTGTAACTAGAGTACATCTAATTAGCTTGCTGAACCATTAGCATGATACACTGCACATATTGTGTTCTTATATGCAATTAGATATGGACCAACCTCGACATTATATGATTTATTTGTATTTATAGTTCTGTTTAGGTCACTTTTTATCACTCTTGTCGATGCCATCTCCTCTAGTAACGATTCAGTTGACGATTCATGTTAGCCGACCCCAAATCACTTTGGGAATAAGGCTTGTAGTTGTTGTTATTGTATGGAATACTTCATATACTGGAAATTGTCAGTGATAATAAATGGGAATTTTCTGTTATTGTTCAAGCCAATTGCAAATGGACAACAAGATAAGTAATCTGTTATTCTGATCAGTAAAGATTTTCTAACATTATGGGGATAAAATCTACAATCACCTCATAATGATTCGATCAGAAGCCGTACCTATGTTAATGATAACATCTGAAGTGAACTCAGATCAGGCATGTAATTCTTATATTCGAGTTTGGTTCTTGAAGGTTCATATAACACAAGGAGACCACATTGGTAGAGCTGTGATTATCTCTTGGACAACTCCAGATGAGCCTGGATCAAATATTGTAACTTACTGGGCTGAAAACGGCGTAGGAAAGAAACATGCGGAGGGCATTGTTCTTACCTACAAGTATGTCAACTACACTTCGGGCTACATTCATCACTGCACTATTGCAGGGCTAGAGGTATGCTCTTTATTGACTTGAGCATTCGGGTTTACACACTAGCTTCATTGAGCATATCTAAGAGCAATTTGACATGAAGTTTTTACTTTGAGGTTGAGGGTCTTCTTGTTAGAATATCATAGTCTATAGCTTAATATAGCATGGTTGCAGTTCGATACAAAATACTACTATGAGGTTGGATCGGGCAATGCTTCAAGGCAGTTTTGGTTTGTAACGCCTCCAGAATCTGGTCCTGATGTCCCTTATACCTTTGGTCTCATAGGTATGGCTCTGCTCACAGATCACAAATGCATCTTTATTCCTTTTGTTTTTTTGTTTAATGGAATTCGATGTTGAGAAAGCTGAAGTTTGATTAAGATATTTTATTATCGTATATTGTAAATTCACAATGGACAGGGGACCTTGGTCAGACTCATGATTCGAATAGGACACTTACACATTACGAGTCAAACCCAACGAGAGGCAAAACACTCCTCTTTGGTTGGAGACTTATCTTATGCAGACAACTATCCTTACCATGACAATGAAAGGTGGGACACCTGGGGAAGATTTATTGAAAGAAATGCTGCTTATCAACCATGGATCTGGACTGCCGGGAACCATGAGATAGACCTTCTGCCAGCAGTGGTATGTTTCTTCAACTAATGCTGCCACTTCAAACAAAATAAATCCAGACATCAACTTATTAATATTTACTAGCTATTCTTGCAATTATTCAACATTTGTTTACTGCAGTAACTGCTTCCTGTGTATATTGTTTGCCTCAATGGCTCAATGTCACTTGGATTCTCGGGCTAGGCTATATGTCCAGAGTCAGACATGGCCATCTTTTGATTTTTATTTGCTAGCTTTTGGTCCAGCATGAATAGTCTAAGTGACATACCCATGTCGGAGCGTTGGAGTATACAACTTGGGCCCTTAAGGTGAAATGAAGAGTTAGGGTAGTACAGGTTTGCCTCGGGCTTATCATAGTTATGTCTTATATGAAACCTAAGGTTCATTCTGTGTTTCCTTTCAGACTTTACATGTTTTGTTTGTGTTTTTCTATCCACTTCTTGTAACTTAACTGCCATTTAGGGAAGCAAGTCAAAAGCAATCAGTAGATCTAACCTTTCTTCCACATTCCAACAGTACGATGCTACAAATTCGTAGAACTTCATCAATGACTTTTCCTTGCTTCTGGCAGGGTGAAACTATACCCTTTAAGCCATATACGTACCGCTTTCCGACACCATATCAGGCGTCGCTCAGCACTGCTCCTTATTGGTACTCGATCAAAAGAGCTTCAGCCCATATCATTGTCATGGCTTCCTACTCGGCTTTTGGTAGGTTCTTTCACGATTTACTTGCGTTGTCAAATTTTACTTAATATCGTAAGCTTTCTAGACAACATAGCTTTAATAAACAAATCTGAGTATCCTTGAACAATCTGTGATGTTAATCAAAGTGAATGGATACTTAAATTAATTGGAATTTGACAAAAACCACCATGTAGAGTACGACTCGTGCTTAATTCCTAGTGAACTTTTTCCATGATGACATACTCATATAGTCATATTTGCAATATTTCTCAGTCAGTCTATTGAAGTCCACCTTGTGTCATCTCACTCGTCTGACTTCATGGAACTCATTGGATAAAGAACATTATAATATACACAAATACAAATGCAGGGAAATACACACCTCAATACAAATGGCTGATGGATGAGCTGCCTAAGGTTAACAGGACTGAAACCCCTTGGCTCATTGTCGTAATGCATTGCCCAATGTATAGCAGTTATGTGCATCACTACATGGAGGGAGAAACCATGAGAGTATTGTATGAACCATATTTTGTCAAATACAAGGTGGATATCGTCTTTGCTGGTCATGTACATGCCTATGAGAGATCAGTAAGTATCATTGTCCCCTTCGTCTCTTGTCACTCTCTTAGTCACAAAACCGACCCACCAACCTATTGTTGTGTACTTATTGTAGTAGCATCAGTGAATGATTATGCTTGAGTATGTTGATGCAGGAACGAATATCCAATGTAGCATATAACATCAGTAATGGTTTATGTGCTCCTGTTAGTGACGATTCAGCTCCAGTTCACATAACAATTGGAGACGGAGGGAATCTAGAAGGATTGGTGTACGAGTATGTTCTTATACTTTCTTCTTTTGACAATCTACTAGTTTTTTTTTCATTGGCATCTAATATATTCGTCCTTAAGTTTATGGAACTACATCCCAATATGGGTCTTCGGGTGTGGGTTTGCTCGCCTTCCCCTAGAGCTAGCTAGCCACCGCTCACCGGGCAGGTCATTGTGGGTTGGAAAGCCAGACATAGGACTGGCACACTAAGTTATGCAGGTGGCTCGGTTCACCGGTAGGTACAGATGGGTGAAAACTATTAGTGAATTTGGCTTAAAATAGCTAGTTTAGAGCGGACAGGGTCAGGTCGCTTTGGTGGGTTACAAGTTTAATCCACAACCCAATCACTGGGTGAACTGGGCCCTGCGGCCACTTGCACTCCCCCTCACTTAAGACTCTGAGCTTCAACTGAACAACGGGCGCCCTACGATACCGATAGAGCTCTGGTTAAGTTCTACTTGGCAACAAAAAAATAATTTCCTGAAATCCTGATAATGGTGCTTACTATTTATGCAGAATGACCCAACCACAGCCAGAGTACTCTGCTTATCGTGAAGCGAGCTTTGGTCATGGCATATTCGACATTAAGAACAGAACTCATGCATATTTTGGTTGGCATCGTAATCAAGACGGATATGCTGCCGAAGCAGATACTTTATGGCTTCACAACAGATACTGGCATCCTATACAAGAAGCCTCAGTCGCTTCCATGTAAAATGGACTAATGGAACAAAGAGCAATTGCTTTGGCTGCAGCTCAGTTTAGTACATGTTAACATCTTCGCAAATCCTCCTATGTTTCTGCCAATGGTTGTCACTTTGCACCATATTTATCTAGTTTATTGAATTAGGTATGTGACAGTTCTCGAAATGTAGCATTTTGATTAATAACGTTGAATTATGTTATAATTATTTACCGGTTAAGTTTTTATTTTTGAATTAGTGACAACAGTTTGATTTTTGTATAATTCATGGTTATACTTGAACTAGTTTTTAACTAATATATCAACAAAATTTTAAACTAATCTTATCTGATTAAGGATAATATTATCCGATTTGAGATTAATTATTGTTCACATACTGCAATAAACCCGAAATATTATAAATGTACTACAGCAGCTTCTTGTTCAATTCTTCAAGTGAACCCCACTTAGGTGACGCATAGGTAGTCCCTAATATATACGGAAAAAAAATCTGGTTAAAATGCATCACGATTATATTTTGACATTATCTCACCATATTGATTAATGACGAGTTTTGAAGGCTGTAAACGACAAATGGTGCATAGAAAAAAGAAACAGAGGAAGTAATAGCTAATTGTTTTGTACAGAGCATAGTTTTATTCTTACTTTTCCTACCTTGTTTTCTAAAAAGTTGTAGAGGGAGTATGGGTCAATAAACCCTTTGTTCTTTATCAGAGCATGTTACTTTAATAAATAACCAACTCTACTAAAAGGAAAACACACATTATTAGACATTTAGGCTTATAACTGAAAGGTTCCTTGAACATTGAAATCTAACAAGAGTTAAATACTAACGATTGAGCATAAAACTTCAACAAGGCATATTATTCAAAATTTCAAATACTTCCAATGTTTTTTCAATTGAACATTTTAACTTTTGTCAATATTTATATACTAATATTGATTGGAAAGTTTGCATATTGTAAAAGAGCATATTTTAGATGGATGTTGGATTGATCTCAACGCGCGTTATTAGAAGTTTAGTTTTTCATAGTTTTTAGTAGCAAACTAAAACTATTAGAGGAAGTATTCATAATTGGAAAGGAACATGACAACTATTCATTCATAATTCTAAATGGAAAATCCGATCAATGCTCAAGACCATACTTTCCATCTTTGATACAACTTAAAAAGTATGATGCATGTCGAGACTTTGAAGGTTTAAAATTTCCTTGAGCAAGAGAAATAAAAAAGCATAAGTGAACCTTGACCAAATACGCTCAAAGACCACAAACTGCAAACATATCTAGCTAATGACAGCTTCCGACATGGCTTTGCTCATGCCCATTTTACCAGGAACGTGGTCCTTTCCAAGCTCTGATGAACAAAGTTTGTTGCCAGAGATAAAAAGAACCACTCGCCTAATATCCATAAGGGGTTAATAGAGAGCCATGAATGGGCTCGTCGACCTTTCGTTCTTTAGTCCCCACCCCCTTTCCATAAGGGGTTAATAGAGAGCCATGAATGGGCTCGTCGACCTTACGTTCTTTAGTCCCCACCCCCCTTTCCATAAGGGAGTTAATAGAGAGCCATGACTGGACTCGTCAACTCTTCAGCTTCAGCCCCTCCCCCACCCCTCCCTCCTGGCAAAGTTTCTAAGTCAAAATTGTTTACAATGGGGCTGTTAAATTATCTCCGTCGATATATCACCCACACAAGACATCACCAACTAAGCTAGTTGTCATTTGATTATCACGTAACTCGAGATTTTACAATCCTAGCACCAAATTACAGCATTTAGGCTCCGTTTAGTAAGGTGTAAAACATTTTCGCGGAAATTTTTTCCCCTCTATTTCTAGTTTTACATTGTTTGGTTGGCAAAGAAAATGGTTTTCCATGGAAAACCTTTTACATTGGAAAATTCATTTTTATGAAGGTTTTCCGTTATTTGGTTGCATGTAAAACGATTTTTCATTTTAAGCATTTTTCATTGTTTGGTTGAACTGAAAATCAATTACTTCAATTTTGTGTGAAAATAATTTCCTTCCACTTGTGATGAAAAATGTATTCCTCCCAATTTTGAGGGAAAATATTTTCAATAAGGTGGAAGATGGTTTTCCACCCCAAGTTTTACATTTTAATGTTTTCTCAAACAAAACAATGTAAAATGGAAAAACAATTTTCAAGGAAAACGTTTTACATCCTACCAAAGGGACCCTAAGAGTAAAATAACTCTCTCAATGATGAGAAACTATTTTCCTCACTCACACTCCTCCCACCACCTCCTTACTTTCTCTTTCATTTTCCTTTTTTCCATCATTTTTCTTACGTGCTACCAAACAATTGAAAACTAATTTTGCGATTGTGTTTTCCATTGAAAATCATTTTACATTGAAAATGTTTTACCCCTCTACCCAACGGAGCCTTAAATCAAGAGTAAACATGCCCATCAATTTTCATGCTAAATATTCTGAGTTAAAAAAGATGCAAAAAAATCTAAGCAAATCTTTTAGTATCTGTACACTATACAAACAAATTTACAAAGGAAAATTGTCATGAAATTTGTTACCATCACAAATTGTCATGAAAACATATCCAACGGAAAAATGATTTTCTGGGTTTAAATCAAAGCCCCACAATTACAATTTGCTAGCATCACTAATTCACATTACTCTTAAGACATCGAAATCCATAATTGTAGATTTGAAATTAAAGAGCAGAAAAAGGGATAGAGTGAAGACCTGAAAGTGGAGATTTTGGGGATGAAAACACCCGGAAAATAGCTCCAGCAATACCCTTGTGCTTCGCTGCCATGACTCTCGATCAATTGCAATTGAGATGGGGATTTGATTTGTTTGATTATAAGCTGGTGTTCAATTACATCAGTTTTTTCCCCAACTGAGTTTTTAGGGTTCACAACTTTTCCGGTTTCTCTACAAAGAAACGTACATTTGGAAAATGTTTTTGGTAAAGAGAACATTTCAGACTTCTCTTATCTGTTTGGTAGGGTGTAAAACTTTTTCAGATGAAAATTTGGAAAATTCATTTTTAAGAAGATTTTCGGTTATTTAGTTGTATGTAAAATGATTTTTCATTTTAAACATTTTTTCATTGTTTGGTTAAAGTAAAAATTAATTACTTCAATCATGAGGGAGAATTTTTTCCTTCCGCTTATGATGGAAAATGTTTTCCTCTCAATTTCGGGGGAAAAATGTTATCAATAAGGTTGAAAATGGTTTTCCAACCCAAGTTTTACATTTTAATGTTTTACTCCAAATCAAACAATGTAAAATGAGAAACAGTTTTCAAGGAAAATGTTTTACACCTACCAAACGGACCTTAAAGATTCACACATTTGGAGATCTTTTTGATAAAAAAAAATTGCAATTCCTTATTGATAGATAAGAGGTTGGGCATATATCAATTTATGTGTAGTATATTTATGGATTTAGGTAGTATTTTTATATCTTATGAATAATTTAGTAAATTTTTATAAGTTTAAGTTTGTATATTTTCTGAATAAAGTTAGAATGTAATAAAATTATAGTATATTTATAGAAAGTGTAGCATATATTTATAGAAATTATAGTTTATCTGATAGATGTATTGTTCACATCTATCACATAGGAATTAAGCATTTCCCAAAAATGATGGATAAAACTCGAATACAACTAATACAATATTGCTACATCTACCCATTTTGGGTAGTTTACCCTCGACTAATACAATACTAGCCTCATATGCACGCGATGCGTACGAATGATTAATATATATAAGGAGGTAAAATAACATCGTTATTTCTGTGGTGAAGTGTGTATATAATTTTTTGTTTTGTAAAATATAATCGCTAAATTTTAGTTGTTTTGTTTTTTAGAGGGGTAATCTCAAAAGAATTTAAAGTGTGAAATTAAATAAAAATACATATAAAAATGAATAATAAATACTTATTAGATAACATATTAGTATAGTGGTCTGAAAACAAAACACCAAAAAAGACAAAATACTTTACCAAGATTATCTAAAAGAAAATAGTTTAACTAAATGATTAAGATTGAAAATAAAAAAAATATATAACTTTAAAACTCTATTTCCTTAATTATAGGAGCTTTTAATTCCTTGATTTATTTTCTTTATTTTCTCTTTTTCTTATTTTTGCTGTCCACCCCCTCCTCTTTCGTTATAGTATAGAGATTAAAATATTATTAAATTATTTTTTAGGCCCGTGCAAGAATGCACGGGATTTTTTATGGTTTATATAATTTTTAAAATTAAACTACATAATAAAATTATTTTATATGAATAATTTTACGGATGCATTATTATCATATATCAATATTATTTGAGTTATATTCGTACTATTTTTAGGTTTTATTAATATATAATACGAAAATGTCATTAAAGTTTCGGAGGAGATACAAAACATGCATACATAATTAGATAGACATCAATTAAACAAATATATATACCAACAATATATATACAAAAAACTAAAATATAAATATAAGGTTATACTTTTTTTAACTAAAAATATAATTTTATTTCAAATAATTGTTAATTTTATATAAATATATTATACCAATAATATGCATCCAAAAAGAAAACTAAATGAACACAATAATAGTCTGATAGTACTCTAACATAAAGTAATTTATCAAAAATACCTATATTTTATGTAAAAGAAAATTTCTATAATATTTTAACATTGACTTTTATACAATGGTGTAACAAAAGTTGCTACAAAATGCATATGAATAGTATCAAACATTTAACATATCAAATAAAAAAATACATATAATTTGCTTTTATAGAATGATAGGAATAAGTTCAAATAAATTGTACTCCTTCCCTCACACTTTTCTACAACTCTTCCCTCTTTCTTTCTTTATAATAAATTCATTTGAAATAAGAAATAATATTATTAGATGTAAAATGTTGTTGTGAAATAATGAAAAAAGAGAGAATCTACCCTATGAATAATTCACAACCAAATATTTAGATGAATGTACTTGCCTTGAGTTTATTGATTTAAGAGATATAGCAATTGGTTCGGCACCAGCTCAGTTTAGTACATGTAACATCTTCGCAAATCCTTCTATATTTCTGCCAATGGTTGTCACTTTGTACCATATTTACCTAGGTTTTGGAATTAGGTATAGGATAGTTCTTGATATGTAGCATTTTAAATAATAACATTGAAGTTTGTTATAATCATTTACCGCTTAAGTTTTTCTTTCCGGAATTAGGGTCGGTTCTGTCCTGTTTATTTTCAATTTATTATTTTTAGTTCAGTTCAACTCTGGACAATACTTTTACTCTTACAAATCAATTCAGTTCAATTCAACTCATGTATTCTATGCCGAAGAGAACAGGCCTTAATAACAACTGTTTGATTTCTGCATTATTCATGGTTAATTTCAACTATAGTTTTTAAATAATATATAAACAAGATTTAAACTACTATTAAAGAAATCTTATCCGATTTAAGACTAATTAATGCTCACATACTGCAACAACCCCGATAAATTATAAAAATACTACATCAACTGCTTGGTCAATTATTCGAAGTGAAACGTAGCATACAACCCCACTTAAGTGACACATATGTAGTTTTATGAGTCACTGTGGCTTACTGACTGCAGATTGTGGGCCTAATTGGATATCTTTACGGCTGACGGACCCGATTTTAGTGGATATTTGTGACGGCAATCCTGCTCTTTTGGCAAACATATTCATGGCCATGATTTATGGTTTTTTTGGTGTTTGCACCCAAATTCACCCTTCGGGCTATATTCGGATTGAGGTCAAGTTCGGAGTGGTTAGATTTTATTCCTCTTTCAAAGGTGTTGCAGGGATTCAAACACAGATCCGTCCTACCAAAATCAGTCTCCATCATCACTGGACCAACACTTACTTAATGCTATGATTTATGGCGTGGAGTCTCAATTTCATGAAAGACTCCTATAAAAGCTTTCTTTAATTATTGTTGATCAGATTTGATAAGCGTAAACATTGAATAATTAGATATAATACATGAAGTCCAATATAAGTGCAGCTCAAATTAATTTAGGTGAGGAGAATCACACCTCTAGCCTTCAAATTTGACTGTTCATTAACTCGAATTTAGAACCTGACATAAATTGCCCATTTAAATAGAATCTGATTCATCAACATTAATATGAAGATTATAATGATCTAACCTGATATCAGAGATAGTGAAATTATTGTCTTAGACGGTCTGACTAGAACATTCGATCAGACGGTTTCAATGAATTACTTCAATATTTCGGTTAATGAACTCCAAACACGTATTATATTAGCTCCAACACAAAATACATCAACTGAAACACATAATGTATTACCTAAAATTTACATGAAGCGGTCTGACTAAATATTATGGTCAAAAGTGTCTAACCAATATGCTCTCTCAGAATTATAAAGATTTATATTCACCAAGGAACCTCTCCGTAATTGCCTAAAACATAATGGGTGAGAAACAAAAAAATCCGATTTTATTTTGACCTCAACAACCTTACTTTCTTGGATCACACCCACCCATTCTTCGCGACCCGAGAACCATTACAAGTCTGTTTTATCAATTCATACTTATATCAACCCAAATACTATTAGTTACTCCATTCATATACATGCTCATCTGATACATGCTCATCTGATCTAATTAAACAATATATCACGTTACAGATCCATAAATCTAAATGTTGACTCAACCTAAATATCCCTTGCACCAGATATCGAACACCTGTACAATCCCAAACCGAAACAAAGATATATTCAAAATGTCGGAACCGGAATGCTCGGCTCGGACAACCATATAACCAGATTAACCACTTCTCTCCTACATTGTAATTCCTCTATTGTTACCCACAATTACTTGGGAGTTGGAGATTTAAAAGATGATTATGAGAATGACTTCCAATTAGGGCAACCTCTGAAGCACTTCATTTCACTCCTATATAACATGTACACATGTTCACTTATAGTAGGTCTTAAAAAACAAACCCAAATGATTGGGAAGAGAAATTACCACCACTCCTAGTTTTCCCCTTACAATCTTTCACGCCACCAAAGTGGTAAGGACTCCATGTTTTCATATTATGATATTACTTAAAAAGAAAAGCAATCCCCTAAAGCACTCCTAAAAATCCTACATTTACATATTTATTACCCTTTATCACCTCTTAAGTTTTCTTTCATACCTTATTCACTAACATATATATCTATCTATATACATATATGTTACAATATTCAATATTAAGCTTCATTGTGTCAATTTCTCCCCTGTTTTCTGCTCTAAGACCAGAGAAACTGGAAGCTATCATCATATAAGTTGCTGGACAATAACCCTGGTTCGTCTGAGGTTAAAAATTCTGCCTGCGGATCGATAACAGGTGGCGGAAATCCAAGGGTCATAGCAGTTTCAGCCCACAAAGCGTCATCAAGCTCAGGCAAACTGGGGTTGGGATTCTCCCAAAGACCATGATTAATCCCAACTTCATTCTCACCATAACTCTCGCCACTTGCAGTACCGCTATCAGTTACTGTGGAAGTCGAATTTGTCTCTATGGGGAAACTAACATCACTTGCCCCAGAGAGTGAGCTGTTATCAGACGAGCAACCTCGGTTGTAGCCATTCTGATAACAAGGTATCTGAACCTGGGCCTGGGCCTGGGCCTGGGCCTGGGCTTGGGTCAGGGTGGGAAGCTGGGATGTGTAGAGCTCGGGCAAGTTAAGTTTAGCATCAGAACCATAGAGCTTACGAGCAGCAGCATCATAGGCTAACGCAGCTTCATGGGAAGTATTAAAGGTGCCGAGCCAAAGGCGAGCCCCACGATTAGGCTCGCGAATCTCGGCCACCCATTTCCCCCAAGTCCGCTGTCGGACACCCTTGTACGTACAAAGGGCATTCTCAGGTCCTCCTTTACCTCTCATACAACCCTTCCTAGAACTAGCATGACACACCTGATGTTTTTTCCCCTGCTTTTTCTCCCCCAACCCCACCTTAGCCTTCAACATTGTAGACAACAGACAATTTAACTAAACAAACTTCAACAATGAAAAGAGGAGAAGGAAACAAAAGAAGAGAAAAATGTGAACTCGTGTTTAAACTGTATAATGAAACTGATACAGACACTCCTGGGGTTCATACATACATCTCCTCTGTTATATATATGTGTTAAAATGGGTAGAAAAATTGGAAAGTGTTTCCTTACTATTATCCTGCGGATACGTGTCTACAGTAAAATCTGAGTTGATAGCTGTCAGCACAAACCTGTTCATCGTGGCTCTTTAACATTTCCCTGATCCATATAACAACCACACTTGGCAAACACAATTTTCTTAATTATCAGATGACAAAATCACATGATCAAAATATGAAATTCTGCAAAAAGAAAAAGTTGGCTTTAGAGAAAAAGAAGAGGACACAGCCACAGGACAGGCAGGACTCAGGACTCAGGACTCAGAGAGGAGTTAAAAGGGGAGCGTGTGAATTGTTTTCTGGGGTTTTTGGATATGACTTATTACCCTATTGGGTGGAGTGTCAAATGTTTTCTCTCTCCTACCTCGGTTTTCGGGTTTTGTTATAAACAGGTGTGTTTTGAAGGAGGGATTGAGGATAAGCACACACCGGGAAACTCAATCCAAGGTTTTTTCCCCTTCAGTGTGTTGACAGTTTGCAGAAGTCTGCATGTTAAAAATGATTACGTGGGACTGAAATTTATGGTTTTACACCATCATCTCTTACGTATGAATCTCTTCTCAAAGTCCCAGATTCATTGAGAATTTCATAATCATAGCTCTGGAATCTGGAGATTCAGTAACCAGGGAAAGGGACCTACTTATTGACAGTTGTCAGAAGCTTACAATAACAGGTGGCAAGAGAAAGTTTCCTTATCAGAAGGGTTCTCTTTACTTGGACACTGATGTTTTTCGTGGAGTTTAAGGTAGGCATGGTCAAACCCAAAGGCCACAACCTTTTATACTCGGACTCAGCCATCTATCCTGGACATACGGATGTCGAACTGACCCGACCCGAGTGCAGACACAGGATATGGGGCACAAAAATCCCACATTGAAAAAAAATTGAGGCATCTATTTCAGAGGAAGGAGAAAGAAAAGTAGAGGCTTTTGAGCAGGCTCTTCTATGGCTGCCATGACCAAAGAAAGAAAGAGAGGTCTCTGTTGTATGTTTCAAACACAGAGGAGAGAAGGAAAAGTCTGACCTCAACTGTTCGAAATTTTATACTCTTTGATCTTCACTTAAATTTACAGCCTTTCCTATTCCCTGTGCTTGTGAATTAACTATGGTAGCTTCTCTTTATCTTTTTACCTGCTTCAGACCAGTAAATAAAAAGTACTGCTACATTGACAATTACTTTAATAGTTTTGTTTCTTTTTATTTTAAATCTACAAGTTTATTTTCTATAATATTATTTTACGTAACCTTAGAGCTATCTATAAGAAACTAAAAAAAAACTAAAAAACATTAATAACATTCATTAACATGTGATTTTGGCTTCTAATTTCCCGACTAAAACACTTTTATACAATGTGTTTAATGCTTATAAATAAGCCTTAGGGCTACATATAGCATAATCTTTTGCCTAATTCCTCCACTGTCCAAATCCGAAAATTGGACACTTGTTCGACGTGACCACTGTCCTTAAATTATTAGAATTTTCCATATCCGACACTCAGATTCACAGCTTTACTGTCACATAACTTGTAAATTGCTCCGGCATGCGGAACGCAATTCGCCGCAAAAGAGTTTTGATTTTAGAAAGGAGGCCCTTTATCCACGAATTGTGAATTGGCGTATTGTGAACCAATTCGAAATTCACACCACCACAGTGAATTATGTGGCACTGGCCTTATATGTATACTAGCAAGAGATTACGTCTGAAACAAGTGTCATATAGTATTAGGTATTAAAACGATATTAGCGAAAAAATGTATTTGTACCTACAAGATAATGTTCCCCATCAAATTCAAAGTTACACTATAATGGCTACTCGCCAAAAACTCATAGGGGAAAATGACATTATCTAGTACTTATAACGTGTGCATGTGGATGTTTACAGAAGCAGAAGTCTCCCATACCAGTAGGGCCGTCATCCGGAGGTCCGAAGCATTTGTTTTGCTCGCTCAAATCACAAACACCTTGGCTTGAACGTCAACAAATCCAGCTAAATGTTGTGAAGGCCGAAAAAGCTGTAATACACTCTTAACAGCTTCATCCTCAGTCTTCTTCATAAGTTATGAACCTGGAACAATCAGTGAATAAATAACTTATTGTGGAACAGCATATAACAATCAAAGAATCAACAGCAACACAAATTTCTCAGCAACTGTATGTGAAGTAAACTTACAAATTTCAATAACTAATTGGGAGGCATATAAAATTTATTATCGCCTACAAAAGAAAGGTAATCATCCCTTAAAATAGAAAAGACACCCCAGTCTCAATATATTACAGCAAGTGCGCTTCGTGCATTTTGCCTAGATTTCTCTAACAAATACAGACTTACATGTGTAAAGATTTAAAACAATGCTCCACAGCACATATGAAGATATGTACCGTAATATTGTAGGTCATCTGTATAATGCACTGACATTTTACCATAATGTCATCTTCTTGCTACAATTGAGTTCATTGTCGGCAAAAAAGTATCAGCATAAAATCTTTATGTAAGGAAACTCTATCGTTGAGGCTGCAGTGGCATTTCTTGAAAGGTATCTCGACAGTTCCTTAGCGCCTTCCTTATTTCTACTAACATCTCTGTGACATTGATGCCTTTCCTGAAATATGCAAAAGATCTAGGATCAAAAGGAAATCAAATTAACAGATAAAAGCAAGATACTCTTTTGACGCATTCTACAGCACTACTGTCTGTGCCTGGCACCAGCGAGATTAGTGTCCAGTAAGGCCACTACCACAAACAACATTCTTGGCAATATCAAAACATGTATAAACTCTTCCACAACTCTATTGCTAATATATGAAGCAGACGTGCCAGACCAAATTAAGTCAACAAGTCAAATTAATGGCACGAGATGAAAGGAAGGGGGGGGGGGGGGGGAGGGTCTACCAAACCCTAACAGTTTAAAAACAAAAGGCGCATCGATCTACACTAGTCCAAGAAAGACTTGATGCAGTTGCCTTTACAGACATTATAAGACAAAAAAGGCAAACACAATTCTTATGTCAATGCACGTATAGAACTTCAAATTCAGTTTCACAAATGTTGCTAAAATGGACCTGGAAAAAGAGCATAATTTTCACCGTACTGAGCTTGCAATCTGGTGCTAGAGCCATTGCCACCTTTAAATGGTGCTGATTATGCCTCATAAATGCAAGCATATTATAGTTCTATTCGAAGCCTTAAGTCTCAAGTACTAACTCTAAGCAACCACAACTGTTTTGACCACTTATGCTTAGATACAAAAAATCCCTTAGAGTTGTATAATGTTCATGTGATTATGTAAATTCTGAGTGTCTCACTGGCAATCTCATCAGAGTCAAAACAAAGTCCTTATACGGCGTATTCACTATTCAGTCTCCTGGGCCACCTTAGGTGCTACTGAATGCGGCTAGTGTCTGCAGCGAGGTGACGTGTTCGCGTATGCATCGATTTCTTTTGAAAATATCAAAAAAGCATGTTCCCAAAGAGGATTTTCCGCTATCGCACATTGATTTGCTCGTGGACAAGACTATTGTGAAAGTCTGCCTACTATACTTTTACTAGTAGAATTTTTGCAATAGATAAAGAGGGTGAATATAGGGGAGATAATTAGCCAAGCCAACTCACGAGCTACTCAAGCGGGGCTAGATAAAAGCTTCATTTAAGGGAGCTTAACTTGAATTACAGCTCGGCTTGAGATTTATAAATGATATATACAAAAAAGAGATTTATAAGTAATTCAACATAGATTTACAAATTACTTGACAATTTCTCTGATAGAAGGTTAGAAATATGATTAGCAAAGCTTGAAAAAATATTTTCTTAGTTGAGATTTGTGAAAAAGGCTTGAGCTCAAGTTACTATACGAGTCAAGCCTCAAAATTCTAAGCTTGACAAGAGGGGCTTGAGTTTCAGTTGGTGGCACCGAGCTGAACTATCTCAAGGTGTTGTTATCACCATTACCAACAAGGTTAAGCACTCCTGTTGGTGGAAGCTCAATAATATTTAAGTCTGTAATGCAATCGATGCAAGGAAAATTACTACCATAACACAAGATTAATCGGGTGAACAGACATTCACAAGAGGTAGTTTTCCAGTATTTTATCAGTTTACACCATCTTTTTTCTTTTATACCATGTAACCAGGTAAACTCTCAAAATTACTTTCTGACTTCTGTGTCCCCCATTTAATTAAATTCTAAGGAAAACACAAAATTTTCCATTGCTAATTTGCCCATCAGTAAAATTACATTCTTTCGTTGAGGTCAGTCCAGAGCTTAAGTAAAGAGCTACCTTGATAGAAGTTGTATTCAGATTTTTCAAATAACTGCATTGACTCGTCATCTTACCCTTGTTACATATTAAGATTATTAACACATGCACCTCAGCCATATATATTACCTTTCAATATGTTGTCCCTTTCTTCTACTTACATTCTTCCTCTAACTTTTTTGTGTTTTTTTCGGGGGGTGGGGTGGGGGAGAGGGTGGTGGTAGAGAGTTCCAGAGACAAAAATTGACACCATTAACTACATTCAGAGTTAGTTTTTGACAAGTACGTTACCATACTTGGCCTTCTATCTTTGACCATGGAAATGATCTTCCACAAGCCATAGATTACAGATGTGATATTTACCAATTTTTCATTTAAGAGGCAGCAGAGAAGTTTGAAGGAAACATAAAAGTCCAGCTCCAGGCCTAGGCCACGGGAATGGCATCTCAAAATCTTATCATACCTAAACAAAGGTCTCTCAAATCCATGAGGTGAACTTTAAAAATGACAAGAACCTTTAGCACGAAATCACGACAAGTGATTGGAAATTTGCATCTTACTATCTTAGTTCCATAATATACTATTCATTGGATTAAAGGTGCATTCCAAGATACTAGTGACTAAGGGGGGTGTAACTGTCACTTCAAGCTACTATACCATAGTCCGCTATCGTGCATCGAATAACTGACTATATCAACACTTGGACAACCATGCCGAATAGTAAGAGTGTGTGCAAGAAGGGTATTGAATCCTTCCAAATAGAACAGGATTAATGTAACAGATTCCATCAAATCTCGCAGTAATTTCAGCAGCACACATGGGGCCATAAATGCGACTTTGACTACTCAAGTCAATCAAATCACATGGGCCATAAATGCAAATCGTTGTATCGAAGTGAAAAGTGAGAAACGTAAGGAAACAAACACAAAAAAGCATCACAAATTTTATCAAGAGACTAAAATAAAAAAAGGCTGTCGAGACCACTACTATGCCAACACGCTGATTTTTAAAGCTTCAATAAAGATGAAGTTGCTGATTAGACAGGGTATGTAAGCCATATATTAAAATTGATGATCACTTACAAAACACTGACTCCTAAAACTGCAAGAGGTCGTGGATACTCCTCAATCTCTTTATCTCTTTTGCTTTTCTCAGAACCTGAAGGAGGTGTGTCATTCTGTTCAAAGGATGTCAGCACAATCTGAGCTGTATCTTTAGCCACCAGTGGTGTGTGTTCACAGTCCTGACCAATTTTTAGAATTTCTTCAGCCAAAGATGGAAGCCTATCCCTAGCCTGGAAGGAGCAAAATAAAATGATTAGACATTTACGGTAGAAATAGTGAGACAACAACAAAATAAAATGCTTGCGACAACAACAAAATACTATGCACAAGAACTTAGGATTTCGTACAATAAGAATACTAACAATCATCCACAACCCAGTAGGGATCCTTCTGATGGTAGTCTCTAGGGAGGTTTACATATGTACCTATACATCCAACTATCCAAGGCTCTGTTCTGAAGTTACTGAAACTTATTTGAACTAGTTTTAGGTTTTCTGAACTTATGAACTTACCTGAATTTATTTTTTCTACACGAAGCTAAAATAAGTTGAAGAGAACTAAATATCTAACCAGTCTAGAATAGAAGAGAGATTGGTTCCAAGATATTCCAAGGGAAACCAAAAGAAAACATGGTAAATAATTAGTAAAGAATATATAAGTAACATTATGAAAGGCACAACTATTAACATATAAAACAAGATTTAATAAAAAAAATTATGGTAACATCAACAAACTTAAATTGAGAAAAAATATAAAAAGAATCTCTACGTAGGAAATAGACTCTACAAGCAACAAAGAGGAAGTAATGCTACAAGGAAAATCACGAGTGAAGGACATTATTGTTTTACACAAAAAACACACAGCGCACCCCGACTTTCGTGACAGTTCCACTTACGAACTTCACGACCTAAACTGAGGTTCTCTTTCCAAATTCCAAGGTAATTTAGAAGATAGCCAAGTTTATATGGAATACTTTAAACATTCTTGATGTTGCGAAACATAAATTTTCAATCAGGATTTTTTGCCAAATACAACCATTTAAAGTACCCACTTTGCCATTATACCCTTTTAAAAAAATTGAAAATTGCAGCCTAAAAGTGTCAAATCCTTGTTAATTGACAACCAAGGCTAATTTACTGCCAAGTAACTTGAGAATTACGTCATGATTTAAACGATTTTGTGATAGAAAAGTGACAATGTTTAAGATACAATGGGACTGCATCTAAAATATATTATAGATTGTTCTAAACCTTGACGTAATTCTCAAGCTTATTTAGCGAGAGATCGGCCACGTGTGTCAAAATGACAACTTCTTATTAGTTTTTTAAGCTGCAACTAACAAATTAATTTTGAAAAGGGCATAATTGACAAAGTGGGCACTTTAAATGGTTGCATTTGGCAAATTTTCCGGTTGAAAATCCTCTTTCCTTATATAAAAGATTAAGAAATTGACATATTAATTTGTATCCCATCTTATTAAAGTACAATAACATTTAAAACTCAACCATCAAACAGATTTATCGTTAAGAATTAGCCAAGATCTGTTTCGGGTAGTGGCACAACATCAGAGTGTGACTTTACTTACAGCCAAGGAAGAAAACCGTGGATGCGGTTGCGTTCGCGGTACCGGTCAAATAGAACAAATCGCGGTTAACGCAGCATGAATTTTTATAAAAAAATTACACAATAAGATTTTTAACCTCAAAATTGCATTTTGGAACTTCTGTAATATTCTTATAACTTAATATGACCAAAGTTATCATATGGTTGGGTTATACATATGGTGAATAAAGATTTCTTAAACATGAGATCCATATCCTATTGTAAATATAAATAGATACTAACTCCTATATATTATCCAACTTGAAAGCCTACATCGAGTTTTTCTCCTTTTCTTGGTGTGTGCCTATATTTTGGCCAATCCTTATGAAGTAACGGAAGTAACGAGTAAATAATACTCTAACACAGTGAGTCACCATTACGTAATGGACAACGCGGCGAGATGGGCGTGAATTTCATCGCGGCATTACGTATCGACATTTCGCGTAGCGGTAAGTTCAAAATCAGTTACATAACGGCCGAGTTTTCATTCCATGCTTACGGCCAATCATAGTCAGGTTGCAAATCAATTGAATAGAAACTTAGTTGAAGCAACGCATCAACGGAATCTAAGAAGTCTACATGATAACCAACAAACAGATTTGTTTAGACTAAGATACTGGTATTTTTCATAACATTATTCTATAACTTATAACCAGCCAGTAAGAAAAGGTAACATATAAACATGACACGAAAAACCGTTACAAGAGCACCGCAGAGAAAGTGACAATACCTGAGGAAGGTCAATTTTATTCAATACCACAATATATGGTCGTTCAAGATAATCAGGATTATACATCCGCAATTCCTGCAGCATATAGGTATATTAACTTCTTGGGTAGAAATATCACAGAATCCATTGCACACAAACATATTTCTGTAAAACAATTAATTGCTTCACTAACTTCATCAAAAGATATATGAGAAATAGTAGACTCAATAAAAAAAATATCGAGCAAAATATATTAGTTCTATCATGATTGTTGAAATGGCAACCACAAATGCTTTGCTATACAAATGATAGGTGATAACCCAAATTCAGTTATCTGTGGCCACATTGGAAGTCCCAAACCATTATGTCACCATTAAAATTCTTTACTGGTTCCACGAAAGGACACACATGACAATCACTGGCAATATTATCACTAGGGTAATATGAAATGGGAGAAGTAAAGTTTCATCATGATAATATAAGGATTAGAATATGCTACGCATGATATTGTTCAGTTAGCTACTTTATTATGAAAAGGATTTAATATAAATGCATACTTCTTTAACTGTTTTGTAATCTTTCACAGGGTCCTCTGCCGCAGCATCAACAACATGGACCAGTAACCGAGTCCTCCTCAAATGCCGCAGGAAATTACGACCCAAACCCTGCAGAATGTGAGCGCCTTGCAGATCAGCGACATGCGTCAGATTAAGTGGTAGAGGGAAAAATGCATCATTCCAACTACCTTGCCCAAATGAGCGCCTTCGATAAGACCAGGCAAATCCGCTAATGTTGCTTCAGATGAATACATGGCTGCCCCTAAAGAAGGGTCACCATCAAGGCGTCCAAGGTTTGGCATCAGTGTTGTAAAGGGATAATCAGCAATGTCAGGTTTTGCAAGCGTAGTAGCTGATAGAAGTGTAGATTTTCCAGCATTTGGAAGTCCCTAGGAGACATAAAACTCAATTATCAATACCTTAGGGTGAGTCATCAATGAATCGAAAACACAATTTACACCACCGGAGAGAAATCTATGACAAGATGCATCTCTGCCGCTCACAGATGATGGAAAATATGATCATTAAAAAAAATTCTCAGAAACAATGTCTGATTGCAACCATATCTAGCTTCACGTTTCACTTTCCCGTTTGCTCACTCAACACTTTTTATCTCACTCTTTTTATCAAGGTCATCTAGGATGCATGTTTTCTGTGGTCAAACAGATTCATATCTGAAGTCCAAACATGGATGAAGCCTGAAACCAGCTTGTCTTAAATTTAAGGGCAATAAACATCATCATTCATATATCATGATAGTTTTAGATTTTGGAAATTTGAGATGAATTATCATATATCCTGCAATAAAACGTTAAGGTTTAGAGCTTTCAAGAGAGATTCCACCATCAAGACCTGAAGTATCCTCTCAAGTGTGCAGTCATGGAAAATATACAAACCTCTTAATTTTCTTCTTTCTTCAAAGATAAAGAAAAGGAATGAATAAGAGAGCAGGAGATGGCAATACAGCTGTACAGAACAAGGATCCCTCAAGAGGAAATTGTGCCAAACAGATTTTCATCATTTGAAGAATTGAAGACAAACCCAGGAAAAAAGAAGACCATAGAACGTCACCACATGAATGCAAAATACAAAATCCTGCCTATAAAGCTTATATACTAGTGCTCACATTGTAAAGAGTTCCAGCATACCTCTCTTACATAGAACCTAAAGGGAGCCAAGCACGCCCCCTCCAATGGACCCCCCGCCGTCATAATTCTAAATGCACATAGCTAAACTGTGTATATATATGCAACAAAAGAGAAGACAGAGACACCCACTAGACCCTCATAATGCGAAACACAACGGAAAAGTTCCAAAGATTCCAGTCTCCCCATTTCTGCCACCTATGATGATCGAACATGGTTATTGGTACTAGAATCAGACAGGGAAAAACTTCACATTTTAAGATACATGGATAGGATTTAAAAACTGGGCTTGTGAGTACCACTCACTACCGGTCCCAAGCCCAAGCCGAGGGGAGAGTTGCAGCAGGTGACAACCAGCATAAAGCTTTGTCACACTCATGAAGTCATGAGCATACGCCATTATGATACTTTTGTATGGGCGTTCCCTACTGAGTGATGTTTTTTACTTCTTAGACCCGGGTATAGTGATAAGTATGCAAAGGTCGCTAGGTTGTTGCCTTGAAACAACGCGTCACACCTTCAAGCATAGGAGAAGAGGGAAGACTAAATCAAGCATAGGATCCTGGAACATAGGACTTTTTACAGTAAGGTTAGTAGAAATAATGAAGAGAAGAAGTGTAAACATTGTGTGTCAAACAACAATGGGTAGAACAAAGAGTTATAATCATCAAGCTTTTGGAGTATGATTTATGGTACACAGGACAAGATAAGATTAGAAAGAGAGTTGGTATTCTTACCAATGATAGGCTAGTAAATGATGTAGTTGCAGTTTATACGAAGAGTGATAATAATATGAAAGTAAAGATCGTATGTGATAGAGAGATCGTTCATATTGTTAGATCTTATACAACTCAGGTCAGTGTAGAAGAAGCTATTAAACATTAATTGTAAGTATTCAAATAAGGTCGTTCAAGGTGCCCTTCACAAAGAGAAGTTATAGATCGGTGAACATGTGACGGCATGTGACAGCAAGTCGCAATGGTTTTGAAAGTTTTCATAAATGTTTTGGATATAGAAGAAGGAATGAAAAGGGAGAGACATTTTTTTCCCGCTATCATATGAATTCAGCTAACACATGATTTAGAAGCGGGATACACACTCAATGGCTTTTTGAAATGAAACAAATGCAACAGAAGTAGACTTCCTATTAGCAAAGCATACTGATAAAGTGATAAGCATAGTAGTTTGGATTGAAAGGTTATCCGATGAAGAGCAAAAGGGAGAGACCATTTTTTATTTTTCGCTATCATAAGCGGGATACACAACCAATGACTTTTTCAAATGAAGCAAATGCAATCGACTTACTCTTAGCAAAGCATACTGATAAGCATAGATGTTTTGGTTACAAGGTTATCCCACGAAGAGCACAGCTACCCAACATAGATCTTGAGTGCTAGATGTTTGTATATACTATATAGACAAGCTTAAGAAGTAACAAATGTCAAAGTGAGCCAAGAATAAGATGATGACGTCCAACCGAGAATGGTTAAAGAAGTTGATTGGACCTTGGAGTTCCCCTGAGGCCCTGACTCAACTTGGGTAAAAATGAGGAACCATCTTTTTAGAGTAGTCAAAGAGGTCCAAGGAGACTCAAAGGAAAAAGTACAGGTGCAAAGGGACATAAAATGGTGAATGAGAACGTGAAAGCAGTGTCTAGCATTCACTTGAGCCTAGAACAATGAGAAGCAAAGAGAGTTACCCACATAAGGTCTGATTTCGGAGAATAAAACATAATAAAGATGCCGTAAGAGCAGATTTACACAAAAAGCTACACGAAACATGAGCATTTCATGAAAAATACAAAAAATGTGGCCGCACAAATAACAAAACAGACAATACATCGATCTCAGTTTCAAGCGAATATTATATCTCTACAAGAGAGAGGGAGAGAAAAAGTAGGATAAAAAGTCAATATTGGCTAAGAGGGAGGAGGAACAGACGAGCCTTGAGGTATCACGCAGGCATTACTTCCTCTCTAGGGCCCTAGGCTCTCAACTTTTTCTCAAGGATCAGGTGCGACTAGGTCACTTCTGTCTTGACAAATTTTTTTTTAAACTTAACACAGCTAGTACATAGCATGGATTGAGTATTTTGACAAAGAAAAAAAAAATTCCTGGCATCAATAGACAAGAGGTTGCATACATCATCTAGGAAAAACAACAAAACGATTATAAATTTCAGAAACCCACAGAAAATACTTACCACAAGACCAACATCAGCGACCACTCTGAGTATCAGTTCCAAACTCACTTCCTCTCCAGCTTGACCAAGGACTAAAACCTGCAATTATACCAACAAGAGCATGATTTCCAAAATGTCAACGAAGTCTTCATAATCACGAGGTTTTAGTCAAGACCTTTCTATCCAATTCTCTAATGAGATTAAGAAAAGGAATGATGTCATGTAAAGATTTCAAACTCAGGTCTAACGACTCATGAATCACAATATTTTCCGCAAAGGAAGGATTATATTTCAGCTTCCTATTTGACAAAAAGAGGCTTTTTCGCGTGAGAAGTGAAAAGAGATAATAGCTCTAATCAACAAGTTATATAACTCAAATAAAAAATTTCTCAAATAAAAAATAATTATTTGAGTGACTCGATTATTTATTTGGTGTAACTCTATATGAGAAAGGTTACAACTCTAGTCCTTCTCACTTCTCACCACAAGGTCCTTTTCACTTCTCACCACAAGGTCCTTCTCACTTCTCACCACAAGGTCCTTCTCACTGGATCTTGATTATATATATATATATATATATATATATATATATATATATACACACACATACTATACATATGTTATTTATATCGTTGGCTTCCGCTGAAAACTCTACTCATATAAGAACGTGAATATATTTTCCTCTTTCTTTTCCCCGACAAATCTACATAATAAAGGTAAACCATTTTGGTTAGAATGTGATCTTTTTAAGTAAAGGGTTACATTTTCAACAAAAAAAGATGACATTTACACTGCAACAATCTCACAGTAGAGTTCTCACTTGAACTTTATTATACTATTATTATTATATATAAGGGATTCAATCCACAAGTGCGGGACGAAATCCAAGAAACCATTACTGCATGGCAGACATATTTGGAACACCTCTAACAATATATACTTCCAGCTTACTGGAACCCATGATACCGGAGGTACCCAATTTAACCAATTGTGTCTTATAGCTATATACTATTCCCCCATGACACACAATTTCTGATATAATTTAAACTGAAAAATTATCCAAAGTGTATGTATATACAAATTGCCATCTTTTGCCCATCGCCTATAAACTTTTAACATGTTTGCATCCTGAATGACAATTGTACTATAGCACCTTAGTTACAAATCAAAATTTGCAAAGGAATACTCATTAAGAACAGATGTTGATAGACTAACCTTATCACTGTCATCTCTCAAAATGTTTGTTGTTAGAGTTTCCATCATTTTCTTTCTTTGCTCAGGCATTTCTAGCAGACTTATCTGCCAAAAGGAAAAGACAAAGTACAAAATTCATTGTGAGAATCTTGAGGAGGCACGATCACCACGTCCCCCGGCCCCCACCCGACGAAATCATTTACTGGACAAAAGACACACACAGACAATCAAGATAGAAAAGTGCGGAGCATTTGGTGCTATGTTACTCGGACTTGGCATTTTGGCTGCCACACCAATGTTATGGGCATGGAATCTGACTGGATGTCTCAATCAAACATTTCACGCTGATTTGAATCACAAGGATAAAACCAGAGAAAGAATGAAAGGCAATGAAAAGGCTTAGAGGGTGGGCTCAACTTAAATGAAGCAGATTTATTATTGAAGCAACAATAGATAGGGGATTTCTCTTTCTACCTCTCTTCTCGTCACCTTAGATTTACATGTGCACCTAAAGGCTTTAATGCCTTTAAACAAACGAGTTGACATCAAACCAAGTTTATTTATTGGGCTTTGGAGCCTTATTTTCCAGATGAAAGCAATCTCAGTTTAAAATTTAAGTGTTCAAACTTCAAGCACCTCTCAAATATACGACAGTGTCCCAAATTCCATGTCTTAAAACTTCTGGCCATGGCAAGACAGAGACTCAGACATGTATCCTGTATCTGACGCCCATATCTAAATCTAGGTAACACAACTTTAGGTGAACTTCACTCCAACATGAGAGTTGAGACAACAGTGCCCCAAATTCAATAGCATAATAGAAAGAACACCAAAGGTATCCTGAAATCTACTTTAAGTTACGGCTGAAAGAATTCAAGCATAAATTCAAAAAACTGATTCCTTACCCCTCCTTGTCCACCCCGTGCCACAAGAACTTCCTCACCAGGATTTGTAAGATCTGCTAAAAGTTTACCTCGCTTCCGTTTTACGACAGTACCTGTCATAAGGAGGAAGAAAGACATCACCCAATTGATTTAAATCAGCATATTTGGATCTCGCAAGCGCATAATTCAAACAGATGTATGAAAGAGTTCCTCTCTAGACGCATAGTAAAACTTTGATCGGTAGATGATGCAACTACATGAATATTATTAGTCTATCGAATCTGCAACTTCCGAAACGGAAAAATTGGAAAAGAAAGACAGATAACATGGGGATATATCTAAATTAATATGAAGGCATTTGCAAGTTTTATACAAACCTACAGGGACGGGTATCCGCAGTGTCGAAGCAGCAGATCCATCACGTAATTTGGTGTTCAGGACACGCATAGCATCAACATTTCCACCACGCTTTGCTTTATACCGGCTTTGCTTGTGAAACTCTAACAATGTATCTTTACTCTCATCAGCATAGATCACGACATCCCCTCCATGTCCACCAAGAGGAAGTATAACAGATCCATCACTATCCCTCTTGAAAGACATTTTCTTTTTTGAATTCCCCACTTTGTCATGTTTATTTTCAGTTTTGGAAGAGGCCTTTTGGTTAGGAATTTTGAGGATTGCACCATGGCCCCCATCACCAGCCCGAACAGATATGATGACATGATCAAAATATTTATGAGGTTCTTTCACAAAAGCATCAGATGGTACTGAGGAAAAATCTTTGGCCTTGACAGCTGAACACAAAGCCGTGCAAAATCTAATGTTTTTAGAGTTGTTTCTTCGTTGACAAGATCTACAAAGAAAACACATTGAACATTATCAACCCCTGAACACACAAGTTCAGTTTATAAAAGCCTAAAATATACCGCCACGACACAATGGTTGATAGAGTGAACAGGGTTTAGAGATAAAGAGCCATCAACGACTCAACGTCCATGTGATTCAACATCAGAATATGTCAGCATTAGGTAACTCAGAGGCCAAAACTATATTTTATATCGACTCACTTCGTTGACAAACTAATATTTTAACAAAAGAGGCAACAAGATTCAATTCAATTATTCAAATGTAAGAATATTAATATTCTACCAACATATAACTGCTAAATGAACATTTTATTCACCAAACCCTAATTGTGTTGCTCATTATCTTGCTAGGGTAGTGCCTTTCAGTCTGGAACAGTATTGTGAAAACCATTCGCCGGCGAAATATCCCTCTATGTACTCATGGATTCTTTATCTATTTTAAAGCACAATTCTTCCCCTCAAAAAAAGCAAGAAAATGATTTTGGCATGCAATAGATGAAAAAACAATTATAAGCCTATATTATTAGGAATAATTTTCAGAAACCACCTAAAAGATACTTTTTTTTGGAAAAACAACCTGACAAACAATTTGTTCAAAAAAAACACCTAATAAAACACTTTTCTTTCAAAACACCACCACTTGAGACCAAATTAGTAACTCGTTAACCCCGTAATCAATTTCCTCCATTTGCATTTGACCTCAAGTGACTCTTCTGGAGTTACTAAGTTGTCGTTAAGTACAGGTTTGATGGAGTTACTACTTTGGTCTCAAGTGGTTTTTTTGAAAGAAAAAGTGTTCTATTAGGTGGTTTTTTTATATAAATTGTTTATTAGGTAGTATTTATAAAAAGTGTATTTATTAGATCGACGTGACAAATTTTCCTTAAAAGCTATATGCAGTTCTTAGGGCTAAAGGGCAAATTTTTGAAAAACTAGACATTAATTACAACAACTTACGCGTGTTTTTGTCATATATTCCCTATATACAACCCTTAAAGCTGCATATAGCATTATCCTATTAGTATTTGGACCACTTTCACTTAAACTTAAGCAATCGCCATTTACCAACATCTAACAGCAAAAGATGATTTCGAAACTTGAGAACTATAATGTACACCTCGGAATACATAGAACTACGTAAGTGCGTATTCCCAACACACAATCTAATTATTTCAAACGAATAAAATGCATAACAACAGGAAGGAAATTCTTTGTTTTAATCAACTTTTTGTCTTAATAATGGTTCAATTTGACTGAAACACATATAAAACCCTAATTAAGAGAGACAGAAAGTAACCTGGGGAGGACGGAGAAGAATGACGAGGTAGAAGTCGGCGATTCGCCGGAAAATTGAGAAATCCGGTGAAAAGTTGAAATCGGAGCTGATGGAGAAGGGAGGATTGTGAAATACGCCATTTTTTCCGATCAGCTGATTAGTGTAACTTCAACTGTTCAGTGTTTGTTGTTCGTTGGTAGCTAAAACGAGCATGGAATGGATAAATGATTGATGAAACGGATAATCTAATACAATACTCTATCTTCCAATCCGCTGTCTAAGGAACATTTGGGTTGACATCTGACTGTACATACGTGAATATATGGATAAATTGTATTTGTATTAAATTTTTACTTGGTTTGATGTGATAATGTTTTGGCAGAGTCTCATAGAAGACGGTTTTACATTAAATTTAAGGTAAAAATTAATCCAATAAGCTAATTAAAAGCCTAATTACGAGTGTCACACGGTAAGGAGCCCAGAAAACTTGATTTTTTAACTTTTCAACCTAAAACCTTAGCTTTTGTGTTTTTTTAACTTTTCAACCTAAAACTTTAACTTTTTCATAAAAATCCATAACTAATAAAGCTAATGGAGTGAAGGATATCGATTCCACATATGATATTAGTTATGGATTTTTAGGCAAAAGTTAAGGTTTTAGGGCAAAAAGTTAAGGTTTTGGGTCGAAAAGTTAAAAAAATCAACTTGGTTGGGCTGCTTAGCGTGTGGCGCGCGTCATGAGCTTCTCTAAGGCTTATTGTGCTGGTCTGAGGTTAAGGCTTAACCTAAGACCGTCTTATAGTAAACCAACTCATGATTTAACTTTAAAGTTTAAGGTTTTAAAATTTTGATACATTACACTTTAAGTTTAAAACAGAAAATTTTTAAGTAAAAATCTAATTGTTTTAAGTCAAATCACATATATGCACAATAATATTCAGTCTATAAAAAAAATTTAACTCCACGGGTAGTTAACATAGTCTCTACTCTATAAAAGATGGAGACGCGTAATCATAGATAATAGGTGAAAAAAAGAAATTTGCCACTAACTAAATTGACGATAACAATTTAGCACAACTAATTTAGTCAACGGATTTATCGTAAACATTACGTAAAGAAAGGGGTTATTATTTTTCACAACAGAGTTAGAATTGTTTTTGGATTGAGTCTTTTTGAGATATTTTTTTCGGGATTTAACTTTTTTAAAACATGCCGTAACGCTTCGAAGATAAAAAAGCAAGAACAGTAATCACACTCTGAACATTTAATTAGTAGAGGTGTATTTTGCTTCCATCTGAGAGTTTGAAATGGTGTAATCCTACAAAATTAATGTAAATGTCATCTAGCTTTATGGGTGAAATGTTGCGGAGGTAGTACCTCATAAGATAGAATAATGATAAATTATGGTAAGATGATATCTAAAAAAACACAAAACCCAGAGAAATCAACCTGATTTTGTTTAACAAATGTACCTAAAAGCTTCATAAAATGCCCAAAAGTTAAAACATTGATAATGCTAGTTGCACAATTGCATGCTCTAAACTAGCAAAAGATCCTAGATCTATAAAAGGTACAATCATCTTATAACCCCCGATTCATTAGCTCCTAAAGCGCGTCACCATGGCTGTACAAAAGCTTCTCATAGATTAATGAAGTTCTATAACAGATGCAACTGACTCAACTCAAGCTCCATTCGGGAGTATAGACATAAGTTAACTCAAGATTTTGCTGTTAATATAGAACTGAAATTCCAACTATGTTGTCAAAAAATAATAGTTGACATCAAAAAGAACTATATATCCTTTCATGCTCATTTGAGTCAACACTGTAAGTGAACTTTTATGAACTACACTCCAGTATTGAGTCTAATGACAGCTTTACAACCTGTACATTGCAATAACCATTATCTGGACAAAAGCGCAACGTCAACGCCGGCCAGACCAATGTTCAAAGGGCATCTCCATCAAAAATACTCGTTTCATTGTGCATCGCTTCATACAACCAAACAGGATTTACAGTACCTCTGATCTGGACGTGCATGCACCTTGCTTGCCCCTTGCCTGATATTTTCAAGCATTACTTTGTTTCAGCTGTTGATGAAATCCTTCAAAGAAAATGGAGGAACACCATCCTGCAAAAACACCCAAACAAGGCATAAATTCTTCTATTATTCAGTTACGATTTCTGGAAGCTACAGTTCCGTAGAGCATTTACCATGGATTTGAACATGGAAAATTAGGAGTATAAAAGAGGGGTATCACCATATTGAAACTGACATCCAACCCAATGGGTGAAAATGAACAAAGCCGAAGCCAGTTTTGACATTTTGGTTCAAAGTGAAATTCAATTTAGGTCTTAGTAATTGGTGCTATCCATGAGGGATAGATTTACCTAACGTCCTACTAAAAATGCCCAGATGAGATAAACTGAACCCTGTCAATAGTCAATGCATGTGTCCTACCAGACTCCCTTTTCAAGTGCGATACTTTTCATTTTTGATGTACACACTACGTAGGCAGCTGGGGAAAAGAAACTTCTTTTCTCTTCCCCCTTCGCCAATTTCTGTAGGTTGCGCTTGCACAAGCTCTCTAGAAACACGGAAAATACAAACCTTGTGCAGCAGTGCAAGTGCTGGGTTGCTAGTGCTGTAGTGCACAAATGAAGAACCAGACTCCGAATTATTTTAGGGGTATCAACAACCTTTGTCTGTCACGGAAGGTTTATGGATTTCAATTCAGATGCTAGTTCTCTAAAACCTCCGAGGACCAAGAAAAACTATTACTCCTTCTGTCTCAATAAGTATCCCCCATTTTCTAGATTAGATGTCCCTAAATGTAACGTATGCCCCACCCCAATAATGTTCATATGGTCCCATCCCACTACTTTACTCTCTCATCCACTCCATTTCAGCCATAGATTAAAACGGTGTCAAACTCCAATAAGGAATCCAAACAATATGGAGGGACGGAGTGCAACTTTGATACCTCAAGGCCAGAGGCTTAAATGACAAAAGTCATCAATATCCCCAGAAAAAGGTCTCATAGATGTGAAAGCAAGTAGGTCTCATACATGTGAAAGCAAGAAAGGTAGGGGTTCACACACCACTCACCAGTCTAATTAGCTAAGTAGAAAGACAGTAAATCTCCAAGTCGACCTATGCATCTAATATATAGAATACAGAACAGCCTTTTGGTCATGAAACAGAGTTGCTATAATTCATGCAACTCATGCACACAATTTAACCTATTAGACTATTTCACCAAGGCATCCATCAGCTGATAAAGTTTATAGCTACAATCCAATTCATCAAAATTTGGAGTAAACTAGGAGAATGAGCTCTGATAACTACCGACATTAGAAAGCTATCTGAAGAAATAGGCGAAAGACAAAAGCCTCGAAACATTCTTATAAGCTTACCTTGGCAAGCTCTTGATCAGTATGTTGTTTAACCACAGTAGTCTGCTGAATCAATCTTTCCAACAACGAATAACTTGGCTGCTTGGCATGAGCTACAACCACAAGTCACAGAGAACATATCAGAAGAGCTGAAGAGATGTGCTAGATATTGTGTTCTTAAAATACAGAGTTCAATCAACTCCACAGAGGAGTAAGTACATTAAAGTAAATGAGCAGAAACATGCTTTACATGTATAAAAAGAGGAACGAGTACACAAAATATACCTAGAATAGCCCGATTTAACTTATCTGCAACATCTTGTCTGTAGTCTAGGCTGAGTAGATGAAACATGGGTGATTTTTCTGGTTCCTCATAAGCAAGCAAAGCCATAAAATCCTGCAATACAAAACAACTTTTAGCTTCAGGGGACAGCAAAATAGATTATGAACCAAAGCCGAAATGATTTAAGTACTTACCTCGAGCTTTGCTACATACTTTTGCACTTTCCCAAAAGGAGTCAGCTTCGTCTGAGCAAATTCAAGTGCTTCTGAGCTGTCACAGGAATATTCTATTAGAAATTGATAATACTAGTGAAGTGTGAAGATCAAAAGGTATTGGGAAATTCCCAACAGTAACCATGAAGTTTTGCACTTTCCCATTGGTAACCATAGTTTTTTCGAATCCCAAAAATGACCCTAAGGTCTACTAATAAATTTCCCAAAAGTATTAAGTGTTATACCTACCATTTTCTCAGGCACACAAGCTCAACAAAATACAGGGTTAAAAGATCAAAGTGCAAATCTTTATTTTCCTCCAGCAAATCTGGAGCCAGCTCGTCCGTGAGTTCAATAGCTTTGAGGGCACTGCCTTCTGAAGCAAACCGGATGATTCCTAACAGAAACAGCACATCAGAAAATTTGTTGGTGAAATGCCACTGAAAAATTCATGCATAAAGAAAATTAAATGGACAAATGACATCATATCAGAATGTTGTCAAGGCGACTGCATAACAAGGAATGAATAATCCAAATACATGTATAGTATTCATCTCGACAACCTCTCACTTTCTAATCCGGCTGCCAACTACATTGGAAGGCTAAACTTCCTCCCAAGGTCAAGGATCTTGTAAGCACACTAGTGACTGGCTTTAGGTAGGACTAGTACAAATGACATGCTCCAGAAACAGGGCCAGGGTTAACAATCTCAGTAGATATGTGTACGCTTTGTAGACTCCACATAAATTTCATCATTATCAGTGACACAATATCTTTGGAGGAAAATGTGCATGATGTATCCTATGTCTGCGTTCGCCTCATCTCCCTCCTGGAATTTCTGGCGAAGCACTCATATAATTTGGAGGGGCAGTGAGAAAAATCTGTGCTGACAAATGCTTCATAATTATTTAGAGCATTTTGTTGGAACATTATCCGGGCATCTTCTCAAGTGATACCATAACATGTAATTTGCTTTGGGATAGAGTACAGTAGCCTCCTTATGAGCTAGGGCCAGCCTAGGGGAGTTGGCTTTTAAGGGCTACTCGTTTTTGGCGAATGAACAAAGTTTGAGTTTGACTGTTTAAAGTTATTTGTGATTCAGAGGGCATGTTCTCTTATTATGTGGAATTCTTGTAGATGATTAAGTGCCTACATGCCAAATTTTAGTTGCTGTAAAAGTAAGGGGTCTTGTTGGTGTTTAGAGACTTTACTAACATTAGTATCTACTATATTACTCACTCCCTTCCTTTTTAGTAGAAACACACAATTTTCAAAATTTGTTTTAACCACTAATATCACTCTAAGTCTTATGATATGTTAGGTAATTACCATTAGATCAATTCAAAAGATACTTTTTCTACTATAAACCTATATGTATCGAGAGTAATTAGTGGTCAAAGTTGAGTCCTAAATATTGTACATGTAGGGGGGCATAGTAGCAGTTGGTGGTTTCTTCAATGTGTGACTTGACATAGAAGACATAAAAAATTCATCATGATACAAAGGGAGGCACATGAGACAATGGGTTATTTGGGCGAGCATAATGAAACATAAAACATACCCTCTAACCACCAAAATTTTTAATTGTTTATTCTTTTTCATGAGAAGCACAAAAAAATAGATTTTCCCATCCAAAAAAGGGATCTATAAAATTTCTGTGTTTTGCAAACTTTTCTTCCTTAGGCGGCTTTTATTTATTCTCTTGATAAGGTTTTCTCAAACCTTTTACATTTCTTTTTTTTCATATTTGTTATTTCTCTTTACATCTTAGCCCTCTTGAAGAAGACTTTCTCAAAATATTATTACATGTCCTCACATTTTTGTTTCCACTTTACACCTCCCTTACATTCTTGTTCCTTATGTTTTCTTCCGGCTTACTTACCTCTATTTCTCACTTTTCTTTGATTACTCTCCTTAACTTATTCCATTACTTTTCCTCTTTCATGTTTCCTAGTAATGATTCATCGCAGCCGCACTAAGTCATATTGAGCCTAAGGCTGTATTGTGGTTATTGTTGTTGCAAACCTAAGGCATAAAAATTAATTCTCTTTCAAGTGGTGTTTAGGAACCTCAATTTCATTTCAAATAACGTAATCCAAATCTAGAATTTGAAATGTCAAAACTCAATTCCAAATCTAGTGTTTGCAAAACAGTGAATTTAAATTCCATAATTTCAAATTTCCCATATTGTTTGGAAAAACTATAGAATTACAATTCAAAAATTCTCCTATAACTTCCTTTTTCCTACTTAACGAATTCTGTGAAACTTTTCTACAGTCTGCTCTGAAAATTTCCCCTCTATAAATCTTATATATCAATTCTTCTCATCCTTTCAGCAATTAGTAATGGCGACGGCAAAGGAAGCTCAGGCTGTGAAGTCTCTGAACACTACTCCTAGTCGCCGCAATAGCTGCTTTGAGGTGAAGCTCCTTTACTTCATCCCTTTTTCACTTGGATTTTTCTTTATTTACGTTTGATTTTGTTAGTTTGGAAGCAATTTTTGTATTTTGTTTGTCTTTGGCTTTGATCCACAATGAAGAGAGAGAAAGAGAGATATTTCACATTCTAAGTAAAAGTCTCTAAAGAAAAAGTAAAAGTAGAACAATGGGAGCAGTAGGGTTGCCGACAAAAAGAATGCAGCAGGCTCGGTAAGCTGGCAATTGTGAAAATAGGTTAGTAATTTCAAAGGACATGTGAAAATATGTTATTTCGAATTCTTTATTTTATGGGCCCTTTGAGCTGTCATATAATTCGAGCCAGGTACAGATTTCAGATTCTTAGTTATCCAAACACTTCAATTGATTCAATTCAGGAATTGTAAATAGAATGTTGGTATCCAAACATACCATTAAGGTGTTTGGTTTTCCAAACTCAAAGAAAGGGATCATGAGCCCTAGGTCTCTTCTACCTACCTTAGCATTTCAACTGCGGCCTTGCCTCTAAACCACCATGAATGACAATCCGGAAAAGGACAATTGGCAAATGCAAGTGGTAGAGTTTTGGGCTAATTTAACAACGTAGAGGGCGAATTGCTTTCCCATACCATTTTTTGTACAGAAAATTAGGTAATGCTTACAAGAAACACTATCGCCCTCCCACCACGAGTCCCAACCTCACTTTCCTCTCTCTAAGCCACAAGACTCAAGTGGTTGTGGTAATGCGGACCTGAAAGTTGGTGGTGGAATTGCAATGGGAAGAGAAGAGCATAGGTGCGCTAGTGAGGCTATTGTGGTCATTTCTGGGTTGAGGGAGGAATAGCAGTGGTTCGAGGCGTTAGGTTATGGTGACAGTGACGATGACAATAGAGCGGTTGGAAGGTATGGCGGTGAAGGTGGCAGTGGGGTGGAATGGGGTACAATGTGGTAATTGGTCTTGGCGAATGGTAAAAAAAAGTAACGTTGGTAGAGAAGAGGTAAAGTTTCTGATACCAAAACCTTGGCTGATGAGGTGAAACAAAGGAGAAAACCATAACGGTTATATGCCCTGTCCAATAACAGGTAAAAAAGTTAACATGTTTGGTGGTGGTAAATTGTATGTTTATATTTTTTCTCACATTATCCTCTCATTTTGGTTACAATTACGTGACGACAACACTACATGTGACTTCATGAACACTATAAGTGTTCACATTTTTCCCGATAACCTTTATGGTTTTATCACTTCTTGAAACAAAGTGGGGTAAGGTAGCTCTATAAAGGACAAGTGGGGGAAAAAAATGAGAAATATAATTCCATTTCCTATTCTCGAGACCCTACTACCAAACTGTCTCTTGGTATATTTCCAAACCCAAAGCCTAAACCACTATCCTCTATTCAAAGCTCTACATTGTTGAGCACTTGCTTAATGCTAAGTCTACCTAACACACCCACCCCCCACCCCCTTTTTTTTCCAAGAAAATGACTTTTAGGTAGACCATATGAAGATCCATTAGAAAATATACTGATCACCAATGGATTCCCTGATTTTCAGTCACAAGTCATACTCACTGGACAAACCCCAGATCACGGCTTAGATTTCATGCTGCGGTATTTGTGAGTCTGCAGCTTACCTATTTGTTTATGATCCTTCCTTTACAATGATTATTATATTGAAAGAGACACATTTTAGTGATTTTACCCTTTCCATTCAAGTTCATACCTTAATCTTTTTCGTTTCTTCGAAAATACAACACTAGAAAAGGTATTCTCGTTTTCTCTCTTCCTTTACAGAAAACATTAGAAGTAAACTATAGCCTTCTGCTTATGCTCTTTCTAGGTCCTCACATCTCAAACAATAAGATCTCAGACACCTAATAGAAAGGTTCGGCATAGTTTATATTAGGAGCGAAAAAAAGCTTTGTAATGTGAATCATTCAACATTTGAAAAGAACAAAAGCCAATCAAATATCACTTATAAGGAGAATTTAGGCAAAGGGGAATTACTTTTTCTCCTATCTATATCTTCAAGACAATTGGCAGGAAGCTTTATCCCTGTACAACGAACAAAGGACTCCACAGTGTCTTTAAAGCAGTTATGTACGAGATATGATAGCACAATGTTATTGGAGTCACTGTCACTGACAGCCTGTCAAGAAGAAAGCAGAAGTTAAAATCTAAAAATAAACCAACCTCAACATTAGGGCACTGACATAAAGCTGGAAAGTTAACTAGAAAAGCCAACGATCTCGTAATATTGAAGTAGCCAACTGGAATTTCATGACGTAAGGGAGACGAGCAATCAAGCCATGAAAGCAAAGTGACAAAATTATCTATTCCAGAAGAGTACTGATTCAAACAGATATGTCATTTCACCTCGTCTTGCTTAATAAATAAATTTGTCAGATACCAATGTTTGAATTAAATAGATCGTTTTTCCATCCGTAGTGTGAATGTATGTTACTTTGACACTTCAATAGACAAGCAGCGGCTGTGTTGGACATAGGTTCATTATCATACATAACCCTGACAATCTATAATTGGTCAAAAAGAAATGCATTATCATGGTTCGAATTTGAAATGGAACCCGTCAACCGAACACAATATCACACAAACAATTCGACGATAATGAAAATGACATACAGTACTAGACTCTTATCCACAACATAAACTCTCATAATTCAAGCTATGGCAACCACATGTCTAGAATCACACCCATCCCTCAATTTCCTGTCTAAGAAAAAATGGTGAATTTTTTATATTGATAAAGTGATAAGAAAATAATACTAGGAGTTAAATATTTATAATCTTGTTCCCGAAAAGAAATGCATGCTTTATACCAACACAGTTGAAGAGATGTCAGCAATATAACATAGTCTAGAACAATGGGGGTGGAATAGTCAACTGCAAAGAAGCCCTTAGCAGTTAGCACTATGCCACATGGAAGCTCACTGTATTACATAGCGAGCCAATGCAAACTTAGGAGTTTATCTTCCACGCCTTGCGAAATAACCAACAGATTCAAACCAATTAAACACTTCAATTAACCAATAAAAAGAACCAAATTTAAGTCAAGCCAAGATATATGAAAACAGAAGTGGTGATGTAGCAACTCCAAAAGTAAAATTGTTAATCAAACCTGGTAAATTGTATGCTAAACAGACTCAGTTAAGGAAATTTAACCACACTGTCAACTCGAGTATATAGTAAGTAAAACAATCCATGCCAGACGATACCCCAAGTCCAATGTTCAATCACAAGCAACCCTTGCTCTATCATTGTCATAACACAACTGAACTTATGAAACATTTCTCTTCAATCAATTATTACCAACTACATAATAGTCGCTTTTATAGCACTTCTGCCCCTCCCTACCTCTTTCAGTATGGGCTACATAATAACAATTTTCAAAGGTAAAATATAAATTTCAAGATGTAACCATACATACAGTCTTAAGTCATTCTTAATACTTTAGAACTATGTTAACATTTGATTTCGAAAATCAGAGAGGCAAATTTCCAAAATTCCACATCATCACGATACTCAAGATGTGCTCTAGCCTTTAAATACCTAAACCCGCCATTCAATTCAGTAAATTTTAGACGCAAAGTAATCATTGCCACACAATCCATTTATTTTTTCCATGAGAATCAATGCCACAAACTACTTTTCTTTTCCCAATTGAACCATTCAGATAAACTTAGCAGTTTAGCACAATGTAACCAGGTTTTCAACACGTACAGACACGCAAATACAACTCAGAAATCCATCAAAGATTAGCAAGCAACAACCTTTCAAAAACCCGCATCAGCGAAAACCAAACAATTCCACAAATCATTAATCAACCCAGCTGATAAATTTGTACCCAGTATCAACACGATCATGTCACATTGGCGACATTGCACTAGCATTATGCTTTCAATCACACATATATGAAGAGCAATGCCTAGTCAATATAGGATATATGCATATATCCATCGCCTCACTTTTTTTTGTAGTACATTCCTTATACATGGTAGTACATTTATTGAGAAAAGTAGTACTTCCTCCGTTTCACAATACTCGCAACGTTTCTTGTTTGCACACTATCCAATGCAATACTTTGAACCTTAATATCTCTAATTATTGATAAGTAAAAATTATAAAAAGTTGATATTATGATAGTATGCATTAAGACGAATCAAATAAGACCCCACTTGACTATATTTTTTCTTATACACTTGTGAAAAAATATAACATAAGATTGGTAGATGAATAGTAGTTACTATGCTAATGTTGCGAGTATTGCGAAACGGAGGAAGTATATATAACAATCGATATTTTCACAACTATATAACTATATAGTTTGTATTTGGCATATAATTTTCATTAAGAAATGTACTACCATACATATCAGAATATACTACCATACATATGAAATGTACTACCATTTTCATCAAATATACCACCAAAAAAGTAAGGCGATGAATATATGCATATATCCGATATTGACTAGGCATTGCTCCATATATGAAACTACCCAAAAAATAAAGAAACCACCTACATTGTAAGAATCAATAATCCCACACTTTCCCACATCTAAATTCTCAATATAAAATCATACCATACAGTAAGAAATAAACTAAAACTAGGGTTTCAAATTACGGTACGAAAACAACATTTTATCATTCTTGAACCAAACAGCAGCGGCAAAAATTGAAGCAATTACTATGTAATAAAATTAAAAAAGGCAATGAAACAGAAATTTAACAGAAACCCTAAAAAAGTTGAAATAGTTAAAGAAAGATAGAACTTACAATGTTCTGGTAGTCTTTCGGATCCAACTCCATATTTGTTGTTGAGATTTTGAAATTGGTGTATTAAGTGCCCGTGTGATTGGAAAAGGGAAAAGAGAGAAAGAGGAGATTGAATTGAAGAAGAACAAAATGAGGGATTGTTGTTAATTGTTGTCAGTGATACAGAGAAGAGTGGCAATTTTGATAAGAGATTGAAATGAAATGAACTACTCTTTTTTTCTCCAAGAGTCTCATCTTACGTTAATCACCAAATAGAAGCAAGTGCATCTTATATTCTTATGACTTTGTTTGGTTGATATAATAACGAAAAAGTGTTAGCAAGTAGTATTTGGTGTAGTGGTGAAGAAAGAACGCGTATAACTTTAATTTCTATTATAGGTACTTTAGGGGTAGGAATTCTCTTATCCTTCCCCTACTCAAGTGCCTGGCCCGGTAGGGCATTCACAATACCTTCCCAAAAAAGGTTAGAAAATACCATACCAAAATTTTAGATCAATAACTATTAATTAGTTGCAAAAATTAAAATAAATATTAACTAGTTCTAAATTTTTTAAATTCCATATCAGCTAACAGTTCCGTCAATAAAAAAATAACTAAAAATTGTTAAAAAAATACCAAGATTTTAGTTCAATAAATATTAATTAGTTTGCAAAAATTAAAAAAAAATATTAACTAGTTTTATTTCTTAAATTCCATACTAACTAACAATAACCGTCAAATTTCACGATTGTGGTCCTTGTTAGTTGGTATGAAAATTTGACGATTTGATATTTATTTTTAATTTCGAAACCAGTTGGTATTTATTTTGAAAATGACCTAAAACCTTGGTATTTATTTTTTGACAATTTTTCCATGTAATAATAAAGGAAAATTGATAAAAAAACAGTTTGTCGATCTTATATTAACGGTGTTAACTATTGATTATCTTGGAATTATCCAAATTTTCAGAAGTATCTTCCCATAACAGTCACAACTTACTGATTATTAGACAAAATGATGTAAGATTTATCTATTTTGATCAAACAACTCTCATTTCTTTCTCTCTTTGACCATTATCGATAAAACGTCCAAAATTTTGTGCTTTCTTGACAAAAATATAATCGAGCGTAACAGTTTTTGGAAGATACACCTAAAAGTTGGGATCATTCCTAGATAATCAATGGTTGAGACTGTTAATAGAAGATCGGTCATACTTTGAAGTGTTAGTGTCAAATTTTCTTAATTATAACGAGGTTTAAAATGTGCATATTAATAAAAAAACGAAGGGAGTATTATTTATCAATAATTATTATTACTCATAATTATTATTTAATATTCATACTTCCTCCGTTTCATAATAGATGCAACATTGTGTTTAAAACAAACTCCTAGGCAAAATTTCTAAAGCATATTTAAGTAAATAATTAAGTAATATAATCAGCTACCAACTACAACCAAGAAACCACCACAGAACCTACTGCCACCAACACCCACCGCCACCACCACCCACAGCTACCTCCACCGACAAAACCCACCGAATCCACCCACAGGCCACTGAAACCACTGAAATCTCACCGAAACCCACTGAAATCTTCCCTCTTCAACCATTCACACCTCGATTTTCTCTTTCCTCTGCAACAATGTCAAAACCACCACAACCACACTCCATAAACCCTTGCAACTTCTCCACAGCCGTACACACTACGCCATTGCACTCCGCAACAACACCCAATTATAACTCACCTCCTCTTTTCCCTCCAAACTCGCTAACCTTAACCAATACCTTGAAACTGATTTGGTTGGTGGGTAGGTTGGGTGGTGGTGGCTGGCGACTTCGAAACTGGGTTTGGTTGATGGTGGTGATGGCGAATTGGGGTCCGGTTGGTGGTGGTTGGTGCTGGCGAATCGAGATTGGTTGGTGGTGGTTGGTGATTGCGAATTGGGGTTGGTGCTGACGAATCGTGGTTAGTGCTGGCGACTTCGAAATATGGAGGGTGGTGCTACGAATTTGGTGTTTGGGTGGTGGTTGGTTTGGGTGGTAGATGAGGCTATGTTGGGTGGTGGTGGTGAGTTTAGTGGTGAGAAAGGTGCTGTGAGTAGGGGTGTGCATCGGTCTAAAACCGAACCGGACCGGATTCGAATAGCAACTATTTTGCGGACCGAAGATCGGACCGGAAAAATTCCAGTCTAGACCGGACCGGTCTAGAAAATTCCGGTCCGGTCCGGTTTTGGACCAGTTAGGACCGGTTTGTATGATTATTTTTTTATATGAAATATTTTTTCTACTTTTTAAACATATTCATCTACTTATACTATATTTTAAATTCTATTTTCAATTCAAAATATATATAAGTGACTAGTGACACATAAAAACAATAGTTTTGGGTAATTTTACTATTGTTTATTAACACCAATATAAATTTATGTATAGTTTTATGGGTTTCCAGTCTAGACCGGAAAATTCTGGTTTTGGACCGGACCGGAAAACCGAAATTGTAATTTTTAAAGGACCGAAGACCTGACCTGTCCGGTCCGGTTCCGGTCCAAATTGCAGCTTGGACCGGTTCGGTGCACACCCCTAGCGGTGAGTGGGTAAAAGTAGAAGAGAGAGGGGTGGGTGGGTAAAATTAAATTATAGCTAAGTAAGTTAATTAGGATAATTAAACATGTTTAATGTGTTTAGTAAGGATAAAATTGTCCTTTCACCCACTAAAACTTACTAAAAAAGGAAAAAAGTAAGAGTGTTGTATCTATTTTGAAACACCCCAAAATAGACAATGTTGCATCTATTTTGAAACGGAGGAAGTGATAATTATTATTTACTTATTATTTATATATTTATTACAATTTCATTCAATTCAGTTTAGTTCACTTCAGTACAGCTCCAATACAGTTCAGTTTAGTTCACTTCAGTACAGCTCTCCAATACAAATCAGTTTAATTCAGCTTCAATCAGTTTAGCTTAGTTCGGTTCAGTTTATTTTAATTTTGTTCAATTTAGCTCTAATAAGTTTACTTCAACTTTAGAATTAGACGAAGATAGTAGGCCCGTAGCCAGTAGAAAAAAAAGAACCAACTACTTATTTATTAACTTTTTTTTCAAAATCTAAAATGACAAAGAAAAAATAGAGAAAAAAAAGGCAAACAAGACAAAGATTATAACCAAATATGTGCATGCATTTAATTGGGTATATCTATTATACTGTCGGAATTCAATAAAATATTTAGTTCAACCATTTCCAACCTTTCTGGTTGTAATTGTAACACCCAAAACCTTGAAGAACCAACCAATCAATCTACCTCTTTTACTTCTGTTCCCAAAAAAAAAAAAAAAACTGTTTTCTCTCCGTATGATAAGGGATTATTCTTGATTCCTCTATCTTCCGACACAAACATCATATCCACAATCTAAATGGGTAAACTTTGTTTATTATTACTCTTATTATTCACCCTCCATTTTTCCCACCTTCATTTATCTCTTTCTTTACCTTATTCTTCATCAAGCTCTGATCTTTTTGATTCATGGTGCAAACAACATGGTAAAACATACCCATCTGAGGAAGAAAAACAACAAAGACTCAGGATTTTTGAAGATAATTTAGCATTTGTTGAATATCATAACAATTTTGGGAATTCCAGTTATACCCTTGCTCTCAATGCTTATGCTGATTTGACCCACCATGAATTTAAAAGCTCTAAGCTTGGGCTTTCATTATCTGCTAATGGTTTGATTAGATTGAAGCATGGGAACCCGGTTCGACGGCCCGATGTGGGTGTTCCTGATTCTGTTGATTGGAGGGATCAAGGTGCTGTTACTAATGTCAAGGATCAAGGGAATTGTGGTATGTCTTTTCTGTACATTTTTTGGGATTTTAGTCTTTTTAAATTTTTTTTAAAGTTTTTGGTGTGTGAAAGTGGTGATTACGCCCCTTAAGTTTGCTCAAACGTGGGATTACTACCAGATTTGTACGGAATAATTTTGCTAACCTGTTTAGGTTGCCCGACTAGAATAAACTGTCTCTGAATAATACAGACTAAGAGTCTAATTAATAAATAATCAACCACCCTAATAAGATTAGGCCTCTCAAGTTATACTTGTGGTATTTAACCATACAACCTCACCCAAGAGTGAAAACAAACTCTTATGTAGTTATTGATTGTAATATTTGAGCTGGTTTAATGAATGGGATGAACATCTTTTGTCTTTTGCTGAATTTGTTTTCTGGTGCTGAAGTTAAAATGAGTTCAGTAGTTTGTTGATTTCTGGCTGATCAGGTTTCTGTAGCTTTTTATTTTTGAGTAACAAAAGCTTGTTTGTGAACTCGACCCGATTAATGAACCAACTGAACACGAGCCGAGCTCCAATCTGATACTCTCTAAAGAATTCGAGGTTGAACAATTTTTTTGAGCTCCCTGAATAGCTTGTGCTCGACTAAACTAAATGAGCTTGAACAAATATAGGGTCTGGTTGGCTCAGCTCGCTTACACCCCTACTTATAATTCACGAATCACCCTCTCTTTTTGTTGGCATGGGTGAAAGCCACCATGGGGAATTGGGGATTATAGTGAAAGTTGATATTTGCTTAATTTGTCCATCGTAATGTAGGGTCTGGTTGGCTCAACTCACTTACACCCCTATGTATACTTCACGATTCGCCCCTCTATTTTGTTGGCATGGGTGAAGGCCTCTATGGGGTTCATAGTGAAGTTGATATTTGCTTTATTTTCCCATCATCTCAGGCTCTTTTTACCCTTGTAAATAACGTATACAAGTTTTTGGGGAGTGTGAAGTATGCTTATGAAGCAAACCTTTGCTATTATATATTTAGCCATAGACGATCAGTCCTCTGCCTAAGCCTTTGTCTGTACACGGTTTATTATGCATCTCGAAACATCCCATTTTTTTGTTTATGTGCATATATCCAATGCAATATTTTTTTCTTCCAGGTGCTTGTTGGTCGTTCTCAGCCACAGGGGCGATTGAAGGAATCAACAAGATTGTTACAGGCTCTCTAGTCAGCCTTTCTGAGCAGGAGTTAATCGATTGTGATAGAGACTATAATGAAGGCTGTGATGGAGGGCTTATGGACTATGCTTTCCAGTTTGTTGTATCTAACCATGGGATTGATACTGAGAAAGATTACCCATATGATGCTAGACAAAAGACTTGCAATAGAAACAAGGTAAGATGTCTGCTGTAGGTGCGTTCATCTGACCTAGCCTTTCATAGGTGTAGCACTTGGTTACTTAGTTCAATACTCAAAACAACTTGGCTTCTTGAATTGCGGTAATTATTTTCTTTCTGGTGGATGCCAAACAAATACTGTGATCACGCTTGAAATAAGCTCCTATACCTCTGTGGCAAAGACGGGAGATAGGAGATTAACCTTAGAGCTTCTTGTTTCAGCTTGAATTTTGTTGGCATAGTGCTGAATTCAGCTTGTCGATGCCATTTCTTTTTCAGATGACGATTCATGTTAGCCGATCCCAAATCATTTTGGGAATAAGGCTTTGTTGTTGTTGTTGTTGTTGTTGTTGTTGTATTACTCAAAAAATCTGTGTCTTGACTGCAGCTTGCAAGACGTGTGGTAACTATTGATGGTTATGCTGATGTCCCTCCTAACAACGAGAACGAGCTCCTAAAGGCTGTTGCAGCTCAACCAGTAAGTGTAGGCATATGCGGCAGTGAGAGAGCATTTCAGTTATACTCTAAGGTTAATTCCTTCCCTCTTGGCTCTTCTAATGAAATAAGCTTCTATGCTGTTTTACATCAAAGTTTATCAGTGTAATGTTACTCCGTGCAGGGAATCTTTACTGGCCCATGTTCCACCTCTGTAGATCATGCTGTTCTAATTGTTGGTTATGGTTCAGAGAATGGAGTTGATTACTGGATAGTTAAGAATTCATGGGGCACTGGATGGGGTATGAATGGATTTGCACACGTGCAGCGGAACAGTGGAGATGCTAATGGAATCTGTGGCATCAACATGATGCCGTCATATCCAACTAAATCAAGCCCTAATCCACCACCATCACCTCCTCCAGGACCGACTAGATGTAATCTCTTCTCAACTTGTCCAGCAGGTGAAACTTGTTGTTGCGCACGAAGGTTCTTTGGTTTCTGCACGTCTTGGAAATGCTGTGGGTTAGATTCTGCGGTTTGCTGCAAGGATGGTATCCATTGTTGTCCCCATGATTATCCCATATGTGATACACGCAAAAGCATTTGCCTCAAGGTTAGTATCACTTTCATTTTGGTTATTCAGTTCAGTTGATAGCTTTGTTATTGAGGTTTCAATGACTTCTTCTATCTGAATAAGGAGGAAGATCAGATTGCACATTGTGCATACTTGATTTCCAGTATTGCAACTTTGATCGTTAAAAGCTATACAAAATGTCTCAACAGTCAATGATAACGTCGGAAACTGATAATAAGTTGTTAAAAATTGTGTTTAGATAACCGAACAATCGTGTTACACGTCAAAATTTTGACTAAAAGCTTAAATAGTCACCATCGTCTGAGGATTCACAGTACATAATTCAGAAACTTCCTCATACAAGATTTTGCCTTGTGTCAAATTGCTCTTATGTTGCATCTTCTTTTCCCATCGGCGGTCCTGCAATTATTTGTTTAGGGTAAGTTTCACCATATACCCCCGACTCCGAGGTTGAAGAAAATTCACTATTCGCCCATAGCTTAAAAAATATACCACACACTGTTGAGGTTTCACTGTTTACCCTTTAATGACTTATTGATGTTAATTGTTGCTTGAGGTTTTGTTTATTTTAAGAGGCCTAAAACATGTCATTTCTGGCTTTTCTGCTGCTTATGCTATTTTATACATGTTGGTGTATACAAAATTGTGTTGTTATTCAAGTAACGCAATTGTTTGATCTTGCAGCGTGCAGGAAACATTACAATGGCCAAACCATTCAACAGCAGACAGAGCAGCTTGTGAAGCAACTGTCAGTAACTTATTGTTTGTGAAACTATCCTTGAGTCCAGGAAAGTATTGAGCATTATTTTCCACATTGTGATAAACAAGGGTTATGTAGAAAACCATCCTATAGAGGAATAAGCGCGGTGCTTTAGACACTGCGCATCGTTGTACATGGTGCATGAAACTGAAGTTTAAAATGACATGATTTTGCAGCATTGGACTTCTTGAAATCCTTATCTTCAGCCAAACTCTAAATTACTGATTACTATTAATAAGACCTAATAGTAGGTTCTCTTAGCAGTCGTGTTAAAGAAGTTGGAACTTGGGGTCAATTTTTGGGAAGTGATTTAGGCACTCCGGAAATTGTACTCTCACAAAATGAATGCCTGAATCAATTCATAGAGTGTCTAAATCTCTACCCATCAATGTGACGTACTCCATCTCACCATGTGTTATCCATTTCTTTTTATTACAAAGATTGTTGCACAAATTAACAGATTTCCTTTTGTTACAAAAATTAAGGAGGGGGTTTATATCAATTAGGTAGTTATATATGAGTGAGAGAGTTGCGATTGGCCAAATGAAACCAAGAAAGTACTCAAGTGACATGTTATTTAGGATGACCTCAAAAGTGGGAGTAATATCCAAACAGTAATATCTTGGAAGAGAAAATGCTCCAACAATGTTTAGCTTAAGAACTAATCGTTTGAAACATATTACCACTGGCGATAACCTTGAGCATTCTACTCATAACTGAATTGAACCAAAATGAACTGAAACTTGTGAAGCTGAAGTGAACAAAAATTAACTGCAACTAATCCAGTCCAAAAAAAACAGTACTTCCTTCGTATCAAATTAGTTGTTACACTTTTTTTTTTGCGGACTCCAATGCAGTTTTTTGATGTGAAAGAGATAGAGGGTAAAAGCCATGTGATAGGAGAGAGATAGAGAGAAGGAAAAGCCAAATAAAGAAGTGTAGCATCTAATAAGAAATTTCTTTATTTGGAAAGTGTAGCAACTAATTTGATACGGAGGAAGTACCTAATTCTCAGGCGGAGGCAGTGAGAAACTTTTCAATGCTAGATTTCTACATGCAAAGGTAACACTGAATCAAACATGACTACACTCCACACCATGATATGGGAAAATGCTGATGAAACAGCGTGCGCAAGAAACTGGGTTATTTTAATCAATTGTGAAGTTTCTGCAGGGGATTAATTCTGTATTCTACACAACCATCAACCAGCTAGTCTATTGTGTTCACTGTCTTCTCTCTCACAAAATAAGTTGCATGCTAGTCGGATGAACTTTTTTCTGTGAGAGAACAGTGTGTTTCCCGGTATACCTTAGAAATTGTTAACATCAACTACTATGTTCATTACGTATTTCTCAGAAGGGGGAAGTGATGAAGAGGACACCAAGGACTCAGAAGATACAGAAGAAAGAATGGTATGTACTAAATTCAGTTTTCAATTAGGATTATCAAAAATAAGCCAGAAACATGTATAGTTTATAGCTTTGTTTTGCTTCAGTCACAGCAATTGCTGCAAATACCTGTATATAGATGATAACATTATCCCTAACTAAAGACGAGCAAAACCAGAGGGCACCTAAACTCGAAGCTTTCCTTCAGCATTTCTCAAAATTAATAGTAGCAAGGGATAGTAAATAGGCACAATCTCCTATAAAAACAGAATATAAGGTAAAGCGAGCTCGAAACCCTAGACTAGAGTTCGATACACAGGCTCTTGATCTAGCTAAACTATCATGGGCTCTTCGCCAGCGCTCAAAAAACCCCTACAGCTCGGTTGCCTACTTGCTATGGGCCTAGGTCAGGGTCATAATTAACTTCCTGTCATTTAAAATACTTTATTTCTATCTGTATACCTCATCAAGCATTCAACCCTCTATAAAGTGAGGGCTTTAACGTATTTGAGGCAAAAAGACCAGCAGATTGTCCATGAATGTCTTCAATAAGATATGAAACGAAATTGACTTGGCTTGAAAGTTTGCTGTATTCATGTAATTCTGGCTGGTTTTATCAAATCTTAACACAAAATCATTAACAAATCCTTGTAGAGTCGAGTAAGCAAGCCTGCCATGGTTATATACTTATAGGATAACTAATGGAAATCAACTACGGCCTACTAGGAACATGAATGATTCATAGCACCAGCAGAACATCAAGCTTTAAAGTTTGTTTGGTGAAGAATAAGATGGAAAAGAGAGGAAACGAAATGAGCAACTTTCTATGTTCCCTTTCATCAATTACACAGGAATTGGCAGAATGGATCACAAAGAACATTTCTTTTATATACCTCTCACTTTCTCCTACTCCCACATAAACAAAGTGAACAACAAAAATACAATCAAAGTCCTCCCAATTTGTCTATAATTAGCTACCAAATAACATAAATTCTACCAATTCCCGCCAATTCAACTGGATTACTGGACTCACGAAAAAGCTAATCCCTTTCCTTCCATTCCCTATGCGACAAGGTTCCACAATCTTATCCTAAACTACGATCAAATTTACACATCATGTACTTCAATTCCATCGATAAGATCACACTCCAAACTACATACCATTACGTTCTAATTCCTCAAACGAGCTAAAATATTGATTGTAATACAATCTAAATCACACATATAAACAACATCAACCAAAGTGCAACCTCAATCACAATTATATACTACTCCAAGAAAATACTTTTTTCCATTATCCATTATCCATTATCCATCATCATCAATAGCAAACATTTACAATTTTATACTAATACATCATTCAATATCATTCATTCATCCCAATCAAAAATAGAAACATAAAGTAACCTATCAAACTGAATCACACATATAAACCAAAGCACAAGCTCAATCACAATTATATACTACTCCAAGAAAATACTTCTTTCCATTATCCATCATCATCAATAGCAAACATTTACAATATTATACCAATACATCATTCATCCAATATCATTCATTCATTCATTCATCCCCAATCAAAAATAGAAACATAAAGTAACCTATCAAATTGAATCACACATATAAACCAAAGCACAAGCTCAATCACAATTATATACTACTCCAAGAAAATACTTTTTTCCATTATCCATCATCAATAGCAAGCATTTACAATTTTATACCAATACATCATTCATTCATTCATCCCAATCAAAAATAGAAACATAAAGTTACCTATCTATTCACAAACACCTCCTCTTTCTTTCTCCCTTCCATCCATCCATCCATCCATCTCCACACACCTCCAAAGATGATGATGATGATCATGAAGAGGAAGAAGAAGGAAAGACATCTTTAACAGCAGAAGCAGCACTCAAATAATTAAGAGTATTCCTCAAAGTCTCCTTCTCCCTCTTCAACCTCGCGGCGGTCTCTTCCAATTCAAGCAACGCTTGTTGTTCCCTAGGAGCACCTTCAAAAGTACTCCCAACAAAGAAAGAAAACGGAGTAGGAAACAAATTCCTCCTCAAATCACCAATCTCCTTCTCTTCTTTCCCATTCAATCTATTACTCAACCTAATCACATCTCTCATATACCCCTCCACATCTTTCGCTAAACTCTCTAAATCCTCATTAGACCCATCACAGGAAGGTTTATCTTCAAGCCAATCAACCGCCGCAACTAAATAAGGCTTTGATCTCACAACCTTGTTAATCCTAAACCGTTCTTGGCCTTTACAGATTAAGAAGAATCGGTCGTCGGCGAGGCGTTCGTGTTTGACAACCTCGCCGACGCAGCCGATGAGAGTTGGGGTGGTTGTGGTGGAGTCGGAGAAGATGATGCCGAAACGGAGGTCGGTTTGGAGGAGAGTATGCATCATGATGCGGTAGCGGAATTCGAAGATTTGGAGAGGGAGGATTGAGCCAGGGAAGAGGACGAGTGGGAGAGGGAAGATGGGGAGTTCGGTGATGTCGTGAGGGGGAGTTGGGTGAGGTGGGTTGTTTTGTGGGTGGGAGGAGGAAGAGGAGGCGGAGCAACGGAGGTGGTTGTTGTAGTGGTTGTGGTGGTGGTGTTTGCGGTGGCGGAAAGAGAAGGAAGAAGGGAGGAGGGAAGTGGGTATGGGGTTTAAGGAGGGTTTAGGGGTGGTTAGGGAGGTGGTGGAAGAAGGGAGGAATTGAGGGAGTGCCATTGATGAATGATGAATGGAGGAGAGAGAGAATGAGGAATGTGAGGAAGATGAAGATGAAGATGAAGATGAAGATGGGTGGTTTAGAGTTGGTTAGTGAAGAGAGAGTGAGGGTAAAGAGTGAAAAATGATTGGCATTGTAGTTGTGGATGAGTGAAGAAGGGAATGAAATTGATGAGTGAAAGAGGGATGGAGATGGGAGGAGACATTAGTGAGTGACTAGTGAGTGACTAGTGAGAAGTTTTGGGTGGTGGAATTTTGGGGAAATTTTTGGATTTTTTTTTTGTTTGGGGGGGGAGTTTGGATGTGGTTTTGGATGTTTACACGTGGGAGATTGGATTTGTTTGGATTGAATTTTATTATTTCCCCTGTTTGAAAATAAATAAATGATGTTTTCTCTGTCCTATATTACTTGACATAGTTTGATCGACATAGAGTTTTAAGAGGATTATTTGACTTGTTTATTTTATTGTGAGTAGTTAATTGTTGGTATTATTTAAGTCCATAAGATACAATGTGGGTCATGGGTATTGCAAAAGTAAAATAAAGAGAAAGAATGCAAAAATGGGACCATGTCTTTTTTTAGAAGTGTATCAAGTAATATGGGACTAACGACTATGAGAAGTGTGTCAAGTGATATGGGACGGAGGGAGTATATTGTTACTTTTACGGATTTTAGAGCAACTACACTTGTGATCAACTAGTTCATGAGAAAAGCAAAAACTGAATCAATCACACAGTGACATGTGGCAACCGTTTTTTGTTTAAAACTTTAAAATAAAATATCTGACAATCTACAAAGTAAAAAAAAATTTTAAAAAATACCAACGGTTATATTTTCTTGAAATCTATAAATAGACACCCACTTTGCTACATTTTTATATACTATTGAATTTTTTAAATTTTTAAATACATAAGTAATTGATTGATCATGAGTGGGGTGCCTTTGATCAAATTGATCCTAAAACATGATAAAAATTTTGGGATGAGTGAGAAAGTGGTAGAGAGAGAGGGATGATGTGTTTTTTTTTTCATAAATGGTGATGCTCTTAAGGTAAAAGATTGTAATGGTACTCAGAGGAAAGATAATGGTAAAGTTAGTAGATGTGGACCCCACTAAGGGCATAAATAGAAAAAAGATAATGTTGTTAAGTTGTGTTTTAAAAAAATTAACGGCATAAATGTCATTTTGCAACCAGATGTTTACCATTTATAGAAAATAAACAAAATTTATCATTTATTTAAAAACACCCTCGAATTAGAAATTGGGCTTGTTCTCCCCACCTTATTTTCAGTTCAGTTCAGTTCAGATCTGAACAATACTTTTACTCTCACATTTCACTATTCAGTTCAGCTGTTTTATGCCAAAGTGAACGGTCCCATTGTATCATTTATTTCTAAATGGAGGAGGTATGTGGCAAGTGTTATATGTAGGGTAAAAATACAAAATAAATTACTTCCTCCATTTCAAATAAATTACTTGTTATTCTCGTATTTTGGTTTATAAATATTATAGATCAACCCACCGCAAATCGTAGTTTAGTTAGAAGCATACACCAACCCATGTTTTAAACTAATTATTATTATAATTACTAATTATTGTTATAATGGTAATATTAATTTACTTCTTAGATATTATTGTTATTATACCATTATCATCAAATATTAATAGATATATTGATATTAAATTACTCATTATTAATTAATATTATTATCAGTAATTATTTTTGTAAAATTAAATTATCATTATTACTACTATTTATAACTATCATTTAATAAATCAAAAATAATACTATCATTATTCATTTAATACTATTCTAAATGTTAATTATTAGTTATTATTACTTAGAATTATAGTTACTTATTATTAACATTCATAATAATTATTATTTACTTATTGTTTATACATTTATGACAATTCAATTCAGTTCTGCTCAGTTCAGCTCCAATAAGCTCAGTTCAGTTCAACTCTAATAAGTTCAGTTCAGTTCCGCTCTAATAAGTTCAGTTCAGCTCTAATGAGTTCAGTTCAGTACTGTTCAATTCAGCTCCAATAAGTGTCAGTTAAGTTCAGTTCAGCTAGAATTAGACGAAGAGAACAGACCCTAAGTCATATCTTCTTAGATAAATGCAACACTTTATTTTTTAATATTGTTAATACAAATATTTTGGATCTTGATATCTCGAATTATCAATAAGAACACTTATAAATAGTTAAAAAATATATATTAAGACGTAATTATGACCTAATTCAAAAAATTGCATCTGTCTAGGAACGGGGATGCTAATTTCTAAAGGGGGAAAAAGGTTAGTAAGAAATAATAAAATATTTTCCTCAATCGTGCGAAAACAAATGCAATTACCACTTCTTGTGTTTCTTTTACCTTAATACTCAGTATATTGTTTATGAAGGATTAATTGGTACTTAGACCCGGGCGATGCTCCAGAAGTTTTATACAATATAATTTACTGATAGTTCGAAAATAATTAATGTCATTTAGCATGAAAAAACTTATTATTAAAAAAAGGATAAAAATTATTTCATTTAAAATATGGATTTTGAAAGTTACAACTTATAACTCTTAGTTTTCACTTATATATCATCATTGATTTTGATAGAAGAACCAACAATAATATGTTGGTGTAGTGGTTGGAGCTTTATTATTATATACTCAATTATCTATAACACGTGGACAATTTTTTTTTAATATGAGAAAGAAGTGGAGAGAAGGTCATCAAAGAGGGATAGTGACACATGGCGGATTGCAATTCTTAGCTACGCTTTTTAATGTATATATAGATTGGATGCAATTTATTTTAATAAATTACAATACACCCATTGGCTCAACTAATGGTTCCCATTACTCCATCACTAATCAATTAGCGATTTATTATTTGAAAAAGCTTTAATTGAGTTAGCATTTAAGTTTGATACTAACAAACATGTCAATTTCTCAATATCCTTTGCAGACTAGTTAAACACATTAAAAAAGACTAAGTTGTATGGACAACGTAAAGAATCTCATGCGATCGGTCTTACACATTTTGGAAAAAGTAAAAAAGTTTCAAAAGGACTCAAATGAGCATACTTATTTTTTTTAGCATTTTGAAGCAAGAAAACATTGGGATAATTTAGCATTAAGGATTGCAGTTAGATTTTAGACAAGGTTCCTAAACTTTTCTAGTTTACTTGTGTCTCATAAAAAACAATAGGACTATAGTCCATAGTGCAAAGGTCAAATCTCTAGAGAAAAAACACATCCATTGGAAAAGTTTGGCGCCCAGCCCATTTGGTGCTTTAGATGCATGGGAGTTCAGTTGCAACTAGCAAATACCTCTTTTTCGGATTGTTTACTTGTTTCTGATGTTGGGTGAAGATCCAAAACTACCAGCACAATTAGTCCAATTATTTATCCATCATTATGTAAACCATTAGTCATTTAGTACCACCAGATTCAATATTATACCATTGTAGTTTACTCTAATTATTATTTGTTGTCACATATGGTTAAGTAATACATTAGTTTGGGATTAAGTACAGTTAGAATTTATGCCTCATTTTGCCCGTTTCAATTTGTTTCGAAATTTGGAATTTAAAAGAAAAAAAGAAAAAAACTATGCTTGATTTAAGAGTAAGAAAAAGTTTTGCTTTGCCTGTCTTGATCTATGTGCGACCTGAACTTGCCTCAAAACAAGGTATTTTTGGTCAATTTATTTCAAGTTTGACCCTTAATTCACTTTTGTACCATTGGAATGTTAAAAATTGAAGTCTGATATATGTGGTAAAAACAAATACAACATTAGTAGTAAATTCCACAATAATCACAAACCTTCTTCAAACATGGGTCGAATTCCTCTTCTAGTTCGTCCCAAAACTTGCTCCTTGGTCATGTACGATGCGAATTTACGCATTCGGTACAAATCATCCTGTCATGTGATATCAATGTGGCATTAGTATTTGTATGATAAAGGAATGTTTGGTGGTCCGTTATAAATCACAAGAGCTAAAAAAAAATACTCTCTCCATAATGAATTACTTGCAACAATGGAATATTTTACCTCTCACAAATAATATCAATTGTTGCAAGTAATTCGTTACGGAGGGAGTATATGCAGAATGAGAATGATAGATGTACGAACAATAAGATACAGAAATAGGAATCATTTTCATTTCGCTAAACTTTTGTTCAAGTTGATAGTAAGTTGAATTGGATGATTCCATCAATTTTTATGTTAGTTTGACAAGTTTGTGAATTTGGTTTTGAAAGATTGTTTGTGTTGTTATGAAGTTGAATCGGGTGATTCCATCAACTTCTTGACAATTTTGTGAATTTGGTTTTGAAAGAATGTTTGAATTGATATGAAGTTGAATTGAGTGATTCCATCAATTCCCATGTCAATTATAATATACATTTATGATCAAAAAGTGATAAAGTAGGGGTAAATGGGTAATATAAATTTTCCAGTTTTCCATACAGACAAAAAGAAACTGACAAAAAAGAAAAATAGAACAAACAAGAAAAAGACAAAAAGGAAAATAGCACAAACATAAACATACGGAGGGCAGTATAAAGAAACTTTTTGAAGTAATTCTTTTATTGCAAAAACTCTTATTACAAGCAATCATAAATAATAAATAACAAAAAATGCGACACAAAGTTAAAATTTAAACCTTGCAGCTACTTTAAATACACCATAGATCTAGGTTCATTGATCACCTATTCACTTCACACACATAGAATTAATATGTACCATCAAAAAGCTTGAGAAATCAATTTCAAGATCGATCTCCCAGTGCTAATTGATATGTTATTTTTAGAAAATTGAGAACGAAGTTGCTTGATCACCAACTCATCTACTTGAAATCCTTTGGTAAGAACATCATCTAGAATACGTGGGGTAGTTCCAAACACACCATCGGCAACATTAACTCGTCCTGGATTTTGGCTCCCAAATGATGCAATTGCTAAAGCGTCCGTCTTCCCAAGATTAAGTTGGAAATGAATTAGACCTTGAGGAAACACAATTACATCACCCTTTTTAATTATCGTGTCGTAGAGCTTGTAATCCGTGGTCACGAAACCGGCATATAGGGTTCCCTCCATCACGGCAAAAACCTCTGAGCCCCGAGGATGTAAATGAGGGGTGTTTAGGCCATAGGGGGCAAAGTCTACACGAGCCATGGACACTCCTAACGTGTTAACTGCTGGATATCGAGTAATATCTACTAATGTGGCATTTGCTCCTTGTGTGTTGGTTGTATCTCCGGGTATGTTGAACCCCTTGTATATAAAATCATCTATTGTCACGTCTTTTGGGTTCTTGCAAAACTTGCCATTGACAAACACTGCAAAATAAATATAGAACAATAAATAATCACTAATCAACAATAAAAGTTATGAGTAGTATTCACTAGAAAAAAAGGATAATTAATAGATAGAATTATAGAAAATATATTGAACCTGCAGAATTAGGATCATTTGCACCCACACAGAAATCTTGAAGGGGTGTAGGATCAGAATTGGCCACGTAAAACATAAAACTCAAAGCAAAGGCCATGCAAAAGGTAGACATGACCATTTTTAATATACTATTTTCCATATGACTAACTAGCTAATTTTAGATTTTTAATGACTTAAATGAACTTCTTTTTCCTTGAGTAATGTATTAACCACTTGAGAATTGAGATGTTTTGTAGCACAAATGATATGTGTAAAGGCTTTTTATAGCTGAGATAGCCAAAATCAATAACGTTTCTTCTTATAAAAGTCATATTTTAGTTCAACGTGAATTTGTAAGTCTTAAGAGGTTGATGAGATGGACTTTTCTGTTAAGATCTAAATTAAAGAAAAATATGGTTGACATGGATATTGCGTAAGCATTTTAGCCGTTAGTGAAGTGGGGATTATCTGATGAATGTTAGATGTTGCTTAAAAGAAGAAATTTGTCCTTGATTAATTGCATGCAGCCCTAAATATATATGTGGTCACTACGTACATCATATTGATAATTGTTGCATTATTTAGTCAATAATTATGTTTCTGTGTTTTTTCAGTGAATAAGAATTATCTTTCACAATAAGGATAAAGGAAGCAACGATGAAATTATATTAGTACTCGTCCAAAATGGAGTGCTACCGTCTCAACAAATTAATTAAGGATTTAGGCACTGTACTTACTCATATAATCAATAATTGGGTCTAAATAAATGACAAATGACAAATGACATATTCCTTGTATTTATGTATGGGTGTCTTTTATACATATAAATTTAGAAGTCATTAGTTATCATATAAAATTGGTCTGTTTTTTTCCTTCTATAATAGTACTTTGACTTTTGTATTATTATACATACTAGTTTTACTGAATTATTTTTGACAAATGCACTTTTCGCGCTACAATAAGTCAATAAGTGTTCCGCAACACTTTCTAAATAAGGAAGTTTCAAAATAAGCGTACTTCCTTATTCGGTTTATAGGTTCTCTCTATCTCTCTCCACATGACATGAGTCTCCTTTTGTTTTCTCTTTGCCTCCCTCCCTATCACATATGGGCACCTAACTAATGTACCTCCCCATATGTTGCACTTATTGTCGAACGAAAGAAGTATAAAATGAATATTTCGTGATCTGATTTGAGATCCTTTTCCCTTCAGTTTATCAATAAGAGAAGTATATAGTGGACTCCTCAAACGGTCCCATGGTTCTAACCCTTACATGAAAAGGGCGGTTTTACACGTATAATTCGCTTGTCATTTGTGAATTTTATCTTCCTAATTTTATATTACCTTTAATTTGGTGATGATATATTTGGTAATTGGTTGTGTCAATATTTGTCTTGTGTGTGACATTGTGCGTGTCTAAGTGAACCCCTTCGATCGCTAGAGCTATGCTATTTTGCTTAGCTATGATGAGACATGAGATAAGAAATATGAAGGTAATGAAAACTCATTTGTTTTCTTGCAAGTTGTTTGGTGGGTTGATGTATTACCTTTTTTTTTTCCTTCTTATTTGGCAACGACTTTACCTCCTTTTCAGTTCTGATTTATCTTGGTCTAGTGGTAAAGGTTTGATCTCATGACTTGAAGGTCATGGGATCAAATTCCACTAGGGGCATTTGGGGGTGGGGATCCCCTTATCATTCCCCCTGCTCTCAAATGTCGGACCCTGCAAAACACCAGATCAAGAAACTGTGCTAGTTGAGATCTGGCCAGGGGTCCACCATATTACCTTCCAAAAAAAAAAGTCCCTCTATATTGATTTGCCTCAACCCCTAAGGTTTTGAATTTCACTCGCATCCCTCTATATAACCAGCGTTGTTGACTAACATTGACAATTACCCCTACCCCAACACCACAACCACCACCATAAGCACCTAGCCAACAATACCACCATCGATAATCATATGCACTTAGCCACCAATACCACCACCAGCCACCAACCCCTAGATTTAAATGAAGCACCACCAAATTCCTTTCTATTGTGATAATTTGTTTTCTAGATAGATTAGAGCAATCTAAAGGTGGTACCGCTATGCACGGTGATACGCGTAATTTTTGAAATAAAAAATATTTTCTCTGTTTTTTTTAGTTGTTCCATTTCTTTTATCATGTTTGCCGCCATTGCATAATTTCAATCGTTATATCTTTGAATTATCAATAAGTAATAAACATTATAAAAATTTGATATTTTAAAAATATATAATTATGATTCTAGTAAGACCCCATATAATTATATTTTCTTATAAATATAAGTCACAAGTGATTGTTAAAGTAGAGTTTGTAAATAGTGTCAAAATCAAACCAGGTCATCTAAAAAGAAACAGAAGAAGTATATAAGTAACTTATAAATCTTTGAATATAACACAACCGAAATTTTCAAATAAAATTTGTCAAAGTACAACTTGAGGGCTTTTTAAGGTCCTTATGAAACCTCATAATGATCAAAAAATCAAAACTTGTAAGATAAATAAATAAAAGAGATCCAAATAAAACTAAATAAGATCGAACTCTAGTGGCTAACTTCCATGCATAAAACTCGAAATATCACCACCAACCCGCTCCCCATAATTTATAGTAAATTACGGATCACTAGAGGAATACACAACTAACCACAAAAATGAACAAGTTAGCTAACATTGAGTACGTACTTAAACCAAGTAATAACACAGAAGTACGAAACATGCATGATACTGTAAATGACAAATCAAATTTAAAAGGATCTTGCTAACGAACGTCACATGAACGCATTAACATTCAATATATTTCTCAAAAATGACATTAATTTGAGAATATATGCCAAAATCACGGATCGATTATGTTTATTTCATATTTTCATTTTTTAGTTACCTTACCCAATGCCCAAGGAAATTATTAAATTCAACTAGGATCATCTAATTTCCAACTAAATATGGTATCGTTGAATTAAAACAGTCTTGAACGACCGGACTTCCGGGGATCGTCCTATAGAGAGTCTAAAGCAATATGCAACATAGGTCCTTGAAAAGTTGAAAGTAAAGAACCTAGATATTATAGATAGTTACAAAGATATAGAAATAAAAACCAAATAGCTTTGTCGCTTATCTTATAATGTTTGTAACTGTTTATGAACGTCCCGACTAAGAAAAAGGACTTGAATTAGATGATGATATGTTACCATCTTTCTAATTTTATGGGTGCAATAATCTAGTTTATTAGCACATAAATACCTTCTTACTTGAGATGGTTCAAGTTTAGAGAAGTAATAAAAAGTTCATAAATAATAGAAGTTATCCAAATTCAAACTACAACTACAAATCTACTATAAATTCTTTTCATTTAAGTACTAATTTAGATATATTAATTTTATTGACAATAGGTTAATATAGTCTATATAGATTGAAATCAAAGATAATAAGTTAACAAATTCAATTAAATAAAATTCAGGTGAATAAAACTCACTCCAATAAATTTACATATAAATTACATCTAACACGAGTTTAGTACCTCATGATTATTTTAATACTTCCTATCTTGTTCGACAACTACTAAAATAGGAATTAATTCCTTTATTACAAACACTTGCAAATTAAACAGAACTCATAAACATCAAAACAAAAGCAAATCAATACGTCTAGGTTCTTGACCTCACACATGCATAATTAGTATGCATCATCAAAAAGTTTGGGATAACAATTTCAATATCGATCTCCCAGTGCTAATTGATACATTATTTGCAGAAAATTGAGATCTTAATTGCTTGACCACCATCTCATCAACCTGAAATCCTTTGGTAAGAACATCATCTAGGACCCGTGGTGTAGTCCCAAAGACGCCATCTGCAACGTTAACTCGTCCCGGATTTTGGCTCCCAAACGAGGCAATTGCGAAAGCGTCCGTCGTCCCAAGATTAAGCTGGAAATGAATTAGCCCTTGAGGAAACACAATGATATCACCTTTCTTAATTATCGTATCGTAGAGTTTGTAATCAGTGGTCACAAAACCGGCATATAGGGTTCCTTCTATCACGGCGAAAATCTCTGCACCACGTGGATGCAAATGAGGGGTGTTTAGTCCAAAGGGTGCAAAGTCTACACGAGCCATAGACACTCCTAACGTGTTAACTGCAGGATAACGAGTAATATCAACTAGTGTTGCGTTTGCTCCTTGAGTGTTGTTTGTGTCTCCAGGTACGTTAAACCCCTTGTATATAAAATCGTCTATTGTCACGTCATTTGGGTTCTTGCAAAGCTCACCATTGACAACCACTGCAAAATTAATATGGAAAATTTAATCACCAATATTTATAGAAAAACCAAAAATAGAATTAATATTAATATAATTGATGAAAAATATATATGATATCAAGAGTAATACCTGTAGAATGATGACCATTAACACCAATACAGAAATCTTGAAGTGGTGCAGGATCAGAGGATTTGGCCACGTAAAACATAAAACTGAAAGCAAAGGTGGCCATGCAAAAAGTAATAATATTCTCCATAGGTATAGCTAATTGACTTGGTAATTCTAGATAGATTATTGAATGACTTTACGGTTTTAATTTCTCTCTAAAGTATTGCAGATATACCACTTGATGAGATTTGAGATGTTTTGTGTCATAAAGTGATATATTGAAGGGTTTTTATAGTTTAGATGGCCAAAATCAAAAACGTTTTTTCTTTTAAAAGTCGTGTTGTACTTCAACGCACACATGCAATATAGTAATATTCAGAGTTTGAGGAGATGGACTTTTCTATTGAATAATATTTGTTTCAAAAAAAAAATCAAACTTGAGATAGGTGTAAAATGTAATTAATTTGTATCTAACGAACGTTAAATTATGAGATTAAATCCTATTCAATGCACTTTGAAAATCGGGTTAATGTCCCTCTGTTTCCAAGAGATTTTGCCTATTAGTTTAGATCGAATTAACTTATGAGAGGCTGATAAATCTGCATGGCTGGATGCACGAGTCTTTGATTTGTTGGAGAGGGAGTCTAACTATATATAATCCTGGCGGAATTCCATCATGAGACCAATTGGTGACAAGTGGAGTAGTCCGCGCTAGACTTAAAATGTTCGTAATGGCCTTATTTGGTGCTTACTAAGTAGCTATCGCCCATTAGCCAAAAGCTGATTTCTTTGATTGATTTGACTAATTGATTGTATTATTTGTTTTTACTAGGTCATCATTAGTTCGTCTCCAATCCCTTTTTTTTTAAAAAAAACAGAGCTCATATTGATAGTTTTTCCAAAACTTAGCTTATTCTTCATCTAACATAAAAATTATTTTTTAATGGTCAAAAGTCAAAACCTCTACTAAACTCATAATATACTAAAAGTTAGCTAATAGGAAAGGTTACAACCAAACGAAATCTCGTGTTTTCTTCTCCACAGGTGATGCATCCAATAATGCATTAATTTAATTTATCTTAGCAACCTATAGAAGTTATGGAAAAAGTCATGGTTGACATAGCATATTGCGCAAGCAATTCAGCCGCTAGTGAGGCGGAGATTACCTGAGGAATATTAGACGTTGCATTAAAAGGGTAATTTGTCAATGATTGCATGCAGCCCCTATGCAAACAGCCAAACACATGTGATAATCAGTAGTACGTACATCAAGTTCATTGTGGCATCTTTTTAGTCAAGAACTGTGTTCTTTTTTGAGTCTTTTGGTGAATAAAATTCAAATTAGTCGATTCCCCTTGACAATAAGGAAGCAAATATGAAATTATATTTCTACTCCCTACTCGTCCCAAAATGAGGTTACTCATTTGAATATATATATTTATATATCTATATATATAGGGAATGGATCATGTGAAAACGTTTTTAACCTAAAAACCAAATCTGAGCTGTTGGAGCTTTAATCCAACGTTCCACATTGCTCTCGCGCCATTAATGGCAGTTCTGTAATTACTGACAACTTCAATTTTGCCAGATGACAGAAAAAGCACGCGTACCCCTTTTTTCTTAAATGTACCCCTACTTTATTTATATGTACCCCTATATTACAAAACTATACCCCTGTTTTCAGTTTTCAGCGTAAGGTTGATTTTCAATGGATCCATCCCCTATATATATATATATATAGATATATAGTAATAAGGGGTAGTATATTGGAGGAATAAAGAAGTATGAGTATTTCATTAATGACATTTTTGTGAAGGGTAATACTGACAACTTTGATGTTAAAACGCGCGTACCCTTTTAATCGTAACATGTACCCTTGTAAACATTGGTTTATATGTACCCCTTTTTTTCCCCAAGTTTTCACGATCTGCTAGATTCAGGTCGGGTCATTACGGGTCTTGCAAGGAAATCATTTTCAATTGAAAGTGATATTTCAAAAAAGATATTTTTCAAAGGAAAACTCAATTGTAGATTACTTTTCCGTATTTAATTATTTCTTATCAAACGTTAAAGGGAACATGATGAATGGAAATTAATGGGAGGATATACTATGGGAAGAAGGAAAGAGGAAGGTGAGGGACATAGAGAAAATGCGTTTTCCCTTCATTTATATAGTAAAACGTTTCCGACATCATGAAAAACTATTTTCCAATTACTATAAAACTATTTTCTATCCCTTACAAACCAAATAAAGGAAATGAGAATATAGTTTTCCAAAAAGAACTTTTCCACTGAAACCAACAGTCTTTAGAGACCCTAAAAAGCGAAATAATATCACGGCTCCTATCCGTTTGGTTGCACGAAAATTTATTTTCATGGAAAATGATTTTTTTAAATGAAACCATATTTTAAAGGAAAACTCAAATGTAGATTGATTTTCCTCTGTTTGGTTTGGTTAGAGCTAGGAATAAGAAGAATGGAAAAAAAATTAGGAGTTCGCTAGATGGGAAAAAAGAAAGGGAAGGCAAGGAATCGGGAGTGAAATGTTATCCACTCCATGGAAAATGATTTTCAATCGTTTGACAAGTTTTTTCCACTCCTTACAAACCATATAACGAAAAAATATAGGAAAATTAGTTTCGCGAAAAAACATTTTCCTCCGATCATAGAGAACTTAAGAATAAAATGATGAGAAGAAAATACTACTCCGAAAAATAATTACTGAGCCACAGTAATGACGACTGAAAATATAATTTTGTTTGTTTCTAGCCTCCATCTTTCGTACTAGTTGGACTTGTTTCATGTATTCATCAACGTGAATATGTAATGGCCTGTTCATGATGGTTCTAATGAAGAATCCCAGAATTTTCCTTTTATGTAAAATTTATTCATGTTGGAATGGAGAAGTGGTGATTGATTTTGCGGAGTACGTATGTGCTAATGACTAACATCGTGTTAAGCTATCTAGGTTAGTAGATGCGATTATAGTCATAGATAGCACTCGTGTTTTTCATGTGAAGTAATTTATTTGGTTACTAGGCAAATATAGTTAGTTTCTTGTTATTGTTGCTTGTTGATCGACTCTTCATTGCTTGATGTGAAAAGAAATTTGTTTTTATATCCTTATGATATTTCACATGTGAGTGTCCCAAATAGAAAGAAAAGAAGAGAGTTGTTCACCTTACAAGGCTGTGCACAACTCTACTTACAAGGTCGGGAGTTACTAACTTACTCCACTTATCAACAATTGGTTTTGGGTTAGAATCTCCCTTGACTTTGTAAATGGGTTCTATCTCTTTTTTATGTGGGCGTGGTCTAGGCCCATTATAAAAAATTAACATGGTATCAGAGCCCAAGGTTGAATCTATATTAATCTAGACCAATTTGCAGCCGGAGAAATAAAAACGTAGTCTCATATTAAAGGGACCTCACATGTGAGGGGGGCAGGAGTCGATGAAGGTGTGAAAGGAGCCCGACAGCACAGGGCCCAAAATTATAGGGGCCTCAAAAAATATACTTTTAAATTTTTACTTAATATTTGAGGAAATTATCATTGTTTTCCACCCTTAATAAAAATTCTTAGTGATATATGCATAAAAAATCCAACCTTCCATAGTTATTTCTTATATTAGGAGCCCAATTTTTATTTTAGAACGGGTCTCAAAATCTTTAAGACATCCTTGGAGGGGGGAGTGTGTGTGAAAAGAATGACGCCTCGATAGCCAATAATATTTCACATATGAGTTTCACACATAGAAAGAAGAGAGGAGAATTGTTCACCTTATTTCAGACTCCCTCCCATATATCCGACTCTGCCATATCAGCTTTCCACTAATTTTATCTACTCTTCAATATTTCAGACTGACATAAGACTCATTCTAGTTTTGATCTTTATCCCTCAGACTGCCTTTCACACTCTTCAATAAAATTTGAGCATATTATTCAAAAAAATTTGACACATGGTTCCATGCTATTGGTCCTCTTTTATTAGATGAGTCTTAAGGTGAGTCTTGGATTTCTAAGACTATCTTTAAGACTCCCTAAGTCTTAAACTATGTTTATTGGGAGTCTTTGATAAGACCCTACAAAATCTTATTTTAAGACTCAAGTTTAAGACTCCCAATAAACACACCCTTACTATACCTATCACCAATTGGTTTTACAACCTCAATTAACTTTATAAATGAGCTCCCCCTCTCCTCCGTATGTGGGTGTGATCCAAGCCTATTATTAAACTTTACACTTGATTGTTGTTGTTGTTGGTTAATTGTTTATCACTCTCCGATTACCAATCGGTACGGTTACCAATTTACCATCGGTATAGCATCGACATGCATCATGCATGCCGCACTACCCGTACAATTGGGTAATAGCTGTAAGTTGCGAGTCTCGTACGTAGCTTGTTACAGTAACAGGACAATTTACTACAGTATGATGTAAAATGTGCTCAATTAGTCAATACCACCATAACAATGGTGGACCGCACCTAAATGTCAAGTCTATAGCAATGGTTGCATAATTGCATGACTAGCATCTAGCGTTTTGGACGTTTATATTTGAATTTTGGCCCGATTATTTTTTGGCCTTTCTTCTTTGACGTTGAGGCTTAAACCGATTCGATATACTTTGTATTTTAATGTAGTTGCCATAATGAGCACGAAGTATTGAATGTGTTCGGTGGTGCACAATAAAATTTACCGTACACTAACTGTAAAGTGACCCTTTTATAAATGAGGATAATTCCTGAATGTAGTAAGTCTTAAGTGTCCCATTTTCGTCATTAGTGTTACATGACCTTATTATTTCTTGTAAGATTAATTCTTTTTGCTATGATCTCTCTACGCTCTAACGTAATCCATTAAAAGGTCCTTGCCAAATGGGTAAATAATAGCCTTATTGTGCACTTGATTCATTACAAGACTTAATCCATAATGAGTTATTTAATTTGTTTTTACTTTGATCTATACGCTTTGACTTTCATGTTTGCCGCCAAGGTAAAATTTCCATTATTATCTTTGATTATCAATAAACAAAATTAAGAAATAAAAATTATAAAATATTAATATATTAGAAAAATATGTTGAGTTAAATCCAATAAGAGTTTAAGCGACTGCTTTTCTTGCTAAAAAGCAAAAATGATGATCAAAATAAATGTGTGTAGATTGAAAATATATTGAATGAGTGTTACCCATTGCAACTATACATGTAAAAGAATAGGACTCTATTGGCTCACGTTAATCTTCTAATTTAATTCCAAGCTTTCTTGGTGTAATTGGTTGGAGATTCACATATTAGCCTCAAGGTCGCAAAGTCGAATCCTCCCAAATATTCTGCTTGGAGGTAGGGATCCTCTTATTACCAATTCTTATATGGTTTTAAGGTGAAAATTTATTGGATTTTGTAAAATGGACTCTCTCTCCTCGATCTCTTTATAGGTGTGGCCCAAACCAATACTTAATATGGTATTGGAGTATCAGGCTATATCAGCCATCGTTGTTATACTGTTGCTGCTATTACTAGTACTAGATAATTCCATTATTTCAATAAGTTGTACTACTAAGTTTATACAAGTTTGAACGAATCCATCATTGAGATAAGCTCAAATAACTTAAATTTGATTGAATAAATTACACTTTACATGTTTGGTTACAATATCTTAAAAGTTATTGTAATTGGCAATAAAATTAGTAAGTTTACTTGCCAACTTCCTTTACACGTGAAGCCATTTACAATTGGACTACACTTTTTAAACAATATTAAAAACCGATGTACATATGACTACCAAAGATGACAGATCATACGGTATAAGTACAGTCGTTAAACTATGGGAAAAAATAGCATTACACATTCATTTATTCAAGTCACGCATTACATATGTAGGTGAACATGGCTACATCTTAACTAATACCATCCCGAACAAATTGAATTTTGGAGGCTCAAGACAATAACTTGTGCCTAATTTAGAGGTAGACTCGCAATTTTCTCAACTACCATTACAAAAAACTAAATTAACTTGGACGAAGAAAATTGAGATAACAATCTTAGAATCGTCCTCTGGACGTTGGTTACATTATTATTGTTATTAGTAGAAAATTGAGATCGAAGTTTCTCAATCACCTTCTCATTCACTTGAAAGGCCTTGGTAAGAACATCGTCTAATATTAGTGGTGTAGTTCCAAAAATGCCATTAGCAATATTTACTCGTCCGGGGTTTTGGCTTCCAAATGAGGCAATCGCCACAGCATTAGTCTCTTTGAGATTAAGTTGGAAGTGGATTAAACCTTGAGGAAAGACGATTATATCACCCTTCTTAATTATCGTATCATAGACCTTGTTGTTGGTGGTCACAAAACCAGCATATAGAGTGCCCTCTAGGACTGCAAACATCTCCGAGCCAAGAGGATGGAGATGCGGAGTGTTGAGACCAAATGGTCCAAAGTCTACACGAGCAATGGACACTCCTAGCGTGTTCACCGCTGGGAACAAATTGATGTCCACGAGCGTAGCCTTTGCTCCTTGAGTATTGTTGTTTGTGTCCCCGGGTATGTCAAATCCTTTGTATATAAAATCATCTGTTGTCACATTATTCGGGTTCTTGCAAAATTTTCCGTTGATAAAGACTATAACAAAGAAGTGAAAAAATGAACTTTTTAGCACAATATTTAGTTAAAGAAAATAGTAACATTGATAAAAAATTACTCTCTAATTTCTTCTTCTTTCTTTCTAAAAGCAATGTGGGAACAAAATCAGGAAAGTCAAGGTAAACAATAACAATGTGGGATATGTTAGACAGAGCATTGGAAGTAAGCAATGCTAAATGAAGATTTAGCTGAAGTAGAAAAATATAGGCGATAAAAAGAAAGATTTCAAACGAGAACAACTTATTTATACGGATATGCCGAAGAACTAGTTGAAATGAAAGAGAAACTTGTGTCCCACAATTTGCGTCTCATTTGTGTGGTGTCACTTTCTTTATTAGTTGTTATTATTATAATAATCCGCATTTTTGATTAAGAATGTAAGACATATAATAACCATCATCACTCAATATAATGAAGACATGAAAGAACAAATGGTACACAAAATATGGAATAAATCACATATTAGTTTAATTCTTTCAAAATCTTCCTTAAAAACTAAGAGGAATCATTTTAATCTTTTTCTAATTGTATAAAAACATACTTCCTCTTTTGTGCTTGTTGAAAATACTACAATAAGACAGCTTAATTTCTATAAGTGTACTCATAATACTTAATACACTCGTTTATGATTTAAGTTGTTATGTAACAAGTTAAATTATTTTTTGCCCATCTTGTTAGAGATATATTATGATACTAAAGATATTTATTAATAAGTAGGATATATTATTATCTTAGAGAAGTAATATCTTATGATCATATCGTTAGGATAATATTAATATCTCTAACACATCTCCTTACCTGCAGAATTTGGGTCATCTATACCCACGCAAAAATCTTGAAGGAGGGTAGCATTAGCAACGGGTAAAAACACTGCAAAACTTATCGCAAACGCCATGCACAAACCCGTAGTGGCCCAGATTGCATTGTTGCGAGCTCTTCTATCAATCTTCTCCATTATGACTTAATTTAAGATTTAACACACTTTTGAGTTTTGAGATATATTTTTTAGTAATGCATGTAAGAGTTTATATTTTGTTTGCCCTATTATAGATTATTGGCCATTTTATAGCTAAAAATCTGTAAGGAATTTTAACCAATTAGAGCCATACAATTCTGAGATCAATATCTATTGATGAATGTTAATGGGAGTGGGACCCTTTGCCACCCCTCCATTAGATTTATTGGAGATTTTGTTTTGGCTCATTCGAAATCTCAAAGAGGAAATGATGCTTTTTAAATCACATGCCATGAAGTTCTAGCATAATCGTCAAAAATGATCAAGCATTGATTGATTGGCGCTGGGAGCTTTGCTCGTGATAATCTATATTGCACGGGTACTTCATTAATAAACTCGTGTATTGTATATGTTTCGAATATGATATATTTCTACGTCTCAGACACGACATATAAACATCTTCAAATTAAGAATATATCATTATAAATATCCGTCTAACATTTTTATTTTCATGTCTGTTTCATACCTTTTTCTCCTTATATTATCGCACAACATATAGTAATAATTTAAAGACACAAGTTTCAGTCTCGCTATTTAGTTGGTCGGGTCCAAATTCCAATGTTCACATGAATTACCTTGAATAAAAGGTACTAAAATACTTATATCCTTACAACCTTACCTAGTGCATATAAGTTCATAAGCAATTAAATCAAGCATAGACTCTAAGTGAGAAAATGACACAACAAAGAGAGAGAGGCCTATGACTTTAAAAGTACCCACGTTTTACACTAAATATATGGTCGTGTATGCCTATGGTAAGCATCAGTTGGTGGTAGTGACAATATAAATGTGTATAATTTGGAAAAAGATTATCTTCCTATCACCAATTTTTAACTAATGGTAACCACATATAAAAGAGTGGAGCATCGGCCAAGCAGGAGCCCAGCACCCTCCCAAGTGTTTTTTTTTTTCAAAATTAATGTATAAAAGTTTCAATTTATGTTAAGATAAGTTCAAATTTTTTTTATTAACCCTATCCAAAATACATTATAAATATACTTGAAATAAAAAATAACCCTAGACTCGACATTTTGTATGAGAGAGAGACAAGCTCAAAAGTTCTACACACTTGATTTAGGGATTTTAGAGAGAGGTTTGGTGAAAGATTATTTAAATGGGATCTTTTAGAGTTTTGTATCATCATCTATTAATCTCATATTTTCACAAATTATGATCTAGTGAAGATTTGCTGGTTTTCTCCCGCTTCAAAGAAATTTATATAGATTAGTCCCCGTTCTTTTGCATTGGATTAATTGCATGCAATTAATTACAGTTCAGCTCCATGTGTCTCATAGTTTCAATTTGGTATAGTTCAGCCCACTCTAATGAGTCTAGTCTAGTCCAATTCAATTTAGTTCATTTCAACTCCATTTCGCCCGAAAGAACAGAGCCTAATCTTCTTGTTTTATTTTATTACGTTTCTTGTTATATTAAGTTTGTTCTTTCCATTCAATTTGTGATTTTTATTGTTCGTTTTGTAGGTTGTACGTACTGAATGGTGGTAATGAAAAAAAATCATGTGTAATCCACTCACTACCACGGTAATGACAACACATCTCCAAATATGTGATTTGGCTCATAAAATTAAATATCATTACTAGTCATTCCCACTTAAAAGGTGATTGAATGGAAATGAGTACTTGTAAAGGATATTACAATTTGTGAGGTTTTTGGTTTTCAATACCATGATATTGAGTAGAGGATTATTCCTTTAAATGTCACATTATTTTATTAACATTAACACTATTTAGTACCATCACTTACCTAAAGGGAGTTAGATCTAGCATACTTTTGTAAGGATATATCATTGACATACACATAGCTCAAGCTAAGACGGGTTCTTTATTCACAGCAAACACAACTAATACAACGCAGAAAGTAATTAATCGAAATGACACAACATTGTAGTCTTTTATTATTCAAACCATTTTTATACAAGCGAGATGAAAATAAAGCTAATTCACACCAAAGTAAAGCAATAATAGTACAATATTTCCATTGGCTAATTAAGGCCAATGTATAATACAAATGATATCATAATAAGCTATAAAAGACACGGTATTCTACCTTAGGGGCACAATTTTTATTGTTGATTATGAAGAAATTTGTACGTCTATAATCAAGCAGTTTTAGCTAACAACTTAAGAATAGACCTTCCAGTGTTGATTGATATATTTTGACTCGAAAATTGGGATCGCAACTTCTCAATCACCGTCTCATCTACCTGAAATGCCTGAGTAAGGACATCATCCAATATACGTGGTGTAGTTCCAAAGACACCATCAGCAACATTAACTCGTCCAGGATTTTGGCTTCCGAAAGACGCAATTGCAAAAGCATCTGTCTCGCCAAGATTAAGTTGGAAGTGGATTAGACCTTGTGGGAAAACAATCATGTCACCCTTGTTTAATATCGTGTCATAAAGCTTGTAATCCGTTGTGACAATACCGGCATATAGACTTCCTTCTAAAACCGCGAATATCTCAGAGCCACGAGGGTGTAAATGAGGGGTGTTTAGGCCATAGGACGCAAAGTCTACACGAGCCATAGCTACACCTAATGTGTTAAGTGCTGGGAATAGATTCACGTTCACTAGTGTGGCTTCTGCTCTTTGTGTGTTGTTTGTGTCTGAAGGAATATCAAACCCTTTGTACAAGAAATCATTGATCGTTACATCTTTTGGGTTCTTGCAGAATTTTCCATTGACTAACACTGCAAAAAAAATAAAAGTTTGGATAGCTAAGTTAGGAGCTTACGACTTGTTTCATATCATCTGTATTTGGTAATCTATACATATGAAAAAATATCAACACTTAAAGTTATACAGTAGAAATATTCCTGTCTTTTTTTTATTGATACACAGAAAGATTTAGAGACCCTTCTCTTAGTGGCGAATGAGAATCATGTGATTTTTACACAAATTCCTCGATATTTTAATATAAAAATGAACAAAAACATAATAAGGGCGGATTTTTTTCTTGTGCAATATTTAAAGTTTAACGATATGGTGTCATGTTACACTCACTATGATCTTGAACTTCTTCCTATATTTCACTTTCATCAATTTATGGAATTTTTCTTAAAATTGATTTATTCCTCTTCTGGTATATTCAGTTCGATGTTTAGTAATTGCAACATTTTTTGTACACGTCTGCTTAATGCAACAATTTTGAGTCTTAATATATCTAAGTATCAATAAATAAAAATGAAAAATTATAAGAAGTTGATATACTGAAAATCGATACTGACACGTACAAAATCAGATCTCCCATGACTAATATATTTTTTACGTACAGATTACAAAAAATGATCAAAATAAAATATGTGAATAATGATAAAATCAAACTGATGCAGTTATTATATAACGAATATTTTCCTAGTTTCCACCGTGCTAACTTTTTATTTGTTTGTTTCATATATTTCACCCTAGTATTAGCAATCCGGCGAGAAGGCTCCAATAGAAAAACAGTTAGAGAAACAAATTCAAAGATTAGAAAAGGAAAAAGAAGAAGGAATGTGAATTAACCTGCTGAATTAGGTTCATTTACACCCACACAGAAATCCTGAAGGGGGCCAGGATCAGAGGCAATAGCCACGTAAAATTGAGCAGTAAAAACCATGCACAGAGCTGCAATGGCCAATATTGCATGACTACTGATCTTCTCCATTAATTTAACGTAGCAACCAAGTAATTAACTACGTACTATATTTTTTTTATGAGGCCGTATATATAATTTTGTTAATAGGAGTATATAATTGATCACTTTTTGCTTTTGAGGTTATGATATGGAGGATACAGATTGGCCTATTTATAGACCACAGTCTGCGCAATTATTAATCAACAGTTCAACACAAAGTGAAAAGATAATTCAACTCTTACGTTACGTACCACGTGACGTGTAAAAAATAAAAGTCTTAATTTTGAAAATGAGAATATATAGTGGAAAATTTTCATCATTAGATAATACTACCTCCATTCTATAATTATTGACACTTTTGATAATTTATACTACTATTTATATATTTTCCTTTAACCTTCTTTTGAAGTTTATACATAAGCATAAATATAGTCATACAGGTTCTCGTTAGATTCATCTTGATATATGTTTAATTAATATCAAATTTTTATAATTTTTACTTAAATAAAATTAGAGATATTCGCGTTTAAAGTAATGCATTGAGAGGCATAAAACTCTCTATATTGCAATACATATGGAACAGAGGTAGTATACTCTTTTAGTTTTTTAATTTGTACGTAATAATTTGATTTTTGTGCTTACCAATGCAATACTTTAAATATTGATAATTCTAACTACCAGTAAGTAAATATTAATAAAAAGAACTTGTATCTTAATATTATATATTCAGACAAAACTTAATAGATATTGTAAGACTGTATTTTCTTCTTATTTATTAAGTGCCAAAAAGGGTTAAAGTGGATATAATAATGTGGAGATTAAATTGTTGCAATCGAAAAAGAACGGAAAAATATTTCAATAAGCAAAAAAAAAAATCAAATTGAAAGTGACTTCCTAAATTATTTCAAAAAAAAAAAAAAATCAAATTAGAAGTGACTTCCTAAATTATTCCTTGCAAAATTAGTAGTTTTTGTTAATTAAAAAACATTATGATCTAAAACAAGTTTCTTCGTATGAATCTACTCTAGAAGTTTGATAAATATGACATATATGTATTAATGGACTATGGTTTAGTATTATGGCGATTGAGGAGAAGCAAGATATCAAGTAAGTTAGGTTCCGTTCTATACGTCTGATCTGATCTGGTCTGAATTTTTCTGATCTGACCTGAAGTTTTCTGATCTAATCTGATCTGAACTTATTATAGTTGTTTTTTGTTCATATTATTTTGTGATCTGATCTGATCTGAACTTTTCTGATCTTATTTGATCTTATCTTATCTGATCTTATTTGAACTTTTCTGATCTGATCTGACTTTTTCTGATATGATCATTTATGAAATAAGCACCAGAGTGCTTAAATAAGTTGAAAAGAACATAACCTTAGTCTTGTAGTAAAATTCTCATTATGATACTGTTCACGACTTAGGCCCTGCTCACTTCATATTAGAATAATAATTTTCATTTTACATAAGTTTAGTAAAATTTAAGTTTAGTTTATAAAAGATAAGTTCAATGAAGGATTTTAATGGAGAATCAGTAAAATAATTTAGTTCGATACAAATAAGTTCAGTTCGACAAAAGTAATTTATATACAGTAAAAATGAGTTGAATTAATATGACCTTATTCTAATGACTTCTATCTTTCTATTTACGTATACAATTTTTCAACTAACCCTTTTTAACTTTAATAGTAAAGTTAAGATATAGTATGAAGGAGGAGTTGGGTGACTCTATGTGAAGGTTGAATTTTGCGTCAACATCATGGTTATTGTGATTTAGGGTGCATTTTCTTATAAAAAAAGTAGTTTAGATATATTCAGCTAGTTTCAATAAGTTTTAATAAGTTTCAATAGGTTATAACAAGTTCAAACAAATTTAGATATAAGTTTAGTTAAGTTCCAATAGCTCTAACATCTCATAAAATAACCTTCACTAAGTTCTAGAGAGTTTAGGTAAACTTGGATAAGTTCCAATCTTCCAAGATATGTAGATAAGTTCAGTTCATAAAGATAAAGAAAGATAAGTTGAAGTGGATGCACTTAAGCTCATGAAGTGGACCTATATTTTTTACGTACTAGGAAAGTTTAAGAAACCCTTCGCAAGTATTTATCTTAAAATGATTAAGTAGACTATATATATATCAAGTGTTGCAGTGTAACTTGCATTGTATGTAGAAGAAAAAATAGCGTACATGTGAAGGCATTTTAAGAGAAGCTCAATGCTAAGGATTTGACTCCATGAAACATCAGAAATTAGAGTCCCACATTAATAAAATGGGAGATAGATGTTCATCAAAGGCTCTACTTTCCTATGGCCTATTGCCATACTATGGTTTTAGCCTTTTAACTTTTAAGGTGGAATCTCATTTGGTCTTGTTAAATATAATCTCTTTTTTCCTAATGGATGCTGCCCAATCCCATATTTAACACTCAGGTATACAAAAATATATTGGTTGATGAGAATGTGTTTTTAGGATTCAAAGTGTTTACATACATAAAATGCTTTTTTCCCTATATTATACATATATAGTTGTTGCTTAATTTGCCAACTTGGGCATCAATTTTGTATAATGTTTCTGATGGTAATAAAGCTATTAAAGGAACTTAAAAACACATTGTGGTGTTAAGCGTCGTTAATTTATATTGAACTTCACTGAATTGAACTAAAGTTATAAAAGGTAACTAATAGAATTGAACTGAATTTCTACTAATTTAGCCCATGATCAAATAGAACACTAACCTTCCTTACGTATTTTGAAAAAGGGGCAACCAAATGCACAATTAATTTAGGGATGTTAGGTTAATGTTTTCCCGTACAGTAGTTCTCCCATCTTACTATGTTTAGTTCGTAAAAAAAAGATAGAAATATTGAATATGGTTTTGTGATAATGATGGGAAATAGTTTTCCATGTAGTAAACATATTTTTCTTCTTTAATTTATATTTTCCTCCTTAGTTTTTACCTTCCTCTTATCTATCCTCCCTTTACTTTTCCAGGGATATTTTGACATTTTGGGTATTCATAAAATAAAAAAAGTTGGTTTAATTTCTTAAGGTTATCTCGTTATAAAGACCTTTATTCGAAGGAAAATTGATTTAAAAAAAGACTCAACTGTGATTAGTCTTTTATTAACAGTCTCAACTATTGATTATTTTGAAATGGTTCAAAAGCAAGACCAACTTACTAATTTTTAGACAAAAAGGACAATAAGATTTATCTATTTTGATCAAACATTAGATTTTCTCTCTCATTTATTTCTCCTTTTGACCATTATTGATGAAAACCTTCAATGCTTTGTACTTTTTTTGACGAAAATATAATCATACAAGGCTATTTTGGAAGATACCCTCAAAAGTTGGGACCATTATGAGATAATCAATAGTTGGAACTATTATTAAAAGACCGACCATAATTAAGACTGTTGGTGTCAATTTTTCCTTATTAAAAAGCATGTCTCTTCTCCCACTAATTTTTCATGCATAAAGCCAGAGCAAGAAAAACTAATCTAAAACTAATTTTTTCTTTAGAAAATGTTATAACAAGAATAATTTCCATTAAAAATGTTTCCATCGTCCAACAGAGCAAAACCTAACTCTTAATTCCTAATGCTTCTCCAAGTTGAGAACTTCATTGATAAAGAAGTGCAAAGTTTTGTTAGGATATAGATGAACGAGTATTGAGAATAATGATTGGCTACATGTTTAGGTTGCCTGGCATGTGATATATATAGGGAGATAAAGTATCTTTACAAAACCCTAATAAGAGTCTAATTACCAAATTACCCTAATACACCCCCACAATCTTTACGGGGAGGAATCACGGATAGATTGGAACGATGTTTACAAAACAACTCAGAAGAAAGACCCTTAGTAAAAATATCAGCAACCTGCAACTGTGTCGGAACATGCTGGACCTGAAGTCCACCTTTAATTTGGTAATTAGACTCTTATTAGGGTTTTGTAAAGATACTTTATCTCCCTATATATATCACATGCCAGGCAACCTAAACATGTAGCCAATCATTATTCTCAATACTCGTTCATGGTATCAAGAGCCTAGGTTTATTTTCCGTACAAAACCCTAATAAGAGTCTAATTACCAAATTACCCTAATAATAGAGATTGGCAAGTGCGTATTTCTCATTGTTATAGGGAGTTTATCGAGCGACGTATTAAGTTAACTAACTTCGGCATTCATTGAAGTTTTGGATGTTTTCAGTTCTGAAGGAGCTCCAGGAAATCTGTAACACACCACCAAGTCCATTAAAAGAAATAACGTAATGTGGATAATTGGATATGATCCTAATCTAGTAATTATTATGTGATTGGCTCTAGCATTCTAATACTCCACGATTAGTTAGGTTAGGTGGTCTAATCGACGATATCGTTATTAATAAATACTAATACTAATATAATTACTCCACGATTATTTTACAACACGATAATTATTATGTAAACCCGTTCAGTAATTAACCCGTGCAATCTAATAGTCAATATCTTGTTTTTGAATTACATAAAATTAGGGTTTCATATCATCATATGATATATTTTTATATAATAAATTTAATATTAGTCATATCGATTCTAATTAACTGTTTTTATTTGGTAAAACTAACAACAAAATATTGAAATTACTTTTTGAAGTTTTCATATTTTTGCTTATACTTTTCAAAAAAATTGAAACCTGAAAACAAAAACCTATAACAAACATGCAATAACATTGATATGCAATAACATTGATAGGGATGAAAGCTATAAAAGGTAGAAAGTCTAGTATGAACCCGGTCTACACTTAACTTATTGTAGACCAGGGCTAGGTCCCAAAAGTTAAGGTTTTTTTTATCAAAAGTTAAATTTTTGCTCACCAAAAGTTATGGTTTCTTTATCAAAAGTTTAGAAATTTTAATTAAAAGTTAAAGTTTTATAATCAAAAGTTAAGTGTTATGAATGAAAAGTTAAGGTTTTTAAGCAAAAGTTAATATTTTGTAATTAAAAGTTAACGTTTAACAATCAAAAGTTAAGGTTTTGTAATCAAAAGTTAAATGTTAGGAAGGAAAAGTTAAGGTTTTATTATCAAAATAAAACCCTAAATTTTTCCTCAATTCGATTTGATTGGGTGTTAAATGGGGATTTAACATTCCAATTCGTAAAAAGCATTTGAATTCATGAAATTAAAACCTAAAAGAAGGGGATTTTATGCTTAAATATACCTAATTTTTGCTCACCCTTCTCCGATTTCTCTCCCCCAAATGCAGATCTCGAATCATAGATTAAGAGAGAAGACAGAGGTGGAAGATGTTGCGTCGGAGAAGCCGCCGGAAAACGGGTGTGTCATAGTCCCGCCGTAGTGCCGCATGGTTGAGGGGAGTGAAGAGAGTGAGGGAAGGTTGTGGGTGGTGGTGGTTTAGGGGAAGGGGAGTGCAACTGTGCAGATTGGCGTGGTGGTGATGGTGGTTTCAAAGAGGAAGAAGGAGAGCAGTGAGGAGAAGGAGTGAGGAGAGAGAGTGGGTCTACACTATTTTTAGTGTGGACCGGGTCCATACAAGAGTTATCAATTATGTTAACGAGATTCAGACATCTAATCACAGGTTCATGGACACTAACCCTTTTAGACATTTTGATATTAAGGCAGTTGGCATCTAGAGTTTTCCAAATTTAATATGATGTGCAAATAGTTGCTTTTCACAATTAAATCTATGAATTTTGGAAAACTAATAATATGTATTTTGGGAACTTTCTTTTCAAAAGTAAAGGTTTTAGAGAAGTTACTTCCCCCAAAATTACAAAAAATACAAATATGAGATACATGCATTACTTGCAAATCACGTTTTAAAATTTAAGAGATTCCTTCCAAAATCCGCACAATTTATTAGAGATGATAAAAAAATCTCATTACTTGTCCTGGTAGTAAGTTTAAATCTTCTAATTTATAATCCTACCCCCGAGTGTAACTAGAATGAGCATCCTATATCCAATACCATTTTAGGACACATTCTTTTCAACTTACTTTAACTTATTTCAAAACAAGTTAGTTAATAGTATTAGTTGATTTAAGTTCAGATAAGTTTCGAATAGTTCCAATAACCTCTAACAACTTATAAGATAAATTTAAATAATTTTTAATAATTTCATAAAAGTTAAAATAATTAAGTTTTGGATTAGTTCAAATAAGTTCAACTGAACATACCTTATTGTTTATCGTCCTTTGAAAAATTCCAAGAGAGTAAATTCACACTATAAAAGGAGAAATGAGTAAATCAACAATAAAGGGCCTTTAGTGTCGGATGCTCATCTTACGCTCTAGTATAGGATGAAAACTCTACAATTTTAAAACCACTTGTGCTTTACGTTATCAACTTGGTTAGTCAGTATATGTTTCTAAATATGTAGTTATTAAGTAGCGTCCTTAACTGTTGGAATGTCATGAACCATATTATATGACGCTTCAAACTACCAAGCACGAGAGTCTAAGCTTGTTGTATGCGTTGGGTATCTGGCGCCTTAAACATACGGTCCGCGATTTACTATTTCTTATTTTATTTTGCTAAAGATTTTGGCATAGTCCCTTTCAGTTATTGGGAGGGCATCCAATATCTATAGTCTCTTATTACTTGCTACTTCCATATTTTGTAATTTATACATAGGGGGTGTTGGCAATATGCTGAAAGCTGTTGGCTGATGGCTTTTTATGCTGACTGCTTTGAGCGGCTGTACATGTTGGCTTGTTTAACTACCTATGTAATTATTGATTGTATTATTAAAAAGTTTTTGGTAAAAATCGTATGTTAGTGTTGGTTGTTTAGTATATAATGAAAACAAAAATCAACATCAAAGCTGGTAAAATCGGCTTTTGGCTGAAAATCTAGTTTTAAGCTACTCCAAAAGTCATCTATACTAATTTTTTGTTGTTCGACCAAATAAAAAAGCTGAAAGGCAAAAGTGAATAAAAAAGTCACTCGAAAGTTGTTTGCCAAACGCTCCTACTTTTTCATAATATAATAAATCATTTTTTTCTTTAGGACCATGGACGTCACTAAAATAATAGAGAATCACGTTAAAATTTTGAGTTTTCTTTGTTGCAGTGTTATTAATTATATTGCTTGTTCATTGTTTCTATTTTAACGATAATGATAATAACAAACTGGTGATGTAGGAATTATAAGACTGAAAGAGATTGGCAAAACAAAGTAATCTAGATGACTTTTGGAGTAGCTGAAAGATGACTTTTGGAGTAGCTGAAAAACTAGATTTTCAGCCAAAAGCATGGGAGTTAATTGGTAAGGATATCTGATTTGATTCGATCGCAAATCATGAGAAATTTCTTTGTTAATTGGTAAGGAGAATGCCCTTATAAGCGTGGGAGTTATAGAGATTCCACTTTGCAAGGGATGAGAATCAAATTTATGTCGCAGGGAAGAGAGAAAGCCTCTAAAACTCTAACCACTAGTCTAACCCTTAATTATAGTTTTGTATACTTACTACACATAGTATTATGTGTAGGTCATATACTCCATCCGTTTCACATAAATGGTTACACTTCTTATTTTCACGCATGCCAATGTAAAACTTAGAGCGTTAGTATCTCTAATTTTGTATTTGTAAAAATTGTAAAAAGTGAATGTTAATTAAGTACATATCAAGATGAGTCCAACAAGAACTCATATGACTATATTTTTCCTTACCTGTAAATCACAAACTACTGTCAAAATGAACTTTGTGAATAGTATCTACATTCAAATGTAACAATTTTTGCAGAACGGACGTAGTATCCTATATATGATACTCGTATAGGTTTTTTCATCATAATAATATTATAATACTAAATTCGACTTGATGACCGTAGAATTTTGCTGGGAACTTCAACATAACCTAAAAAATGAAGAATTTGAGAACCACACGAGTGATAGTGTAGCAATCATCGACGCAAACTACTTTTCAGTTTAAGGATTACGTAAGGGAGTTTCTAGCTAATCAGAATTGAACCTTTAGATAATCTTTTCGTTAGGAAAGTGATTTTTTGTCTTCCTCCACTTATTATCCAAGACCATTATGCATGATACTTTAATTTCTCAGCCAATTACAATTCGTCATTTTGCCGTATCTCCATTTTTCACTTTCAGAAGTAACTCAACTTCAATTGTCTTCATGTTACTGTATTCAAAGTGGGATATAATTCATGCATGGAAATGTAATGGGGTTGAATGATCAAACTTTTGAGAGTTTCGTAGTGATGTTCCTATGATATGAAGTTTGATAAAGTGTTTGTAAAATGTTGTCTTTTGAACATTTTGTAAAATGTTGTCTTTTGAACTTTTTGTAAATTCTATCTAATTAGGGTTGGAAAGTCGATCCTCTTGCTTGCTCTATCATTATGGACGCCCCTTCCTTCATCTCCCTTAATTTCCTCACTTATCCCTTCAAAGTAGGAAGCCAAAACAAAATGATATTATTTTAGGCGCCTAAGATGACCTTTGGAGGGAAAATGATATAGTTTCCTTGCTCTCCTTAGCTTTGCACGCCTAAGATGTCCTTTTGGAGGGAAAATGAATCATTTTCCTTGATCTTCTTATGCTTGGACGCCCCTTTTAAGGAAAGGATAGATGTTCCTTCCTATCTTTGCTCTTAGTTGATTTTCTTGGAAGTTTCCTTGAGATAGGCGCCACTTTTGTTGCATTTTAGCTCCTTACTCGTCCCATATGTATTATACAACCCTAATGGACTCTCTAATTAACATAAATGAAATTACAACTCAACTAATACTATCCTAGTTAAGTTAATATGACATTAAATTAACCAAGAGTACATTTTATTACTCTAGACTCCCTAATAAAGCAATTAAAGATAGTAACTTAGTTAATAATTAATTAACTAAGCTAAGGACACTTTCAAAGGACTCAATGGACTCAATAGACTTAAGGGAATTCAGAACATCCCTTAAAACACAAGCAACCATGTTCTTAGTCTTAGGATCAATGGAACTAGATGGCCCTCCATCAAAGCTCTTGGTTATCTTTTTAAATCTCAAGACTAACCATAACCAATAATTAAATAGACTTATTAAGAACCTTAGATTGATTAGGTTAGAGTAGCCAGATGCGTATGCATCATATATACTCATAAAAATGTGGATTAGGCAAAGATTGACCTAGATTATCGACATAAGGAGGAGAAGGGACCGTAATTGTACCTTCAACAATACCTAGTAATTGATGTGTCGAAAGAAAAGATGTAACCTGAGTTTTCCACATGAGATAATCTTCAGGTGATGTCAATTTGATGGTCACAAAACGAGTTATGTCTTGATGGACAAGAGATGATGCGGACGGAAGAAGGGACGGCGGGAAGGCCGAGAACGAGGACCCTGAACGAACACCACTACCGTTGAAATTAGGGCCAAAACCCGGAGGGAATCTCGCTGGAGATCGTGCAACCAAAGGGCTGCCAAGGAATTCGACTGAAACAGGCGGCTGGTGGTGGACGGTGGTGGCCGGAAAAACCGTGAAGCCACCGGTGACCACCGCAGGCTCAATTGTGACGGAGTAGGGTTGGCTGGCGGGCAGGCCAGCGAAACGGCCAAAGGGCAGCGATGGCAAGGATGTCGTAGGCAGCACAGGACGCGTGGAAGGCGCCGGTGTAATGGGGCTACCGTCGGCGTGGTTGCCGGAGGAAGACGTGGCGGCTGACATGAGTGAAGGTCGCCGGAAAAAGAAAAACGGAACACTAGGGTTTAGAAAACCGTGAGGTTAAAACGTATGCGGAAAAACAAATTTAACCTGGGTTCGTGATACCATGTACGAGTATTGAGAATGATTGGCTAACCTGTTTAGGTTGTCTGGCACTGTTATACATATAGAGTTATGAAAAACTATCTTTACAAGCCTACTAAGAGTCTAATTACCAAATTACCCTATTACATGTTTTACAAACCATATGTCAAACTCAAAATAGTCTTAAAAGTCTAATAAATGAGTCAAATAATGTTTTGGATCTTATTTCTCATTCTTTTAATTTTGGTGTATATTCGGATCACAACCAGCAGTCTATGTTTTCTGTTTAATGGTTTTAGAGCTACGTTATTATTACAATCATTTTCATATTTTCGGTCCACAAGGGTATTTATTCAAGCCCATGTCTAATAGTCAGAGAAGTTTAGGCCTAATGATAAATGAAAGTTCAAAGTTAAAAGTTCATATCCGGAAGTTAAAAAGCCACAAGACCTGGAAATCTCAATGTAACAAACGTGAGGTCTATGAATGAGGTGGAGCACGTGGATTGAGAATGTGGGGACTCAACAACCTCCTATGGACGTGGCAATTACTCCAAGCCACCATCATCAAGACAACTTAATTACAACATCAACACATTTTAAGAACATAAAAGGTGTAATGGTGAAGGTTGTCAGCCATCCAAGAAACGGTAATCAAAGTACCTAACAAGAAAGTCTCTACCATTGAGAACATACACAAATCAACACAATATATACCTTAGAATCTTAGCTCTTATGATCATAATCTAGTTAATTATATTTTTGGCTTATGTGTATTGTATATGTTCTAAAATCTCACAAGTTCTTTTATATCATCGAGTAAGAATGATAAGCTATTCATATTCTCCTTTTCTCTCAATTCAACTTGATTATGTTATATTTTATTCTCTAAGAATGATAAGGTATTCATATATATTATCCTTCTCTCTAAATTCAACTTGCTTATGTTATATTTATTCTCTAAGAGTTTATGTAAATTTTGAGGTTGATTCATCAATCAAATAATCACTTTTCATTGAAGTCGTCTCATATATTTATTACGTTCATATATGTTACATTTTGGCCTTCTTATTTAGTTGCCATCGTATATAATATAGCTAGGACCTGCAAGTGCCAATGACGCTTAGGAACAATAATCCTTCAAGGTACTTTGAACCCTAAGCAACAAAATACCCTAGCATGTTGACATTTTGTTCCAACAAGTTTTTCGGTAACTACGGTGAAAGATACTAGTATTAAAAGTTGAAAACACTCCAAGTGACTAACAATTGTTCTAATAGAAGAAGAGACCCTGGAGATGAAGGTGGAGCATCTGACTCCTCTCATTCTCACCCTAATAACCTAATAGAAGGGGTAACTTTGGTAGAAGTCCAGATTCCCAAATTGAGGGAACTAGATCTCCTACTAGAAGATGAGTCCCGGAAACTTTATCTTACTAACCCTACACGTGTGTATCTTAACCAAATGCATGTTAGCAGACACTATCAATTTTTTTTTATACAATGTTAGAGAAAATCATATACTTCCTCCGTTTCAAAATAGATGCCACATTGTTATTAAAATGGATTCCTAGGCAAAATTTCTAAAGCATGTTTAAGAAAATAATTAACCACATAACCAGCCACCAACTCCGCCAAAGAAACCACCACAGAACCCACCGCCGCCTCCACCCATGAAACCATCCCAAAAACCACCGCCACCACCACCCAACCGCCACCTCCACCCATGAAACCATCACAGAAACCACCGCCGCCACCACCCACCGCCACCACCCACCGCCACCTCCACCCACGAAACCTACAAAAATCCACCCTAACCAACGACTGAAACCCCACGAAATTCACCCCCTCGCCACCATCGATCTCTCAGATTGTTAGGGTTCAGGTCGCTCTCTTCCTCTTCTCGATCTCTCTGCTTCTGATATTCCCTCTTCCTCTTCTTGATTCGTTCTTCCCTCTTCCTCTTCTTGATTCGTTCTTCCTTTTTCCCTCTTCTCAATTTGTTCTTCCCTATTCTCGATCTATCTGATTCTTCGTCATAGTTGGTGGCTGACGAACTTCGTGGTGGTGGTTGATTAGTTAGGGTTTCGGTGGTGGTGGTTGATTAGTTAGGGTTTCGGTGGTGAGAGAGGGGGATGGGTGGGTAAAATTAGGAGAGAGAGTGGTGGATGGGTAAAATTAGATTAGTATTAATTAGGTTATTTAGTACAATTAAACATGTTTTAACCTTGTTAGTAAGGGTAAAATTGACTTTTCACACACTAAAATTTACTAAATAAGGAAAAAAGTAACATTGTGGCATCTATTTTGAAACACCCATTTTGGTACAATGTAGCGTCTATTTTGAAACAGAGGAAGTACAATAATTTAATTCGCAATATCGAGCACTTGCGCAAGAACTGCTAGTCTTTACTGATATAACTCAGACACATATGAAGATTCTAAGGATGACATGACAACACAAGGCAAGTAGACAATATAATCTTAGATATTCTAACATGAAAAGTGGGCCCCTAAATTTTTAAAAAAGTTTAATATTGGGATAAAGATGGAAAGTTGAAACTATAAGAATAGATTATTAAGAACTTTTTGTTAATGATGGAAAACAAAAAAAGATACCCTCAAAAATAAACATACTCTGAATTTGATTTTTAAGGACATGAGTTAAACACATTTAACCCCATCATTCGGAATGTGTGTCTAGGTTTTTGATACTTGAATTTTAAGGGCATGATGTAAATATATTGTAATACTACATCCGTTCCAAGTGTATTGCAACTTTTATCTTATTTGACAATTTCATATTAATTGCAACCTTTCTATTTTAATCACCAAAAAGATTACATGTGCAACCTTTCTCTCTCTTCATTACTTATTATCACATGATGCAAGTGGGGAAGATGGCCCACTTTTTTGCTTTTCTTAATAAATGTGTCAACCTCCTATGTTGCAATACACTTGGAACGGAGGTAGTATATAGATAAATATTTGGAATTTGTATCTTGGCATTTAGATCTTATATGTCAATTTTCGAATTCGAAGACTTTCTGTAAGTGATTGTGAGATGTGTATAAAGCAAGAAATGCGTATTGACTACTGAGAATCCTTGCTCAAATTACTTGTTCCATCTCTAATTATTACAATCTTTTAAGTGCACATCGTTCTCTTTTCTTGATTCAAATTTAGTCATTTTTTTTGAAAATTTGTTAAAACTCATTGTCGATAGGCCTATCATGCGAGAAAATGGGTTCAAATGTCAACGAACTTGGGCATGAAGATCTTTGGAAGCAACAACATTGAGACCTCAATAATGAAACCAACTATTAGGGTATTTTGGTAATTAGATCCTTAGTAGGTTTTGTAAAGATATTTTCGTATCTCTATATATATAATATGCCAGGCAACCTAAACAGGTTAAGCCATTATTCTCAATACTCGTACATGGTATCACGAGCATAGGTTAGAATTTTTTTCTCTCTCTTCCGTTTTCTCATAATTTTTTTAGGGTTTTGTATTTCGTTCACAAACCCTAATCGGTGGTTGTCTCCTTTCCGGCCATGTCTGCCGCCAACACGACCACCACCACCGGCCCTGCCGGCAGCCCCGCCACACCTGTGCACGTCCCACGCGCGGCCCCGCCGTTGACCCTTGGACGCACATCAACCGCCAATCACACAAACGCACACCCTTCGTTTGGTGCAATTGGCGACCCACTCGCCTCCTCTTCTGGTGGCGCGTCTGGTGGCATGGCACACCCAGTCTCTGGCCACATGGCACCGCCGCTGTTCACTCAGCCGTCCTTGCCATCGTTGCTGCATCATCACGCATCACCGTTGTTGCATCATCAAGAACCGTTGGTTCATGCCTCTCCCTTCCGGAGTCCAACCCATGATCGTCCGCCTCCCGGGTTTGGTTCGTCCTCCCTTCTAGCACCCGTGCCACAGCCGAGTGCCTCTTTGGCTCTCTCTCCGTTCTCCTTTGCCCAACAATATTCCAATCCCGATATTACTAGGTATGTTACGATTAAACTCAATGCACCAGAGGATTTTCTTGTATGGAAAACTTAAGTTACGTGTTTCTTGTTAACGCATCAGTTACTTGGTATAGTTGAAGGTACCGTCTCTATACCTTCTCCTACTAGTGTTGATCATGTTGGTAATTCAGTTCCTAATCCGCAATTTTACGAGTATTTACGACTTGATCAACAAATAAAACTTTGGTTGTATGCTCCGTTATCACGTGATGTTATGCTTGATGTGCATGAGTTACACACTTCTGTGGAGATTTGGAATAGGTTAAAGTCGAGATTTTTACATGCTAGTATGGCTAGGTCTATGGAATTGAAAGGCAGGTTAAGTCATATGAAAAAGCCTGAACAGCAGACTATGGAGGTTTTTCTGCGTGAAATTAAGATTATTGTTGACTCCTTAGCTGCTATTCAGTGTCCTGTCTCTCAATATGATCTTGTTCAGTATACCTTGACTGCATTGGATCAGGATCGTGATTATGATGCCCTTGTTACTACTTTGTTACAATTTCAAACGTCCTTGACGTTTGATTACCTTCGCCCCAAGCTACTTCAGCATGAGCAACGCCTAAAGGCTAAGCGTGCTTATGATGAGACCTCTTCTACTCATCAGGCTCTAGTGGCTGTTCAGTCTGGCTCTTCAGGTTCCCAACCGTCTTCTTCGGGTGGTTCGAATTCTAAAGGTCAAGGGGGTGGTAAGAACAAGAATCGGAACAATAATCGTAACAAGGGTGGTCGTGGCAACAATGGAGGACGCGGCAATGGAGGACAGGGTGGTCGCGGCAATGCAGGCCGTTCTAATGGTATGGGTAATTTTCATGGTGTTTCATATGTTGATTATTCTTGTGCCAATTATATTGCTAATGATTTGTCTTCAGCAGGAAGTAATCCAGCTAACGGCAATTTAGCCAACACTCCTTCTTCAGATACTTGTGGTCTTTGTTGGTATCCAGGTCACCAAGCAGCCTATTGTCCTCAACGCTTCAATCATAGCTTTGTGCCTTCCTCTCCTGATGGTGTCACACGTGCCCTAGCTGCACTGTCTGTTGTGGTGAAACAAATGACTCCGTTTGGTATCCAGATTCTGGAGCCGCCTCCCACATGACCTCACAGGATGGTAAGCTCTCTAATGCTCTTCCTTACACTGGTTCGAGTTCTGTTGTTGTTGGTGATGGCACACGACTTCCCATTAATAAACTTGGTAATTTGATTCTGTCTTCCCCTAGTCGCCCCCTTCGTCTCACGAAGGTGTGTCATGTTCCCCAGTTAAAACATAATCTGCTGTCTGTTCAAAAGTTATGTCAGGATAATTCTTGCATAGTCTGTTTTGACGAGTCTTCTGTTTGTGTTAAGGACAAGACCACGGGGGCAGTTCTGTTGCGGGGAATCAGTAGGAATGGTGTCTACCCTATTCAGCCTCATATCCTAGAGTCAGAGTCGTCTTCCAGAGTTCGTTCAGAGTCTTCCCGAGTCTGCCCAGAGTCGTCTGTTCCTGCCCTCTTAGCCACAAAGGAGTCTGGAGATGTTTGGCATACTCGCCTTGGTCATCCTTCTGCTAGAGTTTTAGGAAGTTTACGTTCACAGAACTTAATTTCATGTAATTCTAAGTTTCATGACGATTGTGTTCATTGCAAATTAGGAAAGATACATCGTTTGCCTTTTGAGTCTGTGACTCATCGTGCCCCCTATCCCTTATATTTGATACATAGTGATCTTTGGCAATCGCCCGTTAAATCTAATCAGTTTTTTCAGTATTATGTGGTTTTTGTTGATGATTATTCACGTTTTTCTTGGCTATATCCCCTTAAACTGAAATCTGATGTCTATTCGACCTTCTTAGACTTTCAAAAACTTGTTGAGAACTTGTTTAATTCCAAAATTAAATTTTTCCAAAGTGATGGTGGACGTGAATTTAATAACACTCCTGTACTACAACATTTCTGTGATTCGGGAATTTATTTTCGAAAGTCTTGTGCTCGGACTCAAGCGCAGAATGGTGTTGCAGAAAGGAAACATCGAACCATTATCGAGATGGCCCGCATTATGCTTATTCAATCTGATTTGCCACCTCGATATTGGGTTGATGCGTGTTATACGGCGGTTTATACGATAAACCGTCTTCCTAGTTCGGCATTGCAGGGTTCATCCCCGTTTGCTAAACTTTTTCATCGTCCCCCCTCCTATGAGTTTTTGAAATGTTTTGGTTGTGCCTGTTTTCCGTTGTTTTTAGATCCTAAAATCAATAAACTACAGGCTAAGTCGATTCAATGTGTTTTCATTGGCTATGCATCAAATTACAAGGGTTACTGATGTCTTGATCCTGTTTCTGGCAAAGTATACACAAGTCGTCATGTGTTATTTAGTGAACGTAAATTTCCTTATCGTTCTCTTGTGTCTAGTACATCCATTGGTTCGTCTATGGATGAGTCTCTTGACCCCTTGGTTTGGTTACCGAGTCTTTCCTCGTCTAGTGCGCCAAGTTTAACGTCCTATAGTCCTATGCCCCGTTTCCCCGAGCCCGCAGCATCACGGGGGCACATGCAGCAACCCGCTGCCTGCCCACAGGATGCTTGCGAGCCCGAGGGAGGACTGCCCAGCCATAGCCCGCAGCCCCTCCACCCCGCGCCCGCAGCAGCGTGTGCGTCCCCCCATCACACTGCTGCCAGCCCGCATGGTATACCCGCGCCCGCGGGATTACGAGTTGCGCCCAACACTCGTTCTTCCTCTTCCCCAGCGCCCGCACCCACTCCCCCCCCTCCGCTGGCAGCTGCTGCCAGCCCGCAGGCATCCCCTGCGCCCGCGGGTTCAGGCGCCCATCCTTCTATCCCTCCTTCCTCGCCTATTGCTTCTCCCATTGATGTCTCCTTCGAGTCGTCCCCGTCTAGTATTGTCCCTCCCCCTAGGCGTCCTAGAAAGTCGTCTAAATGTGTCGATCCTACTAATGTTCATACCATGACCATGCGTCTAAAAGACGGAATCATTTCCACTCGGAATCTTTTGGATTTAAAAACTGATGTTGTTGAGTCTGAACCGTCTAATTTTAAGCAAGCGTCTAAAGATTCACGTTGGCAACAAGCCATGCGTGATGAGTATGAAGCATTAATTAAGAATGATACATGGGAACTTGTGCCTCGTAACAACAATAGAAACGCTCTTGGTTGTAAGTGGGTGTATAAGATTAAATATAATTCTGACGGTTCTGTGGAGCGGTTTAAGGCCAGACTTGTTGTTTTTGGTAATCATCAGCAGACAGGTATTGACTACTGTGAAACCTTTAGTCCTGTAATTAAGCCTACTACTGTTCGCTTAGTTCTTACTCTTGCTGCTACTTTTAAATGGCCTATTCGTCAACTCGATGTTAAAAATGCTTTCCTTCATGGTTTCCTCAATGAGGAAGTCTATATGCGTCAGCCTCCTGGTTTTGAACATTCTTCTCTACCACATCATGTTTGTCGGTTACGCATATCCATTTATGGTTTGAAGCAAGCTCCTCGAGCTTGGTTCTCTCGTTTCAGCAACTTTCTTCTCTCTATTGGTTTCAAGTGCAGCAGTTGTGACACCTCTATGTTCACTCTCAAACACAGTAGTCATATTATCATTCTCTTGCTATATGTTGATGATATTGTGCTTACAGGTAGTAGTTCCTCTTTGCTTTAGAAATTTATCAGTGTTCTCTCTGCTCAGTTTGCTATGAAGGATTTGGGTGATTTGTATTATTTCTTAGGCATTCAGGTTTTACGTACTCCTCAGGGTTTGCTTTTGTCTCAAAACAAATATGTAGTTGATCTTCTTCAGAAATTTCATCTTCATACTGTCAAACCCGTACGTACTCCTGTTGTCTCTCGCGTCACTCTTTATCTATTAGATGGTGAACTTCTTGCTGATCCCACAGATTATCGTAGTATGGTTGGTGCATTGCAATATTTAACTATGACTCGTCCTGATATTGCCTATGCTGTTAATTCGGTTTCTCAATTTATGCATGCGCCTCGTACTACTCACCTTCATGATGTGAAAAGAATTTTCAGGTATCTGCAGGGAACTTCTGATTATGGGCTATTTCTTCACAGTACTGGCACTCCTACTGTGACTGTTGCCTATTCTGATGCTGATTGGGTCGGGTGTCCTGACACTCGGCGTTCTACTACTGGTTATGCTGTCTTCCTAGGGAAGAATTTGATCTCCTGGCGTTCTAAGAAGCAACCTACTGTTTCGAAGTCTTCTACTGAAGCTGAGTATCGTGCTGTTGCCTACACTGCGGCCGAAACAATTTGGATTCGTCAATTGTTGGCTGATTTAGGGTATTTTCATCGTCGGCCTACCATTCTCTATTGTGACAATGTTTCTGCTATGTATCTTACTGCCAATCCTGTTCATCATGATCGTAGTAAGCATATTGATGTTGATTATCATTTTGTTCGTGAGATGGTTGCTAAAGGTGGTCTTCAGGTCAAGCACGTTCCGACACAATTGCAGGTTGCTGATATTTTTACTAAGGGTCTTTCTTCTGAGTTGTTTTGTAAACATCGTTCCAATCTATCCGTGATTCCTCCCCGTAAAGATTGAGGGAGTGTATTAGGGTATTTTGGTAATTAGATCCTTAGTAGGTTTTGTAAAGATATTTTCGTATCTCTATATATATAATATGTCAGGCAACCTAAACAGGTTAAGCCATTATTCTCAATACTCGTACACCAACCAATTGACCCTCAAAAATGGTAAGCAAGAAGAGTTGTCGCCATTTATTGGAAGTGAAAAGGCCTACCTAACAAATATTAAGCGTGAGATAGGGAGAAGGGACAAGGTCCCAAGGGATTTATCAAGGAAGGTAATCGGGCAACACAACAAGAACCCTAATCAATTCACCTTAAAAAATACGATTTTGTAAAAATAAGTTTACTTCATTAAAAATAAGTTTAGTTCAATAGAAATTAGTTCAGTTCAGTCTAAATAAAGTGAACTGAACAAGGGCTAAGTTGCTTAAGTGGTATAGTATTTGGTCAAAATAAAAAAAAATTGAAGAAAAATCGTTTTTAATGGTTTTTTCCTTTGTCAAAAACTACATACTATAATGCACCTTATAAGTTTAAATACCATATGTATTTTTGTCCAATTTTAAGTTTTTTATATATGCAATAACAGTAGATTTTATTATCAACATGTGGTTTTTGGCCAAAAACCACGAAATTTAGCCGCAAACCCACTCATTTTTGGTCGAAACCCACTTATTTTGGTTGAAATATGAATCATTGGTTGTGATATGTACTACTGGTATTTTATATATATACTCCCTCCATTTCTTTTTATTTGTTCTACATTGACCAATTAAAGTGAACACCAGTTATATAAAGTATTTAAACCGATAACGTCCATTACATTAGGTGGTCTTTGAAACCTGTTATTACAGAGGAGGCGCTAAAGAATAATAAAGAACGTGAAAGAAATAAAAGCACACACAGAGTTTAACGTGGTTCACTAGCAATGTGCTAGCTACGTCCACCAGACCAGAGGGAGAATCGTTTATTAGGAGAGAGACACAAAATATAGAATAGTGTTAGGCAACACTAAGATAATGAGATAGTGAATACAGTTATAGGTTTAACCTAGGGTTTATATAACACCCTTAGAGTCAACATAAACAGACATGGGCATAAAACCCATAACAGAATATAAGGTTTAACTATAACACCCGAAAAGCTAGGGGGCATTGCCCCCTTTACCCCCAGCCACCTTAGCGAGACCTCCGTACTTAGTTATACGAACCAACAGATATTCAAAGGATCTAACAAAACCAAAATCCTTTCTTAATTGGGTCACTCCTAATATGCGCTAAATGGTCCTTCAACGCATAGATTATATTAATTGTTAAGCCTTTTATTTGATTGGAGATTAATCCTTAAGTTAATGAGGTAATATTCGAGCAGTACTCTCTTTTTTTCTAATACTTATGGAAAAATATCCAACATTTGATTAGAAAATTGAATGGTGATACATAACTAAAACAAATTTACACTCAATTTTTAATATAAGCATTCTTTAAATTGATAAACCCGTTTATATTTTCATTGTAGTCAATTATAGAAGTTTGGTATATCTAGAAAAGACTTTAGGAGGAGAAAGAAAAAAACCTTACTAGAAGGCAATTTTGAGAGGAGAACCAACTTTAGTTGATTTTGCTTCGGTGATGTTCGGCAACTAGAGGTAAAGATCAGGGCCGGCCCTATGGGTGTGCAAGGTGCGCCATGGCACAGGGCCCCCGAAAACTGAAGGGCCCCAGTTTACTGTTACAGTTTACTATATAGATATATTACAGTACTGAGGATCACTAAGTGAAGCAAAGGCGTAGTGGTAAGCACTGTGAATTATCATTGCTGAGACCAAGGTTCGATTATGGGGAAAGCTAAATTCCTGAAATCTTACCTAATATTTTTGTTTAGTTTCATATTTACTTCCTACCTTCCTTTTAAGTTTTTATACCTTTAATTATCTTTTCCACTTTCTTTTCTTATCCTATATTTTTTTATTTTCAATTTCTTTATTATTCCACCCGACTTCCCCCATGTAATTTAAAATTTAATGTGCTACTTCTTTTATTGAAGTTTAAGTATGTATTGAGTCGAGGCAATGCTTCGAGTTCTTTTGTTGTTGTTATGAGCTAATAGTTCAAGACAACTAATTTTATTGGGTGTGGAAAGAGGTTAGTAAAAAGAAAAGATAAATGAAACAACAAGGTATAGTGGAGAGATGGATATAGATCTGTTTCTTCCATACTTTAAAAAAAAAAAATATAATCTCATTTACTATTTCTTCCATACTTAAGGTTTGGGTTTAAAGCTACACATTAATAATGTATGTACTTTTTAATGTATGGAAATAACATCGATATAATGCTAAGGGAATAGTGATACGTGGCGTGTTAGATTTCTTGCACACGCGTTTAATAATATATATTGAGATATTGATCTCAATGTATATGGCTTCTAGAAAGTCACATGTGATGCATTATTTTAGTTTGATTTGTATACTCGTATATTAATGTAACTTTGTCATTTAGGGCCCTGTAATAAAATTTAGCACAGGGCCTCTAAATTTTACGGGACGGCCAAGATAGAGGCAGCTTTGATTTAAAGATTTTAACTTTTTGACACTGCAAAGTATTGGTTGTGAAGTGGAGGTAAAGTTTGAAAAAAGAATTAGAAATAAAATGCCATCCTAAGATGTAGTATTGCATTGTATTCCTCCAAAAATTAAAAATCACTTTAATCTTTTTCCATTATTCTCTCCAGTCTCCGGAACTAGAACTCCATTTGTAAAACCTCTAATCCTCTTAAAAAACAAAGTATTGAAATAATGAGATACGATTAAATTAATGAACATATAGTAGCGAAATATTGTCGATCGGAGTATAATTTCTAATTGCAACAGATTGGCGTCTAATTATATAAAAAAACTAAAATGATTTCTCCAAATAATATTAAAGTGGATCACGAGCCTCTTACAAACCAAAGTATGGTAACGACGAATCACTGAAATGACCTAAAGTAGAGAAAAGTGATTAAAAACAAAAGAATAACGTATATACTCTTATCCATCACTTTAGCTTATTATACCACCCAAATCCTCGACATTCTTCATTTACAAAAATATATGAGGTCCATAATCATTGAAGAGTAACTGAGTAACTATAGTAGTGTAATCGACTTCCATTCCACTAACCACATTCCAAGACACAAAATGACAAATACATCATTAACGTCACAAGTTTACATCAAGATCCTTCAAAATATCATCATACTCAAATTAACCATTTATATCAAAAGCCAAATACCTTTCTAAATAATAACTCAACAAATCAACTCCACATTACAAATTATACTTGTATTAGTATATACTCAATTACACAAAATATTGAAGAAATTGATTAAACAATAAAGTTTAAAGGCGAAAGTTCGGAGAGAAACTTTGAATTGTTATACCATTAGAGGCAACTTCAATCTATGAGTTTTTTAATTTTTTTCCATTTAATCAAGTTGCTTTATTTTCCGTTCTCTCTCCCATTAACTTTTTACTAAATTGTATAATGAGTTTTTAAGTCTTTGAAATCTTGAACAAATGGCATGAATTATTAGATCTTGATTTTTTCACGTGTTCATGCTTTATGTATGAACTCAACCAAATTCGAAAAGTGTTGGTTCTAGATGAAATTATGCTTTGGAATTAATCCCAAATTCGAATAACTTAGGAAGATCGACTCATACGAATACGATCATACAGTTGGTAGATTCCACAAATATCTAGGCTCCGTTTGATAGTAAGTTTCTGAATTAAAATTATAAGACCGGACTTTAATTAGAGTTTTGACTTGGTAAATGGATCGGATGAAAGGATTAACCCTAAATTTCTAATATCCAAAAAGTTGCTATGATGCGCAACTTTTTACTCGGAGTTTTGGTACAACAAATTGTAAAAGATTATTATGCCCTCAAATTATATGCCTCCACACCATTTTGTCCTTATAGCTCATATCTATATATGTCATTTTACTAAAAATCATCTATCAGTTCATGTGTATGGTGGTATGGATCTTTGGTTTTGTATTTAAACATATATTGAAAATAAGTGTTATATAAAACTAATCTATTCTACTTTATTCAAAATGCAACAAAAATATTGCACAAAATGAAGACTAAAAGAATAGGAAACGAAAAAACAAATTAAGCTTGGTTAATTAATCCGTAAGCATCTTCAGCAAGCAGCTTCAGCCAACAATTTAAGAATAGATCTTCCAGTGTTGATTGATATATTTTGGCTCAAAAATTGAGATCGAAGTCGCTCATTCACCGTCTCATCTATTTGAAAGGCTTGGGTAAGTACACCATCCAAAATACGTGGTGTAGTTCCAAATACGCCATTTGCAACATTAACTCGTCCAGGGTTTTGGCTTCCAAAAGAGGCAATTGCAAAAGCATCTGTCTTGCCAAGATTAAGTTGGAAATGGATTAGACCTTGTGGGAAAACAAGCATGTCACCCTTGTTTAACACCATGTCATACAACTTGTAATCTGTTGTGACAATACCGGCATAAACAGTTCCTTCTAGGACCGCGAAAATCTCAGAGCCACGAGGGTGCAAATGAGGGGTGTTTAGGCCGAAGGGTGCAAAATCAACACGAGCCATGGCTACACCTAATGTGTTAAGTGCTGGAAATCGATTGACATCAACTAGTGTAGCTTCCGCTCTTTGAGTATTGTTTGTGTCTCCACGAATATTAAACCCTTTGTATAGGAAATCGTTGATGGTTACATCCTTTGGGTTCTTACAATATTTCCCATTGACAACAACTGCAAAAGAAGTAAATGAATATTAAACTTAAGCCTCGTTTTGTATCATTTTGTATGTTTTGAATAAATATAAGTTTATAAATTACGTACCAAAAAGGATATAAATTATAATATCAAGGTTTTGAATTTCCTTTAAAGAATTAATTGGGAAATAACTCGTTAAATTTTGGTTGTTAGCTTCAAAAATTAATATTTCCAATTTTTATAATATTACATTCATTCATTTCCGTTATCCCAGACTAGTATTGGAGGAGCAAGGTAAAGTTATTAGAATATCTCTACCGCCAGTTCCATAACATTCGAGAATCGACCCTCGTATCCTCTTCTCAATAATGAATCCCACAAGGCCGAACTATAGTGTATATATATACTCACCTTTTTGAAAAGCATTTATTATTTATATATATTCCACAAGGTACTTAAAAAGATATAATTGGAGAAAAAGGAAAAAGTGAACCTGCAGATTCAGGGTTGTTTACACCCACACAGAAATCTTGAAGAGGGGGAGGATCGGAGGCGATAGCCACGTAAAAATGAGCGGTAAAGACCATGCACAAAGATGCAGTGGCCAATATTGCATGATAATTCTTCCCCATGATTTGACGTACGTATCTAATTAACTGATTAGAGATACTAAAACAATTGATTAATCTATATATATGAGTGGAAATGTGGAATGAAAATTGCTTATATTAGGAGTACGTTACTTAAATCTTTTTTCCACTTTTGAGGTTTTTATATAACATAAAAGAGTTAAGCTAATCGCCTATTTATAGATCATCACAATTAGCATAACTCTTAATCAAGATCCATATAAACAGCTTTGCTGAAGTCCTGCGTGCGTTTGGAAAGACGTCAGCCAAGAAAATGTATTGTTCAATACAAGAGAAGGCCTAATGGTAGAATTTACTCAAAATAGTAATTTTACAAAAATTATTGAGATCTGCTAGAATTTTTTTTGCTGAGTTAGTATAGTTTACTCAAAATAGTAATTTTGTGCGTTTGTAATCTTACGTTTGTTTTATTTTTTATTACTAAGTTTAGTAAACTCTACTAACTCTAGATCGAGGTTATAATCCCCCAAGAAATTAGAGTCGAGATCTTTTATCTTATTTTGTTTTCTATTTTGTGTCTTATCTTGTGTATCGTTGTGTCTATTATTATAAGACAAAATTCATATTAATCACAAAACTAAATAATCAACTTTGATTCGGTGATGAGTTTAAAAGTGAGAAAAGGTGGGACATATAAGTTGAATTAAATAACGAGTGCTTAGGTCCGCGCAATGTCCTTGAATTTTTGCATGTTACTATTTCGTATATTGAGACAACTAAAGTAGGAAGTACAGTATGTCGTTTTATTTATATCATACATATTATTTATTAAAATATTACAAAATTCTTGGTTTTCATTGCAAACCCATAATATGATCATTTACAATAATCTAATATTGAATAAAGAAGCAATACTATTATAGTGGAGTAATGGATAGGTTTCTATCTTTCATACTTGAGATGTGGGTTCAAATCTTCTCATCAACAATATTTGCATTTTTCAATGTATGAAAATAGCGTGGATACATGCTATTGAAAGATCAGAGAGTATGTTGCAGATTGCAAACTTTTTATGCTTTTATATATGGTCCCATCTCGCGAGAATATGGATAATCAACTTTATGCACATAGTCGTCCACATGTTCTTTTTAGGAGCGACCTCTAAATTTTCGATCCTCTTTGCCCTACACGTCTATTGTAGTTTTGGGCATGATTAGGCCAGTCGACACGTACGAGTTTGGCCTGATACGACAAACGTCTTCTACTAGCCTAACATGACACAAAAAAGTTACAATATTGGACATGGGCTACATACTTATTGTTGTGCGCGACTGTTATTGTTGTGGTCGTGATGGTTATTGTTATTTTTATTACTATTGTTGTTGTTGTTGTTATTATTATCATTATTATTGATCATTAAATAACTTATTTTTCAAAATTATGTTGGTCAACTAAGTGGGTTTAAATAAGAACCAAACTTGCTCATGAAATAGCCTCAAAGCCCAAATACTATGATCCATTATATATTTATGAAACAAACCCATCAACCCACCCCACCAACACACGCATCACCCTTTCTCTCTTTAAGCTCGAACGAGGAAAATCCTTCCCCCTTCAGATGGGTAAGAGAAGCACTATCTCCTCCCCTTGCTCCCCAAGTTAAGACCTTCATCCAAGTGTCACCAAACCATCAATGGTTTTCTTCCAAAACCATCAACCAAACTCAAGGTTTGTGAGCTTCTACATACTCAACAATGGTTTTAAATAGCCATTCCCTCTTCCTCCAACAACATCAATTCCTCTCTTCTTCCTCCTTTCCTTTGCCTGTCCCTCGCCAAAAAAAGGCAACAATATTGTTTGAACTATTTAAGTTTTAAGGCCCCAAATATTTTGGAGATCTTATGATGTGTAATACTTTTGACATCCTATAAAACAATCTTTCATCCATATGTATGCATAAACATATACTTTAACCTTTAATATCTGAAAGCTCACATTAGTAAATGGTACTCCCTTTCTCATAATTTAGATGATACAACGGTTTTACTTTTACACTTTTCACATGTCTTACTTTGACTACAACTTTTAACTAATAAATAAAAACATATGTTAATATGTTAGTATATAAGATGTTTAAAGATTATATCAATGTATATTTTCAATATATACCAACTTTTAACTATTTTTTTACTATGAGTAGTGATAACTAGAGATACCAATAATGAAAATTGTGCATTAAAAAGTGTATCAATCAGTTGCATACTTGCATTTATGAAGCCAAGTCAGGACGATATTATCAATGGACATTAATAGGTTGAGCCAGTGGGTAAACAACCAACTACTAATAAACAGTTAAGAGATTAATGTCTGCAAATGAGTTGGAATCCACTATCTTTTTTCTCTATCAGTAGTGAGTTATCTAACTACTAAAACATCTCAGTTTTCTCCCTTATCAATTTATTCTAGTCAACATCCAAATAATTGTCACACACATTAAGCTAAGTTGATTCATATTCATCCACACACACATCCATATAAAAACGAATAAAATACAACTTGAGCACCAAGTTTACCTTTTGGTGGTGGTGGTGGGGGGGGGGGAGCACCAAGTTTACCTTTCAAAGTTACAAATATTCTTTTTTTGTTACCAAAAGCATTAAGAAAGTAAAAAAAAAATTATTCTCCCAGCTGTATACGAAAATAAAAAGTAGAAAAACAAAACAAATTGCCAAAACCCATCATCTAAAACGAATAGTCCTAGAAGAAATTACATGAACCAAAAATAACTATGCACACTTCTTTTTTTTGTTTTCTTTCATTGTTTATAAATAAAATAGTGGAGAAGGTTCAGCTTTGATTTGTACATTGTTTTTGGCTACTAAAAGGAGACAAAATGGAGGATGGAGTTATTGGTTGTCACAAGCCTATTCCATTTAACAAAAAAATTGAGGAAGCTAAGAAATCCAAGAAACTGGTACCCTTTTCTATTCGAGAATTTTGATTTCTTCTTTGTTTTCCTCTAAATGCAGATGTTAAGAATTGAAAATTTTATGATCATTATAAATTTCGACAGAATTTAATGTATCGAAACAAAAATAAATATGCCTTGAATAAATTAATGCTTATAAGAAATAATACATCTAAGTTACTTCTTGCATACACAAATTATTAAAATAGGCTGTCTAATTTTAACAAAATATTAGATCAACATAAGCCCACATATTTTTCTAATAAGCCCATTTCATCTCTCTTTAACCCAACACTATACATATACATTTTGCTATTAATATTGGGGTTGGGTCGTTGCCTAATTCTAATTTAAAAATAGGCGGTCTCTTTCTCTTATTTAGCTTGAACAATCCCCACATAGTTATAAAGCAATGAATAATGTCCCCATACCCATACCCACCACCCAGCATGGGTGCAAATTGCATACCCACGACTTGCCCACGTGAATATGTCCCTACAACCATCCTCATCCCCACTATCCAATTTGGTATATATATGGATATACCCACCTGCTCATATCCACTTCATACTCGCCCATACCCACTTGACTAATATTTTCAAACAACAAATTCTATAAATCAAACCATGAAAAATCACTTTCTACTACTTGATTGAAGTGACAACTTCTCCATATATAATATCTAATGAGCCCTTGGCCTAATGGACTAATAAAATCATAGGTTTTGGTTAATATATTCTTGATATAAATAATAAATAAAATAATTAAAAGGTTGTCTAACTGATAGTTGGGAGGCGGATGTGGGGCGAGTGGATATATGGCAAGGCGGGTGGGTATGGGGCGGGTATGCCCTCATACGTACCCACCACCTAGCGACTATCCATGGCAAGTATGACTTTTTACACCCATACCTACCCACCACCAACCAAACCTATATCCATCTCCACCCCAACTTGGGTGGGTGCGGTAATTGCACCAAAATTTACCTGTCAATCATCCCTATTTTCAGCTCTATGTGCATAGTCAAGAGTCCATTCAGTTCGAGGCAAGTAGAGTCGATTCTATTTATGGTAAAGTCAATATTCGAATAAAATATTTGATATAAAAATATAAGAACAACTAAAATAAATTACTTTAAGTCAATAGTTAAAATAGTAATACATATGGGATAATGTGAAAGTAAATAATAAAGTATTAGAATAATTAAATTAAATTTTCTTTATTTTGTTATAAGAAATCTTAGTTAACAGAGTAGTTTGTGTTGATTCTGGCTGAGTCAAATTCAAGTCTACCGAATTTGGATGGGGTTTGATCAATGGCGAAGCCAGGAATTTTCGAATAAGGGGTAAAACTAACAATTTGAAAAATAAAAAAGGAAAAAATGTGGTATGAAGATTTGAACCCGGTTTTATGAGTCATTTACTCTTTTTAGGATGAAAACTAACTAAGCTAAGTTTATTTAGTGATATTACTACATTGAATTCTACATATTCATTAAATTATTTGGACCTTTGGGGGCGGCCGCCCCCACCAGCCCCCCTCTGTCCGCCCCGGCCCTGAGTTTGATTCGGGTGTCAAATTGAGTTTGTTTTGTTAGGTCTACTTGTATTATATCTCTCATGTTTGACTGTTTGTAGTGCCTAAAGAGCTTAGGTGAATGAGAAACCCTAGCTCCGTTGTCTTCTATAATGATGCTTCAAATTAAATGGTTTATAATTACGAGAAGTTGAGAGAGTTTGTATTTGGAGTTTTTTTTTGGAGTTTTTGTCCATAATTACCAAAGTTTCACAAATTTTTGCGAGAAACTGCATTTTAATTTTTTTTCCCAAAATTGCCACATAAATAGGTTCCGGTTATCGACTACCGCCAAATCCAATATTCATAGATTGACTTTGTTTTTCCGGTAACTTGTCCACCCGTGAGGCTCACGTGGTTCTTTTTTTTTGTCTTTTTCAATCTGAATTAATCCCCTTTCCTAAAACTCATCCTATTCTCTTTTCCGGTAGCAGCATGAAAAAGAATTCAGTTCTTTTCATCCTCTATTCTATCCTCTCTCCTCTCTTTAATTTTGCTAATTAATACCCTCAATTAAAACTCAACAACTTAAAATCAATTACCCTCTATTATTTTTAAACCTTCACTGAATTTATTCTCATCCTCATATAATTTCTTGCTCTTTCTCTCGCTTAATCATTATCTCTCAATCTCATCATTTTTCTTATGCTATTTTTTTCTTTGATTGTAGTTATTTTTTTCGCGGTAAGACAGTTTTGTTGTTTGACGTCAATGGTTTTTTTTTAAAAAAGGTTGCAGAACATGTCAAGTGGAAGTGACGTTAATGGAGTTATTGAACCGGCCCATGGAATGTGTTGAGGTGAGAGAAAGGTGATAGTCAATGTGTTGAGGGTGAAAGTGGAAGGGAATCAGAATAGGGGATATATTTAGGTTGAAAAAGACAAAAAAAGAACCGTGTGAGCCTCACATGTGGATAAGTGACCGAAAAGTAAAGTCAACGCAGGAAAAATAGGATACGACAATAGTCAACAACCACAACCTATTTATGTGGCAGTTTTGGACAAAAAAAATTTAAAAATGCAGTTTCTCACAAAAAGTTGTAAACTATGGCAGTTATGGACAAAAAATCCTTTTTTTTGTAAGAAGAAGTGGCCCAGACCATGTATGAGTCGTATTGGGTTAGGCACTTTGGGAGAGGCGGAATGAAATGGGAATTCCTATTCTCAAAGTGCCCCTTAGTGGGGATTGAACTCCCCACCTCAAAGTTGGAAGGCTCACTCATTTCCACTAAACTAAACCTCACTTGGTGAGTTTGTATCTGGAGTTGTTATTTGGGTAATGCTAGAGATTTAACATCATTCAAGACATTACAAAGCGGCATTCCCTATTCATTTTTAGACTTTGCTATATTAAGGTTTTGTTCTTTTGGACGAAAATGAACTGAATTGGATAGAAATGAACTGCATTGAACTAGACTATTCCGAACTTAAATGAACTGTGATTGTGAGACAAAAGCAAAGGAGTTGAACTAAACCGAACTAAAATTAATGGAGCTGAATTAAACTAAACTAAAATATTTTTCAATTAATCTAGTCCACAAAAACAGGGTCTGAGCCCCTATTACTTCAGATTGAACGGAATGAATTTGGTTTGAAATTATTTAAAACAAAATTGTGACATGAAACTAATTCGAACTCAATTTTCACTAATTAATTTCAAAAGAATAGAGCCTTAGTTTTCATTTGTTCTTTTGGACAGAATTTAACTAAACTGAATTGGACCAGACTGAAATGGACTGAACTGAACTGAAATTTTATGAACTAAACTGAACTGTAATTGTGAGACAAAAGGACAGGAGTTGAACTGAACTAAAATGAATTGAAATTAGTGGAACCAAATTGAATTGACATGTTTTTCATTAATCTGGTGCAAAAGAAGAGAGCCTAAATTAAGTTGAAATGAATTGCCGAATTTTGTACTAATCAGTCCCATGAATCATGTGCAATGGCAGGTTGTGGTTAATTTCACTGCTTCATGGAGTAATACATGTCGTTGCTTCGCACCAACTGTGACCGAGTATGCTAAGAGGTTCAAGGATGTCAAATTTCTCAAGGTTGATGTTGATCAGCTGAAGGTAATATATATATGACCGCTATTCTGTGAAGAAAAGAAGAGGAATACAAAAGGAAAATTTTACAATTAAAGTGATAAACTTCACTGGGCCTATACACCAAGTCATGCAAGGAGGAGAGTCTGAAAACACAAAAGCTCATATAGAATTTCATTCTAAAACCAATTAGTGATAGGTTTAGTAGCCTACCAGACTTATATGTGTGTCATCCTCCCTCTCTTTTGCCGATGTGGGATCTGGTATTTCTCCTTAATATACAAACTCAAAGAAAATAATTGAATAGAAACAAATCTCTATTTCATATTCTACATGGGAAGAGGCGTGGACACTTAAAATCAATATCATTATTATTTTCTAAATCCTAGTTAATAGGCATAACCTCCTCTCTCTATTTAACTATTTTTATAGGTTTTTTCTATATAAAATATCTCAAACAAAATATCGTTCTCCCTACTCTCCTTATTTCGCAGGGATCTTATGCGTTCAAAGCTAGTCTAATATTATTGAAGGAAAGTGTGAGAGGCCTATAACTTCATTTACCTTTTACTTTTTTCTCATTAAATGCCACCAATATATAACCTCCTTATGACTTTTCCTCTTCCTCATAACTTCCACATCTCCTTTCTCGGTCAGTAATATGTCGGTTAACTTCCTCGCTCAATTGTACGATATACAGTCTTTCTATTACTTCTTTATACGAGTACACTTCAAATATGCTTGTACAAGCATCGCTTACATATGAGATTAGTATATGTTACATTGTTCAAACTAGCACATTATCTTGAGGGGATTGTGGGTTGTTTTTTTTGGGGATTTGACACGTTTATTTCCGCATCTATCACCTAATATAAGGGTAATATATACACCTATACAAAGCCTCTCGGCGTTAGATAAGGTAGCAAAAAGGACAAATATTAATTACACTAATTGACGCGTGATTTTGACATATACCCCAAAATCGATACCATTTTAGGAAATGAACAGAAAGTTAATAAATATTGCAGAGGCATTCTTTAACAAAATCCATATATTAAAAACAAATATTCCAAAGTACACTTGTTACCATCACTCTTTTTTTTGCTTTATTTAAATGAAAGCTCCAATAGTATCATTTAAGTTATAATCATGTAAAAAAAAATAGACTCCTGCATTGAATGGATCAAATAAATAACTCGTTGTTCGATTCTAGAACCTTAAACAAAAAAAGGAAAAAATTGTGATAGATTTTACGATTTAAATATTCATATGATTCAATTCATGATTCCGTTCATTTTTGTGTACTAGCGAAATCCTCATACATCTAAATCAATATTAATCAAGTTACCAAAACTATTAATAGACATATTTGATTAATATCGCCTATTTAATGGCTAAACCACTATTTTTTTTTTCAAATATTAATCATTTAGAACTTACAATATGAGTAACATATAGATCGTACATATTATTTTAAACTTATTAGGCCCGCAGCTACCGTTGTTTTTAAACTATTAGACATAGCTATGCTCCACAGCGCGCAACTATAAGCCTCTTTAGGCCCGCAACTACTGTTGTTTTTTTCCACTAATGCATGTTCATAGAAGCATAAGACTCTACAATTTGATTTTATGATCCGATTTTAAGACCATTTTACAATTCAAGATTGAATCCCTATTTTGAGAACCTTGTGAATTTTGTGATTAACTTACTTCATTTTATTTTTAATTTAACTTGTATGTTTTTTTGGCAGAATGTTGCTCTGAACTACAACATTGATATCATGCCAACTTTTGTTTTCATAAAGGAAGGGAGAGAAATTGACAGGGTTATGGGCGCCAGGAAAGAATTCCTCCTGAAGCACATTCAGGATAACATAAGAGAAACTTGAACCAGCTTAAATTAATAATGAGCGCTTAATGTTGTCTTATGTTGAAGTTGTTATTTTTTTTAAACATAAATGTGGGTATTTTTATCTTTTGCCTTTGGTTCACCATAACTTCTTGTGCTTTTAAGAAAGACATAATAGTTATAATAATTATTACTTCCTCCGTAACGAATTAATTGCACCATTTAGGCAAAATTTCTAAATGAGAAATTAAGGGAGTAACTTAGGTTTTAATTATAGACAAAGTGAAATTAATGACTTTCAACTCCAACCACCATCTTCAACACTAACCACCACATCCACCACCACCTTCAACTCCAACCACCACCTTCAACTCCAACCACCACGCAAACCACCGCCTTCAACACCAACAACCATAACACCCACCACCTTCAACTCCGACAACCACGCCTGCCACCACCTTCATCACCGACACCGAAATTTTCGAACCAAGAAATATGAACAACAACAATTTTTGAACCCAGAATTCGAACAACAACAACTAATCCCCAAAATTTCGAACCCCCAAACCCAGAAAACGCAAACCCAAACCCGAAAATTCGAACCCCCAAACCCAGAAACTTTGAACCATAAAACCCTTAAATTCGAACTCAAAACCCAGAAATTCAAAACCAAACCCCATAAATTCGAACCCAAAAACCCAACAAATGAATCCCAAACCCAGATTTTTCAAACCCTAACCTAGAAAATAGAACCCCAAACCCCAATTTCGAACCCAAAACCCATGAATATGAACCAAAACACATGAATTTGTAACCAAAACCCAGATTTTCGAACCTAACAACCATAAAACGAACCCAGAAATCGAGCCCCAAAAACCCCAAAATTTGAACCCATAGAAACGAACCCAAAACCCCCAAAATTTTGACCCAAAACCTATAAAAACGAACACAAAAACCCCAAAATCGAAGACAAAACTCCAAAATTTGAACCCAAAACCCATAAAATCGAACATGAAACTCAAAACATTGGACCCAACCCCATAAAATCGAACCTCAAATTGCTCAAATTGGTGGTTGATGTTAGAGAGGCGGAGAAGGATCGTACAATTTGCGGTGGCTTCCTCTGCAGTGGAGAAGACGAGGGTGGAGGAGGGAGAAGGATTGGTGGATTTTGGTGATGGATTTGGGAAAATTTGGTGTTTTTGGTGGTGGAGAAAGGGTTGACAATTTTATGGTAGTGGTGAAGGTGGTGGTTGATATTAGATTAGGGTGGAAATCATTAATGGGGTTGATTCTTAGTTAGTAATGTAATGCATTGTTGGTTAATTTTAATCAGTTTTTAAGTTTATAAATTAAGGGTATTATCGTAATTTTACAATAAAAATTTAACTAAATAAGGAAAGTTTATAAAATGGTGCAATCTTTTTGTTACATCTATATATGGCAAAAGGTGCAATTAATTCGTTACGGAGGAAGTATTATTATAGCAGATAATATATTATGTAATCACTTTAGTTTTGTTCCAAAAGTAAGGTTGAATTGATCAAAAGGGTTACTCTATAAATAGTATAATTTTTTTTTGAAGGTGGGTTAGAGCATTTTATTAAATCAAATCAATTTCCGCCAAAGTAATGAGACATTGGGGTAAAGAGTCAAACCATACAACTTTCGAGCTCTCTACATCCCAGCTTTTCTAACATGAGTACAAAGGAACGACTCACAAACCAATATCCTACGGCAAAGAAAGATGGCCTTAGAGGGGAGTTTAAGATTGTCCAAGAATTACATAGGTGAATCTATATTTACTCTTCACTACTTCAACCTTGTTCTTTTTAGACATAATTGGAATGAAATTATTTAGGAAAAAATTGTGAGAATGAACTAACACAGTTGTACTTTTCACCATAGAATGTTACACGGTTATATTTGTACCTTTTAGACCCGCCATTGTAAAAGTTTGAACATTAATAACTCTAATCACATACTTGTAAAACTTATCAAAGTTGATACATGAAAAATACAAATATATCTAAATGAATATAACAAGTTTTCACATGGCTATTTTTTCTTTACATGTAAGACCATGTTCTTTTGGATTGAATGGAGCTGAATTAGACTGAACTAAACAAAATTAGACTGGATTAAACGAACTGAACTAGCATTGATCGATCGACATTGACTAGCGTTGACCACCATTGACCGGCTTAGCTCATTAAACTACTGGTTCACAACATTAAACTCCCAATTCATCAACTCATAGTTATAAACCACATACACAACCAAGCAAGTGTTGGTCCAGTGGTGATGGGGACTGGATTTGGTAGGACAGACCCGCGTTCGAATCCCCGCAACACCCTTAGGAGAGGAATGAAACCTAAACACCCCGGATTTGGCCTCAATCCGGATATAGCCCAAAGGGTGAACCGAGTGCAAACACCAAAAAAAATAAACCACATACGCAATACCAAATCAACCAACAAAATCATGACCAAAACTATTAGTATTCCACTCAAAACCCTAAGTTCAACACCTTACACTACGTGATTAAATTTAAGACACGTCTCATATATAAGACGGTCCTAAAGAATACCCTAGTTTTGCAAACAAAATAAGAATAGGATACAAATTCCATCGATGAACCAAAAGTGAGCATAACATGACACATAAAGTTTTTTTAAAAAAAGGGCCGGGCCACACAACCCACAGGCCACAGCCCAATAGCGCTACATCCCAAGATGCTCTTTCCCCCTCTATAAACGAAAATGAGAAATAACGCGTATTCCATAAGCGATCATTTCATCATATTCACCGCTTCAATTATTTATACCTTCATCTTTGTTTTTTGACTTTCTCATTTTCTAAACCTGCAAAAACCAGATAAAAATGGCGGAATTAGTTATTGGATGTCATTCCGTTGACCACTGGAAGCAGCAATTTGATGAAGGCAAGAATTCTGGCAAACTTGTAAGTTGCGAATTCTTTTTAATTTTTCGGCATTTATATGATTAGATTGCGAAATTTCGGTGTTTATATGATTAGATTGTGCTTAGAATCAACAATTTGTTGTTTTCACGGGGAGAATTTGTAGATTTGAAATGTGCGTAAGTGTTAGGGTTTCTTTTGTGTGATGTGATCCTGGAAAATTATTCGTATCGATTAGTTTGAATATCTTGTTTAACTTGATAGATGCGCATGGTTTATTTTTTTAAGTTTTAGAAATAATTCGATTAAGCTAATTTTATTCGTATGACCGAGTTTCGTTATGATGTTATGGTGCTTGAAGTTTAGTTTGATGATTTGTGATGTTGATTGAGGTTTCTATGTAATTGAAGTTTAGGTTGATGATTTGTGATGTTGATTGAGGTTTCTATGTAATTGAAGTTTAGGTTGATGATTTGTGATGTTGATTGAGGTTTCATATTAAGTAATTGAAGTTTAGGTTGATGATTTGTGATGTTGATTGAGGTTTCATATTAAGTAATTGAAGTTTAGTTTGATGATTTGTGATGTTGATTGAGGTTTCATATTAAGTAATTGAAGTTTAGTTTGATGGTTTATAAATTGGTTTGAGGTTTCATACTATTTGATTGTAGTTTAGGTTGATAATTGTGAAACTCTTCGGACAACAAACACTTCATATACAATCTTAGATTGTGAATTTCAGCGTTTATATGATAAGATTGTGCTTAGAATCAATAATTTGTTGTTTTGAGGGGGAGAATTTGTAGATTTGAAATGTGCGTAAGCCTTAGGGTTTCTTTTGTTGGATTTGATCCTGGAAAAATTATTCGTATTAATTAGAATGAATATCTTGTTTAAATTGATGGATGTGCATGGAGTTCGATTAAGCTAATTTTATCTGTATAACCGAGTTTCATTTCAATGTTATGGTGCTTGAAATTTTGGCTGAGGATTTTTTATGCTGATGTTAATTGAGGTTTCATAGTATGTAATTGAAGTTTAGGTTTATTGTATGTGATGTTGATTCAGGTTTGTATGTAATTGAAGTGTAGGTCGATGATTTATGATGTTGATTCAGGTTTTATATATAATTGAAGTTTAAGTTGATGATTTGTGATGCTGATTGAGGTTTGATGTTATTTGATTGAAGTTTAGGTTGATAAATGAGAAACGCTCTGGACAAGAAACACTTATATACAATGTTAGTGTAATGAATTGAAAATTTTGCTCAAGTATAGCAAGATTCTGTTCTTCTAACCCGGAATTCACAAAAAAGGAGAAAGATGAAAACAATGATAGGGTTGTTGGTTGATTAATTTGACTGATGAATGGTGACGGTATGTAAAACGGGTGAGAAAATTGGGAGCTAATTATGATCATGTGTACGACACTTGAGTTATGATGAGGGTTATGGTGAATTTTGTGTTTGATTTTTGAAATGAATCTATTTGAAAAGGCCAAGTAATTGGGGAGGGTGATTGGATGAGGATGTTGCCCCGGCCTTTCCCGTTGTGTAATGCCACTACTGACTTGTTTGGTAGATGGTAATAAATGATGTTGATGAGTTTGATGACAGTGAGTTTGTACCTAAGTTTTTTAGCGAAGTCTTATCCCAATATTTATGAAGGATAATTCGTATTTGTAGTGAGGGTCGATTACCCAAGGATATAGGCACGGAAATTTTCTCTATGCAAATTATTTGATTACGATTACCCCATGTATTACCAGCTTTGAGTTTGGATGATTGGGTTAGAGAATGATGACTAAAACTTAAGGTTGAGTAAGTCTTGTTTAAATCTGATTAATGTAATGGCAGGTTGTGGTTGATTTCACTGCTGCATGGTGTGGGCCGTGTCGTTTCATTGCTCCAATTCTAGCTGATTTAGCTAAGAAGTTCCCAAATGTGAAGTTCTGTAAAGTTGATGTTGACGAGTTGAAGGTATATGCCTTAAAGCACAAAACTTCCCTTGCTACCTTTATTTTTGCTCATTGATGCAGTCTCTTCAATTTGGTGTTGCAACTTCTTGCTTGCAGACTGTTGCTGAGGAGTACAAAGTTGATGCCATGCCGACTTTTGTTTACCTGAAAGACGGAGTGGAAATTGACAGGGTTGTGGGCGCGAAAAAAGATGAGCTCGTGGCAAAGGTCGAGACGCATTCAGCTGGATGTTCAACTGAAGCTTCCTCAGCCATCTAAAGATGTTAATTGTTAACAAGGAGTTTGTTGCTTTGCTATGTTATTTACCTGCCATATTCTGAACTTCGTATGCTTGTATGATTAAACTTCAGGTGACAATGCCTTTTATGATTGTAATGACTATATACAGAATAACATACCGTGTGATGTGTAATCACTTTGTCATGGTGGTATAACTGGTATGCATACGATTGTTCTGCTATGAAGACAACCATTGTCTTGTTCTTTTTCAAAGTTTTTTACAGGTAGATCTGGGCTCATTGATCCGAATCTTTATGCAGTGGGAAAGGTAATAGGCGGAACAGGTCCTTACTCCTAGCCGTAATGGTGGAGTTCATTTTGGACACTAACATGTTTCGGGTGTTGTTTTCATAAAATTCCGATATAAGATTAGTAACATCATTTTTCTTTTACATAGAGGAAGAACATGTTTTCTCACTTTCTTTCCTTTCTCTCTAGCTTTCCATTGATTTTCCGTTTTTCCTTTTTGCCTTGAATGTTAATCTAAGAAATTAAACAAAGGAAAGCTATATTACGGAGTTCTTGTTAAAAAATGATTTTTGTGGAAAATTGTTCTTTTTTTTATGGAAAATGAATTTGTACCCAACCAAAATCAAACGATCCAAACATAGCTGAGGGCTCTTCTTTTTGTGTGGGTTCTTCAGTAATTTTGTTTGTTCAAAACGGGATCTTGAACAAACAGAGCAATTCCCGGTCGAGCAATTCTCGTTTGTTCTCTGCCCATGCCTTTGGCTTTAAGCATCATATTCTTCAAGCACTCGTGCCCACTTCAACAAAGGCTTTTTTTTGTGGAGCTGTCTAGTAAAGTATATCCTATAACCGCGGTTGGTTGTGACCGTTTTATTTTGGAGCAACTATGACCTATATACTTGCATCAAATCACGCCATGGCAGGTGAGCGGCCACCCCGAAAATTCACAAAACTCATTTTCGATGGTTGAAACACATCGGCAGCGGCAAGGTTCCTCATCCGATTGCTATAGCGAGACCTTCAATATTGTACCTCTCTAATTGCAGCAAAACTGTTTGCACTATGCAAAGGAGTTCGAGTAGTTATTAAACAAGAGATCACCAAAATTATCACTAAAGAGAGAATCTTGTATTAATCAACTCTGGCATGCCAATTCTTGGATATTCATAGCTCCAAGCACTCCCTGACAGTTAGCTAACATCATCATGGCTATTTCTTATTCAACAGTTCCACGAATGGCAAGCTCGCTCTGCGGACGGAGAAGAAAATCAGGTAGCTTATTAGATTCGCTCTGCGGACCGAGAAGCAAATCAGGTAGCTTATTAGATTGTCAACGACTCATGTAGATCACCTAGTTTAGATAGTCTCCAATTACTCTCTATTCATTCTTAGTTCTATTCTATCCTAACATAATTGGGCAATCTTTTCTTTTTTTTTTACCATTATCACATTTATTTATTTCATTGATTAATTAACCGAACATCTTTGAAAAGTAAATTTTGTTATCACCCCACTCCTTTAATCCATTCCATTTCCTTTTCACTCCATCATTTGAATCAAACAAGTTTTTAGGGTTACACCAAACTTTTATCAGTGTTTATGATCTTCTAAATGATGTTAATTTGCCCACCATGTTTTTCTTTTTGTATTCATGCAATTGTCATTATGTTTTTCATTTTCATGCAATTAAGCGTGCACAAAGAACATCGATATCAGCTAGCTCATTTGTTGAGTGTTGTGATAAAAAGTAAAATGGAGGACTATATCTGATGCACACCATTGCCTTTTGTGATCTCTATACACCAAAAAGTAGACTTGTACATATGAAGATCAATCGAATTTATACTCAAACTCGCCAAATAATTCTTGTTCAGAAGTACAATAAAGATGGAGCACAAAATGAGACGCGGAGGGGGGAAAAAATTAAATCAGAAAGCTCACTCGTCCACGACGAAGCTCTTGTAAAAGCAACCACAAGCTCTAAGTTTCCTACTCAAGCACATAAATAGTACTTAAAATGACCCTTACAAATTCAACCACAAATTCTAAGTTTTCTACTCCTAGAGCACATAAATAGTACTCAAGAATATAGTGATTGACCTCTTCACTTTGGCCCCATTCCCTGATAAAAGGTAAGGGAATGGCTACTATACACAAGCGCCTTGCTATAGTCTCCTCAAACCCGTATTCCTTTCATATATGCTTCCGATAGACATCATTGATGGTCTTCGACCTTTATTTATCTTCGCCTTCCTTTCTTTTTTTCCTTGTAGCTCACCATATGAATAAACAATGTCGTTAAACTTTTTACACAATACTGCATTTTCATGGATTTGTGTTGGTTTCATCTGCTTAGGAACAAATAGCTTCAACAGTTAGTCGTTTTAGCACATTTCGACATGGATCTCCCCCAAAGTTTGAGTTGGTTATAGCGACAGAGCATCTTTCCCGACCAACACAAAGCTGCACCAAAAAAGAAATTTGTGATTAATAAAACACATTTACTACGAGTAAAGCTATTTAGCTAACGGTTATTTACACAATAAAGACGTATCACAACATCCTTGCGCTTATTGTCAATACCCATGGTTCGTGGAACATAGGGTACAAAAAGTCAGTATAACTCTTGTATTGTGGAGAATGGTTAGGTAAATAACCATTTTCTTACATGCAAAGTTGAGATATTATATAGATGTACCTTCTCTAAGACATCGTGGGAGTTCTCAGAGTGGCATGATCCCTTGAGGAAAGTTCCACACGTTCCCAATGGGGTGCCAAAACTTGCAAATTCAATGGAAGATATCGACTGCCCTGGTCCACACTGCAGGCGAACCTTGGCCCGGTGAATTATCTCTTGTTCTCCGTTGGAATCTAACCGCCAGTTCTCAACCATCGGATGGTGTTCAAATGCATCACCACAAACACGTGACACTGATCTCTTCATCAATGAGATCTTTGATGCATCTCCGCCTAGTTCCTCGAAGATGACCATTTGATTTTGTTGTGGCTTTAGCCAAGCCCTAGGGACATGATACCTAAAACCCAAGAGGTCAACGTCATTTGAAGGAACCTTAAAAGCATATAGTTGTCTCATAATAGCTTTTAGGACATATTAATGTAATATTAGTACATACCATCTTTGGGATGGTTTACCACACCCGGACTGGCATTTTACTTGGCGGTATGTTCCAGCATAATTACAAGGATTGCAGTTTCCTTTTGCGTAATTAGTCCAATATCTTCCTATACTTCGACCATTGATCCAGATCTCACCTTTTCCCATGCTTTTCATATCTAAAGCCAATGGTTCAACCCCAGCAGGTGTATCAAAGTTTGCCTGCAGATATACAAATCTAATATTTCAGCATAAGGCTTTTTCTTGCTTCTCATTTTTCTAGATTTTATTTTCCAAAAACAAATTCTACCAATCAAAACTTAGAAATAACAGCCAATAAAGATCCCAAATAATAAAGGTAGCTGTCCTAAACAAGGACTGTTCTTTATTACTTGTATACATAAAGGCCTGAAAAATGCTCCCCAAATCCAAACTCTAAAGCAGATGTTCTTACCTTATACCAGGTCAGAGGTTGAGCACCCTGTTTAGCAAGTGAACCACGCATCCATTCACTAGATGAAGCTTCATTTGGAGAAGCTAAATTCATATTTTCTCCTTTTAATCCAACCTGTCACTCAAAATTTACTCCTTCAATGAAACCATATAAAGTATAGGCCTTGAAGTTATTTCTAACATCCAACAGAAGAATCAACAAGTTAATTTTGCATGCAACTCACTTGGTAGGACCACTTCTGCCATGTTAAATCCCTCTTGCCGCTTCCCAGACCGTGCAATACCACTGGACCAAGGATTCCAGTTTTCCATGCCTCGTAATGTGGCCCGACATTCTGAAGGAGAAATTTTAACTCATCAGGTTCAGATGTTTGAGTTACCGAAATGAGCTATGACAGTCAGAAACTTACCGGTAAACCAACTGCTAAGCTTAGCAAAGCAATTCTGTTCATCCCTGCATGAAGATGGACTGGTCCCTTAAAAGTAAACCTCCTATCTTCCCTAGTCCCAAAAGCGGAACCTGCATCAGAAAATAGCTTCATCAACTTCATGCCATAGTATTTTATTCACCCCTAAGCAATATTTATGTGTGTGGCATTTTTTTTCCCCAACTCAAATATTTGATCATCCTTAGAAGATGAAAGTGAAAGGATACCTGAAAGCTTCCCGTTGACAAAAACATGAAGAGCATGCCCTGCTGATTCCACCAATAGACTGGGAGTTCCATGCAAATCTGAAGGGCTGACGTGGACACTGGTGTAAAACAATGCAAAGATGTCAAAATCTTACGATGTCAACAGCATTGATCTTGTCTCTGGATTTAATGGAGTTATTAAAGCAAAAATGGTATAGATTAGAACTCCTTTGTTCCAAAAACTACTTTCACATCACATTTTAACAAACTTCTATGCGTTACCACTTCCTATAACCTGCCTGGGAAGTTCATACTAGTTACATACAGATATTGGAAGACATAAATCCTATAACAAGAGATTAACCGACGAATGATGCTTTACATGAATCGGTGTTATTTTGTTCATGAGTACGAATGAAACCTGTGGCGAAGTTCATTACAAAGTGAAATCTTTTTTTGACACAATCGATCATAATTGGGCAATCTTCCAAGTTTCAACTGTGGGTTACAAGTGTGTAAATTAATCTCCCGAACCAACCTTTGGCACTTGTGTGATTGTGAGCAATTGGTGAGTCAATTGTCTTTCCAGTGAGGCCATGTTTATCGGAACCACTACATCATGGTTTGTCAATTGGCAAATAAATCAAGAAGTTGAACTCTATGGAGAAAATCAATTTCTCCAAAAGACTTGAATTTGTGACCTTCAAGTTTAAAAATAACTTATTGAATACTGAACACTAGATTACTAGCAAGCAATGTAGTTTTTTATGGGCTGTTGAATACTTATAATTTGCCCAATGGGGATACATGCCTCATCTGTTTCCTCTGAGAAATGGGCGGTAAACAGAAAGAAAAGGTTGAATAACAATGGTTGGGGGGCCTTACTTGGTGATGTACCAAAGGTAGTCACTGCTGTCTCTAGTAACATTGATCTGTTCTAAAAGTCCGTCAGCTGTCATTGTTGGACGCTCCTCCAGAGAAGAAATATCTTCATCATACATTTCCCATGACAGTAATCGAGAATTAGTTGGTAACATATGCATATGTGAGGTTTGAACTCCAACCTAGATGATAAAAAAGGAAGCCTTTTCAATATAGAGTTATGAATCAGATAAGTTATAGGTATAGTAACCATTCTTGTGACTTACCCTAGCAGTGTTGAAGATGGCGTGTTTGCAATCTGGAAGTATGCTAATAGACCAAGCCGGCAGTTCATAGTGCTCATTGTTGAATTTCACCCTTGCTGATGAAGTGAAATGGAAGTTGGAGAGGAAAGCTGCACAAGCTCCCTGACCCGAGAAGACATAAGCCTGTACGAGTATAATTGATCAATCGAGCAGCCTATGTGATAAGATGCTGCAAAAAGGGGTTTACAGAATTTGAAACTAACCTGCTGATAGCTTCCCAATGATGTGATTTTAGGTTCTGAAGAGAGTATTGCCCGTTCTGAAAGCTTGATAGCTCGATGTAGTTCTTTTAAATGCCCATATTTGGGTTGCCTAATTAAACCTGAGTACAGTAATATGTTGGTCAAAAGAGGTTGGATAACCATAAGTAGTATAAACTCAATCAGGAATTAAATACCATTTATTTTATTATCTGTGCTTATAGAACGCACCCTAAGAATGTATCCAAGCTTAATATTTATGAAATAGCTCATGAAATGATATGAATTGATGTACGATGCATACAAGCCTAAATTAATTAGATTGCTTTTACTTTAAGGTCTTCTACGTGAGCATTAACATCCAATCAACTGAAAGAGCTAATTGAGAATGAAACCATCAAGACACTAGCATGTCGTTCCGGTGCTTTTTCTGTGTCTACAAATTTTAGTTGTGACACCGTAAATCCACGAAATGGTGATAAGCAAAATTCTTACCATATTCATCGATTGGGGCATCATAATCATAACTAGTTGTAATGAATGGTCCACCCGCAGTTCGCTCAAAGTTGGTTCCACCATGGTACTGTGATTAGCAATGAACATTAGAAATCAACAAAGGACAAGTGTTGGCAATAACATTCAAACACTAATCATGAACTTAAACAAGAGGATGTTCATAACATAATTGCTAACCATGTAATAGTTAACATATGAGCCACCGGTTTGTATGAAACGAGCAACTGCAAATGCCAAATCTTCGACCGGTCTCTCATGAATAGGACCTCCATACTCAGTGAACCTACAAGGACAGCATAGAATGTATTTAAGAGTCAGTTTGGTTAGACTGATAACATTTTAAATGGAAAATGATCTTCCACAAAAAACATTTTCCAACGGAAAACATAGCCATTACCATCCACTCCAAGCCTCCGTCCACATCTTGGGCTTGTTTGGTTTGTTGGGCTTGAAATAATCACAGTAGAAACCATTGCAAGTGTTTATCTATTGACAGGAGTTACAAAGAAGACAAGTCAAATGGTCCATCATTTATAGAAGTAATATATAAGCATGATTACGCGACATACTTTGGTAAAGGATAGAAACAATTTGAAGGTAGGTTTATCTTACCATAGGATCTGGTGCATCATCTTCCTTACACATCAACCATGGAACTCCGGTTTTCAATCCCAGCGCCATTTTTGCAGCCCAGTTTATGTATGCTTCACCAGCAGGGCCAAATTCTCTAACCTCTGACCCATATTCATTCTCAATCTAATAAAAATTTCCAAATCTTTGTGAGGAACACACCAAAGACCATAATTTTTAACCTTTTTTTTTTAACTTTTTTAATCATTCCTTACATAAGAATATTTTTTTATACTTACAGAAAACATACAGGTGAAATTTGATTCAGATACTAGAAATGGAGCTAAAAAAAGCTAAATATGCTAGGTGAAAGATTTATGACAATAGACTAAGACCTGAGACATGATGATAGGACCACCCTGAGATGCAAATAATCTTTCACTTTTCATCATCCCAACAATCTTCTCAGTGAAACCTTGCATTGCTCTCTGTATAATCAGAACAGTAACACCCAAAAAAGAAATAGCATTAAATAAAGAGCACATGGTTTCAGAATCATTCTACTGAGAAAAGGATGAATTTTTTACAGAAATTTGAAAATATGCAAAAAATAAAATTTAAAAATCAGGACCTTGAATGGCTCATTGTCTGTTCTGAAGCTGATTCCAGGAACATACTTCAACCACACAGGAAATCCTCTGCATCAAATTGAACACAAAACAAAAGCAAATTACTACTAAAACAGTAAAACTTATTTATAAACTAGGTCACTCAGACTCTTCCTTCAACCGCAAGTACCCATGTCCGATCCTTGACACTCAGTCAAGTCAAGGAAATATTTCGTAAAATAGACGAGTCAGACACTTGGATTACCCATGTCTGAGTAACATAAAGAAGATTGAAAAAATTCTCATAGAATTGATACCACAGAAAAAAAGAAATTACCCAAAATTCCACTCAGCACAGACATAAGGACCAATGCGGAGATTAACATAAAGCCCAACTCTGTGAATAGTCTTAATGAACCGCACTAAATCATATCTCTCCTCAAAATGATACTGCAATTTCAAATATAAATTTTCAACAAATAAGAGCTTTCATATCATACTTATAAAATAAAGCAATATAATGACCCGGGAGTGTTTGGTTGGGCGGAAAACATTTTCCCGAAAAACTAATTTCCCATTTTCCTTTATTTAGTTCGTAAACAAAATATTTTCCGTCCAACGAAGCAAAAACAAATACTCCCTTTGTAACGGATTACTCGTAACAATTAGACATTTTCTACTCACACTTTATGTCAAATCGTTGCAAGTAATGCGTTACGGAGGGAGAAAATTAATACAGATCCAAAGAACAATACTTTTCCAGGAGAAGGCTCATGCCCATTCCAGAACACATAAGTATCAATAACATCCAATCCTCCAACTTTAGCTTTTCTTACAAGATCTTCCCACATCTGCAAAACCCACATTAACAAAATCAAAAATTGAAACAAACCCATTAACAGAATCAAAATAATAACAAAAACCCAGTTCACAAAAATTTTAAAAAAAATTTATTTACATCAGGTGTACTTCTGGGATAATGAATGGAACCAGAAAGGAGGATTTTGCGTTGGCCATTAATGATAAAACCCTTATTATCATAACTAATTTTAGCAGAATGTATGAACTTAAAACCCAGAAATAAGTTCAGAAATAACAGTATTATCAGCTTAGAAACTGAGTTTGTTTCCATTCTTTCTGGGTTTTGCTGTTTGTTTGTTTGTTTGTGAATGCTAAAGAAAATGGGATTTATATAAATGTGATTGAGAGTGAGGAAGAGAGAGAAAGAGAAGTAGTATATTTGAAGTATATAATTGAACTCAAAATGTGATCTTAAATCAATGAATTAAACAATGGATTGGAAGATAGTGGAGAAGTAGGTCAGAGTTCCATGCAATAGTGGAGTTTTGCTGCAATGTGTTCACTGCTTCTCTACTCACTCTCTCAAGCTGTTGCCACATAAAAATTATGTGACCTCATACTAAAGTCTGCTTTTTTGCCGATTATATAGCTAGTATATTTTGTTACAAAATTGTTTTACCTGTAAATCTTTTTTCCCCACTAAAAATAGGGTTAAACTAGTCTTTGGGCTCAGCGATACTCGACGTGATTTATGAAATACATACCCGTGATTAAGAAATCCAGTTTTTATGAATTGTATAAATTATGACTTTATTGGCTTCCGGCTTATATGAGAAGAAAATAGAGAAATAATAGCAAAGTAAGGTTGATATGGTGGTTTGAGTGGTGTTATCCGGAATGATAGGTTGCAGGTTCGATTTCGGTTTCGGTTTCTTATCGTGACTTGGAATGCCACGTGTCGCTCTACAATGAGAGGCAACGAGTTCTAATATTATAACAGATTTATGTATGGTAGGTTAGAAAAGAACAAACTAACCTTAGAGAAGATAAAGACAAATGTATAGGATACATTATTGTTGGATTAGTCGAAATGTACATTTTAAAATGTAACTTTTTGTTGCATATATGAGTAGGTGATTAAAGGCAGATTTCAAAATGTTATCATAAATAGTCCGAGTGAAATACACTAAAAAAAAACATTTCAATGAGTATTTTATACACTCGAGTGTATCACAAGTTCATAAGCATGATGTACCTCGTCCTCAGGTCATTATTTTGCTAGTGTAGAATTTTTTTTGGCATTTTGTTTAATAAGTAATGAGTTATCATGCTAAAAGTTGCAATGTAGAAAATACTCCTTGTAAAAGGTACATTATATATACACTATTTGGCCTTTTTCTATAATAAAAAGTACAATTTCTTCTTCTTTATTCGAGAAAAAAGGTAAAGTTTGAACATTTTCAATTGAAAATATAAAAAAGGAGCTACTACAAATCTCATTTTAACTTAGTGTAAATAAAGAAATAGCAAGTGGTCTTAAAAAAAAGGAGTAGTATATGGAGAAATGGGGTTAGTCAGAGTAGGTTTTAAATTTTCGAACGTTTGAGGTCTTGAAAGTTGGAACTTGAAACTATGGGATTGCGAGGGATGCGAAGCTTGTTTGCCTAACTTTTAAGGAGGAAACTTTCCTCCGCTAGATATGCGGGAGAATTTTCTAACACCTATTTAATTGGAACTAATTCAGATCCATTTTTCTGTTAACCTTAATTACTACTCCATGAAACATATAAAAAGTGCTTATATATACGGTTTTGTTATTCATATTCCTTAGGGATATCTATAAACATTAAATATTTTACTAAAAATAGTACTCTTTCCGAACCCTCCCTATTGTTGTTCCCGCTTTGACTTTGCACGTTTGTCAAAGCACTTCTTTGACCATCATTATCTTTAATTGCATATTAGTAAATATTATAGCAATTGAATAATAATAAGGTACTCATTGAAACGAATCAAGACCCCACATGACTATAATTTTTTCTTATACCTATTGAAGAATTTAGAAGATTCCCTCTAATTGTAAATAGTATCAAGATTCCAAATGGGAACAACAAATGGGAACGGAGGGAGTTCTAATTTGCAAATTTATTGTCAAATCACGCGTCACTTGGTATTAGTTATCACTAGTTTTAGAAAGTATTAAATGCTTTTTTTGGTAAGAAGAAGTGGCCCGAACCCGGTCGGGTCCTAATGGGCCAGACACTTGAGAGTAGGGGGAAAGGGTAAGGGGAATCCCTACCCTCAAAGTGCCCCTAGTGGATGATCACTGCTCTCCTTACCACTAGACCAAGTACTACTTGATATTAAATGCTTATATATAGCCCTTAGGGCTACGTATAACATTTGTCTTATATATATTATCCTCGTTTTATTTTATAGTTGTGTGACATGGACTTATGATACTTGAAAGTGAGGGCAGTAAATTGGTTATAGCAAATTAGCATCCCTTTCAGTTTCAAGCGTTTATGTTATCGACTTACGTATAACATTTGCATCCTGCATTTGTGGCTGCTTATGAAAAAAAAAGTTGATATTTGACATTAGTCACATACTCCACATACTTCACACTAGGGTAAAAACCTAAGATCAAATCTCGTCCATATCACTGTGTTGTGTAATTCTCTATACGCTTAAAGAACATACTACACTTAAACCTTTTTGCATTATCATTGTAAACTAATGTAAAAATCATTGTATGATACAGTCGTATTAATTGAATTTGTCTTAGTATAACTGAAAAACAAAGGAAGGATATATCTATGGAAAGAGGAGCATATGATAAGCTTGAAAAAGAGGATGGTAGACATTTTGTCATGAAGTCACTCTCTCTTTAATTGTATAAGTCCTTATTAGGTCCATATTAGTAGTTGATACTTGATATTTGAGGTGGTTGCATAAAAAGCCAATCTCATACTCCATCGGATATTTTTTTCAACTAGCATACATCATTTGGTGTACAACTTTACCAGAATTTGATATTTGGATGCTCATCCTTTGTTAAGTAACTACTGACTATGGACTATGGTATACAAAGTACTCCCTTGCTTTTCTCCATGAATTTAGGGAATTTTAATGCTATAATCAACTTTTTCTAACAAATTATTTTTTTAGGGAAATAGTCTAGTATTTCTACACTTATTTGAATTGGTTTATTTTGTCAACTGAAATGAGTTTTTATTCTCCTTAGAATACGTAGATAGTATGCAAATTTTAACCTATAACTTGGCATTTCAATTTACGCAAAAAATGACATTTGTATAAGGATCTTGCTGACGAATGCCTCCAGGGTGGTAAATGACATTCAATATTTTTTTTTTCGAAATGATATTAATTTAGGGATATAAGTCAGAACTTGCATCAATCAAAGTAAATTCCATGTTTAGCACTTGAGTGTACTCAAATGTACATGTTGAAAATTTCAAGAGCATGTGATGCATTGACAAAGGGCCTGTTCTCTTCAGCTAATTCTAGCTGAACTGAACTGAACTGAACTTATTGGAGCTGAACTGAACTGAACTGAACTTATTGGAGCTGAACTGAACTGAACTGAACTTGTTGGAGCTGAACTGAACTGAACTGAACTGAACTGAACTTATTGGAGCTGAACTGAACTGAACTGAACTTATTGGAGCTGAACTGAACTGAATTGAATTGAATTAAATTATAATAAGTATATGAATAATAAGAAAATAATTATTATTATGAATATTAAATAATAAGTAATAATAATTCGAAGTAATAATAACTAAATTAATAATTTAGAATAATATAAAATGAATAATGATAATATTATTTTGATGTTATTATGATAGTTATAAATAAATAAATAAATAATAATAATAATAATAATAATAAATTAATTCTAAAAATAATAATTACTAATAATAATAATAATAATAATAATTAATAATAATAATTAATAATGAGTAATTATAATTATTAGTATTAATATATTAATACTTGATGATGATGATGATATAATATAATGTCTAAGAAGTAAATTAATAGTATTACCATTATAATAATAATTAGCTTAAAACATGGGTTGATGTGTGCTTCTAACCAAACCACGATTTGTGGTGGGTTGGTCTATGATAGAAATACACCAAACCGCCAAAGTATATTTAATATATAACGTAACGACAATGTTGTATTTTAAATAGTACTACAGTATTATTAGCAACTTTGTAATTTTTTCATATCTTCTAGCTTTTTGTAGCTTATTTGTATGATGTAATAGTGAATTTTATTCAGTAAAATAAAGCAACAATTGCAAATTAGAATACTCGTATTGACATGAAATTTGGTTAAACCGTGCACCAACCCAAACTTTGCTCAGCCATAATAATAATAATAGTAATAATAATGAGTAAAGATATAATAAAAAAATAATATATATAAATAATAATAATTATTATTATATAATAACAATAATAATAAGTAAAATAAATTAGACCAACAATAATAATATTAAACAAAATGGTTAAATAATGAATTGAGCTGAATTGAACTGAACTGAATTTATGGAGCTGAACTGAATTGAACTGAACTTATTGGAGCTGAACTGAATTGAACTGAACTTATTAGAGCTGCACTGAACTGAACTGAATTTATTGGAGCTGAACTGAACTGAACTGAACTTATTAGAGCTGAACTGAACTGAACTGAACTGAACTGAACTGAAAATAAGCTGAACAAACAGGCCCAAAATATAGAACATAAACTTGGAAGGTAAAAGTGAAGAAGATAAGATGCAACATGACCTATTCTAGAGGGGAGGGGATAGAAATAAAAAGAATGCATTATGTTTCATTAGTTTTCATGAAGGTGTGCAAGGGAAGCATGACCAAATAGAGAAGATTAACGAGGAAGAAGATACATCTCTGTCCATCGTTTTCCAAAACACGTCCTCTCTTAATATGGTCCAAAAAAACCCTAATGTATTTCCCAAATATAGCCAATATAAAATTGTTGGCGGTATGAAATAAAAAGGATAAGAACATTAAAGTTGATCATCATTTTATTGTTCTTTCCTCGGCCACCCAAGGTACACCAACACACAAAATAAACAATATCGATCGGTGAATAGATTAACCACTCCTAATAGGAATGATGTTAAACTTAAAAGTACTTATTCTTATGAGTAATGTTCTCTTGAATATTGTAAAAGCACTAGCCGTCAGTAAATATATACCTACAAATTAAGTTCAAACTTACATCTATGTTCTAGTCTTTTACACTTTTAGAGTGCTCTGCTACAGTCTGCATGAATGCATGTCCATACTTTCATCACTTTAGTGAATTGGTATGTCAGATGATAATTTGGAATGAAGGAATACATATGTTCATTGTTGCTGGATATTAGGGTAGTTGATTATTTATTAATTAGATTTTTAGTCTGTATTATTTAGATACGGTTTTATTCTCTATATATATAAAGTGTTAGACAACCTAAACAAGTTATTATTCTCAATATTCGTACACTAGATAATGATTTTTTTTTACATATAGCTAATTCGAGAGTCTTTGTGCATACTTTGATTCCAGTGATGGTTATGGGCATTAAATTATTTTGTCTACTCATATGACCATCCCATTCCGATCTTACATTATTAGCTCTAAGTTCTAAATACCAATAATCCATTACAGTAGCTTTATTTATAGGGATGAATGTGTCTTTATATTTAACTCTATTTAAATAAGAAGAATTTCGAAAATTTAATACTTACATTTTTTTGTCCATTCATTAATTTTAATACTTACATGAAGCTAATCATTGATTAATTGATCCTAATGAAATTTCTGATAATATCATTTTGTTCCTATTAACTAGTACTAGTAGTATTTTTATTTTTTTTGGCTCTGCCACCTTGTGGGTATGTCCTACTTATTCTTGTTAGGTCCTATAAATTAATATGTAGCTTATAATGGAGTAATATTAAGATTTCTTATTTAGGTGGGGTTTTATTTAGATCTTATCCACTAAATTCTTTGCCAAAATAAGGCTTTATTATATTGATATCAAGACATTTATTAGTAGATTATCCTATATCATTATATTTGAGTTTTTAATATTATGAGGAGACATAAGTTTATGATTTTTAATCATTGATTACTTGATCCATCTGGTTGATCACCCTTTGGGCTAATCTGATTCGGCGATCGGTTCTGGGTGGTTAGGTTTCAGTCCCCTCCTAAAGTCCTAATTGTCGTGGCGGGGAATTGAACAAGCGGTCCTCCCTACCAAGTATAACCTCAATCATCGCTTGCAACAACTACCAATTGGTGACATAAGTTTATGATGTCATGCAATACATAATAATCTATGACAAGATAATATATTTCAACAAAATGTTATTAATATAGGTTCTTAGCGAACTTGTAACATTTTATAATAATTTACTAGTTTTATTACAACTTTCGGTAAAAGGAAGTATCAAAATTCAAACATAAACTTAACAACAAGGTGAATTATAATTCAAGAAATAGAGTACTTAAAGAGGTTCAAGTTCGAGTTGTGAATGTGGTTGAGTCGAACCCAACCTAAGTCGAGTTTCATCTCAAATCTAGTTTTAACTAAGCCGAGCTTGAGCTATTTGCTAGCCACCTTCGCGAGTTCCTGAGGCAAGAGTATACACTAGTATATAATTCAACCAACAGATATAGATCTAACGCGTAACATCTTGGAGGCCCATCCTCAAAGATCTTATTGTTTAGGTGAATTCATCTATTATTTGATAGTAATAATTTCTCGTGTAGTACGTTGGAGTACGTACTTTGTAGAGGGGACATATTCCACAAACCGCAACAGTGTATGTAGTCTCACGGATAAGAAAAAATATTGAGTAATGTTTATTAAGATATATGTAGTTTTTTTACGTTCGTATATAAAATCTAAATGGAGATATATTAAGTAAGATTCAAGTATTAATAATACCGATTGACGTGTAATTTTGTCATACATTCTCAACTCAATATATACCATTACTGTTTTCTAATTCTTGTTATCGTTCAAGGCACTCAGGGGGCCGTTAGCAAACTCGATAGTACTTTAAGTATTTTCCTTAATCTTAATCCACACTCCCAAAGAGCCTTATTGGCTAAATTAGGACGAGTCTAAGTTTACACCAGATTGCAATTAGTAGAATACTTCTCCTTAGCGAAACTTTTAAAAAGGTATTTGTGTGCAAAATTAGTGGAGTATCACGACTTCACGAGCTTATACAACTATAACTATAACTCCCTCGACGTTATAATATATCTTCCATTTGTATTACTCCAGAATGCCAATTTAAACTAATAAACTACTATATTTCTAATTGTCGCATATATAAAGGTTATTAAACATAGCTATTTTAAAAATATAGAGAGACAAATCTGATAAGGTTCCAAATGACTACTTCCTCCTTCCCTTTCTTTATGCACCATTTGACTCGTCTCGGTTTTCAAGATACGTCTTCGAATCAAAATATCTCTCATTATATAAGTAATTAATATAATGATAGAAAGTAGATATCGAGAAAATCTACATTGAGGCTAATCTAAAAATATTTCACTGACTACATTTTTCTTAAATGTTAGGGAGAATACACAGTCAAATTTATAAAACTTTGACCCTTGAAAACACATGATGCATGCATTTAAAAACCGAAAAATTATTCCCCCATACATTAGGGCAACACAAATTATTAAAAGAGACAGTCTAATTTTAAGTTAATATTAGACCAATCTAGGCCCATATTCTATTTACACTCATTTCATCTAACTCTATCTCAATACTAGTCATTTCTCTTTAAAATATTGGGCTTAGACCTTGCCTAATTTTAATTTAAAAGCAGGCGATATCTAACAAGGCAAGCCGTTAAGAAAATGGTATACGTAATACATGTAGGAACAAACTGAGCATAAGCGCAATATTTGGAGGCTTGGTTGGAGCACAACCCCTAAGACATCGGTGATAATTGATGTGGCTTTAGTCATGGGTATATTTGCCTTTCTACACAAATAAATATATGACACATAAAATGGTATAATGGGATTCCCTCAGCTTGAAGTAAAAATTTTAACTATACGGCCTATATTATAAACAATATAGAGTTCATGATACAAAATAATTTGGTTCTCTAGCTTTGTCTTCACTATTGTCTCGTTTTTTATATGCTACGTTACCTCTTTTGTCTTAAACATCACTCCTTTTGAGTGTTTAGTACATACTAGTGTCCTATACTAGTCCTTTTCAATTGGAAGTCATGATAGGAATAAGTAGTAGTTTTGTACAAGCTATAATAATATTAAGATGTGAAAAATATTTGAGATGTATTTTTCTTAATGATACTATGAAATTAATCTTTATAGTACTTTCTAAAGTTATCCTCGATCTGTTTCATTACAGCTGATATTTCTTGTCCTAAACGATTCATGTTTTTTATGTACTCAAAACTTGCATTTAACTCACAATATAATAAGATATGTTTTAGTATGCTCCACCTCCCAATATAGAATAACTATCATAAGAACGATCATTATCATAATATAAAAAGAAAATGGCCATTCCTTAGCGGTGGCTCCAGGGGGAGGGAGAAAAGGAGACGACATCAACGGAGTAGCGCTCTGTCTTCCTTTGCAGATGCTTAGATTCTGGTTACAAAGTTGAGCTTCCTTGCTTTAAAATACAAAACAACAATCACAATTGGACTTCTAGCTCAGAAAAGCATCCAACTATAGATAGAAAACTTCCCATCATCGACCTGAAAATTAATAAGACACTGCTATATACTCCTACCGTCCCTTATTAGATGATACACTTTTTATATTCGTCCGTCCCACCTTAGATGATACACTTCTATAAATGGCATAACCCTACAATAGAAATATAATTTTTTTTTTATATTATGAATGAGTCTCACCCACCTCAACCCCTTTACATTCCCCCATCATGCACTTTATATCCTTAAACAAATATTAACAACCAACTACTCACAATAAATAAAGAAGTCAAATACCACTGCTAAACTTTATGCCAATCAAACTGTATAGTCTAATATGAAACGGAGCGAGTAACCAATAGCGAGACATATAATTGACAAAACAAAAAATAACACATCACCATCACTGAATACTAAACTTGTATTCTACCGTATATTTATACTAGACACCAAAAGAAACTTTAATTTACTGAAACTTTTGTCTTTAATTACCTTGTCACATGATCTTAGTTACCTAACCTCATCTTTACGGATTGCATACGGATGCCAAGCACCACGCATGTACCTTTCTGGAGATTTAAGCTTTTGTATGATAATTTTTTTAATTGATTTTGACAAATATATTATTTTGAAGAAGTTTGTTACTTTTATTTTGGACCTACCACACTTCATTATAGATCTAACTTTTGATACATGTTCTGTTCTATAGATCTCGCCACATTCACATTTCTATAGCATATAATTAGCTGATTAGGTGGTAATTACTAATTAGTAGATCTAGTAACTTGCAAGCTAAACTTTTAACGTGTAAATACAATTCATTGCGAAGTCCTAATAGTCAAACTTGGTGGTTAAATTCCAAATCTAAATTTTCTTAAGTAAGATTTGGTTATGACTTATGAGGGATGTTAATATAAGTGTAAGGGTTTTCTGGTCGCAATAGTTCTGAGCTATGTAGAATCAAGTTGAGTTTAAAATTTTGACTATGATTGCTAAATGAGTAGTTAAATTACTAATTTGGTATTGCCTTCCCTAAATTGATCCTTGTATGTAATTGTACCATGATTCATGTATATGGTATACTTAAAATCATTTTTTGCTCATTTGAACCTTTCCCATTCTATCGATTTTCTCATGATTTGAGCTCTCTCTTTTTTCTTATTGATTATACTACTCTATTTTTTGAATCATATTCAAAGGAGTTAACATGTTTGCCACTTAACTTTGAATGTTTGCCAATTATACCAACTGGTAAATGTTTATACTAATTTGAGTTGGGTGGAGCATGTAATCCCGTAATAGGAATATTTGTATGTGTACTAAGGTATTTTGGGGAGTTATCTTACCGTTTGCTCACAATAGGAGATCTAAGGGCTATCTTGTAAGAGGAGTCCACGAGCGTGCAATTGAGCGGAGGATACCTTGAGGACCGGGGATGGGTTGAAGAATGTCCCTCCAACGTTCAAGTCAGAAATACTTTCTAGTTAGAAAGAGAAAGTATAGAGAAGGGGTACAGAAACAAAAAAAAAAGTAACATGAAATTATGCTGCAAATTAGGGATTTATAGGATATTGTGATGACGTAATTGTTATTGCTGAGTTGATCAAGGGTATTCATGCAATAGAGATATTACAAGCCTTGTTAAAATGTGGATTTGTTAATTAAGGAGAGTTCTTTGATATTAATAGAGTAATTTAGTTATTTCACCTTTAATTAAACCATAATGAGAAGTTTGAAACCACAACATCAATTCATATATACCAAAACCTAATCCTAATTAATCAAATCTAATCTTAGAAAACGACTCGATAGAGGTGGCACTTGAATTCTTATCCATGTTCATGCAATAATGCCATTTGGTTGGAGTCGGTGGAAGAACTAATTTCTGCGGACACCCACATCAATTCTTTGATGTTCCTTCCATGTCACTTGTGATTGTTGTGAATATTATAGCAAGGTCGGGGCCAAGTTAGTTATAACTTATTACAAGTGTGACAACATATGTTTGTGTACAGTAAACTATTACTTTGGAGTGGTGAGTAGAACTATTCTGACTATATCTTAATAGTTAGATATGTTTTGAATATTTGTTGGTTCGAATAACTAAGAATGAGGTTCTAGCTACTCGGTTAGCGAGTTTGGATTCAGGGGTGAAACGCCCTAGTGGAGGTGAGGGGGCAACACCCCCTTAGCTTTTCGGGCATTATAAGGTTTAGTCAAACCTTATATTCTGCTATGGGTTTAGGTCCAAATTTGTTTAGGTTAGCTCTAAGGGTGCTTATATAAATCTTAGGTTAAACCTATAGCCTTATTCACTATTCATATCAGTTAATCTTAGTATTGCCTAACGCTTTTTTGTATTCTGGTTATCTCCTAATAAAACTACTCTGCCTCTGGTCTGGTGGACGTAGCTAGTATATTGCTAGTGAACCACGTTAAAATTTGTGTGTGTTTCTTGTTTTTACGTTCTTATTAGTCTTTAGCGTCTTTTCCGTCATAACATTAACTAATTTAGCTTTTAAGTTTTGTATAAGCGGATCATATATTTGAGAGTACGTAGGAGAGAAATGTAAGGAGAAATCCCCATTTCCAAAATTTGATCCCACGACTTTGAAGTCATGAGGTCAAATTCTAAGTATTACGTCAAGTCTTTCTCGTATGTATACTGTATACTGTGCAGTAGCTCATTTTTAAAAAATGTTCTAATATTATGATTAGATTTATGATGATCCTGAATTAACATTCCATCATTCTCAGGATTGTCACTTTCAACGATTTCTTGTCATCTTGTCAAGCTAGTATTGAAACCGAAAAAGTTGGAATTTAAAGAAGAAAGCAGAAGACATAAGAATGAAAGTAAGAAAGCAAAAAAGGGTAAAGCAAAGTGGTGAAAGAACCCATGATTATTATATCACTATACACTAAACGTGTAACTATATTTGTAGTAATTGGTGAAAGTGCAATTGGGATATTACTTAAGAGTCAAGAGTTTTCCTTTTGCTCCTCTTGGAAAACTGACATGATTAATTTCACTATTTTACTTGTCTCACTTATTCCCACTTTTTATTGTTAGTAATTTTTTAAAAGTTTAGGAGACCCTCTTGAAACCGACAATTAGAAAGACTAGACTGTAAAATATGAATCTATATCGGCTAATGAACATGTGTTATTTGATCGGACACTTAAATAGAGCTCTTATCAATATCCATTATGTAGTATCTAAAGTGCAAAACCTAGACCTATTTTAATAACGTGATAGTAAACATAACAAATTCATGATTTAACAGATTATTGTGAACTAAACTCTTTATGAAACTTATTATCTTCTACATAGAACTATATAATCTGATGTGCAATTAGTAAAACGCTTAATTATCGAATTAGTAAAGCAGTTAGGATATATTTTTTGTTTTTAGTGTCCATCCCGTTTCCCTTGTATAATAGAAATTGTTGCTTTAGCCATCTCTTTCACCACCAAACTTATCACATGAAGAAAAATGAAATTTTTTCCCTTAGGTTTTAAGTAATAGAAGAGTAACAATGATTAGGTGTCTATCATAAGTGCAACCATGTAACAATATAGCAAATTAGAAATTACTTATCATTGAACTTTGTAAATCTTGCGACTATCCTTATTTTACTACCAATTGAGATTATTCTGTCGAATTTTCTTCATATAATTTTTTGACAAACTTTTACTTCATCAAATTGCATAAAACCCGATTAAGATAAAATTTTGCTTATATAAGTAAAAAATACTTATGAAACACCGCAATTGCACTGTTCTAGTACAAGTTCCATGTACAAGGAGCACTCAAGTTCCATGTACAAGGAGCACTGTTCTAGTACCAGTTCCATGTACAAGGAGCACTCAAGGAGCACACCGCAATTGAAGGAAGACCTAAGCCAAGCTTGGAGATTGAATTATCATACCATCAACATCTTTTCTGACTCCAAGATAGCCGTGGAAATGCTATCTACAAATCAAGATTACCCAACAATTTATAACAACATTGTCATGTTATGCAGGGAGTTTATCTCGAAGATGAATGATGCAAAGTCTTTTTCGTCCCGAGGTCGAAAAACAAGGTAGCGGATGCAATGGCAAAAGATTGTAGGGATCAACCTTCGTCCTGTAATTTAACTAGAATGTTTCCCACCCCCTAGTTATTGCTGGAACGATTATGTTACGTATTGTAATGAACTCTTTGCTTTAACTTAATAGTATGTTCCCCCTTTTTCACCAAAAAAAAAGGAGCACTCAATTCAACACTTTTTGATACAAAAAGTGTTGTTTTATTGATACTTGAGGTTCACAGTTGTCTATGAACAACTTATTTCCTTTTTTTATACGACTAATACTTTTCACGTTAGATTACATTATTTATCGCTTACCAATAACCCTAGACATCACCGAAAACTAATAGTAATACTAGTTAAATCTAATAAGTTTAGGCAAAGAGAATCTACCCTATTCGCGCACCAATGGCAATGAAGACTGCGTAGTAATACTTACAAGATGATAAAACAGGAGACACCGTTAGTACGCCGTTTGTCACTCACACTGGTCTGAGGCCTTCAAAAATTTATGTAGCACAAACTGTGGTACTCGTATTAGCATTTGCGTCCCGTTTACGTCGCTAAAGCCGAAATAACACCGTTTTCCCATATTAACAACCTGGCAATTCTCGTATATTATTGTTGCAACTAGCAAATGGCAATATGGCATGCATGGGTAATCGTCCCTTATTCACATGCCTCGTTTTCTTCTTCCCATGATTATTCTTTACTTATATTCCCCCTTGTCTATTAGTTTTCATTTTTAACATCTTCACCATTATTCTCAATTATAATCTTCGAAAGAGGATACAAGTTACATTGTTATTGTTTATATGTTATCTCTAATTGATACATCACTAATTCTTCTATTTATAGTAATGACTTGTTAGAGGGTATTGGACTATAGGTCCAAGACCCATTAGGTTATTCTAGTTAGGTTATATTTCTAGCCTATATATTGATGTCGTGGGAATGAATTATTAGAAGAAGCACAAATAATATAGTTATCTATCTTTCTCTATTCTTAACATGTCATTGATTTGCAGGTGACATCATTGATACATTGATTTGTGGTGTCGTCATTGTTTGGAAGGTGACAGAAAAAAATGAATAAGAATAGATAGATAATAGCAGTAAGGCGGCGGAAGAATGTGGATACCGGCCGGTGGGCGTTAATAGATCAACCACCCACCGGCGGTGAGAGACAGAAAAACTGAGATAAACCCTAAGATCAAACCTAAACTGATACCATGTTAAGAAGATATATTATTTATTATTTGTGTTTGTTCTGATTCATTCCAATTACATCAATATATAGGCTAGAAATATAAACTAATTAGAATAACCTAATGAACCTTGGACCTATGGTCCAATACCCTCTAACATGACTACTAATTACAATACCTTTACAAAACCTACTAACTAACTAATAATGACGAAATTAGAGAATATCATAACAAACTTAATCAACTCTGCTGACTTGTGTTCTCCAACAAGATGTTCTATAATCCACATGTCATATTCTCTTTGCATAGCGGCTGGTCGAAGAGAGTATTTATCATACACACATGTGTTCTATGAGCATGACACGTCATTTCTCCAAATTAGCAAATATTAAACCTAAAAGTCTTCAAATGAGCAACGATCAAAAAAATAATCTTAGGTGTACCATGCTCATAATACGCACGGGTGTATAATAAAAGTTGTACTAGCTCAAGCACCAATCAAACCACTTGATAAAAATTAGTATCATAAGTGGTTTAGTTTGTAGCTTGGTACCATGAGAATTAATAATTAAGCTACTTTTGAACTATCTAGCACTTCCTAGATATGGATGCATAGTTTTAGGACATGTTCCTTATTGTTTTTTGTTTTTAGTTTTCAGTTGTTGGTTTTTTTTATATGAAGATCACAAAAAGTAGTTTCCAGATTTTTGTTGCCAGTTTTCAAAACAAACATAATTACTATATATATGAATAATTTTGACTTTTTACGAGTTATATCATAAGATCCCAAAACCATAAAAACCAAAAACAAAAACTTAATAGTGATACCAAGAATCATTCAATTAAAAACTAGTATCACAAGAGCACACAACGAAAACCAATTAAACTTCGTTTGATACTAATGTTCTATTCTTTTAAACTGAATAAAGCTGAACTAAATTGAATTAAACCAAACTGAAATTAACAGAGCTGAACTGAAATAACTGAAATTAATGAAACTGAACTAAACTAAACTAAAATTAATTGCAAGTAAGCCTGGTTATTGGGTATGGTAGCCCGTTGGGTATAGGACTGGGCCATGTTTATTAGGCTATGGACAAATTTTTTTAGGTAAATAGACAAGACTTTTATACGATATAATATTATAGGGTCGTTATTGGACTTTATTGGACGACCCAATAACTTTTTAAAAAAAACTAGCGGATCATTATTGAGGGTTTTTAGAGGTTTGTTTTTCTCTCTTTTACTCTTGCTCAAATCATTTCTTCTCAACATTACATTTTTCCAGTTTTTTGTACTCTGTAATTTCCGATTTCGCTGAAATTCGATTCATTCAATTCATCAACTTTGAAATTTTGTAATTAATTTCAGATTTGGAAGAAATTATGCCGTCCTTGCAAACTGCTTTACCTCCAGAACTCGCCAACAATGTCATCAGAGTTAGTATTTTTTTTTTCCTCATTTCTCTCTTTTTATTTTTGATTTGTAATAGTAGTTTCTAATTTCAGTTATTTTTGATTATTGTAATATAGCTTTACCGTGAATGTCTTCGGCGAGCGAAATATATTGGCAGTAAGGTGCGTTTTGATGTTTCAATAACTTGTTTATGGAGTTTTTTGTGTGTAAATGTGATTGATTTTATTTCTTTATCAATCTGCTATTCTATGATATGATTTTTATGATGCTATACTTGAGTGAGGAATGCCTAATCAATATCGGATATTTATTGAGAAAAGTAGTATATAACAATCGATATTTTCACAGCTATATAACTATATATTGACATATAATTTTTCGTTGAGAAATGTACTACCATATATCTAAAAATATACTACCATACATATGAAATATACTGCCATTTTCATGGAATGTACTGCCAAAAAAGTGAGGCAATGAATATATGCATATATCCGATATTGATTAGGCATTCCTCATACTTGAGTGTAAGGATTTATATCATTGTGGAACTATACAGAAACTGGAAATTGCTTCTTATCGGAATTAAAAATGTGATCGTTGGAACAATGTTGCTTCAAATGTTGAATATGTGATTTAAGGATGTAATATAGTCTGAGAGATCAAAAAAGTTTTTGATTGAATACATAGGGTGCGTTCTCTTCACTTTACAAAAATAAGTTTCAGGTTTAATAAGTTAAGTTTAGACTATCAAATAGATAGGAGCTGGGTACATATCAAGCTCTTTTTTAAAAAATGTAATACACTTATATATTTAGGTAGTATATTTTTCGCGTAATGTAGTATATTTATATACCGCTTAAAGTAGTATAGTTTCTGAAAATTGTAGTATATTCTTTTAGAAATGTAGTACATTCCTATCTGATATGTTGATATACTTAGGTGAGGATATGTTGAAAGATGTTGATCTTAGATGCGTTAAGTTATATATAAACTCGGAATAGAGAAAAAGATGGTGTTCATGTCTTTAGAAGGAATTAGAGCCATTTATGATATGATGTGATGTAGAATTTGGTTTATTCTATGATGTTCGGGATAGTAAGTGTAAACAGTGATGGCAATATCAAGTTTGAATTTTTTTACAAATAAATTTTGTTTGCCTTTAAACCTAGAATCAATGGGAAGACATGATTTTTTTTGGATGTTTTGGTTTGTAGTGGACTTGGATGAATAACAATATTTACTTCTCTTTTCTTGTTACACTAAGACCCTAAGTGGGCGAGAGATTTTGGGAGAATTAAAGGGGTATGATTTAGAAGGATACATGTGGTGGAATGAGAAAGTGAGGTCAAAGGAGGTTAAAGTGTGTTTCGATGACGAGAGCCTCGGTAGATAGAAGGAGGTTAAAGTTAAAGCATATGAAGGTGTTCGTAAAGCGAGGTCAAAGGTCTATGAACAGGTGTACAATAAGCTAGACTCCAATTAGAAAAGGATATTTATAAGATGGTCAAAAGAAGAGAAAGAATTGTTAAGGACCTTAATATGGTGGAACATATTAAGGATAACGACCTAGAATCCTACCGCGTCATGAAGAGATTAAGACTAGGTGCAAGGAAATTATCTTAATGAGTTGTTTAATGGAAGTTAGGGTGGTTATGGAAGACACACCATATAGAATTTGGAGGAAAATCTGGAGTTTATGTGATAGATTCACAAAATCGAGGTGGAAAAGGCATTTGAAGAAAATGAAGCTAAATGCTTAGGGATGACCGGTATAGATTGATTGACGGATCTATTCAACAAGATGTGGAGGACAAGCGAGTACCACATAATGGGAGAAAAAGCATCTTAATCCCTAATTATAAGAACAAAGGAGATGCACAAGTCTTCTCATGACTTATGAGCCATATTATGAAATTATGGGAAAAGGGGACACATATTCGACTAAAAAGGTGTACAAGAAGATATCAAAAGACCAGTTTGTTTCATGCCGAGCCAAGTATAGTGAAGCCATTCACCTTATGAGACAATTGATGGAGTAGTACAGCGCAACGAAGAAAAACCTTTGATAGACCTCGAATAAGACAAAGTGCCAACGGAAATGTTATGGTGGGTTTGACAAGGAAGGGTGTCCAATTTAATTATATCAGTATAATATGATGAAGCGAAGGCCAAAATGATGACATTGAGGAGGGACGCATGACTTTCCTATTACGACTGATCGAATCCTCTCTAAGCCCCTTCTTATTCGCAATTGTCTTAAATGAGTTAGCACGATCTATTCAAGATGATGTACCGCGATATATGTTAGTTGGAAATTACATTGTTTTGTTTTGGTTAGACGAACTTGCATCACGTGTCAATGCCAAATTAGAGATATGGAAACAAAAATAACTCTAGAACTGTAAATGAAGATATACGCATGAATTTAGGTGATGTGACATATATAGCCTATAAGATGAAAGAGAATCGACTTCGACACAATCACAAGATGCTCATGTAAGGACAATCGAGAGCTGGACAAGCGAAGACTACACAAGAGGGCAAGGGGGATTAAATATGACTTGGATAGTGGGGTAAATAAGGATATTACGAAATTGAGTCTAAGACCATATAGCATTGGATAGAATTTATGGAAAATGCGAATCATTAGTGATGATCTCTTACTTTGATTGTTTTGGTTCATATATCCGGCCCCATATCTCGAGATTAAGGCTTTGGCGTTGTTGGTGTTTTTACATTAAGAATGTAAGAGGTTAGATGCCTACATCTGAAATGATCGCCGGTAAAATACTTCAACATGTTTCTGGTTTGGTTTGAGAAGTAAGATATGTGGCTTGGCTCTAGGTATTTCTCGAGTTCACGTATGTATATTGACAGGGACATTATTATTTTGAAGCTTTTGGCTGCCTAGGTACAGGTACAGATAAAAAAGGATCTAAACTTGGGTGGTGCATCTGTAACTTGCCATAGAATGATGGTCATAGAATCAGAAAAGAACCATTTTGCAGTTATTGAACTTAATACTGTTTTCTTCCATTGATTCTTGTTAGATATTGGCACCTCCGACACTTCGACAGAGTTTTGTTTCAACACACTTTTTGTTCATGTCGAGAAGAGCCTTTTGATTCTATCCCTCTGTGTCTTGAGGCTAGGTGTTGCTTAAGGTTGAGTAACATAGAATGATTTGTACGTTCTTGTATCTGAGAGTTTATCAAGTATAATATCTCTCATACGCATGACGTGTAACTCTAAGCATAAAAGTGAAAAGTTCTTCACCCTAGTCTAAATGTTTTTTTGGAAGCAACTAGCAAGGTATCTTCGAGGAAAATTCAAAGTTATAGCCTATATGCAAGAGTAAGTATGGTGATTTGCTTTGAAATTCTATCTTAGTGATTAGCTGCTGAATCTGCCTTCTTGATTTGAGTCAGATCCAAACATTTGGTTTCCCCTGCCCTGTAGCATCTGCAAACTGAATTCTAATTTCTTAGAAAATATATTTGTAGCTATGTTCTCTATGTGCAGATCCTCTTTTTCGCAATCGATCAGCATCACTGTAACTGTTTTAAAGATAAAGGGAAGCAGGATGAAATCGAAAAAAGGATACTTATCTTATCTGTATACTTCTTTGATTTCACCTAGAAAGGTGTTTGAGGTATAAGGTTTTAAGGTGACATGACACCAAAACCGACATATAGAGGCAAACTTTAGGGTTGGTCGAGAATGAAAGAGAGATCAACTAGATATGCTAATGAAATTCTTAAGCCAGAACTCTGAACTCAAGTCATTTCTTTTTTCATTAGCTAAAATGTGAATTAAAGTTTCTCCAAAGGTGTATTGCTTGACTATATAGGCTTGAGACGAGCCTATCTCAGTTAATTTTATTTCAAAGTTGTCCTTACTCTATAGTGCTTTTCTGTTTAGCGATTATTTGCAGAGGTTTGAGCTTTGTTAATCGAGTCAAAGGCTTCTAAGCAGTCACCAAATAGCTTCTCAATAAAATAGTCTTGGAAACCTCAATTTCAAGGGATCTTAATTAGAATTGAGCTTTTCTATGATATTTGTTTTTTGCCGTTTGACATCACCAGTAGTGCGACTTCTAATGACTAGTGGTCGTGGATAGCCCTTTTTCGAAGGAGGACCAGGTTCCCTGATATGAGCAATTTTTTAAGCACTTATGTTGTTAGTGCCTGTTCTTTTTCAGAATGTTTTTTTAACCACTGATGTCAATGTGTATGGTATTTGATAACTCTTAGAGACAAGTTATAGAAAAGGGTATATCCTCCAGTAGTTGTGAACAAAATAACTATTTGCTTAGTTGCTTACTTGCTTAGTAATTAGGCTTTTGAGCTTTGGGCTATTATTGTTTAGCTTAAAAGTCTGCAATATAAGCTTATTGGTCTACTTTGGTCTTGAATGTGCAGCAACATAACACACAGCTTTTAGTTGATATGGTGAGGCAACAGTTCAAAAAAAACATGCTTGAGACAGATCCAGAGAGGATTCAGAAATTGAAGGATGAGTAAGTACTCTCGACCATTTGCAAACACTATAAGCATTGACCAAATCTCGAGTGATGTCTTACGACAATTATTGTTAGATGTTGAAAGTTACCCCTCAAAATATGTAAAATGTCACTTTAAAATAGAAAGAGTGACCCCAATATCATAAGTTGCACTAAGATCACCTCATACGAAGTGCATATATGATCAGCAAGAATTGATACTTGTTTCCAATCTAGGTGTCATCACTGCTAAAAGTGTACTCCATTTGTCCCCAAATCTTTGCTCCACTCTCTGTTTTAGCCCATCCTATAGCTTTTTTCAATTCTAATTGATAAGTTTTTCCTCTTTAGTTTTGACCCTCCTTAAATGCGCGTTGAATGCAACTGTAGCAAAGACTTTTACTTTATGATATCTAGGGATGCTTGAGATGAAGGTAATGTATTAAGGGGGTGATTAAGTCAAACAAAGGGAATTAAGCTAGTTACACAGATGATGAGTTGTATCAAGGTGATAGTGTAAAAGGAGATGGAGGGGGAATAATTTTCTTCATGATAAGGAAAATAATTACCCACCACCCTCTAGGGTGACTATTAACCCTTATGTGAAGGTAATAGTTCTCTCATTCCTCCCATGTTATCTCACCATCATTACATCACCTCCTTCACAACCACCTCATTTTCTTGCCAACACCATATCATCTCCTTTACAACTTCCTTATTGCATTGGTTTGACTTTTATTTTCCCTTTAATTCATTACCCGCATTCTCAGCCATGCCCTTGAAATGAATGGAGGGATTGTTAGAAGTGTAAATTGTTTTTTTGTTGGGGGGGGGGGGGTATATGCCCTTGTTGCACTTCAACGACACCACTATCTTCCTGACTTCTAAGGGTGCATTCTCTTCACTTGAATTGAATTTACTAAACCTGATTGGATCAGGAGATTCAGGACATCTTTGATTTCACCTTATTTAAACGCCTAACCAGACTTGATCCTGATTAGGCATGAAACTTATTAAGGTGAAGTGAATGCACCCTAATTATTTTATTTATGTTTGTATGCAGTGCCGCAAGGGGACTTATAAATCACATACTGTATGAGTCAGAAAGGCTGTCTGGTCGTAAATTCAGCAAAAGCTAAAGCTTTTGACTTCCTTGCATTGAAGGATATGTGATTGATCCGAAGAATTTGAGGATCTTTCCATTTACTGCGTTAATAATGGATTTTGGTTCTGTTTAGCGTTAGCCTCAATAGGGGTTTTTTGGTTGTGTAAAAGTAATTGGGAAGGTATTGAAAAGCGGAATGTGCTTTTAACTTACCTATGAAGCGCCACCAGCCATCTTGGCGGCTGTTATAGAAGTCGATATCATCTTTGGCGCCACCATGACCTGGTAGAAACCATCACCATGTATTTCAATTGAATATTCCAAACAGAGCAATGAGATATTTACTTTGGGTTTATTTGTGACAATATCTAACATTTTGTTTTCTCAATGCCCTTGATTTTCTTCCATTTAAGTGGGGATAAGTGAATTACGCGCCTTGAACAAACTGAGTTCATACTCTACTACAGTATCCTTTTCATTCATTTAATAAATAGATAAAATTTGATTCGACAAATGATATTGTAACGAACATTAATGTTGTCTTCAGTATTGGTTACAACTTTCTGTGATTAAATGTGCTAATTATAGTATTAAAATGATCATTTGTGGTGTATTTGAATGCAAACATGCTAATTCCTAAATGGCTCATGCGTACATAAATTATTATTTGAATGAACAATGTAATACTCGATTGAGACTAGATGATCCTAGGGGTGTTAATGATCTAGGGTCGATAGCAACCAGTTCAAGCTTGGCTCGTCATATCCTGGCTCGATGATGTTCGGCCCTGACTCGTGCTTGACTCGAAACAATCAGGAGCCGAGCTCGAGGCTCTTTAAGTTTAGGTCAGAAGCTCGCGAAAAAGCTAGATTATATTATATTTCAATACTTCCTCCGTTTTTTTAGCTGCAACAATTGGATATTTTATCTCTCACAAATATTCCCAATTTTTGCAGCTAAAAAAACGGAGAAAGTACTATATTTATTTCTTAGAATTTTAATTCAGGTTCTTTTATGGTAAAATCTAATATTTCCTTTTATAGAAAGTTGTAATTATTCTAAGTAGAATATTTAAAATTTACAATTTTGATAAAAACTAAGTTTGAGTTCAATATCATACATGAGTCATTCTCGAGCCGACCCTTGAGCTGGACCTCCACTTAGTACTCTCGAGCTCGAGCCGAGCATAGCCTTAAATTCTGAGTTGGACGAGCTTCAACCTCAAGCCGAGCCGGAATTCACACGAACTCAAGCTGAGCTGAGCCGAGCCCTATTCGATCTCGATTCAGCTCATTGACAGCCCTCTTTCAAGTTTTTGCAAATAAAGAGGGTAACAAGATTTAATGAGTTTCAACCAGGTTTGATAACTATAGATCATTTTAGTTCAAATAAGTGGAGGAGATTTGAATCAAGAGAAGACATCCTAACACGACATTGTGAGAGAAGAGATTCTTTTCTTTGCCTTTATGCATACTCGTGTAAAACCAATAGTTCTTTGTAATGTGGTTGAAATTGTATGCTTAGCGCAATTACAATTAAAAATAATGTACAAGTGATATTATCTTCTGAAGAAATCAACAGTCTCTATGATAAAATAAGCAACTGATGCTTTAGCATCTATAACACTGATATTCGGACACCTACTATAATGTCTAGGCAATTGATTTTGATTTGTTCCATTAGCATCTGTATTCTTGTTTCTCATTGAAAAGAAAACAAAGCAGATGCCGATAACTATGCCTAAAACAGGAGGAATCAATTTAAAGAAAGGGGAATCCTTCTCTTTATCTGGGATTGTATCTAACATTCCGTTATAAAAATTCTTCTGATGCCAAAAGGATAAAGCATACAGTAGCTCATTTAGTGGCTGGGGGTACTCATAGCAGTTATGGATCAGTTTGAATGGGTTGCTTTACCCATACTCTTGTGGCTTTGACGGAGTTAGATTTGGAATGATATTCTCTGCCCAACTTTCGGCCTGAAAAATATTTCGGTTAGTGTATGTTACTTCCTCCGTTTTTATTTAAATGTGACACTTTTAAATTCACGGACTCCTAGGCAATTTTTGGGAAGGATAGAGATAGAGAAGAAAAAAATAAGGGGACCCATGTGAGAGGAGAGAGATAGAGAGAGTTTATTGACCAAAAAAGAAAATGTCACATTTAATTTAAAACTTCCTAAAATAGAAAGTGTCACATTTAAAAAAAACGGAGGAAGTATTAAACAAGAATCAGCTTTTTATGAAATGACTAATTCTTGTTTGTAAATGTAAAGACCGTCAGAGTCAGCCCATCCCGCTTGCTTGACCAGACTTGATTCTGGCCCGAAAAGATAGCCCAGTATAGCTTTATATGGTCCAAAAAGCCTGAATTTTGGAGCTTTTCCAGTGTCCATCCCCGTTTAGCACAGCCCAAAACCTGTTCTGACCCTTTCTCTCCAGGTCGAATGGCCCGAAACCTGACACACCAGCCCTTGATTAGCTCCAAGAAATAGCAAAGAAAGTTTACTGGAATATACAAGCATGTAGTTAACTTAGCACAACGAGTACAGTCTAAAAGAAAAGGACAAGGGGATTACATGAATTGTGAATCATATCTTGTTTTACCTCAAATTGTAAAGGAATGATGCAGATAAGATTCGATTCTAAGTCACTGATATGATCTCATAAACTATACAGTGTGCACCAGTCTTATATATCAGGAACACAGTTGTTATATCTGCAGATAACTACCGCACACGCTACTACTAGACTACTAGCACTCTACTAGTAGATTAGTTGAGACAGCAATTGCAGACATAAAGCAGGTGCAAGACAACTAACGTTTGTGGGGTTTCAATTCAACTGAAAGTTGCAACTGAAACGGTAATATGAGCTTCTTCTGTTCACCTTTGATTTAGTCTCTTGTGCTTTTCTTTTTCAGAATGTCTTAAACACAATAACAGAAGTCAGTTAATTAACTGACATCAATCTTGACAGAATCACAGTGGGAGCACGATGAACCAGATAGCAGGACCATGGGGAGGCCGAAATGGGTTTCAATGGGATGATGGAGTCTATTCTGGTATAAGGCAAGTAGTGATTTCTTCCAGTTCAGATGGAATCCATTTTATTCAGTTTGAGTATGATAAGAAGGGTCAAACAATTTGGTCTGACAAGCATGGTGGCAATTCTGGTACCAGAACTGACCAGGTAGATATAGAAACCTTTATGATATTGTTACTCACTACTTCATATTACAGATGTTGTATGCAAAACAATGGATGAACTCAATGCGTAGGCTTTTTCTCTCTTCACCTTAGGAATTATGGGTTTAGACTTTTATAGTCTTCAGACTAGGGTTACACAAGTCACTTTTTTAATAACTTGAAGTTTTTCATTTTCCTTTTTTTAAAGTGTAAAGGGTGGAAAATCGTTTTCACAAAGGAGGAAATAGTTACTCTCGAAGATTGAAAACATTTATAGTTCTGAAGGAACGAATGTTACAATTTTCTCTCTATTCCTACCTTTCTTTTTATCTTCTTCCGTCCATTCTCTTTAACCGGTCCTCTTCTAATATAACTCTTCTTTTGTACGAAATCCAACTAGGGCAAACTAATTTACGACTGCGTTTTTTTTTCTTGGAAATATTTTCATGGAAAAACATTTTGCAATAAAATGGTTTCCGTCCAACCGTATAGAGCTTTGATCATGAGAAATTCCGGTAAGTTCAGGTAAGCGTTTAAACATAAAAAGAATGAAACTAAGGTATTAATGGTTCTATAGACATCCATGGCTTCAAGCCTTCAACAACATCATGAATAGTTCTTAACTTGTCTACTTTTTTTTATGGTGCAGATCAAACTTGACTACCCTACTCAATTCCTAGTCTCGATAAGCGGATATTATGGTCCTGTTACCAGAGGTGGCTCAGTGATTGTCCGATCACTTTTTTTGGAATCCAACAGTAAAAATTATGGACCTTTTGGCATTGAACAAGGAGTTCCTTTCTCACTTCCTGTAAGTGGTGAAATGATAGTGGGTTTCCATGGATGGAGTAGTAGATTCCTTGATTCAATTGGGGTTTACTTAAAGCCTCTTGGCCTGATGCACCCAAATCTTTTGGAGACACACAAGGTTTAGCTAACATTTTTTCATGTATTATATCTGTTTTAATTCTTACCTTTGTAGTATATGAGTTCATATTATTAACATTATCATATACTATTTATTAATTTTGGTAATGCATGTTTCAATAGATGATCCCTACTACCCATGTTGTTACTAGAGTTCCTGGAAATGGCAAGAAAATCTTGTCATTAGGACCGTGGGGAGGCGGTAGTGGGATGATATTCGATGATGGGATATATACAGGGGTACGGGAAGTTCTTATAACGCGATCTGGAGGATTAGTATCCATTCGAGTTTGTTATGATCAAAATGGGAAGGTTGTTTGGGGGAACAAGAATGGTGGCACTGGAGGACTCAAGCATGATAAGGTTAAACGTCTTTCTTATCCTCTATTTTTTTTTTCTCCAGAACTCTCAAGTGTTATTAAATTGTTGCTTATTTTTGTGTGTATTTTGTAGATTGTTTTCGACTATCCTTATGAAGTATTGACTCATATAACGGGATACTATGGATCTACAATCCTGCGAGGACCTACAATTGTGAAATCAATTACCTTCCACACAAATAAAAGAAGTTACGGTCCGTTTGGAGATCAACAAGGGTTCTCATTTGCCTCTGGCTCAATAGGTGCAATTGTTGGTTTTCATGGTAGAAATGGATATTTTGTCGATAGTATTGGAGTCCATGTACTTGAAACCAAACCAGCCCTTGCTCAGCCTTATCCTGATCCGTCTAACATGTCTAGCCTAAAAACCTCCGAGGTAGGTTCCAAACCAGTCCTCGCTCAGCCTTATCCTGATGCTTTTGACACGTCTAGACCAAAAATATCCGAGGTACATTCAAAGCCAGTCCTCGCTCAGCCTTATCCTGATCCGTATGGCATGTCTAGTCCAAGAATGTCCGAGGTACGTTCCACACCAGTCCTCGCTCAGCCTTATCCTGATCCCTTTGACATGTCTAGCCTCAAAAATTCCGAGGTATGTTGCATGTTATTCATAACTTGGAAAACCATGAATTGAAGAATTATGCGACTAGTCATATTGTATGATATGTAAGATGACACGCGCGCTTGAATGATTTGCAGGTTGTATGGGGAGTGCCAAAGCAACCAGATATCTCAGAATTAGGGCCATGGGGAGGGGAAGGAGGTAAGGCTTGGGATGATGGAGTATATACTGGAGTCAAGAAAATTATTCTGACAAGAGGAGATGCTATTTGCTCAATACAATTTCAGTATGACCAACATGGACACTCTATCTGGTCTGCTCCACATGGAAGACCAAACGATGCTTGCACCTATCATGTAATTTCTTCTCGCCTTCAAACGTCTCTTTCTATATGTGTTGTTGCACTTTGCTATAAATCACTTCAGGCGGTGTTTGGTTGGAGAGAAACATTTTTGAGGACGACTTTTTATCTCCGCTTCAATTCCTTCATAGAAACATTTTTTGTAAGGTTCAAAATAGTTTCTCAATGCGAAAAAGATTTTCCTTTTTTAAGGAAAGAATGCGGCATTTTTCTCCTTAGCTTTCTTTTCGCCTCCTCTTCATATCTTTTTACCCTTTTTCTCTAATTTATCTATCAAAAAGCCAGAAGAGGAAGAATGGAATTGTTCCATATACTTTATGGTTAGTTCATAAATAATTGTCTTGTTACCTTAACGGAAATCCCACCCATCTGGCTCTTCACTAATCGTCTTTCTTTCACCATTAGCTATTAAATTCATGGAACCTAACTTGATCTCGAACTGTTACTGCAGATAAAAATTGATTACCCAAATGAAGTGCTTACAAGCATAAGTGGAAACTATTATATCATAGCTGGAGATGTGCAAAGAAAGGTCATAAGATCTCTCACCTTTCAAACAAACAGAACAAAGTATGGACCATATGGGAAACCTGTAGGCTCATATTTCTCAACAGGGAATACAGATGGTAAAATTGTTGGCTTCCATGGAAGAAGTGGCACTTTGTTGGATGCTATTGGAGTCCATATGCAGCATTGGGTGAATGACGAACTGTCACACCATTCATATCCTCCTGAGAAAGGAGGCATCAAAAATCTGCTGCACAGAATGTACAAGTGATGCATCTTTGTATAACAGTATAACTATGTATGCATGCATGGGAATTAGGATCATCGACGTATGTACATATTTATCTGCTCTTGTGAAGCATTTCTGAAGATGTTTACTGTATTTTAATTTTATCTACTTTTTGTTATGCATGCTGTACTGATCATTTCTGGTTATCTTCTTGTGTGAGCGTGACGGAGAAATAATATGTATGATAGTGTTCATATGATCTGTGTTGTGCAAAAGCTATTACAACAGTTTATTCACTGAGAATAAATGCTAGATTTACTTCAGTGTTTATGACCTTCCTAAGAAGGATTCTAAATTAGCTATCATACTGTATTTTTATGGCCAACTAAACAGTTATCAGAAAAGATTATTATCTCAAGATCAGAAGAGTATCTTCGATTCAAACTTAGAGAGTGTAATCCATTCCTCTTTGTTTAGTTTGTAGAAGGTGGAAACTAGTTTTCTAAATGGTGAAAAACAGCTCTCCCAAGTTCCTTCTTGGAAGAAATGCCTATTTTTTCTTGCCTTTTTTTGTGTTCCTTCGTTCCATTCGCCCCCATGTCCATTTTTACTTTTTTTTTTTTTGTATTATCAAAATGCAATCCACAATTGTGTGACTTTAGAAATGTTTTCTTGTTGTAAAATCTATGTTGAAAATGCTTCCATAAAGTGAAGCCTTAGTTTAATTGTATTGCAAAACTTTTTTCAAGCGAATGAACAAGACATACGTGTTTGGCAAATGGCTTTTGAGTGACTTTTTATTGCCTTTTGGTTTTAGGCTTTTGTATGTGCTCAAATAGCTAAAAAAGTGTTTGGTAAACAGCTTTTGCAATGGCTGAAAAGTTGACTTTTGGCTTTATCCGCCGACTTTTGGCTTTTACTTCTAATGTACTATATAACCAACACTAACAACCATTTTTACCAAACACATTTATAAACAGTTAATAAATACACTGTCGCTTAAACAAGCCACAAGAATCAACCGGTCAAACCAGATACCCTAAAAAACCACCAGCCACCGGCGAGTTGCCAAAGCTTGTGAATGGTTAACTTGACCTTTTTGCACGTATAACACTAGGCCCACTTGGAGAAGTGGGCCCTTAAAGCAGCCTTGTCTCATTTGATTTTTGGCTCCACCTCATTATTAGCACACAATTAAAAGTATCAATAGTTAAATACACGAGTTAAAAGTTGTAAAGATCAAATAGAACAAATAATTAGGAACGGAAGGAGTAGCAACGTAATAAGACCTTACCAATCAAACTTTACTGTGATTAGTAGTGTGCCATATGCATGCTTGAGAAGGATCTGTTCATATATGCCCATGATGAGTTTGTTTGAGTAGCTACTCAAATTTGATATGATCGTTTAGAGTTTGAGCATACATATTCTTATTTAACTTGATTGAATTTAACATAATTTGAACTCGTAGTTCAACATAATTTGAAGCTTAATCGAATGTCTAAACTCGAATTTCACTAAGTTAGCAAAGTTTGAACTAATTAGAATATTACTCGATTCAGCTTGACTCGTCTACATCCTAGTTAAGTAGAACTAATCTTCATTAAATTATCAAAAAGTCTAATATATACTCCATTTGCGTAAAAAGTGGGGAAGTTGGGTAAATTGTTCAAAGATGATAGGAAGATTCTATAACATGAAGAGAGATAGTGCTTTATATTTTTATCATGTAATACCATGATAGGCATATATCTTACCAACAAATGGAAAAAAAGATAAGATGCCTTACTTAACATCCATCAACATAAATATAAATATTCGGACTTCAATTATATGGAAATTCGTTATAAGTTTGTTTGAGTATGCATATGCATTGATGATATGCTTAGAAACTTTGTCAATTGAAAGAACACAAAGTAGATGCTAGTTGATAAAATTATATCTACACAAACATGGTCTTTATATATGTGATCGTATTCGTATCTAACATTCCCTCATAATTATTCTTCCCCTTTTTCTTTTTGAAAATTGACAATATAGTCTCATTATTTTAAATAGTGTTGTTCAAAGACCGAGCTAAGTTGGCTGTGATTTAGGTCTTAAAGCATTCTCTTGAGCTAAGAAAGATATCGATAGGGCCATGCTAAGGTTTCGAGGCCAAAACGAGGTTATTTAGCCAGGGTCGAGTTTTGGGCTAGGCTTGTCAGGTTCTTTTAGACCAGACGTCGGGCCAACAATGGACGAACCCCGAAAACATTTTATGGACCGGGCTGGTTCCGATCAGCTCTACTTTAAATAACCATAATTATTGATTGATTCTACAAAGTCCTTATTTTAGGAGCATTTTAGTCCATAATAATCATACATGAGTTATACTACCTCCGTTCCATAGGTATTGCAACCTTTGACATTTTACACTATTCACACACTCCCCTTTGATCTTCTTTTGTGATTTATACATAAGGATAAATATAGTCATGTGGGATCTTGTTAGATTCGTCTCGATATATGCTTAATTAATATCAACTTTTTATAATTTTTACTTAAATAAAATTAGAGATATTAGTGTTTAAAGTAGTGCATTGGGAGGCGTAAAACTCCCTATGTTGCAATACATATGGAACGGAGGTAGTATTTGGTTAATCTCTATTTCGTGTCATTTGCATTTTGCCTTTGCGTAATCTTACGCATAGGAATATAAGATACAAATAGTTCTAAATATACCTCTTTTTCATCAATGTCGTGAAATTTATGAAAGCTTTTGGAGAACTTATCTAATAATATACCTATTTTAAGTGTTGGATGGAGATTGAAGGATTAGCTAGAAGACTAAAATAGGTATAAAGTTAGATTGGCTCCCCTAGATTACAACGTCTAGCTAATCACGAGGGGATCATGAATTAAAAAGGACAAGTTTGAGCATATCGTGAAAATTTTAAAACTCGGGTTACAATTTATAGACCGAAAAAATAAAGAGCAAGGTAACATCGGGGCTAAAGAGGGAATAGGGTGTTTGGTAATTGGTTGCTGACAGTAATTTGTTGACCGGTTTAATTGATTTTTTTGTATTGATGGTTTATGCCGACTATTGCAATATGTGTTGATTGTGTATATTGACAACCTGGATTAGTTATGCAAAGAATATGAACTTGCATTTTCAAGTAAGATTATCTTTCACTTATTGGGGAATGTTTGTTAAACAATTTTTAGATTACTTTTTTTGTTGACTTAGATTTTATTTTTTTCTATGTGGTGAGACAACATGACTAATGTAGTCAAGTTTTATGTAGTTGTTTAAATATCAGGAAACCACTATTTCTTGCAAAAATATAACTACAGTCTAAGAACACTTATTTTCCATTCAGTACCACACTTCTCTCCAACTAGTGTCACTACTAGTGAGACAACTTCACAACTGAAAGTGCAATGGTAACATGTAACAACTTTTTTTTCCTTTCAACATGATCTTAATTATATGTACTTTCTTTTTCTCCAGGAATTTGTTAACCAATTTTCCAAAGAGGGGCCACAAACACGGCCGAGCCTATGTGCTGTGCTTGTGGCCCCCTGGTCGCCCATGCTTATGTTTATTTTGAAAACTAATAACCATGAACAACCGACCACCATATGCAGGGCTAGACCGGTAGCCATAAGTATGGCACGATCACGGTCCAGCCCGCTCATGTCTAGTTCTAAATGTTCATTTGAGGTTAGCTAATACTATATCAGCATTGATGTTTGACAGAGTACTTACAGCAGGAGTGAAGTGAAGCACATAGCAGTGGGACCATGGGGAGGGCAAAGTGGGTCCCGGTGGGATGATGGAGCTTATTCAGGTGTAAGGCAAGTAGTGATCTCTAGTAGTTCAACTGGAATTGATTCTATCCAGTTTGAGTATGACAAGAATGGTCACTTCATTTGGTCCCACAAGTATGGTGGAAACTTTGGTACCAAGACTGACCAGGTATCACATATTCTTGATTTCTCACAATTAATTTCTTACTACAGATGTTCCCGTAAATTTTTACTAAACCGAACTTTCTTTTATATGAAGTGACTAATAAAGAAAGAACGGGGGAAGTATATATTATTTGGAAATGATTGAAACTGATTATTGTTGCTCTCTAGTGTAGTACTCTTTTATAGTTTACTGATCAAAACAAACTTTTATTCAGTAAAACTGTTTATTACTGATTAAACCATGTTTTATACAGAGTAATAAGTTTTAGTGTAGTTTAGTAAGAAAAATTATTTCAATGTTCGTTGCAGTGATGAGAATCTATCTTCTAGCATGTGTTCTTATTCGTAAATTTGCATCATTGTCTATTACCAAGAAAAGTGCGCGTTTGAACTTGAGATTTCATTACCATGGTAACGTTAAGTAGGGGATTATCCTTAAAAATTAGCTATCATATCAATGTCATTACCGCCATTTAATAATCTAACATTTCAGTGATTGTTTGAATAGATGATCCCTACATTTGGTACAACTGCTAGCTATGTTCATGAAGTTCCTGAGAGTAGCAAGAAAGTCCTGTCTCTTGGACCATGGGGAGGAGACGGTGGAACGATATTTGATGATGGGATCCATACAGGTGTACGAGAAGTGCATATAAAGCGATCAGGAGGATTGGTATCTATTCGAGTATGTTATGATCAACATGGCAGGGTTGTTTGGGGGAAGAAGAATGGTGGAAGAGGAGGACTCAAGCTTGATAAGGTTCTATATGCGCAACTTAGTTTTACAAATCAATTGATCTTCTATTTCAAGTCTTAATTGATTCTTGTTGAGTTTTATGACATTTTGCAGATTGTTTTCGACTATCCCTACGAAACATTGAATCATATAACAGGTTACTATCGATCCACAATGTTGCGAGGACCAGCAGTGGTCAAATCAATTACTTTTCATACAAATAAAAGGAGCTATGGACCGTTTGGAGATGCACAAGGTTTTTCATTCTCCTCGGGCTCAATAGGTCCAATTGTTGGCTTTCATGGCAAAAATGGATATTTTGTGGATAGCATTGGAGTCCATGTACTTGAAACCAAACCATTCCCCCATCAGCATAGCATGTCTGACCAAAGATCTTCTGAGGTACATTTCATGCTTTAACATATACTCGAAAATGAAGATAACCTGTCACCCTTGTTGTCGAGGTTTGATTCACATCACGTAATAACATAATTGTGTCATGCTCGTAACAAACTGACATACAATGACAATGCTTAAGCCTTAAACCGGAAAAAGTCAGAGTCAGCTGCCTAAAAACAGTGTGTAAGATAACCATATCATGATTTCTTGCAATTCTATATGTTTTTCGCGTGGTGAGCTATGAAGGCATGATCACTTGTGTTGTGATTTAATCTGCAGCAAATTGCATGGGGTGTGCCAAGACAACCAACTATGTATGAATCAGGGCCATGGGGAGGTGAAGGAGGTAAGCCTTGGGATGATGGAATACAAACTGGCATCAAGCAAATTCTTCTAACGAAGGGCGATGCTATCTGCTCAATACAAGTTCTCTATGACCAACACGACCGTTTTGTTTGGTCTGCTCGACATGGAATAGCTAGCGACGTCTGCACTTACCATGTAATATATTTTCATCTATGTACATCTCTTCCTATATACTCTCACTGTATTGTTTTATCTTGTCTATTCGTTTAATCCTAAAAGTAACTTTGAAACGAATTTAATTAACAAGATTGCACGTGACTATGACAACAAAGGACTCTGACTTTCCGTACATTTTGTGGCAGATAAAGTTCGATTACCCATATGAAATGTTAACTTGCATTAGTGGATACTATGATACCCCAGTAGTTGGAGATATGCATACAAGGGTAATAAGATCTCTCACGTTTCATACCAACAAAACAAAACATGGACCATATGGGAAACCAATAGGCACATACTTTTCTTCAGCAAATAAAGACGGTAAAATCGTGGGCTTCCACGGTAGAAGTGGTGGTTTCTTGGATGCTATTGGAGTCCATATGCAGCAATGGGTGAGCGACGAACAGTCACGACATTCGTATCCTCCTGAGAGAGGGAGCATTGGAGCTCTTCTGCACAAAATGCATATTTGATATGTTTGTATATGCATGAGAATGAGAGTTTCCTACTGAAGTGTGAAATTTGTTTATGTGATGGTTTTGTGATGATGTTAGATGGGGGAGTGGCAATCTTTATTTGGCATGTTGTGTGAGAACAATGTATGACAGTATGACTAAGAAATAAAGAGCAAGAGATCATATTTTATGGTCTAGGCATTTAATTAAGATGCTTTTCTGCCTGTCAAAAGAAACTTATTTTTAATCTGTGTCCCCTCTATTGGGGAAGAAATATGATCCCACTAAAATTGTATTTACGAAAGTTTGTGTTTAAATTAGTCAACAATTTTTTTTGGTGTGTATGAGCTGTTAGGGCGGGATGAGAATCGATCCCAGGAACTTCTGAAATTGGGAGAAATGCTCTAATCGACTGAGTTACCCCAGGATCTTCATAGGCTTACATAGAGTACATGACGGATTATAACAATATATTTATGATTTTTCATATCATATCAAAACCATATGTATATGTGAGTTTTTTGTAAAAGCAAGATTCTATGAGTATATACATGATAACACCTCAAATGTTGAATTATAAGTCCCGAATAAATGACCGTTCATTTTAATACTTTGTTACGGTTGAGTTATTCCAACACACGAGTGAGTGAGTGATATGGTCGGACATGGCAACTTTGATTGAGACTTAATTTACCTATAGATAGTTGATACATAGCATTCGTTTAGAGCTAGTAGAAAGGAGTTTCCGATATTTCTAAATCAAGGTTTAACTTGGAGGAACCGATTATGTGGAACCGGCTACTGTACTCCCATGGTAGAACTTAGACGCCATTAGAGAATCTGTGGTTGAGCCAATCTGAATGAAAGAATCTGTGGAAGTCATTAAATTCCATGGTGATAGTAATCTGAAGAAAAAAAGCCCCCTACACTCCATCTATTGTTAAAAAAATTTTGGAGACTAACCTAAAAAAAAAGCAATCAGAAAGTGAAAATTAGACTCCGATCAATTTATGAGTTTTAATTGTTTTTGTTAGGTAGTTCGTGGTGGATTGGTGGTGGGTAATAGAAATTGGCAACCTGAAGACCGGACCGATCAACTCAAATCCAATTTATTTTCAGGTCCAGACCGGTTTCTGAACATCCCCTTACTATCTATAAGTTATACCCTGTCACATGTTACCATTCTTCTTTCAACAACATTCTATCAACTTTCAAGTTTAAAACTAGTATAATTGGGGAAAACACAAAAATGTTTAAGGGGTATTGTGTCCTTTCAAGTTTCAATAGTTCGAATAGATACGACTTTCACGAAATTAATCCCGGGAAACCTACATGGGCAAGAAAAGGAAGGAGGTGGTTCACAAGCTTAACTTACAAGAATATGTTCGTTTTGTTCTACTAATAGTCACGTAGGATTAACATGTACCGTGATGCCTGATGAGCCGGGGCAAGGTGGCGCTATTCATCACCATCAGGATCAAAATCAAAATCTTTAACCTTCACATCTGCATCTTCTCCATATTGAATGCTCATGTCGATCTGTGACAACACATACTGGATGCTGTTCTGTTTCCGTAAGTCAAGAGGGACAAAACTCACCATACTGTACTCGTCTACCAGATCAATTAACGCTTTGTTCAACTTCTCAAACTGTGGGGCCATTTGACGATTCAACATTGACAGTAGCGTATGTGGCTCGGGAATCAAGAAATCATCAAGGTCTTTCTTATTTTTCACCAGGTCCATTTTTGACAAGATATTAACATGCGGGGCTTTGAGCTGGACCATAGCAGAAAGAGATGACAGGCAGCCACTGATAAACTTGGTAATATCTGTCATGAACTGTGAATCCAGCAAATAAACAACACAAACATTGAAATTCTTACGCTTCAAGTGCTCCACAAAGTTCTTAAGCACTGGGACATGAGAGAAGAGTTCAATCTGTCCAGGACAATCAAAAACCAAATAATCATCATCCAAGAAATCATCTAGCTTCTCAGTAAGCCAATCATCAAGATTTTCTTCAAGTTCTTCCATGCAGTAAATCAAACCCCCGTTTGGACCCAGCCCTAATTCTTCCATAACATCCTCCAAATTAATAAGTTCCCTAATATCAACGGCAACAGGATAGTCAAAGTTCTCAGCAGCAGGGTCAAGGTTGAAGATACTAATCGTCCGACGCATGGTTTCACAGTGTTGGAACAAGCTAGAGCAGTAAGTTGACTTCCCACTTCCTGCAGGACCAATAACTAGTTGTGCGTACCCCATCACAACTTGAGCTAAGAGATCAAACCTAGAAAGCATAGCAATTGACAAAGAAATAAACATATAAGCATGAAAGGAAGCCAAGAAATATGAAGAAAGTAACGAGTAAGGCTAAATGGAGAAACGTTCACTGTTGATCATGTGCGAGAAAGGTGATTTGGTATATCCACTTGATGAACACCAATTTTCCTCTCTTTTTTAACCGTGAACGTTTTGTCCATTTAGCCTTTTACATTGTTTTATGGGGAACTGATGGAGGTACATGGACTCTGCTTCGTGACAAAAAGAGCACGAGGAAGATATCTAAACTTTACAATACTGGATAAAAATAACACCACTATACAAACAACCATAATCAGCTGAAGCTAAACTTGAAGCATTAAAAGGTTGAGGATCAACCAAGCATAACCGCCTAAGCTAGTAAGCTATAAATATAATTTGAACATCAATCATTAAAATCTGTCTACCCTCCCTTACCCCTCTGCCCCAATTTGCCGTCAAGGTGCCTTGTTATGGGTCCGCCCGATAAGTGGAAAATGGTGGTGGAAATTGGGGAAAGGGTTATGTTTTTGACTTTTGAGCCTTTGGGAGTTTAGGTTAAGGGAGCAAACTTTGCATTTTCGAAAGAAGAAAGTATGGGAAGGGAATACATTGTTCGTTTGAGGAGAAGGATGGAAACAATAAACTAACCTGTAATTGCTACCTTTGCATTTACTTGTTACGGCATTTCTTATGAGAATTCTCATGTATTCAATCAAGTTCTTCATTAGTCTTTCCATAAAAATAAAAAAATCATTGATCCAATAAAAAAACTGCGGTTTAGAGAAGTTCATGAAACAACTATTTATTGTACCCCAATTACTCAAGAACATCTCTATTTTAACACCCTAAACCAAACAAAAACAATAAGTAGACGATGCATGATTACTTACACCCATGTGAGTTCGGACTTATTCGGAAAATAAGAACCCAAAATAAGGTGCTTAAAGAATTCAATACATGAATTCAAATTAAAAATTACAATCAACTAGTAGGGTGATAAACCATTGGATTCACTAAAACCAAAAACTACTCGCCTGATTCATACTCTATTACTCTTGTAAAACAACTTATGTAAATATAGTGATTGGAATTAGCACTAATCTGAATATTGAAACACAAGGCTGGTGACTTACAAATTCACAGTTCACCACCTCGTGTTTCAATTTTCAGAATAGTGCTAATTCCAATCACTATATTTACATAAGTTGTGTTACAAGAGTAATTGAGTATAGATTAGGCTAGTAGTTTTTAGTTTTAATGAATCCAACGGTTTATCACCCTACTAGTTGATTGTAATTTGAATTTGAATTTTAGTGTTGTTTTTTGTGCCTAAGCAGTTGTCGATTGATTTGTTGTGCTAACAAGCTAACACAACCGCATCCAGTCATAATAACAAAAGGGTACAATCCTATAAGGATGATCTAATAGAGGTAATGTTTATAAAGTTTCTAATTGTTAGTCACCAGCCTCCATCATCGTCGACCAACTACCGATTAGATGATTTGACTTATGCAAAGCACTAAATAATCATAGAACTCCCAGTGCCAGCCATATGAGCTACTTAACTTGGAAATCCTATGAGCAGTAACTTGACCAAAAGAAGTATGGTCCCAAAAAATATACTCCCTCCGTAACGGATTACTTGCAACGAATAGACATTTTCTACTCACACTTTGGGTCCGTTTGGTAGGGTGTAAAACGTTTTCCTTGAAAACTGTTTTCTAATTTTACATAGTTTGGTTTGGAGTAAAACATTAAAATGTAAAACTTGGGGTGGAAAACCATTTTCCACCTTATTGAAAACATTTTCCCCCAAAATTGGGAGGAAAACATTTTCCATCACAAAGTGGAAGGAAAACATTTTCCCTCACAATTAAAGTAATTGATTTTCAGTTCAACCAAACGATGAAAAATGCCTAAAATGGAAAATCATTTTACATGCAACCAAATAATGGAAAACCTCGGTAAAAATGGATTTTTCAATGTAAAAGGTTTTTCTAGGAAAATTATTTTCACGTGAAAACGTTTTACACCCCACCAAACGGAGCCTTTATGTCAAATCGTTGCAGGTAATACGTTACGGAGTGAGTAGTAAAGAGAACCTCCACGGTGCACCCTAAGGCCCATCTCAATCTCAATCACAACTAAGCACGATTTATGATTAGCTAAATAAAAGATTGGAGTGCACAAATTAGAATGGATTTCTTATATTATAATGAAGTCAATAAAAGATTGCAGTGCCTTAATAAAAAATGGATTTCAAAATGGGAATTTGCACATTCTACTTTGTCTCTCAAGCCACAGTAAACCATCAAAATTCAATTAGTGGGAAAAGCCCAAAACAATCAAATTACAGCAAAATTAATACTACTTTCTAAGTGCAAAAATTGTGTTACAGATTGAAAAACAAACTTACCAGTTGAGGCGGTCTGTCGGCGAAAGTTTGTTTGTGCAGAAATTGCGCTATTAGCGGCAGCAGGAGACCAAAGGTGAGGACTGACGAGCCAGGGTTATGAAATACTGTATGAAGAAGGAAGGGGAAGGTTTGTTTGTTTTGACACGAGAAATTTCATTTGAATAAAATTGTAGCTATTATAACTCGTTAACTCTAAGTCTTTTATTAGTTGTAGACTCATCTTGACCATTAATCTGAATGATTTAATAAAAAAAGAAATTTAAATTTTTTATAAAATTAATTATATTAATGGATAAGTTGAAATCTACAAAAATTTAAGAGTTGGGATTGAAACCATTGCACTGGCTATTGTAGCCATAGAATAACCTTCCTGTTTTTTATCCCTTTTTATATGTCTACTGTACACGAATCTTTATACTATAAAGAAAGAGTGAGTGGACAACAAGATTTCAAGGTCGCGAGTTTGAAACTCCTTATGGACAATTTGCATACCAAGCTTGACTTGGTCTAGTGGTAAAGGTTTGATCTCATGACTTGAAGGTTATGGGATCAAATCCCATTAGGGGCATTTGGGAGTGGGGATCCCCATACCATTCCCCCTGCTCTCAAATGTCGGGCCCGCAAACACCAGATCAAGAAATTGTGCTAGTTGAGATCTGACCAGGGGTCCACCACATTACCTTCAATAAAAAATAAAAATAAAAAATAAAAAAACAAGATTAAGAAAAGAAAAAAACAAATAAAATAAATAAAAAAAGGTATTAAGTAAATAACTTCTATTGCTAAACTTAGCCATTAGATTTTATACAAAAATATTTAAGACTTTAAATTATAAAATCTAAAAATATACAAAGTAAATATTTTTTTTAAAAATATCAATAGTTATAAACTTTTATTATTTTTAAATACATAACTAATAAAGTTAGATTTGATCAAATTGATTATGAAACGTAATAAAATATTTTAGGACGGGTCGGAAAGCCATAGAAGGAGAGGTATTTGTGAACACCCCTATTGGTACCCCATCCTTACAAACTGAAATACGGGGTTTCCCCGCCACATCCTTAATTTCAACAATCTCTTCATCATCTTCAAACTAACAAAAACCCCCCAAAAAAATGAATTTCTAACACAAAAAACACACAAAAACTGTTCATCAATGGAGAGCTTAATCACCCCCTGCAAATCCTCCCCTCCTATTTCAATACCAATTCTTTCTGAAATTTCCCACAATCCCATTAAATCAACTCTATCTATCTCCAAAACCCACCTTTCATTTTCCTCAAAAACCCCTGATTTTGCTTACTTTAATCATCTTCTCAAAATGGGTCATTTTAAAAAAGTTATAACTACCCTAGATTCATTTTCTGTTAATGGGTGTAAATTAAAAGCTGATGCCTTTACCCAGTTGCTAGATTGTTGTATTGATTACAATTTAGTTGAATTAGGGCGTGAATTACATGCTAGGTTGCACTTAGTTGAGGGTTCGAGTCCGTTTGTCGAAACGAAATTGGTTAGTATGTATGCTAAATGTGGGTGTTTGAGTGATGCTCGTAAGGTGTTTGATGAAATGTCTGAGAGAAATTTGTTTACTTGGTCAGCTATGATTGGGGCGTATTCGAGGGAGCATAGATGGGTTGAGGTGGTAGAATTGTTTGTTTTAATGATGAAAGATGGTGTTTTTCCTGATGGATTTTTGTTTGTTAAGATATTACAAGCTTGTGGGAATTGTGGGGATTTTGAGAGTGGAAGGATGATACATTCTTTGGTGATAAGAAGTGGATTGAGTTCGTGTAAGCGGGTTATTAATGGGTTGTTAGCGGTTTATGCAAAGTCGAATAGATTGAGTTTGGCTAGAAGGGTTTTTAAGGAGATGGATGAGAGGGATATTGTTAGTTGGAACTCGATGATATCTGGATATTGTCGGAGAGGGGAGAATGGTGAAGCTCATAGGCTGTTGAATATGATGTTTGAAGAAGGGATTGTACCTAGCTTGATAACTTGGAATATATTAATCAATGGTTATAATCATGTAGGTGATTTTGATGCTGCAATGCAACTCATTGATCAGATGAGAGGTTTTGGAGTGACTCCTGATGTTTTTACATGGACCTCCATGATCTCGGGTCTTTCACAGAACAATAGGGTTGTTGAAGCATTAGAACTCTTTGGGGAGATGCTTTTCGTCGATGTTAAACCAAATGAGGTTACTATAGCAAGTGCAGTATCGGCCAGTGCATCTGTTAAGTCTCTAGAGAAGGGAAAGGAGTTTCATTCATTTGCTGCTAAAACGGGTCTTTTTGACAATGTTTTGGTGGGAAATGCACTAATAGATATGTATTCGAAATGTGGGGAACTCGAAGCAGCACGTAAGGTCTTTGATATGATGTCTGAAAAAGATGTGTATTCATGGAATTCAATGATAGGAGGCTATTGTCAAGGTGGTTATTGTGGTAAAGCCCATGTCTTGTTCTTGAACATGCAGAAATCAGAAACATCTCCTAATGTTGTAACTTGGAACGCGATCATCTCAGGTTACATCCAAAATGGAGATGAAGACCAAGCCATGGAGCTCTTTCAGATGATGGGTAAAGAAGGGATAGTAAAACCTGATACATCATCATGGAACTCTCTTATATCTGGCTATATACAGATGGAGCGCAAGAACAAGGCATTAATGGTCTTCCGACAAATGCAATCTTTAGGCTATCGACCCAATTCAGTTACGATTTTGTCAATTTTACCTGCTTGTGGTAATTTAATAGCGGTAAACAAGGTTAAAGAGATCCATGCTTGTGTGTTGCGTGGTAATCTAGATTCTCATATAGCCATTTCAAATGCACTAGTTGACATTTATGGCAAGTCAGGAAACCTTGCATACTCAAGGTCTTTATTTAACTGTATCTCGCCAAAGGATATCATCACTTGGAACTCATTTATCGCTTGTTATGTTTTACATGGCCGGCCGGATGATGCAATTGCTGTGTTTGCTCAGATGACAAGGGAGGGTTATAGACCAAATAGAGGTACTTTTGTAAGCCTCATACTTGCATGCAGTCGTGCAAAGTTGATTGAGAAGGGTAAGGAATTATTCTGGAGCATGACGAAAGATTATCAAATTGTGCCTGCTTCTGAACATTATGCAGCAATGATAGATTTGTTTGGCCGTTCTGGTAGGCTAAAAGAGGCAATTGAGTTCATTAACTGCATGGAGATGGAACCTGAGTCATCTGTATGGGATGCATTACTTACAGCCAGCAGATTTCATGGCAATATCGCTTTGACAATCCATGCAGGTGAGCATTTGCTTGAATTGAGCCCTGGAAATGATGTGGTCCATCATTTGATCTCACAGGCTTACATTGCATATGGAAAATCTGGCAATATTCTGAAAGAGAATAGAGCACGGAATAATATTGATGTGAAGAAACCTCGCGGGTGCAGCTTGCTTGAGTTGAAAAATCAGGTGTATCAATTTGTTAGCGGTGACCATTCTACACCAGGTCTGAACACTCTTTCTGCATCGTTGAAGAGCATGGCAGGAAGTATTGAGCTACCTGATTCAAACAATGTGTACTACATTCATGAAGAAGAATTAGAAGAAACTTCTGGGTTACACAGTGAAAAGCTTGCCCTTTCTTTTGCTCTTCTCAACACAGATTTTAAAGTTAAATCCATAAGGATTGTGAAGAACTTCCGAATCTGTGAAGATTGCCATTGTACAGCTAAATATATCTCTTCAGCATATGGTTGTGAAATATTACTAAGTGATACAAAATGTTTGCATCATTTCAAAGAAGGGCGTTGTTCTTGTGGGGATTATTGGTAGTGTAAATAAGAGTAACTTGGTGACCTCTTTTTATTTTGTGGATTCACTGACAGTCTGTATATATGTAGTGAACTACATGCTATTTGGCTGTACAGATATGAACTATCTCAGCAATTTGAAGCATTTGAGGGTATGGCTGTTTTTGCATCATTTGGCACTTCTGAATGAATGATCACACTAATATCCAACACAATATCGAGAAAGGCGCATTCTGATTACTTTTCTCTACCTGAGGGGATTTTCCGGGGGAGCGGTGTAATGCGTAGAGATCGGGAAAAACAAATATGGCAAAAGCATTGTGCTGGGCCGATACTGACACTAAGAAGGTTACAGATTCGGTCATGTGGAAGAAACTTATAATATCGTAGCCGCTCATGGCTGTTTTGGTCAATTGATCTTCCAATATGCTAGTTTTACAAATCTTTCTCGTTATTTACACTTCTTAGCTGCTTAGCCCGTAGTGGATTTTGGGTTTACTGCTTCAGGTATTAGTACTATGGCCTTCAACCTAAACAGTATCAACTTCGACCAATCTGTTGTTGATAGTCAAGGTCGTGTAATTAGTACTTGGGCTGATATCCTTAACAGTGCTAATCTTGGTCATATTTCTGTCTTATTAGCTAGGACTGTAGGAAGAAATTGCAAACTCTTGTATCTCTGTATATCTCAATCAAATTATTTTCATGAAACCTCTTAACTGTTAAGATTATCTCCAAGAGATGCCATCAACTGTTAATCCTTTCCCATCAAGATTCCTATATATTTATATTTTTGTAAAGCCATTTATGTATACATTTTTTCTCATTTATATATGTATATATATGTTTTTTAGAACATAGCAGCATGGCTATGAAGAGGACCTATGAGAAATTAGCAGAAAGGTATTCTAAAGAGGACACCCTTTGATGGTTTAGGGTGGGTAATTGTATTTTTTAAACTTGATATATACAAGTGTATGTTTTACCAATTTTGTAATTTTTTGTGGCTCAGATTCTTCCTTCTGGAAATTTGGGGTTTATGGAAGTAGCTTTTGGTGGGCGAAATGTCATTCTTGTTCAGTTGTTGCTGTTAAGATTTGAATGCTCTCTTTTCTGCAAAGGTCAGTTTTTTAAGTACCCTAATTCTGATATTCCGTTTCACTAAGTGGCTATTTCCTCTATGTTTCAGTTTGCTAAAGAATGCAAAGGGCTCAATGATAGAAAATCTCTTGCTGAAGCTTATATACCAATCAATGGTGCAAAAAGAAGTCGGTGAAAGCAATGCTGCTAATTTTATTTTCTTGGTTTTGCTTGAATGCACATGAGAGAAAATCTGCCTTGACTTCGTGTGTTGCCTAAGCCACGATGAAGCAAGGAACAGGTTGGAACTAAGTACTGCAATTCTGAAGAACTTTCTAGCCACTCTTGCTTTGAGATTTTAGATAATACTAAAATACATTATAGTGCTATGAATTCAGTGATATTTTATGAGCACATTTAGAGTTAAGACTTGATAGTGAAGGTTCAAATTTTTTCAATAAAGGAATATGTTCCTTGTCCACATTATTCTTTGGGTTGATTTCTTTTTTGTCAGTGGTTTGCTTTGGTGTGTTTTTCACTGTTCTGTGAGGTCCTGTTTCTGTCTTTACTTTTTACTCAATTATTTTCTTAATATGAAATTGCTTCTTGCTTTGTTGATCTTTGCTTTATTAGTCATTTGAATTTTAGTTGTATTCTACAGGAAACCTAGAGTTTGGATATACATCTTATAAACCTATGAGCTTTCATCTTGAGGTTCCTCTCTCTTTCTAATTTTATTTTCACAATTGGCACCATCTAGAAACATTATTTGGTTCTATAACTTTGATTGATGATTTAGAAGTTGTATATAGTATTCAAAACTATGAAATATCAAGCTAATTATAGGCTTAATCAGAATTATCAAGACAATTATTTACTTGCATTGAATAATATAAGCAACTTTGGCTTCAGTGATAAGACAAAAACAATAACTTTTGGAAAAGAGAACAAGCTGATTATCACCTTTTGGTTTAGGTATCAGGGATGGGATTGAAAGTCAGAATGGTTCATAGCTTCATGACAAAATTTATTCTTTTGGCTTACAACCTGTTCATTATGGTTGAACTGAAATCGACTGTTCCGCTGCAAAATGAATGACGCGTGACATATTAAGAGTTTGATAAAAGAATGTAACTGATAGAGACTAAGCAAAAGTAAAGACAGACTTCCTCCTCAGCCATCCAAAAGAGAGGGACCTGGTTGACAGTGAAAGAAAACCTTGGGTGAAATGTATGGAACAAGAGCTGGTTGCACCATCAGTCAGCAGTCTATTAAAGTCTTGTTGCATAAACGATTATATCACCTTCTGAAAGTTTTGCAGCAGTGTTGTAAATTTATTTTACCTGGTAAACAATTGGTCAAAAACACCCTCTGAGGGGATCATAGTCATCTTAGTTCATGGTCATGTGACATAGCTTTTACCTATAAACAATAGCTGTCGACGAACTCATCGAACGGGATCTTCATGTGGTTATTGTTTGGCATTGTATGATTAAAAAATTGAAAAAAATTGTGACCGTTCTGAGTGCAGGATGCTGCTCCACTCAAGAAACACCTGTATTGGTTCCATTGGAATCTGATGCTCTTGCTTTCATTCCCCTTCTTCTGAAGTGGATGGGAGCATTAGCTTCTTCTGCATATTTATGAATTGTTTCTGGGAATTTGCCATACTGGAATCCATTGTATAGGTTTATAAATTCTTCTTTTGGAGCTTGGCGAACACACACCAACTCATTGTTAAGCAGAATCTTTACCTTCTGCCAGTTGCTAACTGTTGGAAAATGGTAACTACTAGCTTTAACATCTTGATGTACGTTTATTTCTCATTTAAATGTAGAGTTGCAGTGTATATCATTCAAATGTAAGATTGCAATCTAAAATGGTTCGTGACTCTGAGTTTGCCATGGTATTTTTCAGGATAGTGACAAGAAGCCAGTTGTTGTTGGGCCATGGGGAGGTCAAAGCGGATCTAATTGGGATGACGGGATGTATACCACTGTAAGGAGAATACTAATAACACATGGAGCTGGTATTGACTCCATTCAGATCGAGTATGATGAACAAGGATCTCCAGTGTGGTCAGATAAACATGGTGGAAGTGGAGGCTACAAAACAGATGAGGTTTGTTAAACCTATTTATTGAGTTTAGTTATCCTTAATTCATCAATAAGTTTTAATAAATTTGTCAATGTTATTTTCTTTAAAATGTTTGTATGAGGACGGTTGGGGGATCAGTATTGACTTGCATTAAACTGAAAAATAGCTTGAAATTAGAACTTAAACAATGAATTTCCACCTTACAGGTTAAACTTGCATACCCAAATGAGTTCCTGACATCTATTTATGGGTACTATGGGCCCTTATATCATGGTGGCCCACTGTGTGTTCGATCACTGACCTTTGTGAGCAACCAAAAAACTCATGGACCATTTGGTGTCGAGCTAGGAACATTCTTCACCTTCCCAAAGGCAGGGGAAAGAATTATTGGCTTCTATGGTAGAAGTGGTTGGTTCCTAGATGCCATTGGAGCATATTTGAAGCCTATTGAACAAAAAAATGTGTCAAAACCTATGGTTCATTCCCAAAATTATGTTGCCAACGGGGTCGAAAAATCTGGATACTCGGTGATACATGGAAGTTTGGGGAACGATTATGATATAGTGCTTGCTATAAAACAGAGAGAAAATTCCAGCAGCAGCCCTGCTCCTCCAAAAATTAGTGAAATTGACAGCAGTGCATCGCCATTATCATTCTCAAGACAAAGTTCACGTTCTGATTACTCTGATGTGGAAGGTAAAGATAAGGTGAGAATTTTTCATTAGAAAGATCTGTTCTCTTATAACCAGACACTTAATTCAAGTGACTAACTTAAATTATGAATCTTGATTCTGTTTTTTGAGGTGTTGGCACTTCCTCCCCCTGTTGAGAAAAAACCTTCAGGCGTTGTGACCCATGGACTCTGGGGTGGCACTGGAGGAACTTTATTTAATGATGGAGTTTACACAGGCGTCAGGGAAATCATCATATCTCGAAATGTTGGTATCGTCTATGTGAAGGTGTTATATGAGCAGAACGGGGAGGCTGTATGGGGAAGCAGAAATGGAGGGACTGGTGGATTTAAAAAGAGAAGGTAATTGTTTCTGTTGTGTGGAATTATTAATGACTATGTCGTTATCTAGGACTTGGTTAGTGGAGTTAAAGATTCATTATCTTTTATGTATTGGATCATAATGAACTAAATCAAATTGGTTGATAAACTTAGCTTCAGAGGAAATCTAGAATGCATACACCTTAAAAAATTATATTTGCTAGTCTAATCAGGGTTGCTCAAGTCCAATTAAGTGGAAACTTAAGTTAATAAGTTCAGTTTAGGCAAACAACACACCTTCATGTCTTGTTAGATTGCTTTCTTGTACTGACCATGTGTATTGTATTTTTATATTCTCAGATTGTCTTTGATTATCCTTACGAAATCTTGACACATATAACGGGATATCATGGCCCGACCATGATTAGCTCTTCAATCATAAAATCGCTCACATTTCATACCACGAAGAAGAAATACGGACCATTTGGTGAAGAGCAAGGTGTGCCTTTTACCTCCAAATTAAAGGAAGGCGAGATTGTGGGCTTTCATGGAAGAAAGGGACTGTTCTTAGATGCCATTGGGGTTCATGTTAAAGAGGGGAAAGTAACACCACTGGTGCGCCCTCCTCTGCCTCTGAGTGACAAGAATGAACTTGCTATCAAACCGATTACCGGAGGAGATCCCTTGTGGCCTAGCAAGCAAATTATTCCAAGAGGACCACCAGTTGCAGAGGTATATATGCACTCGTTTCATAATCCATTCCCTCCTGTGTGTACTTTTGAGTTGCAAATTATTTAACAACTTCAGAGTAATATATTTGATTTTGTTTGTTTTTTAGCCTGCTCACAAGGTTGTTAAAGAGCCAGCTCCATGTGGACCTGGTCCGTGGGGTGGTGATGGAGGGAAACTGTGGGATGATGGAGTCTTCACTGGAATTAAACAGATTTTTCTGACCAAATCTGAAGTAATTTGCTCAATTCAGATTGAATATGATCGACATGGTCAGTCCGTTTGGTCAGTGAAACATGGCGGTGACACAGGCGCAAAGACACATCGGGTAAAACAAAGTCTTCCATCTTAACACCTGATTGTTGGATAGCTAAATGCGAAATAGATAAAATGGTGGATTCCACATCTAGTACGTGCATTACAAAAATGCACCAAAGGCTCACATGCCAAACTTTAGATAAATATTAGCAATTTAGCCATTCTCAAGACGAAAAGCTATGTTACTCAAACTCATGGTTACATGTTTAAGTATCTTTAAGACAGTAACCATCTCGGGCTGTTAAGGATCTTAAGGTTAAATAAAAAGTTTGAGTAACGTAGGCGAAAAGATCATATTCCTCCAAAAAAATTATTAGTTGTTTCTTGATGTTATTTTGTTCTCAATATTCATCTTCCTATTGCAGATACAACTGGAGTATCCACATGAAATGCTTACCTGTATATCAGGTTACTATGGTCCGGGTGCTAAGGATGATCATTCAAATTCGAAAGTTATTAGATCATTAACATTTTATACAAGTCGAGGAAAGTATGGTCCATTCGGCGATGAAATAGGGACGTTCTTCACATCAACTACTACAGAAGGAAAAGTGGTTGGCTTCCATGGAAGAAGTAGCTCATACTTGGATGCTATCGGTGTTCATATGCAGCACTGGTTAGGTAGCTACAAGCAGGCCAAACCTTCTTTCTTCAAAATGTTTGGTTGAATAACAAAGAATCATGTCTTCTTTCAATACCCATCCCTTTTTTGGTTTGTATTATACCGACTTTTGACACTATTTACATATTTCACTTTGACCATTAGTCATTCGAGATCATATTATCTCGTTATATACTTTGTAGTGCCAACTTGAAAATCTTTAAGTATACATAATGAAATATATCGAGTCTCAAAGTTGTGTATTGGCAAACTTGACAAACATGCCGAGATCGTTAAATTACAAACAGAAGTAGGAGGTAGTAATACATGGTAGTAGATCATTGCACATTGTTAGAAGGCTTTTGTGTTCTTGGGCCAACCCTAACTTAAGCAATCTGTTGTGAATTCTATCTAGCTGTTTCTTGGGAATAAGTTACTTTAACAAAGGGCTTTTGTTCTTGTTTGCTTACTTATTTTTTGTTATATTGGTTATAATAATCAAAAACTGATTTTTGTTGAAATAGTTTTTTTTATTACTTTAAAGATATTAAAGCATGAAGCTATCCTATATTCCTCAGAAAGCGAATTTTACTTTAGAGGACAATATTTATAAATATCTACCATTACATACAATTTGCATATTGCACCCAATTACGCATAGTTATTAAATAATTCTCTTGAATACCCTTGCTAAGGAAAATAAGATTTTTCAAATGGTGCATCTATATAAATAAATAAAAGAAACTACTATTATATCATGAATTTATAATTAAGGTCTTGTTCTTTTTTCTTTAGAGAAATAAATTGTAGATTTTTTTAGTTGTAATATTTGGCTTGTACCAATACATTTGTTAACACATAACTTTGATTATTATTGTCTCTAGTTATCTATTTGTTAAAATTATGAGGAATTAATATTTTGAAGCTATACAAAGAGATAAATGCATAAACAAAAAAGGAGCTATTTTATATAGTAAATGTAGTTTTTATATATAAGTCAAATCTTTCTGATAAATAGTGTATATTGTGGTAAAAGTTAAATCACAAATCCGGATCTTATAGAGCTCAATTATACTTCTTTTCCACACTTAACAATCAAATATCATCATAACCACAATAGAAATATATATAATTTATTTTGATAGTTTTTACAAAGCATAGTATATGCTCTTCTTAGTCTTAATAACAGGAGAATTATCAATCTTAATGTACTTTAGCCATTTCTCCAATATAACTCTATTTTACAATAAGAAGATCATTAATATAAATTTCTAAAGTCTTATTCAGAGTCTAGGATCATCAAAGAGAATATGGAACAAGTGAATGTTACTTAACAAAATGTCTAATATGCAGTGTTACAAGCATAATATCCCTAAATATTTCATCAATCCATCACTAATATTACCAATTCGAGACCAAGGGTCACATCATCTACCGATATGTTTTCTAAATCTCAAATGAATCGTTTATTAGTTGTAGTTGGGTTGAATTTATAAACTAAAAACCGATTTTTATGTATGAGTTCGGCTATTTAGCTAAATATTTAGTCAGCTAACAAAGAGTATTATATTGACTCATATTCCCTTACTTGCAAATCAATTGATCAACCATAGAAATTCCCTCAATGGCATTTGAGAAATACATCAATCTATAGAGAACTATTGTAATATCCCGTCCGAAACAATAAAGGGGGTTACAACTATGATGGTATTTGGAGGGAATTACAATGGTATGTTATTTCAACATCAACATGACTTTTGATTGGCTAAATTTTAGCCATTTAGAGCAGTTCTTTCTGAATGAGCAATAAATATGTGCATGAGCAAGGTGTACGAATGAAGACTAATAACATTATCTTGAAGATGTTTCAGAGCTTTGATTAATTTGGAATGTTGTGAGCTTATCATAACATTCCAAAACTTAGCTTCAATCTAATCTCAATTTCTGCTTTATAGCTGGATTTCATGCAAAACTTGTTCTAGTGGATCAATCAATATGTGTTCTTGACATGGAAATATGGAAACAAAATCCGACCCACAATTTCAATTTGACGTATTTGATTTGGCCATGCACGTAGTACTACTTTTGTCATGTATCAATCCACCATGCATGAATCTTGGCATGATTAGGTTACTTGTCTATTCATGCATAATTGCACATTAACTAAGATCATAATATACTACTACTAGTCCACTATCATATTATATTTCTTATATTATTCTCAATGCAACTACTTGTTTTGCATTTCTTAACATTTAATTTCATGCGTTATGCATTTATTCACTTGCAACAAGGAGATCTGGTCTGAATTTTTAAGATTTGATCTAGTGTGATCTTAATTTTTCTAATATGACTGGTCTATATGATCTTATTATGACTTCATTTTACTATGTTTTAGTGGTAATACATAAGAAAGAAAAAAATTATTCATGTCTAATCTAGTTGAATTTGTCTCATCATGTGATTTTCAAAAATCGAATTTTCATAATTCGTATCACTATGAAATTAGATGATGAGAAGTAAATGAATATAAGAAGGTTTGGTCAGATCTGAGGATTTTCCCAGCTTGTTCGAGTTTGATTTTAGATAATGAATGTTGTGGTATAAGTAAATGCCATAAAATGCTATTTTTACATGCATAGAGATTTCTAAATTGTAAAACCAATCTCTCTTTATTTGTTGCCTCTATATTGCAATCGGTAAAAGCCGACTTACCATGTCTAAATTGGTCAGCGGACACAACATTTGAAAGGTGGAGAGAGATAAGTGAATCTCAACCATAAGAAAATTAATAGCTAAGGGATTTAGCTAAAAGAAACCCTCACAACAATACCTATTTGGGGAATAATGAGACTCAAACATTTAGCTTAAAATTGAAAATTTAGAGCTCTATAACTTGATTCTCTTACTAGTGTAATAACCAATATCTCAAATTTTTGTAAAATAAATTAGGAAATGAATATCTCAATTTGGGCCGAATCTCAATTCTCAAGCGATATCTTATGAGCTTAAAACCCTAAGATCCCATCACATACTAGTTGGATACAGTTGGACTATGGGTTTGGCTAGCTCTCCGGATATTATACTCACTATGAGTCTTTCTTTTTAATGAGGTATAAGAAATTTTTAGGCGATCCTTCTATTAAGAGGAAACTCTAAACTAACTCACTTTGAGTCTATGAGTAATAGATCAAGTAACTTTATGGATCTTTAAGCAATAATGCTTTCAAGTGAAATTTTGCTTTGGAATGACATCGGAGCCGATCCAATCAAATTTACCAAGCTCTATATCCAATTCATTTCTGCTTGAATTGATATTTTATCTAATCTTAATAAATATATTGAAATAAATAAGAGAATTACTATCCAATTTCTAATCAATCTAAAAATTAACGTGGTATCGACGCCTAGGTTGTTGTTCTCTTCTAATTCTAAGGACACTCACATGTGTGGGGGAGTGTTGAACCCCAGTGTTGAACACATGTGAGTGTCCCACATAGGAGAAAGAGGAGAGACAAAACCAGTATATTAGCCTAGGAGTTACTCCTACTATAACCATATCAGATTGATGCAAAGAGAAACATATTTTTCTTCTATCACTCATCCTATAAAGATCAACGTCAATCACACATATTTTCCTAGAAGCAAATTCGGTAGCTGACTTCCTCTCCAAGCAAGGACATAATATTCTCACAAAAGGTCAGGAGTTTTATGACCTCAACAATATTGCTCTTCAGCGTATTTCTTTATTAGATAGTTCAGGACTTACCCTTGAGAGAAGGAACCCTTAAACTCTTCTTGTACCTTTTCAAAAAAAAAAATACCTATATAAAGAATAAAGAGTATGTTGTATGTATAGCATTTAGACCAACCACAAAAGTAGAGTTATCACCATAATAAGTTTAACCTTTTTACTTCAACCTTTGTAGGTCCATCTACACCTTTGCTTTTCTTTTTTTCTCCTTTTTCCTTTTGGCTTTCCCATTCCCAAATTCTTATGATTGAATATCTTGATCCCTGTTTATAAATAAATGTAATCGTTGGACATTTTTACTACTCATATATTAAATTTGGCTATATTATTTACTTATACATACAGAAATCTATTAGCATAAAATATTATTAAAATAGACTCAATATATATTATTAAAAGAACAAACTTTTTATAATTTTTAACAAGGTATAACAAGAAATATGAATATACCCTTGAGAGAAGGGTACTTTAAGTTTTTCCTTGTATCTTTCAAGAAAAACAAGAAATATGAATCATCAAAGTCATATATTAAAGCATGAAAGTCAAATGATTGCACTAATTTAGAAGCGGAGGACTTACCATCATGGATTATATTTGTGTTGATTTTCATCAGTGTCATCATATTTTATTTTATTTTTCTTCCTTTTCTTTTACTTTTGATTTCTTATACATAATTTTAATAGTATGAAATTAATTTTTTATTTTGAATTAGCATAGGATTTGGTATCAGCAACAGTAAGATTACACTAGTATGTAGTTACTTTATTTAAATTTTGTTGGTTTTTTTGAAGGTGAAAAGCAAGTAAACATACAAACGAAGCAAACAACTTTACTTTTAGATGTGAGTCTTGCCTGGAACTTTTTTGTTTTGGTGCAATGTCTTGCTTGGAAGTAAAAATAAAGCAAACACCTTTAACAATGCAGAACTTATGCCCAATGGAAATCCATATCTTTCAACCCTTCTATTTTTTCACTCATAAAGTTTATTATGTACTACATGAAGACTCTCACTTGTACTACAAAGTTATGTGCTTACTGCTTGGTTAGGACTTAGGAGTTGTAAAAGATGCTCCCATAAAAGCTTAATACGTACAAGTTCGATTACATACATATTGGATTACTAGCCAAATAACTTGTAGTACCATTTAAATTCGTACTTTTGTTGGCAAAATCTTTGTAATAGATAATAAAATCAATCTTGGGCTTTCAAAACTTTTGTTTGGACTGGTCCTTTATTATGGTATCAAGAATTAGATCTCATTCATCTCTCTTTTTTAAATGGAATAATTAGCGTTAAGTATGAGGAAATTTGTGATTACTTAAAGCCCAAAGGGCTTTTAAACGTAGGATGTGATAGAGTATAAAATTAATATTGGGTCTTCAACCACCATGTTAAACTTTTGGTTGAGTTAGTTCTTTGATAAATTGGACGAAGCTATTTGCATGTAGATGAGCCTAGCGTAACGTCATCCCACCTTTAATGCAAACGATAAGATTGATAATTCTAATATCAAAGTGAAATTGAAACAAATTTAATTAGTCTTTCAAAAGTGAAACAATTAAGTTTAATCTTTTACTCACCAAAACTAAATACTTCATCATCCATTTGATTTTGTTAAATTTTCACTCAATCGCCTTGAGCACTTATCTTTATATCATCCTCATTAGAAATGGAGGAGAAATCACTAAGGTTGAAAATCTCCAAACATCAACATACATGCATGCATCTATAACTTATGATTTAAAAGCACTAAACTTGACCTCACATATTCAGGATGAACAAAAAAACTAAATCACCCGCACTTAATGTCACTCATAAGAATGGAGGAAAATCGGTAACTAAGAAGCTAAAAAGTCTGTTATTAAGGGAGAAAGAGACGGACGAGGGAGCCGGAATTTAGCACACAAGCCCAAGTGAGCTTTCATCCTAAAACCATATGGCAATAGGAGGAGTAGGCCACTTGACTTATATGCTAATCATATCCCACCAGATTTTCTGATGTGACACTTAGCTCACACATGCATGTTACACCAAAGTCAAATCTAATATAATCTACACTAAGAATAACAAATCATCATCACTATCTTTACAAACAACATACATACACTTTATATAATTTGAAAAGAAAACTACACACTTCATACTATGGTTAAATTAAAGATAGTATAAGACATACTTGTAGTAGCAATTACCAAACAACTCTCTCATATATCATTTTCATACAATATCTCATCAATATATGCTCATCGCTTGTAACTTTGAATCTCCACTGACTTGATTGGAGTTTTTCCATGAAATGTCTCAAATAGTAAAGGGGGGAGGGAAGTAGACATGTTTTTTAGGCCAACAAGAGTGTTGATTGGTCATTATCACATAAGTTGAATATGACTCATTTTTAACGTAGTTCAATGGTGTAATGCGGATGAAGGTGGTCCTCATATATACTTCCATTCATCCTCAAGCACATTAGGGAAATTAGGAATGACGAGGTTGATTGCTTTGATGTAAAGTGAGGCTTCATAAAACTTAATTAAGGTGTGTAAAAGTGATTATTTCTCTAATTTGGTCGCATATTAAAAGGGATGGGAATAGTGTTGCTCATCACCTTGCTAAGTTAGTGCCTTTTGAGATCGAACAATGTTGGGAAAATCGCTACCCTAGTGAGATTTCCTCTTATGTACTCATTGACAAGTTATCAATATAATCGGCACTAGCTTCGTCTCAAAAAAAGGTGTGTAAAAGTGGAGTTTATATCTTAATTATGCATTGCTATAGATAATACTCCTAAGTAATAATTGGGTAAGTGTTTTAACCACATCGAGGTTAACAATAATTATAACTTTTATCATATATCCGGGAGTACGTGAGCATAATATATAACAAAAGTTATGATCGTTTTAATCGGTTCATAATCTTCATTATCATATAAAGAAGGGAAGGGAGGAATATTATGAGAACAACTAAGACTTTATGTAGTTTAATTTTTTGAAAATGCACCATATATTTGTTTTATTTTGAAAGAACACCTTGTTTGAAAATCTTATTGAGATATGCAACTTATGGCTGGATTTCGAGAGGAACTAGTAAGTGGACCTGGTCCACACTAAAAACAGTATAGACTCACTCTCTCTCCTCACCCAAACGTTGAAACCACCAACCTACTACCTTCCCTCACTGCTCTCCTTCCTCTTCTCTGAAATTACCATCACCACCACGCCAACCCTGCACTCCCCTTCCCCTAAACCACCACCAACGCAATCTCATCACACCCACAACCTTCCCTCACTCTCTTCACTCCCCTCAACCACGCGGCAGTACGACGAGATTACGACACACTCGTTTTCCGGCGGCTTCACGACGGATCCTTAACGATTCTCCGGCGGCTTCTCCGACGCATCAACGTTGGATCGCTTTCTTTCACCTCCGCCTTCTCTCTTGGTCTGTGTTTCGAGTTTCTGCAGTTGGGAGAGAGAAATCGAAGAAGGCTGAGCAAAAATTAGGTAAATTCAAGCATAAAATCCCCTTCTTTTAGGTTCCAATTTTATGAATTCAGACGCTTTTCACGAATTGGAATGTTAAATACCCATTTAACACCCAATCAAATCGAATTGGAGAAAAATTTAGGGTTTTATTTTGATAATAAAATCTTAACTTTTTATTACAAAACCTTAACTTTTGATTGTTAAACCTTAACTTTTAATTAAAAAATATTAACTTTTGCTAAATAAACCTTAACTTTTCATTCATAATACTTAACTTTTGATTATAAAACCTTAACTTTTAATTACAAAATCTTAACTTTTGCTAAATAAACCTTAACTTTTGGTGAGCTACAGTTAACTTTTGCTAAAGAAACCTTAACTTTTGGGACTTAGACCTGGTCTACAATGAGTTTAGTGTAAACCGGGCTATATTAGACTTGCTAGGATTTCGACAAAAAAGATAAAAGAATTTGATAATTGACCTTCCTTTTATCCCCCTTTACATGTGAAAATCATCAACATTTACATAATTTTGTAAATCGAGATCTAAACCACATAGAGGCAGGATGAATGGAAGGTTAATTTTACATCTCAGTCCACATTCTACTATAACACCATAATAATATAACATTAGAAAACAGAAGAATCTTTGGTCTTATTCATCATCAAATAAAACACTAATACAAATTTAAACTTAATCAGTAAATTAAACTGCTTAGCTAAAAGATAAGGATAGTCAACTTTCTTTTTTGTTTGATGATTGTCCTATTGTTAAAATCGATGTTTTCTCAATTTTTCTTTCACAATACTTAATTAACGTATACAAGCAATTCACTATAACCATCCAAGATAAATTACCACAAACATCACCATAGTCATGTGAAATGTAACAAGACCATGCCCATATATGAGAGATAATAACGACACATATTAGAAATGTCATCAGAATGATTTTTTTCTATCTAACATTTGATTTTTTGGCAAATCCCAGCTCAATCCTCTCAAACAAACAAGATAGTAGTATGATTCTTTGATGTTGAGTTTATGTACCATAAGTCCATTAAGTTAACCAAGCTTGGCTTGACCTAGTGGTTATTAAGTTAATCAAGCTTGGCTTGACCTAGTGGTTAAGGATTTGGTCTCATGACTTCAAGGTCAAGGGATCAAATCCCACTAGGGGCATTTAGGGGTGGGGATTCCCTTACTACTCCCCCCTACTCCCAAGTGTCGGGCCCTACAAATACTAGATCAAGATACTGTGCTAGTTGAGATCTGGCCAGGGATCTACCACATTACCTTCCTAAAAAAAATAGTCCATTAACTTATGAATTCTAACAACATATATCCACAATGCCATCAAAAATTGTGTTTTCTATCTAGAATTTTGATTGTTTGGCAACTCCCATCTCCAACTCACCAAACAAACAAGATATGACTCTCCGATGTTGAATACTTGGTTAACGTTATCATTAGTGCATAAACATATGAGATATAACGATGTATATCCCGCAAATTGCCACTAGAAATCATATGTTTTATGTAAAAATTTTGATTTGTTTGACAACTCCCATTTCAGACTTTTCGAAAATTAAGATATGATTCTCTGATGTTCGATCGGTTTTGTTACCATAAGTTCATTGAACGAGTATTGAGAATAATGATTGGCTACCTGTTTAGGTTGCCTGGCATGTTATATATATAGGGAGATAAAGTATCTTTACAAAACCCTAATAAGAGTCTAATTACCAAATTACCCTAATACACCCCCACAATCTTTACGGGGAGGAATCACGGATAGATTGGAACGATGTTTACAAAACAACTCAGAAGAAAGACCCTTAGTAAAAATATCAGCAACCTGCAACTGTGTCGGAACATGCTTGACCTGAAGTCCACCTTTAGCAACCATCTCACGAACAAAATGATAATCAACATCAATATGCTTACTACGATCATGATGAACAGGATTGGCAGTAAGATACATAGCAGAAACATTGTCACAATAGAGAATGGTAGGCCGACGATGAAAATACCCTAAATCAGCTAACAATTGACGAATCCAAATTGTTTCAGCCGCAGTGTAGGCAACAGCACGATACTCAGCTTCAGTAGAAGACTTCGAAACAGTAGGTTGCTTCTTAGAACGCCAGGAGATCAAATTCTTCCCTAGGAAGACAGCATAGCCAGTAGTAGAACGCCTAGTGTCAGGACACCCGGCCCAATCAGCATCAGAATAGGCAACAGTCACAGTAGGAGAGCCAGTACTATGAAGAAATAGCCCATAATCAGAAGTTCCCTGCAGATACCTGAAAATTCTTTTCACAGCATGAAGATGAGTAGTACGAGGCGCATGCATAAATTGAGAAACCGAATTAACAGCATAGGCAATATCAGGACGAGTCATAGTCAAATATTGCAAAGCACCAACCATACTACGATAATCTGTGGGATCAGCAAGAAGTTCACCATCTAAAAGAGAAAGAGTGACACGAGAGACAACAGGAGTACGTACGGGTTTGACAGTATGAAGATGAAATTTCTGAAGAAGATCAACTACATATTTGTTTTGAGACAAAAGCAAACCCTGAGGAGTACGTAAAACCTGAATGCCTAAGAAGTAATGCAAATCACCCAAATCCTTCATAGCAAATTGAGCAGAGAGAACACTGATAAATTTCTGAAGCAAAGAGGAACTACTACCTGTAAGCACAATATCATCAACATATAGCAAGAGAATGATAATATGACTACTGTGTTTGAGAGTGAACATAGAGGTGTCACAACTGCTGCACTTGAAACCAATAGAGAGAAGAAAATTGCTGAAACGAGAGAACCAAGCTCGAGGAGCTTGCTTCAAACCATAAATGGATTTTCGTAACCGACAAACATAATGTGGTTGAGAAGGGTGTTCAAAACCAGGAGGCTGACGCATATAGACTTCCTCATTGAGGAAACCATGAAGGAAAGCATTTTTGACATCGAGTTGACGAATAGGCCATTTAAAAGTAGCAGCAAGAGTAAGAACTAAGCGAACAGTAGTAGGCTTAATTACAGGACTAAAGGTTTCAAAGTAGTCAATACCTGCCTGCTGATGATTACCAAAAACAACAAGTCTGGCCTTAAACCGCTCCACAGAACCGTCAGAATTATATTTAATCTTATACACCCACTTACAACCAAGAGCGTTTCTATTGTTGTTGCGAGGCACAAGTTCCCATGTATCATTCTTAATTAATGCTTCATACTCATCACGCATGGCTTGTTGCCAACGTGAATCTTTAGACGCTTGCTTAAAATTAGACGGTTCAGACTCAACAACATCGGTTTTTAAATCCAATAAATTCCTAGTGGAAATGATTCCGTCTTTTATACGCGTGGTCATGGTATGAACATTAGTAGGATCGACACACTTAGACGACTTTCTAGGACGCCTAGGGGGAGGGACGATAGGAGACGGGGACGACTCAAGACTAGACGGGGAGGGTACGTCACACCTATGACGAGAGGAGACGTGTGACGGGGAAGGGGGCAGCAGACCGCCCGCGGACGCAGGGGGCTGCTGCGGACTAATAGAAGTAGGGGGGAGGCTCGGCAGCGGCACGCTGCTGCTGGGCGAAGACTGCTGCGTACAGGCGGTAGTGGGGGGGAGCCTCGGCAGCGGCACGCTGCTGCGGGGCGTGGGTGCTGCTGGCGCGCAGGGGGAGAGGCCCGGGCTCGCATGCATTCTGTGAGCAGGCAGCGGGTTGCTGCATGTGCTCCCGTAATGCTGCGGGCTCGGGGGAAGGGAGACTCGAGGACACATGCCTAGGGTCACTAGACAAAGGAAGACTCGGGATCCAACCTAAGGGGTCAAGAGACGCAGTCATAGGCGAAACAATGGGTGTGCTAGTCACAAGAGAACGATAGGGAAAAGTACGTTCACTAAACAATACATGACGACTTGTATAAACTTTGCCAGAAAGAGGATCAAGACATCGATAGCCCTTATAATTTGACGCATAGCCAATGAAAACACATTGAATCGACTTAGCCTGTAATTTATTGATTTTAGGATCTAAAAACAACGGAAAACAGGCACAACCAAAACATTTCAAGAACTCATAAGAAGGGGGACGATGAAAAAGCTTAGCAAACGGGGATGAACCCTGCAAAACCGAGCTAGGAAGACGATTTATCGTATAAACCGCCGTATAACACGCATCAACCCAATATCGAGATGGCAATTCAGATTGAATAAGCATAGTGCGGGCCATCTCAATAATAGTTCGATGTTTCCTTTCTGCAACACCATTCTGCGCTTGAGTCCGAGCACAAGACTTTCGAAAATAAATTCCCGAATCACAGAAATGTTGTAGTAAAGGAGTGTTATCAAATTCACGTCCACCATCACTTTGGAAAAATTTAATTTTGGAATTAAATAAGTTCTCAACAAGTTTCTGAAAAACTAAGAAGGTCGAATAGACATCAGATTTCAGTTTAAGTGGATATAGCCAAGAAAAACGTGAATAATCATCAACAAAAACCACATAATACTGAAAAAACTGATTAGATTTAACTGGCGATTGCCAAAGATCACTATGTATCAAATATAAGGGATAGGGGGCACGATGAGTCACAGACTCAAAAGGCAAACGATGTATCTTTCCTACTTTGCAATGAACACAATCATCATGAAACTTAGAATTACATGAAATCAAGTTTTGTGAACGTAAACTTCCTAAAACTCTAGCAGAAGGATGACCAAGGCGAGAATGCCAAACGTCTCCAGACTCCTTGGTGGCTAGGAGGGCAGGTACAGACGACTCTGACTCTAGGAACGAAGGCTGAAGAGGGTAGACACCATTCCTACTGATTCCCCGCAAGAGAACTGCCCCCGTGGTCTTGTCCTTAACACAAACAGAAGACTCGTCAAAACAAACTATGCAAGAATTATCCTGACATAACTTTTGAACAGACATCAGATTATGTTTTAACTGGGGAACATGACACACCTTCGTGAGGCGAAGGGGGCGACTAGGGGAAGACAGAAGCAAATTACCAAGTTTATTAATGGGAAGTCGTGTGCCATCACCAACAACAATAGAACTCGAACCAGTGTAAGGAAGAGTGTTAGATAGCTTACCATCCTGGGAGGTCATGTGAGAGGCGGCTCCAGAATCTGGATACCAAACGGAGTCATTTGTTTCACCACCAACAGACAGTGCAGCTAGGGCACGTGTGACACCATCAGGAGAAGAAGGTACAAAGCTATGATTAAATCGTTGAGGGCAATAGGCTGCTTGATGACCTGGATACCAACAAAGACCACAAGTATCGGAAGAAGGTGTATTGGCTAAATTGCCGTTAGATGGATTACTTCCTGCTGAAGACAAATCATTAGCAACATAATTGGCACAAGAATAATTAACATAAGAATCATCATGAAAATTACATGAACGAGTATTGAGAATAATGATTGGCTACCTGTTTAGGTTGCCTGGCATGTTATATATATAGGGAGATAAAGTATCTTTACAAAACCCTAATAAGAGTCTAATTACCAAATTACCCTAATATTCATAAACATATAAGATATAATGGCGTATATCCAAACTACCATGAAAGTTATCTTTTCTATCTAGAATTTTCTATCTAGAATTTGGTTGTTTGATAGCTCCTATCTCGAACTTGCCAAACAATCGAGATATGATTCTTTGATGTTGAGTTTAGGTTACTAAATTCAAGTTATGTTAATTGATCAAAAAGGAGTAGCTAGCTATCCAAGACAGGAAGAGATGCTCTTTAGCATGTACAATAATATCCGGATCTATCCCATATTCAAACCTAAAATTGAGGCTAAAAGCTAAGCCACACATATCATCCTTAGCTAGCAAAACTGACCAAATCACACATATATCATAATAAAGCCTGTTCATCATCTCCCCCATGAGAGAAACATTGTTGAGACAATAGCATCTTTGGTATGACCCCATGATTGACATACTACAATTGTGGGCCAATCAATAAGATTATGTAAATCTTCATCTTATTTTTCTTCTTTGAACTCTCAAAGGGTTAAATTTCCATATATAGTAATATATTATTATAAAAAGACATGAATTTTATTTTATTCACCTACATAAATGGAAACCCTTTGAATTATTGCTACAAACTTGGTCATGTGCATTATTTGTTATCATCAATATCTATGTATGTATTGTCTATTATTGCAACAAAAATTTATTGATTGAATTGAATGGTTATGGCCCTCATCAAACCCAAACTAACAACCATATGGGTCAACTTCTTAGGATGAGGGTTGAGATAAAGAAAAACCATATATTCTTTATGTCATGTTAGATTCTCTTACCCCCATCTCATGTCATGTGGATAATGTTCAAGCTAAGGGTGCAACAACAAACAAAGGAATACTTGTTCATGTCTCTAGATAATGCTTCTAGTATGCTCCTAGATTTTAGGTTCCACACTAATCTATACATTACATCTTACTCCTAAGACCAAGAGATACCACATAAACTTCCTTCATTTTTTCATACTTGCATTATATGGGTTGGAGGGACATTTAGAGATAAATAAAGTAAACGCACAAATTATTAGAATTCAAACCTTCTCGCTAACTAGTGTTAAGAAGATTTTACTAATTTCTTTCTTAAACCGCGGGATCAACTTAAAATATATAAGTAATAATAAAATTAGATTGGTCTAGGGATCAATTCTTACCGCAAGCATTTGCTTGAGATTTTAGGGGGAGGGGGGTTGGAGGTTATGGCTTGTAATGAGCCTCTCTGGGTGGGGGCATTGAGCGAGGGCAGCCCAGATGATTATTCTTCTTACCTTAATATAATCTCATAGTACTTATAAATGAGATTATATTTTTTTAGAAAAAATAATAATAATAAGATTAGATTTTATAAATAAGAAACTTTTGCTAACTTTCAGCTATGTAATAAAATTGCATGTAAAAGCTCACCTCATCTCCAAGAACGCACGTAATAATTGTATTCGAAAGTTATGTAAGCATTCTAGATTATTAGAACCCGTATTAGGAGCCTATATAGTGTATACCCGTATAATGAGTTTTGAGCTAGTTATACTTCCTCCGTTTTTTTAAAATGTGATACTTTTAAATTCACGGACTCCTAGGCAATTTTTGGGAAGGAAAGAGATAGAGAGAAAAAAAATAAGGGGACCCATGTGAGAGGAGAGAGATAGAGAGAGTTTATTGACCAAAAAAAAGTGTCACATTTAATTTAAAACTTCCTAAAATCGAAAGTGTCACATTTAAAAAAAACGGAGGAAGTATCTTTTTTTTAAAAGGGTGAATGCATCTAACTCACGATGATGAGTAGTTTGTCATAGAGCTGCTCAAGAACTGTTCTGGACATGAAAAATGGATCGGAACGGACCTGAGCTAACAAGTGGCCAATTTCTATTTCTTTTGTCGGGTTTGGACCCGATCGGTCCCCTTTTCCATTATTTACTTATAATTTATGTACCTAATGCAATAGAAAAATTATTTCCTTCCCTTCAGATACTTATTATTAATTATGTGAAATCAACCATAATTAATGTTGTTGGGTAGAAAGTTTTTTTTTTCTTAAAACTTTCCTTTATTTAAACCCCCTAACTCATATAATATAATATTTTACACATATTTTTAGTATTTACTGGTCCGATTGGTCCGATCCGATCCCATTTCAAACTATAATATGTCCCTTCTACCAAGTAAGTGTTGGTCCAGTGGTGATGGGGACTGGCTTTGGTAGGACGGACTCGTGTTCGAATCCCCGCAACACCCTTGAGAGAGGAATGAAACCTAACCACCCCGAACTTGACCTCGATCCAAATATAGCCCGAAGGGTGAACCGGGTGCAAACACCAAAAAAAAAAAACTGTCCCTTCTCCAATTTTCAAAACTTTTCAGGATTCTCATGTGGTTTTGGACCGTTGAACCCACTTATTTTGTCAAATGTTTGTTCTAAGAATTTGAAAGACTGCGTCAACTAAACTGTTATTTTCATTCCCTTCGAATTTTCCAGGAAAAAGTTTGGATAAGGTGTCACATTTTTCTTAGCTAAATCCCAGCTAACAACCATTATACACTATTATTTATTCCCTAAAGAAAATGAAAATGTGTAAAATAGAGGTGAGTTGTTCAATTATTGGAAGGTCATCCAAAGCACTTGACTCATCAACGCTATCAATTAGTCTTTCTTAAGTTGCTTTAGAATATAACAGCGCACTTATCAAATCCTATAATGAAATTTTTAGTTTCACTTTTGTGTAGAAGTAGGAAAAAGTATCCAAGTATTTCAACCATTATAATTAGTTGTTTTTGATGTATTTTTATTCTTTAAACTAGATACAAGGATATACGAACGTTTCCTTTAATGTTATAAATGGATCAATAGTAGGAAACGATATAGAAGAGAACTAAATAAAAAAGTACTCTGTATAACTAAAAACAGGAAAAAACGAACTAAAGCGAACTAAATTCCCAAACCCGTTCTGTATCACTGTGGTTTTCAATTTTTGTATTTGAAAGTAATATGATAATTTTGGAGTATGTCCTATAATAAATCAAAAAATAGTCAAACTTATTGGAAACATGATGATTTTGAAAATTGACAACTAAAAAATGAAAACCACATGTTGTGATTTCCTGTTTTTTGTTCTTAGTTTTCAAAAACACTGAAAATTGAAAATAAAAATGATAACGAACTTCCAAGTAAGTTGTCCAAGGTAGGTGGCTGGTGGTGACGATTAGTGAAGAATCTCTCTAACTTGGGCCTAGCACAACAAGAACAACGGCAAGTACCCTTTCGAACACGGTTTCTTCATAGTGGTTGAAACCGTCAAGGATACCTTTACAACTTTTTATATCTCTAACTTTTTTAATATTAGAACATACAACTAATAACTTAAAACAACATACGAATCTCGGTCCCCTCAATATACGAATCTACGGCAATATTGCTTCAATACATAATCTGACGAGTCCACCATGCAATGCAAAATTGAACTTGAAAGCTTAAAGCATAAAAATTAATCAGTAAATTTAGACTTAGTAAAAGTCATACTTTTGTGTTGCGTTCAAATCCGACCTCCCGTCGTTTTTGATAAACCGCGGTCAAAGCATAACATAAAAATTGGGACCAAAGTTTTTACTTTCTAGTCACGCAAGAATCACAAATATCACACGTTGTATTATATTTATATTTATGTCAATTTAGTCAAATGCAATTAGACAATAAGTAGGTCTTAACAAATATGCTTTATGAGTATATGCATGTTGTTAGTTTGGTACGGCATTAAATTATATGGGTGTAGGCTCCACTTATTTAGGTGCATATTGACAAATTAACAAACTAACTACTAACTTATGCCGCCGGCCTAGCAAATTTGCAATCTATAGTTAGATCTTCTGATTTCATTCATAGTCCAAACATCATCAAGGTTGTGTCTTCTACTAAATGTAAACTATAGGTTATAAATTAATCACAAATTCACAATACATATCTCACATTCAAGAATCTTTGAGATTTCACATTTTAGTATTTTACATGTCATATCAAACGTATATTTATAAGTTTAAACACTCCCATTTAAGAGTATGTGATGTTCGTTTAAACTGAAGGCACTAATATATTAAGTCCTAGTAATTGTAGAAGTTCTGGTCACTAATTACAGGGCTATATCTGGCAACACACAGTGAAGTGAAGGTTAAAACCATAAACTGCCTAAAATAGATAAGATAAGTCGAAACTAATAAATTAGTTGATTGTATAAACTGTTTGGTATTACTAATAGTTGAAATAGTGTAATTTATATTAATATTATATAGTTACTATCTTATATGTTTTCACAAAAGTTTCTATAAATTTAAAATTTACCTAAAAATGGATAACAACCTAAAAACTTAAAAATGAAGTAAACAAGTGAAAAGAGGAATGCCAACACATAAAAGTATAATTTTTTCAAAAGTTAGCTAGATTTATGTGGTTAAGGAAATAGCAAGGCACAAAAAGTTGAGTAAGATAATATGTGTATAATGAGCTTGGAAATTGAGGAAAAAGACCATCTAAAAAATTCAATCGACTTAATTTGAGATGGTAGTATTTTTAACACCTTAATTCAAATCAAGTTACACTTTATTCTCTTTATATTTTCTTAACTTATCTAGACTGAGCTTAACCTAATTAAACTTATTATAACTTAAATGAACTTATTAAAATATATTTCATAAGGCGATTAAGCTTATTGAAACTTGTCTTATTTATTGTTTGAACTTATTAGACCTAGAACCTTTTCTTAAGAGCGTACAAGTAAGCACATTACATTATATTCAAACTGCTTTTCGGACGTAACCACTCAGTTTAATACCTTAAATTGTACTAACTTTGTTTCTTTTTGTTTGTCACATTTACTGTAGCTCTAAATGACCAGGAAGATGATGTCACAGGCATGTGAGTCAGGATAACAATTAAAGAGTCCACGTATTTTTAGTAAATGTAGTAGTGATTAAAGTAGCTGAGAGAAAATTCTAACGTTTATGTGGGACCAAAAAGTGATACAGTAGGGGTAGATTAGTTATATAATTTTTTCAAATATGGAAAGATGAAAAGGTAGGACTAACGAAAAAACGAAAAGTAGGACAAAAAAAAGAAATTGAGGGAGTAGCACCTTATTACTTGAAGTTCTTGAAGTGGTTAAGTTTCAACAAGTTTAGTACATAAATTATTCAGGTGAAAAGTTGTTAGAGATCCCAAGAACAACTCATATATATGTGTTATATTGTCCCCACATTGAACATGAGGATCGGAGAGAAATATACATTTTATAAGTTGAGTTATTGGCAATTATTTGTTTTAAGATGGAACCTCATTTGATCTTGTTAAGCTGTCTAGACTTTTCTCCATCAACAAGTGCACCCAAAACATATACTAATGATTATTATTTATATTTAAAATAGAATCAGATTCCATGATGGGCCCAAATAAACAATGGTTCTGAGGCGGAGTTTTTAGCTCACATGAACGAGCTCTATTATATAATGGTAGAGGGGTTGAACACCAAAAAAACAAAAGAAAAAATCTATCCTATCTAAGGAAAGAGGGGGTGGAAACCAAAAAATTAAAGAAAAATGAAAAGAATGTACTAACGGCTAATTAATTATAAAAAGCATTTCCGCACGCATTGTGCATGTTGTAACGGAGGAGCTGATAAAGACTAATATAAGAACGTGAAAGATAAAAGTACGCACAAAGTTCAAAATTCTAATAAGTGCTAACAAGGGTTAATACTCTAATAAATAAGATTTCAATAAGGTCGAATAAATTTTATTCTGATAAATTCAGACAAATTATTGAAAATAACACATTGTTCTCTTCGGCATAAATAGTCGAACTGAACTGAAATAAACTGAACAGAAATGATTAGTGACATGTGAAAGTAAAAGTATTGAACATAAAATAAGTTGGGGAGAACAGACCCTCAATGTCTATCTCGAAAGAAAAACTTCGTGTACATTTTCTTCAACTCAATTCTACTTATCTAAAACTTAACTTAAACTTATTGAACCCTTATTTATGAGATGGAAAAACTATTTTTTCTCTTATTTAAACTTAATTCTCACGATAAAAATGAAAATAAGTTGAAAAAGACGAGACCATCACGTCTAAACCTCCCAAATGTTTCCAGATACATTTGTTAGTTGTATCCTAGATGTAGAGAAGTTGAGATTAAGAGAATCTTCCTTGGTTTTAGTTCATCTTCAACGTTAGAGTTTAGATATACTCTTTAAAAACCTCGTGAAACAACATCAACAACATCGTCCTCAACCTTCCTCTGTCCATCTTTAACAGTTTTTATTTACACAACCAGCCTCCCACGTGAACTCTTCCTCTGCATGCGTCCCCACTTTAAGATCCTCCGTATCCCTTTACTGGACCCCACTCTTTCCCCCCCATCCCTCCTCACACGTGTCCTCTCTTCTCCCTTCACACGTGACTACCCACGTGTCCTCTTCTCTCTCTTCTGTCCTATATATTCACTTCCATCACCCCTTCTTATTTCACTTTTTATTTAAACCAAACTCAACAAAAACAGAAAAACAAACAACCCCTTATATATTCTGTAATTTCTGACCCACTTATTTATTTTCTCTCTCCTCATCTTCCTCGTTCTTCTCAAAAACAGTGTCAAATTATATAAAAAAATCCCCCCAAAATCTCTGCATGTATGTAGTAAATCTTTAAAGTGCTATTACTCTTACGTTTTCCTACGCCAACAGATTTTTTTTCCTTCTATATAATCTCCTTCCATTTCCCAAAACCAAACAAACTTTAAATATATTCTAAAAGATATGGCCACCAGGTTGTTGCTAATAGCAATAGCAATCTACAGATTGATGGTAACGGTGGGACTAACATTAAGCCCCACCGAATACCACCACTACCTCAATACGGACCGTACTGAGGTGGAGGCGGCGTCCGTTGATTTCGGACGACTAACTCGGACGGAACCTGTAGCCGTGTTCCGTCCGAGTTCTGCAGTTGACGTAGCGGAGCTAGTTAAATCCGCTACGTCAACTGCAGGGTTTACAGTATCGGCCCGTGGACATGGACATTCTATTAACGGGCAGGCGCACACGTCGGATGGGGTGGTTGTAGAGATGGGGAGAAGAGGGGATGGTAATGGGCCGAATTGGCCCGAAGTGAATGAGATTGGAAAGTATGTTGATGTTTGGGGTGGTGAGTTATGGGTGGATGTGTTAAGGTGTACGTTAGAGTATGGACTCGCACCTAGATCATGGACTGATTATTTGTATTTAACGGTTGGTGGTACTTTGTCTAATGCTGGGATTAGTGGTCAAGCTTTTAATTATGGACCTCAGATTAGTAACGTTCATGAGCTTGATGTTGTCACAGGTAACTTTCGTTACGTGTCTTTTTTTACTTGCTACATTTTATTTGAAACGAGTTTAGAAAATGCGGCGACATAAAAAAAGAGATGGAGGGAGTATAATTTGTTTACACGTTGCTACGCTTTCGTTTTCACTATATATTTGCAAGAAATGTGACATTTTTTTTTTGTGGGTTGCAAATAACAGGAAAAGGAGAGCATGTGACATGTTCAGAAAAAAGAAATTCAGAGTTATTTCATGCGGTGTTGGGAGGTTTAGGACAATTTGGGATTATTACTCGTGCAAGAATTGCCCTTGAACGTGCTCCTCAACGGGTACTCTCTTTAATTTCACTAATTATGCGAATTATATATTTATTAGGATCGATTTTCATCGTACTTTAGTGGTTCATAATCAGAGGAGAAAAACATCTTAATATTACCCTAATTATTTAATTATTAAGGAATTTATCGAGTACTCTCTCCGTCCCACAATATTCTTCCCGACAGAAGGAGTATAAAATTTTAGAATATAAAAGTACATATTTTTGGCTTTGGAAAGATGAGGTGTTTGCCAAATGCGAGTTGACATGATGAATGTGGGACATCATATGTTACTTAAAAGAGTAGGTTAAAGTTAAATTATCCCTAAAAGTAAAACATAGGCACGACAATACATCACCGAAAGAGAAAACACATTTACTTAATTTTGGATTAAAGTTGACAATAATTTTATTTGCACAATTGCTTAATTAAGAAAATAATTAATTATTATTGATTTATGTTAATGATTTGTAGGTGAGGTGGATAAGAGTATTGTACTCAAATTTCACGGCATTTACAAAGGACCAAGAGTACCTAATATCGTTGCATGACAAACCAAGTAGTCAAAAATTTGATTATGTGGAAGGTTTTGTTATAGTTGATGAGGGATTAATAAATAATTGGAGATCCTCATTTTTCTCTCCTAAAAATCCCGTCAAAATTTCGTCGTTGGGTGCCTCTAACAATGGGGATGTCTTGTATTGCTTGGAAATCACCAAGAACTACTTCGATTCCTCCGATTCCGTTGATCAGGTAAATATTTTCTCAATTCTGAGTTTGAATTCCGTCTAAATCACTATGATTAATATCAAACTGGACGGAGTTTGAAACCGTCTACATTATAAACCAAAACAAAAATTTGGTTGATTACTTAGAATTCTCTAATATAGAGTTTAAAGTATGTCTACATCATTAGCAACATATTGTTGGTTAATTAAGTACTATTAGAGGATTAACTGATTGATTTGATAGAATAAATTGAGTGTGGTCATGATTGATTTGATTGAACATATTGAGTGTTGTAGGTGCTATATTATTTGGGCAACATGTGACACTAGCTAAGCACAAAAATAATAACGTGCATGGCATCTATGGGGCATATTTTCTATGAAATGTGGATAATATACTTAGTATAGCAAGTTGGCAATTGATGGCTAACTAATTGGACACACTAGTTAGGCAGTTGTTGAAATGCAGTCACATTTTTAGTCTTCAAAATGCGGCTTTATTAATTTTTTATTATTGACTTGAGAAGAAAATACATACTTATATACATGTTAGGTTTGAATTTAAGTGGTCCATTAATTAAACAGAATTACAATCTACTACTAAAAGAAGTATTCTTACCTAATGTGTTATACACAAATCATATAGAGCTATTAGTGACGTACACTCAATGAATTGAGGTTGCAAGTCTATAGAAGAAACGTATGTACTACCTTTATCTGGATTTATCTGTCGTTATATTACTAGTTTATATTTTCGTACTGAAAGTGAGTTAAAATTACCGATATTCAAAATCTTTATGCTTTTTCTTTATTTCACATGAAGAAAGTGTATAGAGTCCATAAATCGAGATCAGAAGTTAGGTTATCGAAAATATATATACACAAAAGCTAAAGCTAAAGGTGAAGTCTAATCTGGCTAAAATAAGATCTATAATCACCAATTTTTTTTCCATAAGATTCCTCTTTTGTTTTCTTTTTTCTCTTTTGTTAAGTTACTTTCATCTTTCTTTCCTGCATGCATGTGGGAAGATACTATGGTTACACCAAGAAAGATTTAAACTTTTGAACTCAAAAAACATTTTGAGTTTCTCATAAATAATAGTGACAAGATCAACTTTAATTCATCACTGAATGTTTTTTTAACTTCATAGGAATCCTCATTTCTTTTAGAGTTGCTTTTTTTTGCACGCAAATTATTCTCCTAACTTAGCTTTTTCCCTACATGGACCGTCAGTGCTTAATTACCTGCCCCCCTCTTTTTTGTTTTGTTTTTCTGCATTGTTAATGCATTTCTTCCTAACCCTCAAAGACGTTTAAATGTTTTACGTTTCAATTATATATGCGACTTATGGATGTTGCGACGTGGATTATCGATCAATATAAAACGAGATTACGTATACTAACAAGCATTACTAAGACTAATTAAGGTTGTCGTTAATACGTCATATACATACAGGAGCTGACAAGTGTAAATAGGGTTACTCATAATGTCGTACCATCATTTAATCATGTGACGCATCTCTATTCTATAACTGAAGAGGTGGGAGACACTAAAAATCTATATTATTCTCTTTTTTTTTAATTCCTAATTGAATGGAACAATTCTCTCTCTATAACTAACTTTTTCATTTTGAAAAACATATTCTAAGAAAATTATCGAATTTCCCTTTTACTTTCCATTTTATATGCATTCGCGCGCATCGCGTGCATTTAATACTAATAGAGTATAAGGGAGCTGATTAGTACCAAACTACCAATAGCCAAGGGGGGAGTTTTGGTTATAAGCTAGATTGAGGAGAAGCTTCGGATTCATTATTAATAGAATTAATTAGTTAATTAACAGTAAATGTTACTTAAATCGTCACAAAATCTAAGCAGTCCACCTGCCAGATTATTCCCAATCTAGTCAGTCAGTCATTGTTGGCATATGTATTAGTAAATAATTAATTAGTTGGAAAGAATCAAACTTATCCTGAGAAAAGGAATTGTTTGGTAGCAGCTTTTTCTGTTCTTATATTATACTTTGATTATTATTAATTAATTGTACATAAATGCTTATAATTATTGGTGACATTTGTTAATAAAGTATTGCATGTATCATATACAACAAATCATGTAATTAATTAGTTAATTAATCTGTTTTTTTTAACAGGAAATTGAAGTGTTGTTGAAAGATCTTGACTTTATACCAGCTTCAGTATTCACAACTGATCTTCCTTATGTGGATTTTCTGGACCGGGTTCATAAAGCCGAGTTAAAGCTCCGGTCCAAGGGTTTGTGGGAAGTTCCACACCCTTGGTTAAACCTCTTTGTGCCAAAATCAAAGATTGCTGAATTTGACAAAGGAGTTTTCAAGGGCATTTTGGGAAACAAAACTAGTGGGCCCATTCTCATCTATCCCATGAACAAACACAAGTAAGTTGATCTTATTTTTTATTAAAAAAAAATTACAAGAATAATTTATTCGTCTTCATACCGTTAAACTTTCGGGTTCTGCATTATATAACTTTATAATTATGCTATGTTCTAACCTACTCTTCTAACTTGTAAAATGAAATTAAAGTTAGTGATTTCATCGACGTGATCACATCACCAACAATAACAAGTTAAGCTTAATTTCCAAAGTGATTTGGGGTGGGCTGACTTAGTGATTTCATCTACGAGCTTAATAGAGTAAATAGCCCTATATCAACAATTAAATATGATTCATTGTTGACAAACCCTAAACTCTTAACATATAACAAAAATTGTAGCTAATTTGCATGTTGCATGCATGTGGATGATTGACAGCATTATTGGCTCATTATGAAGTCATGTTTTGATTTAGATGCTGTCTTATCACATATAGCAAATGGCTTACATGAGTCTGTCACAACTCACAAGTAGTAATATGGAGTATATACTATATGAATATCAAAATATGTGACATGCATGTTGATGGAAGTATGTGTACATGATCATAAGCGAATCAATGTTGTCATAATGACATTGATTGCTTACATATTGGTAACATTATTATATACCATCACCATTCAATTTTTTTTTTTTTGCTTCCTGGTACTCTTCCCTCTACCACATTAGAATTAGCTATTATTAGGGATGGCAATTCAGTCCGACTTCGACCCGTATCCGATTCCATCCAAAGGCAAAAGTCCGATCCGAATCCAAAAACATAAAAGTCCGAATGAAATCCGATAGGAGTTGGACCTTAGTAAGATCCGATCCGAATCCGACTAGAGTCCGATTATTACTTGTTACCTCGTCAACTAATAGATTGAAAGTACATTTTAATAGAAATAATAGATTTACATTATAAGAAATTAAGTAAAACATTAAAAAATTTATATTAAAGATGTGTTTTGGTTATTTAATATGGTAATTTAATCCGAATCCGATCCGAGTCCGAAACAATTCGAAGGAAAAAGTCCGAGTCCGAATCCGAGAATATATAGTCCGAATCCTAATAGGAGTGTAAAAATCATAGTCCGATTAAAATGGAGCGGACTTGGAGTTTGATAAGTCCGATCCGAGTCCGATCTATTGCCATTCCTAGCTATTATGTGCCTTTAGCAATATTCTAGTTGTATGAAGTATATTAGCTTGCTTATAGAAAGTGAAATCTCATTAGTGTCCTTAATTTCAATCTATCTACACTTTGTTCAACTTAATGGTGTCTAGGATAAGACATTTTCATTATGAAGATTTGTCCTACCTTATTGCCTATTGTAAACTCTTTTGCTTGCTTACCAATAAAAACCATGATAAACGACAATGTAAGGACTTATCGGCCTCAAGGCTTTCAGAAACATCGAAACCTAATGTAGTTGTTGAGACACGTCGATCACTGGAATAATTAATGAAAGTTTTTAATCGTCAGCGCCTGGCGGTATAGGGACATATTGCAAAAAATTAGAGGTATATATACTATAGTGAATTTCTTAAACCTGAGAAGTAAATTTACTCATATCTAAAAGTTTAAATTCCTTCGCAATATAGCATAAAATCATACTGGAGGTTACAGGAGGGATAACTTTTTAGTAGTTAGACAAAGATTATATATCATTTAAGCTTTGGACTAGATTAATTGCAATTAATTTCAGTTTAGCTCCATTCATGTTAGGATTTTCAGTTTAGCTTCATTCAGTCTAAAAGAACAGAGTCTTAGTTGAATTAATCAATTATAATGATTTTGGACCTTATCCTACTTAGGACAGCTTAGGCCAACAATGTCCAGCTGTATAATGGAGTTGTTTTGTTTTTCATCTTTGAAACCAATGATGAACAACATATTAAACAATTAGCAACAGAAATTGTTTAGGTTTTGCAATAAGAAGAGGCCCCAGAAAACTACTTATAGTATTAATTTATACTAATTACACATAAATAAACAGGAATTAGTTGAAGCAGGAAGTGCCAGTTAGGATGACAAAAGGACTGCTCTTTTTGTTGATAGAAACCCAACAGTCAGAAAGGGTTAACACTGTTTCTGCAAGTGGGAAGATTCTCTTGTCAGAAGATCTTCCTATGACCCCACTAAGTTTGCCTGTCCTTTTGCCATTTATCATGTAATACTTCCAAATTTTGCTCTTCTTTGTACCATTGTATTCCAACCACCCTTCCTCCCTAACCCTCTTTGTGTCCCTCTTCCCTAAACCTAAAATAATGTTTGTATGATCATGTTTCATGTATGTGTTAGCATACCACATTGTGCATGCAAATGACTAGTAAATGGCCTTAATCTATTGTTTTCTAACCAAATTTGTTGTGTGTTATGTAGGTGGGATAATAGGACTTCAGTCGTTACACCAAATGAGGAGGTCTTTTACTTGGTAGCGTTGCTTCGAACCGCGCTTGAAAATGGCGAAGAGACACAAACTCTAGAGTACTTGACTGATCAGAATAGAAGGATTTTGAAATTCTGTGAGGAGGCAAAGATTGGTGTGAAGCAATATTTGCCTCACTATACCACGCAACACGCGTGGATTAACCATTTTGGCGAGAATTGGGACCATTTTTATAAGATGAAGATGAAATTTGATCCGAAGCAAATCTTAGCTACTGGACAACGGATTTTTAGACCTACACTTGATGTGAGCAATGTGGCCTTAAGATGACTATTACTCAACATTTAGTCAGATTAGTATCAAGTATGACATAGATTGACTTGAATATATAGTTTGTACAAAGAATTAGGGATTAGTCAAATAGGGATTTAACATAGTATTTAAGTGACATGTTACTATTCTCAAATTTTGGATAGTGAAATTGGGGAAGGAAGGCTTTAAGTTACTATGGTGATCATGTACACCATATTGCAAGGTTGTAGGAATTGTGAAAACCCTGTGGTAAAATTAATTGATGGATCATCATCACTTTTACATTTTAAAGGGCATGGCACCTTCTTACTAAATGTAAAAGCATCCTTTATCCTTGTGTTAATGAAATTAATTCTAATGGAAATGAAGGTTAGCTTTCTCAATTGCACCATGACGCATGTATAATGTTAGTACCAAAATTTCTCGACAAAATTTATATTATGTCATGGTTAAGCTACTAATGCCTCAGTACTACTAATGGTTTCTTGCCAATGTGACTGGTCGTCCCTTCTTGATCTCGTTGATGCTCCTTGCGCCTTTATTGTATTCGACTCTTTACTCTTAACGTATCGGTCTTGACGTGTTATTGTTTATTTTCATATAACTTTGTTTGTAACATGCATGGTAACGTTCGACCAGCTCTAAGATAAGGTAAATCCACTACTTGTTTACCTTAACCTCAAAAAGATCTTGATGTTTTCCTTATTTTCTTTATCAGAATAGTTTTTTTGGTTTCAACTTAGGGTTTCTTGATTGGTTGTTTACTCTAGGTAGTAAGACTTTCTATTTTAGTGTCTATTAGAGGTAGATATGTTAGGTTTCGACATGTATGATGTGAGAGATTTGGGTGTATATCACTTACATTTCATATGACCTTCTATATTTATAGTTTATGTATCAAGATTAAATGGCAGTTTCGCTTAATCTCACGCTAGATATTGGTTTAGTGTAAGCTTTGATTTGATTTTAAGTATTCTTCTAAAGGCATTGTGTTTAATCCAAAAGAACATTAACTTTTTCTAATAGTTTGTCTCCTTATTGCAAAAAATATAATAATGTGAAAATATGTGATTGGTCTGAATGGACTTCGCACTCTTTGTAAGTATTCATCAACTCGATGTTTACAATTGTGTAGAAGATGCTAGTAGTACTACCTACATATAGACGCCCCCTTTGTAAGTATTCATCAACGCGATGTTTAAGATTGTGTAGAAGATGCTAGTAGTACTACCTACATATAGATGGACCAAGGTAGCTTAACGAAATTAAGTATGTGTTATAATTTATGAGAGTATGGTCCCTTGCCCTATTTTAGTGTTGAATTGATAGGCTACCAAGTCTAGCATAGAAAACTCTTTGTCTTGTTGCTTGAGATTGAGAATTTTCTCATAAAAGTTGTATGTATGTATGGGTAAACCCCTAGTCCTTAAATTAAACAATGAAAGATATTGTGCACAATTTGATATTTTTTTTTAAAAAAAATAACAATTTTTTTAGCATATTCTTGTGCTATAGAATCATATAGCAAAAATATGTATGTGTAGAATCCACTTACATATGAGGGAACCATGATGTTCATATGTAAAAGTTGGCAAAGCCAATGAAAAGATGAAAAATCCTAACAAAAGCATATTACACCTCTTATTAAACTAGTAGATGACGCAATGAAATTGGTAATTAGGTGGTGGCTTGTGGCTTAGGTTAATGCAAATCTCGTTGCGCTTTTTAGTGATCTTATGCTGTTGCATGATTCACATTAGGAATCCAAATCTTACTACCACTTAAGTAAAAGCAATAAATATTAATTCATACCCTCCTTTTTTCGATGGAAATTTTGTTTTATTGATAGGCCAAAGCCAAAGATGGTATAACATCCATCATGCAATACATTAGCAACAAGCTAACCAAATAAAAATCACACTTTCACATCCATTCCACGTGAACACCATTGCTAAGAGCTCCAGATTTTGCTAAACCATCGGCAATATCATTCACTTTCCGCCTTATTTGAAATTGAAATTTCATGTCGTTCAGTCGCCCTTTCAAAACATGTAGAATATTTTCAAGATTAATTCATACCCTCCTTAGAAGTACAAGTACCAATATAAAACATTGTTGTGTACAATAGTTATATAGACATTGTGTATGTAGTGATAGGATTTCTAGCTTGTGATTTTAAGGTCATGTGTTTGCATTCAATCATCGGGATTTTTGAGAATGAGTTTTAAGTTTCGTATCTTTTTTTCCCTTGCTTTTCATACTTTATTTTGTAACTATCATTAATCACGGTATTTTTGATGATGATATTGTGCGTAGTTCGATATTTATGGAAAGATTTATATTAACATCCTCAAAATATTCTTTTAGAATCATCAAAATATCCTTTACAATTTTGTCGGTTTGCAATATATGAAACAACTAGATATGAAGCTTACTTTACAAAATTATTGTTGTATCGATATTTGTTACCGTTTACTAAATAAATTGTAATCAACCTACCTAGTCTAAACCAACTTACGATGAGTTTAATCTAACAAGGTCTCTATTCTTGTACTATTTAAAATAATAAAATTTGCATATATATCAAGACAAAATAATAAATAGTGAGCTTTTCTTATATTTTGTTAGTTGGTCAATTTTATATGTATAAAAGTATGGTAATTAACTAAAGTATATAGTTCGACCAACTTTCGGACCTTTTTTTTTTTTTGTTAAAAAAAAGTATAGTACTACTACCACATAATTTGCCGAATGCACCACAACAGAAAAGAATATATGGAGTGAAATATTAAATTAGTACATGAAGATTGCATAGAAACTATGTGGGGCCGAATTAGGGTCCAAATTTTGGTTGGAATATGAGTTCCATCAGCTCTTAACTGGCTGCGGGGTCTGCAAGAAAAAAAAAAGATGTTGAAAAAAAGGGACCCATAGTGTTGCAAAAGGCATAACAATCAACATTTAATTTCATTGGTTTCCAGGTGCACAAATGATTGACAAAAACAACTTTGTAGAGTAGAAGTTTAATTAGTGATTGAAAAGAGTATTAGGGATATATTTCTTAATCTTAAAGTCATCAAGAACTTATAATCAAGTTGGTTTTAGTATAGTAAGTAGAATTTGTCCCTTAACTAATTGGTTGTTAACTAGTCTAAAAGCTACTCGGAGCCTAAAGAAAGTGCGGTCTACAAAAAGATGGTAGAACTTTAATTATGCCTCCCGACGTGTGTGAAAAAAGTGACGAACCCATTTCGATCATAGGTTAAACCAAAGAATGAGAGTTGGCTAAGCCCCTTTGCTGGAAAGGCTTGACGCTCTTCAAATAAACCTAGCTTCTTCTCTTCCATGAACTTTGCTTAAGCATACCTCTAATTAAAAAAACAAAGGCAGGAAGAAATTACATTTGTTTTTACGAGTTTGACTGTACCCTTACGTGGAACTCCCCAAACTAAGAGAATAGTTAATGTTACCGGCAGTTCATACCCTTGGTATTCACAAAAAAAAGTCAAGAAGTTATTGTCGATTCATATATCATATTAGAATCAAATCAGATGAAGATAGATTAAACCTATTTATTCTCATTTATTTACTATTAAATATGTTCAAGTCTGTAATTAATAAAATTTTTGAAAAGATATATTTTTTATTATTTTAAAATGAATCATACAAATCTCACATACATACTTCTTTTTTTGGTAAATAATATGTGAGGTGAATTTTTTAAAAAGATAAGGTGAGGTTGGGAAACTGAAATTTGAGTTAGTGGGATCTTGAGCAGTTGAGGAATATGTATGAATCATAAAGTAAGTATAAGTGGGATGCCCAACATTAGTTAAATCTATCTTTTATGAGACAAATACATATAATAAACTTTTTCATACTACAATTATTTGGAGTGTGAATCCATGTGAGAGACATATTACTGTTCTTACTACCATTTAATTTTGCAATTTTAAGTAACATATAGATTTGATTAGCTGCATGCATGTAACCTAAAGTTGTTACTACTAATTACATGTCGACCTCAATAATTGTTTTATGAGAAAAGGTATTGTGTGTGGTGTCATGTTGTTATTGGTTAGATCATGAACCCTATAGTTACTATTTTCAATTCTTCAATTCTTCAATTCTTCAATAATGTATGATATCTCATCATCCATTTTCTATGTAAGTTTTTAATTCAATGATGATATTTAGGGACATGGTTCAAGTAGAACCATCACGTACCAGCCAAACCTCATCACAAAAGTTAGCATCTATGCGTTTATATAAAATGTATGTTTTGAAAATTGAGTCGATAAATGACTATTTTTCAAGTGACAAATAATTAATCTAGTTTCCGTTTTTTTTTTAACTTACTTTTAGTTCATATAAGTTCATATAAGATCCAATAAAATTTCATCTAACAAGGTCGAATAAGTTTTTATTAGGGATAATTATAAAGTCGAATAAGGGCTAATAAGTTCAGATAAGTTAAGATAAGCAAAAATAAATTGAAAAGAACAAACACTTACTTTAACACTAGTTTACGACCATCTTGCACTAGGAGGAGTCTACCTCGTCTTTCTATGCAATGGATTACAACAGAGTCATCTTTACAAATAAAAAATCCTTTTATCTTACAGAAAATTTTCATTGTTGGCTTTTTAGATACTTCTAAGACAGCATATAAATTATTTTATACTAGCCAATAGTATGCTAATTCACATAGCTAGTGATGATAGTACAAATTCTATTATAGACCCCTTTTGAAAAGAAGCACATAATACACACAAAACTATCTTCTTACTCGATCATTTTTTTGGTCGGGGTATCTCCAAATAATGTTGACTGATACGATGAATATACAATATGTGATTGAGGTTGTAACAAGAAAGATAAGGGAACACTAACTCCAAATACCATCACTCTATGGGATTCGAACCTCAAATCACTTGGATTGCATGTAAGAAACTTTGTCGAACATTAGACTGAGATAGAGTTCTAGAAAGAAATCCAATAATGCCGATTGTACATTGTAAAGTACTTCTTCTATTATCAACTAATCACTACCTGTAGAGTTTCACGTCTCTCATGGCACAACTTTGAACATTAATAACTCTAATCATACTCAAGTAAAAATTATAGAAAGTTGATCTTAATTAAGTATATACCGAGACAATCTAACAAAATCTTACACGACTATGTTTATCCTTGTACATAAATTATAGTTGATAAAGTAAAACTGCATGAATAATGTAAAATAAGAAATATAGTTATTAAAGGACGGAGGAAGTGTATTTTGCGAGTCTACACCACTCATAGTTTTTCGAGATAAGCACGGATCTAGTTAAATTCAATCCATCTAAGACTTGGACCATGCTATTTGATCCCCACTCTAGAACCTAGTTGAGTCAGGGCCTTAGTTTGTTGGGACCTCATATATCCTCAACTACCATGGAAATACTTCATTCGAATTTGAGAATTTGGCCCATATATTGTCAGATTGGAAACCGACTAACATATGAATTGGCAGAAAAAGAGATCATGCCATTCAATTATTTCAGCTATAGTACTTTACTGAAGTCTTGTTTTCATATTGTTTCATATGCGTGAATTACTTTAATTTAGAGCTCACCTTTGTAAGAATTGCGAAAGACATCTTAAGTTTCCTCCTTATATCAAAATAATAAAAAAATTATGCATGAATTACTATGCAAATAAGAATATATGAGTTCCGTTAGATATTTGTAAATCTAATTTCGTGATGAATTAAGGTTGTGTATTACTTGGAATATTTCAAGTTTTCAACGTTTTTTTTTTTTTGGTTTTCTAACATATTGTAGTTTCAACCTATCAATTTGGAAATATTTCATTTAGGGAAAAAGCCACAAAGTATACATTTTACTCCCTGAAATCTAATTTTACATGATTTCGTAAGCCTTTTTGAATAAGTACAAATTATTTATGGAATTTGGCGCCTACTTGCGTCACCTAACAACTTACACACTTATCTTCATGAGGAGGTAGCTTAATCCAATAGGAGAAGGCGCTACGGTAGCCTAAACAAGGAGGAATAAACTTCCATATATTCTATGTCGCTACAAATCCCAATGTTTTTGATGGATGCTTTTTGTTTTGGACAACCACTCCTAAATTCTACCTATCATTTTGCAGCATGTGATAAATCACTAAAAGATCTAGTGTAGGAATCCCTCCAATTAGATTTATAGCTAAAAGATCAACCAATAACAAGATAAAGCGAAAACGATGGAAGGTGTGCTGACTGAAAAATGTCAAAAGTTATGTAGGAGCTTCTTTTGCTTTCTTGTGTTCTTTTCTTAATTTTATTGTTGTAGGAAAATTAATCCTCTATGTATTATTTAACAATGTTAGAGTAAGATGCAAAATCCTATTTTCTAAAATGATTATGAGTTTTTATACTTGTTGAATTGGAAGTCTTTATCCAAGTTTCTTTCTTCTAAGCAAGGAGTGAATTTAAATACAAAACCTTAAATTAAGTATGTGATTCCTAGTTTAGGTTAATTAGTGAATGAACTTAATACAACCCATCCTCAAAACCTTCCTAAATCTATAATTTAAGGTGGTTGAATCCCTAAACTTGATTTAGAACACTTAGAAAATCATAAGTGAGTGAATCATAAGTGAGTGAAGCTTGTGAGAACCTCAATTAAACCCATAACTTGTTATTGTTCACTTAATTCCTCTATCGGAACATAATCGCAATAGTTTAACTTTTACATAATTCACGTGATATACTTTTACTTTGATTTTTTTACCAATATATAAAACAAATGTTAATCTATTGATATCTAACATGTTTAATTTGTCTCTTTGTATATCTTTCAAATATCAACCTTTTACAATTCTTATAGAAAGTATACAAGAGGGATCTAATTTGTACATTCTGATTATTTACTTTTTTTTAGAATCGAGGGAGTATATTAAAGTTAAACACTTTTCTATAAACTCTCTGTTTTTTGTAAAGATCTATAAACTCATCCATATACTACATGGCACCTTAGCACTGCCCACTAAACTAGGGATCATTGGGCCTGTAGCTCTTGAAGTGTTTAACAATAAATAGTTAAATTGATGTGTATGTAATAGAATCCCAATCATGTTGGAGCCCAACATATGCTTGTGTCAAAATTCAGTTTGTGGACTTGACCCAAAACGAGGTGATGAAATAATAAAAAAAAAAGAAAGCCAGAAGAGAGGGAAAAAATATTAGAAAAACACATTATAATATCTCATTTGTTTCATACTAGTTTATTATTAGTTTTTTCTAAAATCAAACTTTATAAACTTTGACAACGCATAAACACATGAGGTAGAGATATGTGTTGAACACTATTCAGATTGCAAATGCAAAGTCTACTAGGAATGGAGAGGGTAGTTCGTTTTTATTGCACCTCTATTGTCAAAATTGTCGAAAAATATTATTTTACAATCGTGAGACAATGCCAAAGCATAACACTATACATATAACAATTAGCAATAATTATTAAGTCAATTAGTTATTAGAATCTTCTCAATGTGATTTTTTGTAATATCAACTTTTTATAATCTTTTACTTATTGATAACTATCAATATTAATATTTAAAATAATGCATCTAACAAACGAGAGAGCATAAAGTGTGTGACTCCAAACAAATGAAGTTTTTTCTTACTACTAAGAAATTTAAGATATAGAATATCAAAAAATACGTGTTAAACACCGTGTAAAGAAAACTTATACTTCCTCCGTATCAAAATGATTGCAACAAGTCATTTTGCACGTATTTTGAGGAAGAGATTTAATGGTATGAAGGAGCTTATTAGGCAAAATAATTTTAATACTACTAAGAATGAGATTATAGGTTACTGGTCTTTGAAATTATTTTGACTTTGAATCTCTTTCTCAAAATGCGTGTAAAATAACTTGTTACAATTTTTGCGATAGTGAGGAAGTATTTGAAGATGGAGGGAGTATCAATTAATTTTGGTTCAGTTCAACAAATAACGAGTTCAATAAACCTGAAAATGGCGGCAATGGCACGAATTCTACCATGGATGACGATTCCTGCAACTCCATCATCAATGGTTTTCCGGTATCAAACTCACTTCTCCAACTCCATCTTCACTTCCATCTCCTCTTTCTCTCCCTTCCGCCATCACAAATACGACATCGTTTCATTCTGCTCCGATTCTCACATCACTTCCTCCGATTCCGATACTCCCGATATCACCCTTCCTCAACCCCTTAAGCAGGTATCTCTCTCTATTTCTCTCTCCTTTGACCAGTTCCTTGACTTAGGTCAAATGTGAAAATTGCTGTATTTCTCTATGTTGATTTGTTAATTTGAATTGGCACAATTAGACACAATGCAATATTTTAGGGTTGAATTTTGGACTGTTAATGCAGGGGAATTTGAAGCCAGGACTGTATTTAGTAGGGACTCCTATTGGTAATCTTGAAGATATTACATTGCGGTATTCGATTTCTACCTCGAATTTTTTTCGAGCTGTTCGATTTATGTTGTTCTTTTGTTTTAGTGCTTAATTTTGTTAATCAACTTCAATTGATGCATTCGTTTCACATTTAGGCTCTATTCTTTTGGACTGAATGGAGAGTTGAAATGACATAGACTGAAACAAATGAAGCTGAATTGAACTGAACTGAAATTAACTGAAATTAATTGTAATTAATCCTGTCCAAAAGAATAAGACTTGAAACTTTGTTGAAGCGTCACTTTTTTTTGCATTTAGTATATAATTAGCTATGGTTTTCAACAAGTGATCTATCAAGTAAGCAAATAGGACTAAGTGAATTGATATTACTAGCTAAATGTTGAAGCCAAGGCTATTAAATTGGGATTCTACCTTGAATCATAGAGTGGTTTTAGAATCAGATCATAAAATCGAATTGTAGAATCGTATGCAGTGCCGTTCCTGACATTCCGGAGGCCCTAGGCAAAATAATAAAATGGTGCCCCAGCTAAAAAAAATTTGAACCGTGATTTCTGGTTAAACACTTAGAAATATTATGTAGAATAATATGCTTTATTACATCAAGTCAACAATGTCTTTTCTAACTAGACTCGGATACAAAAGATTAGCTTCTCATCTAAACTCCAATGCTCCACGCTGTCAATCCAAAAATCTTCTCCCCTTGTAAGCTGCTCATCACTTATCACCTACAAATAAAGCCAAGAAAATCATAAAAATCGCTTTCGACGAGCATTTCGAAATGCAAAATCGTTAATGATAACATCAACATCAATGTTTTCTAGTAAATCCTTCTCAATTGATAAAATTGCCAAACCATTCAACCTTTCTTGAGACATTGATGATCTCAAGTAGGTTTTTATCAACTTTAGCTTTGAAAAGCTTCTTTCAGCTGATGCCATGGTTACAGGCATAGTGAAAAAAATTCTATAAGCAATTGAGGTGTTTGGATAACAATCTGCGGACTTTATGAACTTAAGAATTTCAATGGCTGACATTGTCTCATTTGGTAAAGTCATTTGCAACACTTTTAATTCGGTGTAAAAATCATTTAAATCAACATCCGATGAAGCACCATTAGAAAATGTAGCGTGAAATTTAGCACAACATTCTTGCAACTCCTTAGCATCCAAAGCCTTCAACCTATTTGAATCAAACAAAAATCCAAAAATATTTTCAAATATCTTTAGTTGCTCAAATCTACTTTTTAAAGAAGTAATTGCCATGTCTACAACAACCAAAAAGTAATGAACTCTAAACGACTCGTTAGCAGACTGAATTTCTTCATCCTCGTCATCATTCTCATCAAATTGTTTTCTTCTAATAATACGACGCTTTGAAGGATGACTTGGCTCAACGCCCATTTCAAGTGCAATACTTTTAGCAATATCCATACTAGAGGTAAAGCCTTCATCTCTATACTTCTCAAAATATGTCAAAACACCTTCTACTTGCTTTACGCTAGTGTCAATGCAAATAGACTTGGATTGCAATTTCTTACTGACCATATTCACAGCAAATAAGATATCATACCAAATCACCATACCATGAAGAAACTCAAATTTATTAAGTGCATTAGACAAACTCTTGGCTTCACTCTTTGACTTTGCATCCTCACATGATTCATACAACTTCAACAAAGCCTTTTTTATTTTGAGAGTTTGAAATCTAATAGCACTAACACTCTTAATCCTACTCTCCCAACGAGTATTACATAAAGACTTCACAGTTAACTCGGGAACATTGTCAAGCAAAACTTTCCATCTTTTTGTAGAGCTCGAAAATAATGAATATATGCGTTGAATAATGCCAAAAAATGAGATAGCTTTAACACAAGAATGTGCCATATCACTCACTGTGAGATTCAAACTATGACAAGCACAAGGCATATACAATGCTCTCGAATTTATTTCAAGAAATCTATTTTGAACTCCTTGGTGTTTTCCTTTCATATTGGACCCATTATCATAACCTTGACCCCTCACATCATCAACATTAAGATCAAGAGATTTTAAAACATCTTGTAACACATTAAAAAGACCCAATCCATATGTGTCATCAACAATCAAAAACTCTAAAAAGTACTCTTCAATTTTTATCTTTTCATTTGACATATTCACACATCGTACTATTAGAGTCATTTGTTCTTGATGACTAATATCAGGGGTACAATCAAGAATAATAGAAAAGTATTTAGACTTTTTGATGATCTTAATGATAGAACTTTTCACATTATCGGCCAAAAGCAAAATCAACTCATTTTGAATTTTATGCCCAAGATAATGATAATGAATTTCACGATTCCGAACACGACTAACATGATCTTGCATTATAACATCGAATTCAGCTATCATTTCAATCAACCCTAGGAAATTACCATTGCTATCTTGATAGAGTTTATCATTAGTTCCTCGAAAAGCCAAGTTATGTTTAGCCAAACATTTCACAGCAGCAAATATTCTAAACAAAACATGTCTCCAACGTTCTTTCTCTTTCTGAATCTGTTCTTGTAAGTTTTTGTCGATGGTTTGATTTTTATCCAATCGCACTCTCAGTTCATTCCAAGAATTCATATTAGTCATGTGCTCAACACTATCTTCATGTTTTTTGAGCCTCTCTCTAATATGTCTCCAATCACGTAAACCATCATTAGCTAACAAACTTCGATAGCCAACAGATTTAAACAATTTACAGCAAAAACAAAACACTTTATCGATATCTTTCGAGTACACTAACCATTTTCTATCCGCAATCTCACCATTACTTAAATCTCTAGAAAAATAGGAATAGGAAAAATGCCTATTATCATCATTCATGGGAAAAACAAGATTATCTTCTCTTATAGGCCCCTTTTCAATTAAAATATCCTTTGCATTATTACTAAGACTCTCCCAATTCTTAGGATCATAAATATCAATGTCAATATTTTCATTGTTGGGAGCATTATACGCATCATTAGGATCATTTGCATCATCAATGTCATCATTCTCATTAACATCATTGTGCAAATCTTGATTCTCATTGACATCATCATCCAAATTGTCATTCCCCCTAACATCATCAGCCACATTTTCATCCTCTCTGACATCATTAGGAACATTTTCATTATCATTGACATTATTGTCCGCATTTTCATCCTCGTTTAACTTTTCAGGAACAGTTTCTACTCTAACTAAAAATTTATTAAGAGCTCCTTGTTGTGATTTTTTCATCTCTTCATCACGTTTTTTCTTGTTTCTTTTTTGAAACCCAGATAATTGCCTTCTGGAAAAAGATTATAAAAAAATCAAGCAATATAAGAAAAGAGCAATTACACCTGATCAGAAGATCAAAGTTCAGTTGGTGCTTTCACGTTTGCAGATATCTTCATTCCAAAAAGCTTTATCAAAAATTCCGATACTCTGTAACAACATATAATATGAAAAAAAATGAAATAAAAATTTTAAAAAGCATAAGAAAATGCATAAACTACGAATTAATTCGAGATATTAATTTACCTTGAAATCTTGAATCACTTGGAAATCTGATTCGATTATTCTGAGTTCACTAAGAATGACCGCATCCAAGACCGAATCAGACAAATTTCAAGCTGCGATGAGTTGATTCAAGTGGTTTTTTCTGAAATTGGAATTTCTTCAAGAGATTGATGCTCAATTGAATTGGATTTGAGGCCCTATTTAAAGTGTTAATAGAAATTCTTCCCGTTGCCATAAATTTGGGAAAATAGACAAAGATAGTTCTTGACTCTTCGTTTTGGGGAGGAAATTGATATTTTCCATATGAAATAATGGTGGAATCAATTGGAATATGGGAAAAATTGAATGAGATTTGGGTAATTTCAGAATAGGGAGATGGAAGGTCATGGAAATAATGGAGGAAATAACTTTCTCTTTCTTCCGTGAGTTCCGTCCTTTATCACGCTTGCATTTGCTGTTTGCTTTATTTGTTTTTTTTTTTAATTCTAATTTTCTTTAACTTGAATTTTATTTTGGGGCCCTTTTACATTTTGGGCCCTAGGCCACGGCACTTCATGCCAACCCTATCCGGGCCTGATCGTATGATCTAGATATTGCTCATTCAATAAGTTTAAAATGACTAATAATTGAACAAAATAGTATTTTAGCCATTAGATAGGCGATATTGACCATATATATATTAAACCTTTGGTAGCTTGAATTAATTTGATTTATATGTATGGGGTTTTAGCTAATACACAAGAATCGTGAATCAAATCGTATGACTATGTTTGAATCATATAATCGTAAGATTCTATGATTTGAATCGGGATTTTGATAACTATGGTTGAAACTAACTGATCATGTTTTAATAATGTTCAATCAGTTTGTTTTTGTTAAATTGATTATGACACTAGAATCAGAAATAGTTTCTTGTCATGACTAAGGTTATTTCTTGCATCCTGGAGTTTGACTGTTGTCATTTTGGTTCTAGTGCTCTACGGGTATTGAAATCAGCTGATGTGATACTTTCCGAGGACACTCGACATTCAGGAAAGTTGCTTCAGTATTACGGAATTAAAACGCCGCTTGTATGTATATTGAAAATTTTGTATTGGCTGCCTCAGTATTGCTGGTCGATTTCATTGTGATTGGAGCTTCTTTTTATTTCCAGATGAGCTATCACAAGTTTAACGAGTTTCAGAGAGGAACAACAGTTTTGAAACGTTTACAGCAGGGTGAAATCATTGCTCTGATTAGTGATGCTGGGATGCCTGGCATTAGTGATCCTGGAACAGAATTGGTTAGTTGATATGTCCTTATCTTCATTTATGATCTACAACAACAACAACTAAGCCTTATTCCCAAATAGATTTGGGGTCGGCTAACATGAATCGTCAACTGAAACCGTTGCCAAAGGAGATGGCATCTTCATTTATGATCTAAGCCTAGTTTTTCCTATTGCTGTTTATAAATGACAGCAAACCACTGAACATTTTTCTCCTGGAGTTTGGAGGGGTAGTTTTTAAATTTTGCTGCCCCTTTAATTTTATGCCTAATCAGTTATACTGTCTTTAGGCCACTATTCATATAGGAGATCTTTAATTCAAAGAGGAGACCAGGAGAGGGGGAGAATTTGTGGTGAATTTACATGGTTTATGATATCTATTGTGAATTGTGTTGTATCCTGCAAAATTGAGTCTTCTACTTTTAGCTTCCTATTGATCCGTTAAGGGAGCACTTTTATTCACAATGTTCTCCTGTTGGCTATTTGATTGTCTAACCACTTACAGTTTTATACTGTTATCTCATATATTTCTTTTTGTTCCATTGGGTGTTTATGCTTGACCAGTGATTGTGCTTAGCATTTCTCATGCTTTTATTTTTTTCCTCTTGAGATTTAGTTCTCCCTTGCTCACAACTCAGAAGTAGCTTGCTTCCAGCTCTGATTTCTGAATCAAGACTCTGTTTGATGTGTAGTTGGTCCTTAGCAATGGATCTATTGTGGTTAGTTACATTGAGGAATTATCATGAACTGTTATTCATGCAACTAATGCTATTTGTAATTGTCTACAGGTGAAGCTGTGTGTTGAAGAAAAAATTATTGTAGTTCCCATCCCTGGACCTTCAGCTGTGGTTGCTGCTCTTTCTGCCTCGGGTTTGCCAACTGATGACTTCACCTTTGGTAATATGCATACTATTAGGAGTATATATCTCTTTGTAAGTTTGTAGTTGGCTGGCTTCTTGATCCTCCGTTTCTTCTGTTGATTTAGTTGGATTTCTTCCTAAGCATGCTGGGTCTAGGAAAGAGAGACTCTTGTTCTGTTCCAATCAGAGTGCTACTCAGATTTTCTTTGTTCCTCCACACAAGCTAATTCAGTTTCTGGAAGAAGCTTCTTTAGTTTTTGGTGAATCAAGGTAAATTTCTAGTCAATAGAATTATTGGATATGATATCTAAAATATGTAGCAAAGGCTGGTCTGCTCTCTAGATTGTATTGTGGTCAGAAAACTTCTTGGCTATTGTGTCAGTGTTTTTTTTCCTTCTCAATACTTGTTCTTGCAGGGCTTTAGGATGCATAATAAGGTCATGCTTACCTCTGGTTGATCTTGTTAAGATCATAGTTTTTTTTTTGAAATAGGAATTCATTCATTGATTTGAAATCATACGACATCTACAGTAGAAGCCAAAACTAGCAAATACATATTAAACTGAAATAATTAAATTTCTATCATAGCAAAACCATGATCATTGAAGAGATTTAACGCTTCTGAAAACCTCATCTCTCATATCGCTGTTTGTTGCAACCTTCTATAATGGGGTTTATCGATTTGTTCTAGTTTTGAAGTAGAACCGAATTGAAATCAACTGATTGTAAAGGAAGGATTGACACCTGTTGCAATCTTACCCAAAATCCAATCAACAAAGGAACCTTTAGAATCACACAAATAACGAAAAACAAAGTCCCCAAACTCTCACATGGAGAGAGATAAATCACTATATATTTATGGGTAGATATAACCCAATAGATGGTTAGAAAAACTCTCCACTAGAGAGAGATTAAATTTTATTAGCAACAATAACATTGAATTAATTACGCAAAAGCAAAAAGAGGCTTACCACCGCCCATAAGGGTGGCGGTAGCCCTAGATCAAAACCAGGGTTTTGTGGGAGAGAAGAGAGAAAAAAAAAGTAGGAGGCGGCAGTTGTGCATTCTACGATTACGAATAGTTAAGAAATAAGATCACTGTCTATACGAGTAGGATTTGGTACACCAACACCGGCACACCCATTGCTCTCCTTAATACTAGAATCTAAAAATGAACAACCTAAAAATAAAATCAAAAGTAAATCTTTGAAAACCTACAAAGTAAAATGTTGAAGTTTATAAATGAACAAATTAGACTTAAAAATGAAAAAACTTTATCCCGCTGTATTCGTACGCAGGTTGTATGCCAAGTTTTGCAACTTCTGGCCATCTGGGTGATGTGGCCATCTTCCTTTAGATTGTTGACACACGCATATCTATCTCTAGTTGGTATAACATGAGATTTAAAGCTCTTGCTTGGCTAATATGTTATGTTTAATAATCTAAGAAGTTTTGTATTGATGACGGGAATCCTTGTCCTGACATGTGCACTCATTGGAAGTAATCAACCGTTCAAAAAGAGGGGGTTATGACCTGAATGTCCTCTTTTAAGCAAATTTTTAGTACAGAGTAACGTGAATCCAGTCTCCTCTAACCCCCTCCCCCTACCCAATAAAAGAGAATGGGATGCTGAACATCCAGAAATAAGAAGATAAAATAAATGAAATCTGTTTGAGACGTTTGATTCTGATTGTAGAGTGTGTACTGTTGCAGGAGATGTGTCATAGCTCGAGAAATGACCAAAATCCATGAAGAGGTATGCTTTCATTGAGGGCTTGATTGCTTAATGTATGAAGCTTAAGGTACATAGTGCATTGTTGCTGATGGTAAGATAGTTCTGCAAGATTCAGAAGATAATTAGAAAGAAATGATTGACAATGTGGGCCAAACTGATTAATTAATGTGTTTGAAAAGCTGTGACGTGTTAGAAACACTGTCTTAGAAGCAAAATTCTCCCCGACTACGGTGCAATCAGAAGTGATGTTGCCCCCAAGCTTTCACACAACTATTTCCATTAATATGCCCTTAGAATAAGGGAAAGTAGGAACTCATAATTATGCTCAGAACTAGAGAGGAAAGTCAGAGAAGAAGATTGCTTTCTCACTTTATCTTTGTGACAGCAAAATATTCTTTTTTAAAGCCAAAAGAAAAACTAAACTGTAGAGTTATTTTAGGAGAGAACCCTGCCACAATAAAAACAGAATAATAAACCATAAAAACCCTCTGCTTTTAAGAAGGATAGTCAGTTGTGGGGCGTGAAATAAGGAATTGATACATCACATCTATGATCTATCTATCTATCTATATATATATATATATTAAAAAGCGTAGGCAAGAGTTGCAATCCGTCACGTGTCACCATCCCTCTTTCAGTAGAATTCTCTCTATGCCATCCTCATTTTTTTTAAAAAGTTTGTCAATGTGAAGATTCGAACCCACAACCTCAAGTATGGAAGAGAGAGCTCCAACCATTCCTCCATCCCCTTCTATTGCTTCTTTTATCAAAATTTATGATGATATAGGAAACCAAGGGTTAAATCATGAATTTTGAAATTTATTTTTCAAATGATTGTTTTGTAATTTGTAATGACATTTTTCCACGCTAAAAGATATAGTGGTTGTTTTTAACTACTAGTAAATTGCAACAAATTAAAACTTCGGGGCATCGCTATATAGAGTATGTATCCATATTCCATACTAATCTTGAGGATGGATTTTGGTCTTTCTTGATTAAGTCTCTGACAGCCATGAGCCTTGCAGTTTTGGCACGGCACCTTGCACGAAGCTAAGGAGGCATTTTTATCTCGGAAACCGCGGGGAGAAATGACTCTTCTAATAGAGGGAAAGGCCGAATGCATTGATGAAGTTCCGCAGGATTCTCAGATTGAGGATGAACTCAAGGAGCTCATAACCAGTGGGCATAGTCTGTCTATGGTAATGGCCATTGTTTGTTCCTTGTCTTCCACGTGTATGTGTACTTTGAAATGCATAATGCCTGTAATAGTATGCATTTAGAAAGTCCGTTGATCTAGGGAGTTCAGAAAGATAGAGTCATCATTAAAGGTGGCAACGGGTGGGAGTCCTCTAGGTCCAACTTCAACCCGGTTATAATCGGACCTTTGATTTTGCCCTGTGTCTGAGTCCCATGGATGGATTCCCCTACTTCGAGTCTGGAACCAGTTGGACCCCATATACTCCAGCTCCGAGTCCGGGTCCCAAAATTCCACATATTCCAAAATGCAAGATTTTTTTATAAAACAAATGAAATGTACCAACATTCAACTCCAGCAAGATGAATTGAAGCACAAAATTTCATATTCGTTTTCCTCCTATGAATTCAAGAACAAGAATCTTAAATTACAAATATTATTTGATGAATCAAAAATATAAAAAATAGAAAAACCAGAAACCATTCAGATCTAATCACTCCGCACTCACCATTTAGTTCAAAAAGATTAAGAAGAAAAATTACGTTCATCCTGCTTCTGCTCTCTTAGGTCAGACGTCACTAGTGCAGGATATTGCTTCAGTGCAAACTGTGCAATCCTCTATATGCAGCCTTATTTTTATAAAAAGAAGTTTCTAACATTTGTTTTGCTGTTCTTGTTGATATCTCCTCCACTAACCTTGCAACTGTTTTAATGTTTTCTTCTTGCATCTTTCCAAAAGAATTATTCTTAGACAATCTTATTCTTTATTGAACTTATGTTTGTTGGAGGATTCTTCTCCTATCTATTATATGTATTTGTATGCCTTTGTTTAGTTGATGCAATGTGTTAAGACCTATGGTTGCATCAATTGCTTATTGTTGTCAATTCTTTATATGATTGATGTAGGCTGTCAAACTGGTTGCGGAAGGAACATCAAGGAAGAAGAAGGAAGTTTATTCACTCGCATTAAGAAAATTTGGGAAGCAGCCAGTGGGAGAGGAGTGAAATGGCAGCAAGTCATGGTACTTTTTTAGTATTTTGTCTTTAGCTAAAGTATAGGTTGCCCCTCTACTCGTTCGCCTGTATCTTAGGTATTCTGAACTTGTTGAGATGTTGCTCAGTACAGGAAAAGCAGAAATCATCCTCTTTGTTATTTGTCTGTCAACGACACTTTTCAAGCCCTTGGAGGTATAGAGGTATGAATTATGACCCCTTGTTATAACTTTTACATGCTTATAATGTTTTTAGTATTTAAATAACGATCTCACACGAGATCAAAAGGGAACCTGCGCAATTGAACTTTATGATTGTCATGCTTTACTGCTATGGTTCAGTTCAATGTTGTTTGGATTTGCATGAATTGATTAGCTGCGCAACCCAACATTTTGCCCCAAGATGAAATTATGTAAAACACCTTTTGGAAACTGAAACGCTAGATTTAGACTGCTGTTAAACATGGAGGAAACCAAGTTCAGGTCTGCTATATCTTGATTTGTGAACCAGGCATTGTTTAGTAGTTAGTTTTTTTCTTTTCTATCTCTAATGTAAGCTCTAATTTTTGTTGATTTTGTGGTTACCTGGCATACTTCTGTCCTGTACACAGAAGCTGTAGAATATTTACTTGACAAGGCATTTATATTTTTTTTTAACTGTTGAAATCCTTTATTTTCTTCTCACCTTTCATTTCTAAATTTGTCATCCAGCTTCTACAAAATAAACATTATAGTAACTCTGACACCAAGTCTTAACTTTCAATTTGTTTTGTCACAAAAATTTTAGAAAGAGAGAAATAATAGAGAGAGATACTAGATAAGAAAGGTTGGAACACTGTATTGCCAATCAAGGGAGAATACTCTTTCTCCCACCCATTCTACGTCTTTGAAGTCTGTGCAATCATTAGTCCCCAAAATTCTCCAATCTACTTCACCTTCAGGGGCATCTCAAATAAGACAATCCCCCCTATTTCATCACCTGTTAATGCAATAATTCGCTAACGTCTGATCCAGATTTGTTTCATCTTAGTTAGCCAGAGAGATTGAGCCTGATCTTGCAACCAGTTTAAAAATCTTCAAAAATTTGAGGAGTTTCTGTAAGAACTAGGAACCAAAATGAGTAACACGGGTCTCGGCTCTCTCATACCTTCGTGAGCATGACGATTGAAATTGAAAACCGTCTATGATCGCCCATTGCCCCCTTCACCAGCATCGGAAAATAACTGATACATAAGCAGGCCCCTAGAGTGCTTCCTCTGCCCGCCAAATGATTTCCTTTAAAGAACTAAATCGGTAAAGTCTCGAGCTCACCATGTCAATGTATACTCAGGTGACAAACTTCTGCTCCTTGCCTGTTGGATGTAGATAACACAACTTTAATGGACCACGTGAATCTGCGTGTTCTTCATCTGTCAAAATCTGTTATCTTTCTTGCATCTGCTAAAACAAAGTCACCATGTAACAGTCTATCTTAAAGAATGAAACTGGCTACTTCAGTCCAGTCCTCCCAGAACTGAACACATCCTTGACTGTGACAGGGGCCATATGCTGAAGTGATCAACAGGGTTTCCTGCCCCGTCATTTTAGATTATCAAGACAGGGAAAGATCCCAAGATAATCCCCCACCCCCTGCAACAAATTTATCACCCACCAAAGATATCCCTTAAAGCACCTATTGTTGGAGAGAAGCATCGGGTTTTGAATTTATTTTCCTAAAAGCCTTTATGTACATAGGATCAAGCTATGTTCTTTTCACCAGAGAAAAAAGCTTCAGATAAGTTCCATTAAGTTAAGATTAGGTCAGATATGTTCCAATACATTTAGATAACCTCTAACAAGGGTTACCCAAATTCACCACTACAATTAGTAGTGATAATTTCAGCTCATTTAAGATACTTCTACTTTATCTAAAATAATAATTAAGGTGATTTGTTTGAATTTTTTGAGATCCGAATATTTGTGATCTGATTTGATTTGATCATATTATGAACTTTGACAGTATACTTACGCTGAAATATAAGGCGATACATCATCATATGGTGTGGAGTCTTCCCAAATTCTGAATGTGTAGTGTTTTCAAAATATTACAATCTGGTAGATTTTCTTTGTAAGTTGGCCTTAACGAATACCTTTATATCAATCAGGCCAAAATTTAGAAAATATCAGAATACCAAATCAGACCAGAAACATTTGGAGTAGTTTTTGGACCTTAATTTGTTCATGATCTTTCTATTATCAGAAACGTATCCCTTTACCCCTAAATTTTCCCAATGGTTGACCTAGAGTACTCTGTACATGGTTATATTTTACTAAGAATAAATGATCCAGCTAAGGTTTGGCTAGAATTATTCCGTGGAAAGTACAGCTACCACTCTCTGTTTCTCAGTCTCTCTACAATTCTTCCTGGGAATTCACAGGTTATTGTTTGCTTATAACTCTAGGTTTATATGGATGATATGCTGTTTTTATATAGAAATGAAAATGTCTAGCAGGACATGGACTGCTTTATGGATATGAATTGTGAGAAGAAGAGTTTAGAGGGGAAATTCTGGAAATAACCTATTACTATGGGACCAGGGATTAATGAGGACAATGAGTTTGGGACTGATTTGAGGCGGAGTTAGGGATTTGAAAGACGGTAATATAGAGGAAACCAACAAATCTAGGGACTAGAGAATCACACAGGTATAATAAATTTCAGTATCAGGAGGACTTGGATAGTAGGATGCAAAGAACCTATTCTTGTGAGAATAGGAAGTGAGGGAACGAGTTTTGTGAACAGGAAGTTTGAAGGGTAAATAAAATGATGGGAACCTTTAAATGGGGATTAAGAAGACGAAAAAAATATAAAGAGATATTTGTGAGTGAATTTCTTTATTTAGTACTAGAAAATCACATATCTGGGTGATGGAAATGTAATGGATGTGTCTCCTCTTTGAATTTTAGAGTGTCTTATGAGGTCACTTCTAAATATTCCTACAGAAAGGAGACTATGGCTTCTGCTGTAAAAGAATTCTTCTGTATTTGAGTAATGCTAAACTTTCACCCATAGTCTTGTGTTTCGGTCACTTCTTAGGGAAGTTGTGTATATTGGAGCATTAGTGGTAATGCGAGACTTCAATAATGTAGGGAGCTCATTTCTTCCTGGATAATGGGTCCTTAATTTCAGGAGAAAGTCCCATTCAGTGTGGGATAGAACGAAATGAAAACAACCCTCTTCCATACTTCTTCATCAAAGGGTTACTTTTGGAAATGGAAGTTTTTTTCCACCTAGCAGAATTTCGGGTTACTTTGGGAAATGATTTTTTTTTCCACCGAGCAGAATTTGCAAAAGTATAGGCTCACCAAGAAGAATTTCCCATAATAAGCTATTATCAGTATTTTCTCCCTGCACTTTTATAAATAGATCCTATTATGATTAGACCTCGGGACGAATTATCTGTAACAAACTCCAAAAAAATTGAACATGAATAAGCTTCACCCCTGTCTCTAAATTATAGGGTGTGTGTGATTGGGGATCATTTTTAAAAGTTTTGAGTTGAAATATCATACCCTTGTCAATCTAAGTATCATATGGGCAAATTGGAAATTCAACATTTTGAATTTGGAAAGGCTGTAATTTAGGGATGGTGGGAGTAACAATATGCATAAGCTGAACCATATAAAGAGATTGGACTACGAAAGACCATTACAGAATAACAGGCCACATATAATGTCGAGGACAGAGCTCGCTAACTTGATTTGATTTATCAAAAATTTGTTGAGCCTTGATGTTGGTCCCGGACTCTTCTCGCTTACTTTGGTTTGAGGTGCAAGTAGTAGGAAAAGGGAATTGTCTATTGATGGCCCTGCAGCCCAACTGGAGCTTCACGTGTAGGTTTCTGCATGGTTGTCGCATCAACTACGTGGAAACATGGAGAAATGAAGTAGAGGCACTGATGTACTTAAAATCTGAGAGAGGAATGTGTGGTGATGTGTTAAGTGACATTAACATTGAGATAATTACAGGTCCTATAGGTGCCCATCTAAAGCCTAGAAATCCCTCAATTCTATTCTTGGGGTGATAGGAATTAACTCGGAATCAACATAAATACATAATAGGGAGGTAGTTCAGTCAAGTTGGTGTTGGTTAAGACAGGATAGAAGTAATTGTCATTTGGTAGTGATCTGAAAAATGATCAGGAAACTTCCGTTTTCCACTGTCTTTGACTCCTGAGTTTCTCAAACAAGTGTTTGACTTATGAGGACTCGTGACTGTCAGACATGGTTACATGTACAGGGACGTGTTTGAAGTACCTATTGTGATCGTTTTAGAGTGCTCTTAACTGCATAGGAAACTTGCTCTCAAACCAGTATTATGAGGACTCAGATATAACTGTCAGACATGGTTACATGTATGGGTTTTAAACTCGGTTATTTCATGAACAATTTGCATATTTTTGCATACCCATGTCACTTTGTTATGACTCTGGTACTTGTGGTGAAATGTGAAAGTCCAACTCCCAAGAACAGTCTTGACTACCTCTATTGTCGTGTGATCTGTTTTTATCTGTTGATAATAGGCTTTGATAGCAGTGCTCTTCACTTGAAGACATGTAAGTCTGAAACTGAAATTCAAGGTTCATGGAAACCGTCACTCCTAATGGATTGATGAAAGGCTCTGTTGTATTTGCTAAATGGAGTATGAACTATTTTTCTTTATGTTAATTTAGCTGAATGAAACTTACCGCTACTTGATGGATTATTTCATCTACTAGTTAATGGTAAATTCTGAGTTTGCTGACTCATGTAAGCTTAATGTCTTAATCTTACTAAAACTTATTCGGAGGCTCATTTGCTTTCTTCTTTTCAATGACCACATGAAACGTCGAGAATCTAATCTTGTTAAGTAAACAAATGGTTTGATCTTGCAGCCTTTGCAGGTACTTCTCTGCAATACAGAATTACAGTTAGGTCCTTGGATATTGCTATTTCAGGAATGCAAATCAATTTAGGATTCTATCCTAACGCCACCAAAAGAGGCCCTCAAATCGGCCCTTTGGATTTGGCGGTTGGAACTGTGATATCTTTTGGAAAAGCTCGTCATGTGCCGTGAAGATTTTGCTGCTGATCCAATCCAAATCCTGGTTGGTGCGAAGGTTATACAGGTAATCTTCTCTTGAAGATATCACTGTCATAACAGTGCATGGTAAAATAGCGTTTGCTTGACATGTAAGAGTGTAATTTCTGAAATTAAGACTACAGACTTGAAGGCCGATTCTAATATCTGAGGGATATACATGATTGTTTTGTTTACGGCTCGGGCGATTTTGATTTTTTGGGAGGGTAGCTAAGCAATTAGAGCCATTGATTACGCAGTTTTCCTGGTTGCATTTGTAGAGTGGGCCCTTTGTATGAATAATTGATGAGAAGAGGAGTGTAGTAATTGGAGCCATTTTGTACGACTAATGTTTCCTTTTATGGTTTGTGTTTCCACAATCTGGGAATGTTGTAGCGTGAACTATAATCTTGTTGGAGTTCATTTATGTGCAACTTTAGCCGTTACTATTTCCTTGGCATTTCATCAGAATGATGTAACAATGAGATTTAAAGAATATTTGATTGAGTTTGCCATTTGTCTCCTCTGATAGTATTAGTATACACCCCCATTTAGAACTCTGTAATGTGCTGTATTGTTTAAGCTTCTTTCTTGGGAAATTAGGTTTTGGTACAAGAAATTTGTGGAATTTAGAGAGGGTGGATTATCATTTATTAGGCTCTTTTGAGGGTCCCTCATTCTAATTCCTATACCATCAAGGCTTGTTTGTTTTGGGGATATAAGGGATAAGGATTTTGAGTCTCATTTTCCTCTTATTCCTTGTTTGTTTAAAGGGACTTGCTAATTTTGCTACGGTAGGTATGGGGATAAGGATAGAGATATTTTTGGTAATTATTCCACCAAAATTATACCGGGGGCGGCAGGTGTAAGGGTTGGGGTCTTGTGGGATAAGAAAGAGGTATCCCTTAATGAAATGAAAAGGGAAGGGAGATTAGGAAAAGTTAGTAAGGTTAATTAGATAATTTCGTTACTTGTTTCCAATCATTTTCCCAATCGATTCGAAACAATGGATTGTGACAAATAGATCACTGTCACCATTGTCAAATCCTTATTTCTATCTCAATTTTTATCACTATTCCTGTCTCTGTGACATATTTAACGCCTCTTTAGGATTTAACTTGTTAAGTTGGATTTATTGACATTGCATGAGGTGTTGCATGAGGTGTTGGTTAGTATCACCTTTTTCCTTCCTTTAAAATATTTCGTAACTTAAAGTAGTGAGAGCATACTCAGTAGAGACACTTCGTAGTGTAAAATGTCTTCGTCTATTACTCCTACTTATTAGGAGTATATCTGTATTGTACGACCCACAAGTCTCTTTGGAAATTATTAGCCCAAGTGTTGAACCGAACTTCATGAGTAAGAAATCCTTTCTTCCAAAGTATAATTGATCACAGTTTGCTCGTCTTATTCTCATTGGCATTTTCGTGCTCAAAAAATGTAAGAAAGCCTAAAAATCAAAGCCAGTTTTGGGGTGTGGCTAGCTCGACTCAAGTATCCTTTTATTTTCCTTTTTCTTATCATCGCTTAGTTCAGTAGGTTCGACGTAGCCCGATTTTCTTGGGTTTGAGCTAACTTTCCAGCTCGAAACATGGCCGAGTCTGATGAACTAACCTCCTTGATTATGCCGCTAAGGTCCTGCCTACTGAGTAGCTCTACTTTTGAAGTGGGATTTAATTTTTTTTTTAATAGAAGCTAAACATAACACTAGTTAGTCGACAATAATTATCTAGCACAGTGACTGGCTATGATGTAATCGTTGGAGTCCTGGAGACATGGTTAAACATGTTTGCAAGTTTGGCTTAGGCTCGTTTTTCATTTCTTATGAGCCTGTACTTATTCATGCTAATTGGGAGTGCTCGGTAGTTTTTTTTTTTTGGTAACGTGGAGGCAATATTATAAATAGAAAAGAGACAAACAGTTAGACTTTCTCTAGTTAAACGAGCTAGATCATAGGTTTCTTTATTAGAGTTTGAACCTTGACATACACAATTTCTAAGACAATAACACATACAGCTAAACATCTTCTTGCTCGGCTGGCTAGAGATATCCATCGAGGGGGATATAGTACTCTCTCTCTTCGTACATGCATGATATTTAGTTAGTTTGGAGTTGATACAAGGTTTTGGAGCGCATTAACTGCTCTTAGCGAAATCCAATTGTGTGGCTTTTAAGTCTCAAGGCACCCTCAATAACAAAAACAAAATAAAATTCTCAAAGTTGGAAAATAGTAGTGCATGGTCCAAAATAGATGACGACATGACGTGCTTAACTATGCAACTTAAGTGAACTATTCCACCATTTTATTTAAATAATATCTTAAAGTTTTTATTTATGTTGGCTTGTAAATTAAAAGGGAAAGTATTTGTTACTCGATTTGATTTTAATTAATAGTTTATCGTTCGGGATTATTATTGTTAGTATCTTGTTTTCGGTTTTATATATATTGAACTAAAAAGAATTTATGCTCGTAGTAATCATGTTTATTTTGAAAATTAATGTCCGTGTTCATTAAGGTATTCAAGAGAACCGTGTTTGTCATATATGTGATGGTAGTTCTATTTTTTAAAAGATTTCTTGTTTGTCCCAATCGATTACTCATAACTTTTGAGAAATTAAAAAACACCAAACATTACATTTTTATGTATAAACTTATAATGTTTATCGAAACATTGAGATAGTGTATATTTTAGGCTAACATAATGACTTAGACTTTAAGACAAATATAAAATTTATACATTACAGTTTGGTGTTAAAAATCAACAATATAATAACATTGGTAAACGATATTTTCTTCGATGTGATTGATTTAATATTGACCCAAAAATTGGGTGGTGGGAGGCTGCATGGATCATGAATTAGCTACAGTTGAATGTTTTTTTTTTGTATTTATTAAAAATATAAATGTTTTAAAATTATTGGTAAACAAGTTCATTATGATTGGAAGAGAAGATTTGTCAAAAACAGGTAGAAGAAGCTAACTAGCTAAGGTTGGGTGCAAATGATGATTACGTGTCAATTTCTGTTTGTTGCCTTCTAACCACCACCTATTTAATTAAATTAAATATATTTATATTAATAGACTTCTTCCAGATTGTCCAGGTTAGAAGTAATGTCCAAACAAATATTTTCCGTCCAAAAAATAAAAAAGAAAAGAAATTGTTGTTAAATTTTATATCACATGTTTTCTAGTTTCTATTACCATTCAAAATGCCTTCAAATTGATTGTTTTAGGTTCCTTGAGGGCGGCTACTTAATTCATTACAATGACTATTACTACAACAAATGTTGTTGCTACGTATGTTAATATGGGTTATATTTTAATATTTTGTTTTTTTTTGAATGAAATAGGAATATTGTCAATAATAAATTGATATATTACATTTACAACTTAGAGCCTTAGAGGTGATCATAAATTGGCACGGACTTTGCCAAAAAGTGACCTGTATAACATCATGACCCCTAATTGAGGTCGGTCGAACATCATCAAATGAGCATTTAGGAACATAGTTGTCCTCATACATCAACAAAAGTTTTTTGAGAGTAATGTTATCCTTACTTGTGCACCCTGGGAAACTTTTCGAGAGTTAGATTGAAGATGCAAGTTGTTGCCAAATCTTTTTAAAGCAGTTAGCATGAGGGTTTACTATTAGAGGGTCGACTCGATCTTGACAAAGTTTGGATCTTGGACCATTGATTGTTCCCATAGGCCACATGCCAAGATGAGTGTTTTCTACACATTTGTGGACGATCGACTCGACCCTAATTAGTGGTTGGGATGTTACAAATGGTATCAGAGCCATTCTCGACAATGGTAGTAATATATGAATTTAAGATCCTAAATCGATATCTTACTAATTCCGTAAGTGGGTGCATAATCTCCACGACTTTTTCAAAGAATTTAGTTGTATTATTCATACTAAACAGGTGCATATTTCTGTCATGGACTTATATATTAAGATACTACATTGTTAAGTGGACTAGGTACCTACTAGTATCGGAATTAATGACCTCTTAACATGTACTTAAATGATAACAATAATATGCACCAAAAGAACTTGTGTCTGTTTAATGGGGGCAATTATTGGTCCAAGATGCTCATTAGATGATTGTCGGCTTGAACCTGTGTAGGGGTCTAGGTGTTACAAATAAAATGAGAGCAAGCATGCGACAGTGTGCTCCGTTTGTGGGTCAACATACCAAGGCCAGCTATTTAGCAACTCAATATGGGAGGATTCTATTAGGTTAAATGTGAATGAATTGTCAAGCACAATTAGGTCATTACAGTCCTCAAGTGGGGGTGTTTAATACCCCCCATGATTACTTTAAAAAGATTTACTTGTCTCTACTATGCATACCAACACAACACATCTTCTTTCAAAGGAGCTCATATACTAGGATACTCCACGATTAAGCATGCTTGGCTGAGAATAATTTAGAATGGGTGACCTCATTGAAAATTTCCTATTATGCAAATAACTGAGGACATATTAAAATGCCGAATTAACTTGTATTAATAGATGTATATATGAGGATAGTTATTAGTTTTAGATGCGCATGTGGTGACTACACTCGACTAAGATATTACAATCTCATGTGGAGCTAAGGAGTCATGCAGGGTCTAACTCATGCTAAAATTTTGAGTCCAAAACTAAGAAAATCTAGCGAGGGTTTTGGACAATTGTCCACTTTTCGAATTTAAGGATAAACGAGGCTAAAAATAATGCCATGCCCAACTTTATTACCCAATATTCAAGTCTTTTTCGTTTCCAAAGAACGAAATTTTTTGCCAAAATCCGGATATCTAAGATGCCACAAGTGATCACCTTAGTTATAACTATAATCATACTAAAGGATAATCTAAAACATCAATGAAATTATTTCAGCAACCCAAAATTCTCCTCTGAATTCAATTTTCCGATCGGCGAACATCTACTAAAAGAAGGAAAGAGAATATCAACCTTTTGGTACCACTTCATATGCAATCGTCCAACTATAAAAGCGATTTGATGACTCAACAGTCAACATCTTAAATGCCTAAAATGATAGATTATTAAAATCTTACTTTTATCTTGATGTTCAATTGATTAAATTGACTTCTCAATTCAATCCTCTAAAGTAGATTGTCAAAACGATTCTTAAAGTGAGAGTAGAACTATCATATCGATGCAAAAGTTCCTCATATAAAGAAAGAGAGTTATTAGGAATAAACTAAAAACTAATAGAGATTTAACTTAAGGAGACAATAATAGTAACATATTTTGGGGCTTACTATTAGTATGGGAGGTTGGAGTTCGGCAAAGAGGGAGCGGAGGGACAACATAAGTACTAGGATGTATCTTAATACTTAAAAATAGTGTTGCGATGCTTGCATATTCGCTTTGATTATATGTTTTCTTATATATCAATGAGAATTTACTATTAATTTCCATGAATTTGATTAAGAAACTAATTTTCTATGAATTAGAATTTCATGGAAATTCCGACTTTCCACGTAAACGAAATGACCACTAAGAAAATGGAGAAATGATAGATCCTTAACGGTTAGATGTTACCAAAAATCTAACACAATTTTCAAATAAAGATAACATATTACCATGTAAAGACAATATATTATCATAAGAAAGACAATATATTACTATGAGAAAAACAATATATTTCCATGTAAAAATCATGTTAAATAAAAGGTTTTTTATTGTCTTGAGTTTACCCTTTTGCCCCTCATTTAATATGTAAAAAGACTATTTCATCCTTCATTCAATGTATAAAATAACTATTTTTACCTTTATTAGATATTTTAAAACATCTAACTGTTAGGCATCTATCAATTTTCAAAAAAATTGTTGTATTCCATTTGGTATACATGAGTCAATTCCCTACTGACCTTACATTAAAATCATGACACATCATTGATGATATCTTCAACATTCTTCCAGGAATTTAAGCACCTATGTATGTCCATCTGTACAACATCTTCCTTAATTCCTTGTTTCATGACCAAATATCTAAGGAGCTTATGACACTTCCTTATTTTGTCAGCCATCTATACCAACAACAATTGCATATAATATTACTAATTGTTGTATAATAATGGAGTTATAATACTACTACTACTAATAATATTAACATACACTTCATATTTCTCTCATCACATGTGAATATATCCATATGAAAGCGAAATATCAAAGCAAGTAAGCATGCAAATTATGAGAATGAAAGCAACTTTGCTTTAATATCTAATTAGCTATTATCTTATGTTTTGGACTGTTTAGTAGCACTATAAGTGGTAATTTTAATTTTAAAATATATATTGGTGTTTGTACTTTAAGATTAAGAAGTGTTTGTCTTAGTCACTTTTAGATCTTTAATGAAAAGTAAAGCAATTTGTAAGATTTTTCAATTATATAATTTTTCTTTTCACGTCGTACTAATGCAAAATCATTGTCCTATTGTCTACATGAGTGCATTACATTTATTTGCAATCTATTGAATTATAGATGTCGGCACATGATATGATATATGGTATTACAAAGATCTAGCTACAACAAAATGATTAGAGAGAGCAAACTTATTTGTTGGCATTATTCATTAATTTTTGATTGTATCTTTCTATTTTGTGTAGGTAGAATTGCTTACAACGAATTGTGTGTAAATGAGAATCAATCTCAAACATTAAACACTAGCTCGCTCAAGACTACGGGCCTGTTCTCTTCGGCTAATTCTAGCTGAACTGAACTGAACTGAACTTATTGGAGCTGAACTGAACTGAACTGAACTGAAGTGAACTTATTGGAGCTGAACTGAACTGAACTTATTGGAGCTGAACTGAACTGAACTGAACTTATTGGAGCTGAACTGAACTGAACTGAACTTATTGGAGCTGAACTGAACTGAACTGAACTTATTGGAGCTGAACTGAACTGAACTGAACTTATTGGAGCTGAACTGAACTGAACTGAACTTATTGGAGCTGAACTGAACTGAACTGAACTGAATTAAATTATAATAAGTATATGAATAATAAGTAAATAATAATTATTATGAATATTAAATAATCAGTAATAATAATTCTAAGTAATAATAATTATTATGAATATTAAATAATCAGTAATAATAATTAAATTAATAATTTAGAATAATATCAAATGAATAATGACAATATTATTTTGATGTTATTATGATAGTTATAAATAAATAAATAATAATAATAAATTAATTTTAAAAATAATAATTACTGATAATAATAATAATAATTTATAATAATTTATAATAATGAGTAATTACAATTATTAGTATTAATATATTAATACTTGATGATGATGATATAATATAATGCCTAAGAAGTAAATTAAAGTATTACCATTATAAAATAATTAGCTTAAAACATGGGTTGATGTGTGCTTCTAACCAAACCACGATTTGTGGTGGGTTGGTCTATGATAGAAATACACCAAACCGCCAAAGTATATTTAATATACAACGTAATGACAATGTTGTATTTTAAATAGTACTGCAGTATTATTAGCAACTTTGTAATTTTTTCATATCTTCTAGCTTTTTGTAGCTTATTTGTATGATGTAATAGTGAATTTTATTCAGTAAAATAAAGCAACAATTGCAAATTAGAATACTCGTATTGACATGAAATTTGGTTAAACCGTGCATCAACCCAAACTTTGCTGAGCCATAATAATAATAATAGTAATAATAATGAGTAAAGATATAATAAAAAAATAATATATATAAATAATACTAATAATTATTATTATATAATAACAATAATAATAAGTAAAATAAATTAGAACAACAATAATAATATTAAACAAATTGGTTAAATAATGAATGGAGCTGAATTTATTGGAGCTGAACTGAACTGAACTGAACTTATTGGAGCTGAACTGAACTGAACTGAACTTATTAGAGCTGAACTGAACTGAACTGAACTGAAAATAAGCTAAACAGAACAGGCCCTACATCAATAACCAACATAGCTAGGTTATATCTACCCATGTTTACTTGATTTGCGTATCGATTGATTTATTCACGTTATGTTTGTGCAATATATTTGCTTTTATATATCAATCCATCTTGTAAATTAATAGTTTTTCAAAGAAAAAGCTTAGAAATAAAAGTGGTTTTTTCCTAATTAAAATTATAACATGCAGTCTTAGGTGCTATCATGCCAATTTCTCATGAATTTTTAGTAGAAGAATACATGTAAATATAACAGTAATATAAAAGTCAATTTAGTTAATTAAAAAATGAAAAGACTGTATTTATTTAGTTTGTCTAGGGTAGATTATCTTAAATAAATTGATTTTAGAATAATCACATTTAATTGAAAAAGGTCACTCTCAATTTCTTTTTTGTACACTAGATGACCATTTTAACTTGAGAGTGACTCTTTTAACTTAGAAAAAATGTGATTTTTACAAAAGAAATTAATGCAAGACAGTTATTTCAAGAATTTATAGTTTTAATTTGTATTCCAAGATTAAAATTATATTTATCAACATATTAAAACGAAAAAATGACTAAGTTGAGTTGGAATGGAATTAACAGGAACTACTTCGATATGATCTGAATAGGTGTTTAAATGATTAGTATATCATTCTCGTTTACTAATTGTTTTTATAAAGTACAATTAGAGCAATTGTTAGTACTAAGATGTAAAAGAAAATCTCAACTTGTAGTTCACTAAATGTAGTTGACCTAGTTACATCAAGCAATACCCTAATCTTAAGTAACCTCATGGCAGGAATTTTCCTCTTGTCTATGACTAGTATGGGGAATCAGCTACTACAATGTTGTGATTCTCTTTGCTTATTTCTTTATCCAACCCTTCTTTTCCACTAACTTTAGTGTATTCTTCTAGGGCATGTCAATTTCACCTCATTTTCACTCAATTCTGATTTTTTTGTAAGTAAAATTTAGGAAATTTCAATTTACATAAGTAAATTTCTAGGTTTAATTAGCAATATTCATTTTGTAATTACAATAGATTCTAAAAAGTTATTATAATAAATTACGTCTAAAATCAATATATCCAAAGAAGTTAAATTCTGACTGAATGAATAATCAAGGTTTGTAAACATTAGTTAGTTCTAGCGTAACAACTTTACTCTTAACAACTCCAAAATTCACAACAATCGTTTCTTTTAGCCAATAGTTTTCTTTCTTCCTCACATCACTCATAATGTTCTTCACACTGACATGAACGAAATTCTTTACAAACTTGAGTTTTGTTTCGCCTAGCAATAAAAATAGTACTATTTGCCATGATTAATTACAAATTTGAGTAATCAACATGGAAATTTATTTTTTGCTTTTTGACGTCGAATTTAATATTTTAACTGCATATTTTATGCTAATATACTTTTTTTAGTCATATCCAACATATCCCATGCATTAGATGCATATGATAGAAAACTCCTTATTATAAATAATAATAAGAAGAAAAATCAAGAAATGGTATACCACCTCGAAATAGAGCATTTAAAACATGTGATATGCCGCATATGCATCAAAATCATGGTGGTTAAAATCGCGATTCTCTCTCATAGAATCGAACGCTTTTAGAATTCAAATATAGTCATATGTTTCAACTTACTATTCTAGAGATTTCACTTCAAAAAAAAAAACTATTCTAGAGATTTCTCTTAACTAACAAGAACTTTACAAATTTGAATCAACCATAATCATGCCGAGAAAGCTTTTAGGAAAATATGCATTGTCAATATTATCACCTGTTTATAAATAAACTATTTTTTTTTAATAATTACTACTTGTTCAACTTATAATATGAATTTTATTTTTTTAAATTTTTTTAAACGTATAATATGAATGTAATATCTTGATTATGCATGTTAATAACTCTTACTACAATTCTACATTTTAATTTTAGAATCTGATTTTGAGAGCCCGTTACAATTTAAAGTATAATCTCGATTCGGATGACCTTGATCAAGATTAGCATCCTATTGATTCATAAGATACAAATAACACACCAGAATACTTGTAAATTGTAATATATCACAAAAAATCACACATGAAAAGTGCACCTTATGTATTATAGTACATGATAAGCACAAGCTTTAGTAATTAAGGATTACTTATTAGCATTTGAATTACAATCTAAGCTATCCTCTTGGTCTTTAAACCTATGAGTTGCATAATTTGGTCAACTACAATGGATGATCTCTCAACTCTCAAAGTACAACCAACTATCTTCAGAAATGATGGAAAGCACAACTTTAACAATCCAAATTCATGCACAAGCATTAACCAAACTTTTTTGGTTCCTTCTTTTTCCCTTTTCTTTGTAAATGGAACCAACCCTTTTTATCATAAACCATTTTTGGCATCCTACCAACTTTATCTAACCCCTTTCCCACTTTTTTTTTACTCCTAAACTAGGCCCCCAAAAAAGTAGACTTTGATTATCTTCTTTTTACATAATTCACTCATTACATGAAAAAAACTTTTTTCTCATTTTATTTTGGAGTTTAATTATTGTTTTCTTTTTTTTCGCTTACCAATCATCATTCATTTCCTTTCACACCCAATACATAAATTTTCATTGCTAATTTTTTTAGGAAATTGATCATTACAATCCTTAGGGTAATTGTATTAAAATTTTCATTGCTAATATTCTAGGAAAATGATCAATACAATCGTTATGGTAATAATTTATATTTTTAATTAGAAACTTTAAATATTGTTTAAACATAAATAATATCGATGAACTCGTAATTTTGACATAAGTTTCCAACTTAATAGTATCTAATATCGTGCACAAGAGTTTAATCCTAATACTTCAAAGTAAAAACGGTGTATATCAATATCATAATTTTAGTAAATACTCCTAAACCTATCTAGAAATTTATATTAAATGCCCACAAATATTAAACAATTTCTGGTAGCATTTATTTGGCTCAACAAGACAAAAATTCAATTATTGAGGGGGGGCAAACATATTTGTGGATACCCAATTACCAACCAAGCCGGAAAATTGAATTAAATATTGAATACACACCCAACAAACAAGCAAATCAAATTTCATTTCTTAAAAAATGACATAAAAACTAAGTATTTTTTTTACAAATAAAAAAATACAATTATGTATAAAAAGCGTATATACAGAGGAATCACTTCTATACGTTAAAACGTGTGATGTTGTCACTATCACCTACTCCTACGAATAGTATGCTAACCCCTCCAATTATTTTATTCCCTCTTATCACAATTTCACAAAATACCCACAATTCAATTTCTTTTTAATTTTCATTTCTTTTTTCTGGGTCCTTTTTATTTTTTTAAAAAGATTAAATCTTTAATTTTCAGAGTGAAAAATGGCCACAAAAAACACCTTCAATTCAATCCTCTAATGTTAATGTTCATGTTCTTGTTCATCTTCTGCAACTAGAGAGAGAAAGTTAATGGTGTTGATGAGAGAGAAAGTGGGTATGCTTTTGAATGAGGTTTAAGACTGTGTTTTAGGTCTACCAACTGGTTGTTAGCTTCTTAATATAGCAACAATAACAACAACATCAACAACAGCAACAACAACAACAACAACAACAACAACTTCAAGTCTTCAAAGTTTGCACCTTTTATTGATTTTGAGTTAAAATTAAACATCTTTTTGGTGAAATTCTTACTCACACGTGCCAATGGTGGAATATGATTGATAAGGAGATTAGATAAAAATCCCTTAATTTTATTATATACTATTCATGAAATAGAAGGTTGTAGTATTACTTAATTTATTCTTTCTCTCTCTATCTTTATCTTTGTCTTAGCCACTCATTATTTTATTTGAGAGGAAAAAAATTTGATTTTTTTTTTATAATATATAGTTTGTTGGTTGTCACTTGTATGTATATTATTCTAATTGGGTGTGTCATTGTTTTGATTGAAAAGGGTTTCTAGAGGGGTTGTTTGGTTTATTGCAAAATCTCTTGGGATCAGTTTGTCTTTAGTGTATAAGGTTTTATGCTTTTCACAATTTTAGCTCCTTTGTTCCCTTATTAAGACACAACATCTTTTGAGGTACTTCAAATATCATCTTTCTGTTGAGTGTTATTAGTTTTGATATTGATTTTGATGTACTAATTACTTCATAGTTCATATTGTGTGAATTTCTATTCTTTGTTGACTTGTTTCAACTTGATCATGACTTATTAGTAGAGCTGATTGGTTGGTTGATATGTTATGGTTTACCTTGTTAGAACTTCTATGAACTAGACTGTTATCTGTTTTTGACAGTTGGAAAAGAGGGTTTTTTAAGAGGGTTGCTAAACGCCGTCCTAGAATTCGATTTTTTTTTCTATATAATTTGTAGGGATTTTTGGTTTTTTTATCAATGTTTAAAGTTTTGATCTTTCTATAGTATCATCTATAAGATTGTTTGGATTGAATGTCGAATTCGAAATTTTCACTTTTTACCTTCTTATCATGTGATTATATATGTTGATCAGACCTGAAATGATTCTAGAATATGTATGAGATTCCTTGTTAGATTAATGATTAGGGTACTAAGATTTTGATGATGAAGAAACAGAAAAAAGCTTTGTTGCTTTGTCAGATTGAACTTATTAAGTGATTTGATCTTATTTTAGGTTGTTACTGGTCCAAGAGCTGATCATATGACATATGAAGATTTCTGCTGATGTTCTACTATTGGAATTGTGTTTGTGTACAGCAATAACTTTTTGAGAAAAGTGAAAGATCAAAATGGCCACTTATTACCCCAGTTCAAGTGCTCAATTAGATGTCCTGTCAACTCCTTATGTAAGGGACCAAAAGTTTGCATCATACTCTGAGTCACCTCTTCTTCATGGAAACATGATGATGTACCTTACATCTGCTTCTTCACCTGGGTCCTTCTCAGAAATTTCCCCTGGTTCTTCAATGAATCCCCAAAATGGTGTTGAAATTCCGTCGATGAATGGCAGAAATGAGATGATGTTCATTCCACCTACCGGTGATTCGATGTGTATGCAACCCATCAGTGGGCCCCTTAACTCGGGAGCAGGTGAAAACGTTGGTGGTTCTTCCGAGCAGAATTTGCAAAGTTTATCGCTCAGCCTAAGCACGCAGATGTCAACTGCGGTTTCTACATCTCCGTTTCAATATCAATACTCGAATCCTGGACTCTCCTCTGTGTTAAGCCCTCATCTTCCCTTATCTGCTGAGAATAATGTTAGGCAGATGTCCTGCAAAGTTGATGAATCTTCCCCAAACAAGGATATGAGAAATGCTGAATATTTTGGTTATGAAATGCAAGGAGAAGGACATAATAATACTATAAGATTTGGGATGCTCAATAATCCGCAATACTCGATTAACCCAAAAGTAATGAATTGTAATAATTCATATCAGTTTGAGCAGGCTGGAATGGCTAGCACACTTTTGAAGTCAAAGTACTTGAAGGCAGCACAACAGTTATTGGATGAAGTAGTTAACGTTCGGGAGGCTCTTAAACGATCTGATTCTGGAAAAGACCATAACCTAAGTAAGGGAGATGAAGGCTCTAAGGAGTCTAAAGGCGGATCACAAGCTGCCTCAGAAGCTAATGAGTCTGGCTCCTCGCAGGAACTATCGCCTGCAGATCGACAAGAACTGCAGAACAAGTTGGATAAGCTTCATTCCATGTTGGACGAGGTAAATTCATGATACATGTCAGTTAGTTACCGTCAATACAATCTTAATGAATTTTATCTGTGTGTTCTTGGCTGGCTATTCTTTTTCCTAGATGAGGTTGGACTCTGGATAGTGCAAATGCATCGTTCTTATTACTAAAATCAGCGTGTTATAGATTACCATGCCTAATTGTGAATCCTGATTGCTATGTTTTGCTGTGGAGCCAATGACGATTGCTGTGTCCTTTCTTCATAGTTTATGTATTGTTGTATTCTGATGTGGATCAAATGAGGTTATTATCTACCTACCGAGAGGAAACTTCAGATTAATTCTGAACCATGGAAACAGAGTTTAAAGTATTACCGTCTAAGTAAAGCCATAGTATGTGGCTTAAGGCGCTGTTGTGTATGAGACAGAGGAGCTGATAGGTAGTATACAAGAATGGTTGAAAATCTTTCCCTGGTGTCTGGAAGATAAAAGAAAGTTGAGATTTTGGATGCGTTGGAAGATTTCGATTTGCATTTGGTTGCTGGTTATGTGGTATGAGCTGTTAACGTAGTCTATTAGAGAATTGCCGTGTAAATTGAAATATCAACTTCTCATCAAGGATGCTTTTACTTCCGCATTCAGAGTTAGTCCTGTTTTGAGATTAAGAGAAAGACTCTCAAGGTTGTGTTTGCTTCATCTTGAAGATAAGGTCCAATAAAATAGGGCTGACCAGTTGTGATAAGTTCTAAGAAGTTCGGTTGAGGTGAAGAGATGCACCCTAAGATGAATAAACTATTGGATTCCTAGGTCTTGATTCAGTTTACAGATTGATTCTGCCGTCATTTTATCAGCTAATTCAAAAAACAGGGCCAATCGTAACAGAGCTAGCTAAGAAGGATGCACCTTCCAATTTGGCTATGGATAGATTGCCTCTTTTACTCCTTTCCTTGTTACTTTTAATTTGTGAAAACTGACTGTTTGAATCTATTTGTCGGTTATCCTTCGTTTTGTTTGGTCATATAGGATGATGAATGAGCTAGACTTGGTTCTAAAATCTCTGTTTTGCTTATCCGAATGCAGGTAGACAGAAGATACAAACAATATTGTCAACAGATGCAAATCCTGGTGTCATCTTTTGATGTGGTAGCTGGGGCTGGAGCAGCCAAACCTTACACAGCACTAGCCCTTAAAACAATATCTCGTCATTTCCGATGCTTACGTGATGCCATTACTGGTCAAATTCAAGCAACCAGGAAAAGCCTTGGGGAGCAAGATAATGGTCTTGGAGTAATTCCTCGTCTTCGCTATGTGGATCAACAACTCAGACAACAGAGAGCACTTCAGCAATTTGGTATGATGCGCCACGCTTGGAGGCCTCAGAGAGGACTTCCTGAAAATGCTGTTACTGTTCTTCGTGCTTGGCTTTTCGAGCACTTCCTTCATCCGTATGTTTCTTCTTCTTATACTCCGAAGAAGTCTGCTATTGGTGAATCCAGGCTCACCTTTTGCTTTTAAAACTGTATTTTACAGATACCCAAAGGATTCAGAAAAGATTATGCTGGCTAGACAGACAGGATTGACTAGGAGTCAGGTAATAATAATCCTTGTAAATTATAAACCTATTTTTAATTTTCCTGGAAATGCCTTGGCAGAAGGGTTGTTTTGTATGGTACTGCTTAAAGAATCCAACACAAATATGTGTACGTTCTCTTCATCTTAAAAGAAAAAAGTTTGAAGGGGATCAGGTCCAATCGGGTATAAACATAAGGTCCGGGCTAATTAGGTACAATCTTGTGTACTAAGCTCAGATAAGTTAAGTTCAAAAGAATTTAGGTGAAGAGAGCGCACCCTACATGACTACATGTTGGAGCATCAAGTACGTCTTGATGTGAATTTTTTTATATATTTTTTGGGTGAAATTGAAATCTCACTCCCCACACTCGCATTGGAGAATCAAGTGCACATCAATTTATTTTTCCGAGCCATGTAGGTTTAATGTGAATTTTACGGGTCTGTAACTTTTACCTTTCGTGACACTGCACGTTAATGTGATATTTGAGTCATTTAGGTGTTAAATGCCTTGTGAATTATGATCAGATAGCAGCGAATATTAACCGACACTTTGGTGCTCTTAATCTTGTTTCCGGAGCAGGTTGCAAACTGGTTTATAAATGCACGTGTACGACTTTGGAAGCCAATGGTGGAGGAAATGTACAAGGAAGAATTCGGAGAAGCAGACCTAATGAACTCAAGATGTTCACCAGAAAACACACCCAAATTAACGAGGGAAAAATCATGGGGATCAGAGGATAGGAGAGAAGAAATGCAGGAAAGTTCGACATCCATAGTCCACGATGCCCACGATTCGAAGATCAATGTCAACCAAGGTGTTGGTACTCTTGGAAATAATAATAATAACAATGAAAACCATGGTTTTTACACTAATAATGGGACTCTCTCCTCTCCTGACCCAAATGGTGGAGGACATGGGAATCCACATCATCATCTCATGGTTAATCCTGCTGCCTACCAGATGTCTGAGTTGGGCAACTTTAGTGTAGACAACCAAGTGTCTCTTGCCTTAGGCTTACGGCATCGTGAAGGTGATGTCACTTTTCGAGGTAACGCGACTACAGATGCTACCATGGGAGTCGCCACATCCGACTACAATCCTTACCTTGAGCAAGTAAACCAGCAACATAGGTTTGGTAACCCATCACACATTCTTAATGATTTTGTAGCCTGAATAATAATATAGTCCTTTTAATGCATACTTGTTATATGAATAAACTGGGGTTAGACCATATACTAAACCTTAGAAATAGCAACAATACCTGCACCTTCTTTCTCTCTTGCTGTTCTTATGAAGCTGTGTCTGCATAATTGTGAAATTCAAGCAGGCCGCCGATTGGGAAACAGGCATGGAGTTGTGTAAATTTCATTTTGATATATTGTTGTAGATTTTTCCCAGATGTAATATGTAATATAGAAACTGGGTTGGATAAATAGCATATATTTGTACAAGATAGGGTTATTCTTCATGTAATTTTGGTGTGACATCTTGGTATAAAACAGGGGAAAAACAGTAAAAATAAAAACAAAAAAATGAGTATATAGTGACTCTGATGTTTGGTGTTCTTTTATATCATCATTTGAATAAGTAGTCCTATTGATTACCAAGTAGTACTTGGTGTAACTTGTGGAAGGAACACTTGGTGACTTTAAGATCCCAAGTTCGAACCCATTCCACTACGGCCATTAGGATGAAGTTCTTTGGAGCGGGGTTCCCGTTATCCTTCCTTCTTCCCTCTCCCAACTTCTAAGGGTCTGACCTGCAAACCCGTGCAAGGTTCCAGTTCAGTAGGGCCGTTCTTCTTACCATCCCCAAAAAAAAAGTAGTACTATTGATTAAAGAAATGAAATTTGAAAATTTTGAGGTACTGCACTATATGTTGCACAGTGCACAGGAAATAGAAGCAGCAATGCATGCAGTATCTGCTTAGGGATTCATTTGTACCTGAAATTTACAGCAGCAGCCCAATTTTTCAGAATGTTTTAGTGTGGTAAATTTTGTCAACATCTTTTTTCCCCCAGTATTTAACTTTTTACCAATCCAGTGCAAACTCATCAGTAGGAGAGGATGACAAGATTGAGTTAGAATGTTTTTGATTCAGAGTTTTTTATTTTTGGATTTTCTGCTGAAATTTTATGCAGAAAGACCAACCTACCTTTAATCAGAGAGTGTGTGGGGCCCTTTCCATGGAAACCCAGAAAACAGCAACAACAAATTAAAAATGTTTTTGTGTGTATTAAGAGAGTGACAACTGGATGAGGCCAATGGAACAAAATTAGTAATCATTACAAAAATAACTCCCTCCCTACCAGAGTACCAGACCAAACACCCCCTACCATCTTACCTATAACCCACAACAATCTTATTAGCAAATATACCTTCACCAACACCATCTCTTCTTTGTAAGTTGTAAGTTGTAAGTTTGTAACCAACCAAACTCTTCCTTTCACGCCCTGTTCTTTTGAACCGGATTAATTGAAAAAAATTTCAGTTCAGTTTAGTTCTCTTCAGTTTTACTCAATTTTGTTCTCTTTGCATGATACAAATTGTTGTTTTTTGCACTTATCTTTCATAAAAATGTATCCTCTCCACAGCCGTCTATCACAAATTATCGTACATCTAATCTGTTCAATTGATTTTGACTTAAAACTTAATGATTACGAACTTAGTCAGAAGGAAGTCGAACAAAATACTATCCATGTAAAGATTCCATGAGAATAATGAACATTTACTAATGCCGGATAATGTGATATTTTGTTTTTCTTAATAAATCTCAACTTTTCAAGCAGTTAATAGAATCGAGATTTTTCTATTAGGAAAATCATGTCTATATACCATTTTACGTAGAAAAATAACAAATACTTTTAACTTCAACTCTTTATAAAACGTTCGAAGAGGCCAAGGTGGTCATGACCTACGCCAACCTCCCCTTAATTCCGCCACTGTTTTCAACCAAAACTTACTTCCTCCGTTTTTTAATACTCGTATCATTGAACCAGTTTACGCAACCAATGCACAATTTAGATGTTGAATATCTTTAATTATACACAATAAAAAATTATGCAAATTAGATTTTAATAATCTATACATTGAGACGAATCTAACAAGATCCCACATGACTATATTTTTTCTTACATATAAGTCACAATATTAATTTAAATGGACATGTATGAATAGTATAAAAGATAGAAATGGTGCGAGTATTAAAAACGGAGGAAGTATAATATAAAGTTGAAGATTCTAAGAAGGGGGTACAGACTCACATAAACAGACAATCTGAAAGGTTAAAGAAAACTGAGTGTGTTAAAAGATAGCCCACTTTTTCTCTCTCTTTCCCTGTTCCATAAACTAAAGAAGATAGTAGGAAGGGAAAAAAAAACAGTAAAACAGAAAAAATACAATCTTTTTCATGCACCATTATTTGGGCTAGAGAGAGAAAGAAGAGTTATACTTTTGATTCTCCCAAAGAAATGATATTGCAGGCTGTGATTATGCTGAAGCAGGATCCCTTGTTGTTTTGTAGTCAGGAAAAAAAATTGGGGACCTTTCTTTTACCTGTCAAATGTCATTTTCTTTCATTTTTCTACTTAATCTATAGTTTTTTTAGCTTTGCTTTTTGGGAGAACTTGCACAGGTCTATTTTTTTAGCTTCTCTTTCCTTTTGTTATATATTGTACCTTTATTTTTATTATCCTAGTCTTAGAAAAAAAAAAAAAGTTTAGGTCTTTTTTTATATGGGAAATGGAAAAAATTGTTTCTGAGTTTTTTTTATTATCTCGTTTTAAAATAAACAAGATTACTATCTGTACAAATAATTTTACTATAGAAAACTGACAGTAATACAAAACGGGTCATCAACTGTTTTTTTTGTTGGTTTTTACACTCTAATAGAGTTTATAAAAGAGAGATAGAAGTATAACTTCTGTCTTATGCTGTTATCAGTTATCCTGGGTAAATATTTATGAAGCCTAAGGTATGTTCTTGTATCATATAGTAATAATTTAATGAAGTAAATATGGTTTTTTGTTTTAACTCCTTTAAGGTCTTAACTATAAATCTCAGGGTTTTAGTTAAAAATGACTTCTTGTATGAACAACATCCTTTATTCATTAATTGAATTGAATACCTTTGTTTCAGAAATTCATATCTGCTTTATATTTATTGATTCTGAGTACCTTTGATTCATCTCAATATCCTCTAAATAAAAACTTTATCTTTATTTCAGTTACTACTAAATACTGTTAATGGGTTTAAATTTTTGTACTTGTAATTTTTTTTTTTCTGCATCATCAACTATAATTGATGGTTCTTAAGTTGACTGTTCACTATTCCAACTGTCTGCTGCTTACTATTGCAGGTTTAAGTACAGTTTCTTCTCTGATGAAATCTTTAGGGTTTTACCCATTAGATTATAGTATTGCTTTCTATTGATTCTTCAACCATCTCCATGTACTATTTATTCTAGTTTTTGAACCCCATTTCTTATATATTGTTCATTATTAGAATTTGGGTAGTTGAAAAAACTAACTCAAGCATCCAACTACAACAAAAAAATAATCAAGTTGATATCTTGATCAGTGTTACCTAATTCACTAATCGCCCTACGAATTATAGGCCATTTTGGCAAAACTTGTGCGAATTGCGAATTCAAAAGGCGAATTAGGTAGCACTGATATTGGCCCCACAAAACAAAAGTGGGCAAAGTTAGATTCCCAGTTCTGATCAGCTTCTCTTCACCCTTCCAATATTTGCTACTGAGATTGTGTTCTTTTCTGCAGAATCTTTGATGAAGCTGACATGTTGATGTTTATAGTAATTCTCAAATTTCAAAACTTTATGTAACTTTAAGCAAATTTGCTTGAATTCCCTATTGGATGAATATGGTTTCACAAGAAGCACAAACCAACCCTACCTCTTCAAGTAGTCTACACCACTTTATAGTCTCAAATCCCATCACTTCACAAACCCATTTTGAGGACCCACATTTTGATGTTTATGGTTCTGAGATTAATATAAGGGTTAGTTCTACTAATCCATTTTCAGATCATCAATCTCTTGGAACTACCCAATTCCCTACAATTCAATCTCTTGGAGAACGAATGTCGAGATCAATAAACCTTGTTCATGATCCATCAGTTGGAGTACACCCTGATGATCACTCTGATATGGGTCATACTAGGCATCTTATGGATCTTCTTGGAGCTTCAAATGAACATAGACATGGATCAAATAAGCTCTCGCTTTCGCTCGGTTCTCAAGGTCTTCATACTCCTCAGTATAGGCAAAGAACCTTAAGCTCAGATTTCATTCACCAAGCTTATAGTAACTTGGTTAGTTCTTCTGGTGATCAAGAGAGTTGTAACCCTGGAGACTATTCTTTCATGGGAAATGCCTCTTTTACTGCTTTTTCTATCAGTAATTCAGTGTACTTGAAGCCTGCTCAATCGGTTCTCGAAGAAATGATCGATCTTGGGAGCAAAGATATCGAATTAAGCGATGTTAAGAGGTTGTTTATGAGTAGCAGAGGACTCTGTGCTGAATTGAGATCAGAATTGCTGAGTAATAGCTTCTTATCAGCTGATAAACATGACCTCCAAATCAAAATTTCCAAGCTCATATCTTTACTAGAACAGGTTGATTCTACTGACATTATCTTGAACTTTACTTTGTTAATTACTACAAATGTATCTTGCTAGAATTCTTGTTTTTGTTGTCATTTTAACTAGAACATATTGTTGATTATGGCTAAACAGCAATCATTTTGTTAGCAAACAAGAATAAGGAAATGGGGTTGTGTCCATGCAAGTGGAATTGCCTATTTGGCTATATGTCCTCCATCTCTATTGTTTGGTAACAAACAGTTTGCCATTTAGTAGTCGTATTGTTCGTTCCACGAATCGCTCTTGCTTAATTCTACGTTCTGTTGATCTAGGTGGAGGGGAGATATGATGAGTATTATCAGAAGATGGAAGAACTAATTTCATCGTTCGAAGTTATAGCAGGAGAAGGAGCAGCAAAATGTTACACTGCATTAGCCTTGCAAGCAATGTCTAGGCATTTTTGTAGCCTAAGAGATGCCATAGTAACCCAAGTCAAGGTTGCTAGGAAAAAATTATCACCAGAGTTGCCTAAGATGGGTAGTGGATTATCCCATTTAAGTATGTTTGATCGAGAGGCCCGAAATAGCAATAGTAGAATGTCACTCCAACAGATTGGACTTATCCAAGGAGCTCATAGACAAGCATGGCGACCCATCCGAGGGCTGCCTGAGACCTCAGTGGCCATATTACGTGCTTGGCTCTTCGAGCATTTCCTTCACCCGTAAGTTGATTAAAGAAACTAAAGTTTGTTATGCGTGTGATTTTTAACATTTGTTATGATGTTATTTAGGAAATTGTGTTATGTTGCAGATACCCAAATGACTCTGAGAAGCTTAACTTGTCATCACAAACTGGGCTCACAAAGAATCAAGTATAATTTTCGATCTTTTTTTGCAAGCGAGTACTATGTATGAATTTTATTTAGGGTGAATTGAATATGATTCTGCTAACGGTTTATGTAGGTTTCAAATTGGTTTATAAACGCGAGGGTAAGATTATGGAAGCCGATGATTGAAGAAATGTACAAAGAGGAATTTGGGGAGTCTTCAGTAGATTCTTCAGGAGAAGGTCATACTGAAAGAACAGAAGATCAATGATTGAAGAAATGGTTTGTTTTGTTGTATCTTGTATGAAGAGAAAGCAAAGCTTTTTGTAAATGCACTAGTACATTAGATGCATTATTAGTTTAGTTAAAATCAGAGCATATTGATCTCCTTCATGAGATGTTTTGGTGAACAAAATTGATCAATTTTTGTACTAATCTATTAGATTTAAGTCAAACTGGGAGTGAATCTTGTATTCGATGAATCATTTTAATCAAAATTGCAAATCGCTTATGAATTTGTTCAAGTAATTCTTGTGTAAGACGGTCCTTACAGAATAAGTCGTCCGACTGTTATTTTCTATAGGGTCACATATTACCGCCTTATAGCAAAATGTTCATGTTTACCATGAAGTTAGGGGATGCTTACAAAATGTAATCTACTTCCTCCGTTTCATTAAAGATGTTACACTTTCCATCTTTGGAAATTTCTAATTAGGTGTTACACTTTCCTTTTTTGCAAAAAGTTTTTCTTTATCTCTTTCCAATCACATGGTACCCACTTACTTTTTCTCTCTACTTCTCTCCTACCCAAAAATTGCCTAGGAGTCCCTGAAAAAAAAATTGTAACATCCTTAGTGAAACGGAGGTAGTATATATATATTAAAAAGCGTAAGCAAGCAATGCAATCCGTCACGTCTCACTCTCTTTGAATGACACTCTATTCATTTCATTCTCATATAATAAAAAAAACTATCAACGTGAAGATTCAAACCCGTGACCTTGAGTAAGCAATAAGGAGTTATAACCACCACTGCAACATGTTATTAGTGATTCTTTTATCAAAATCAATAATGATGTATAGATAGAAATCATGAGTTAGGTTGTAAATTAATAAAATGCATATTGTAAATGGGAAGACTTTTTCACATATATATTTTTTCACACTGCATAACATCCATTATTCTAACTATTATTATGTTTAGTAACACAGAAATCCCGAGCATCACCGGGACAAAATCCTAGCTAGTTAGTGGTAATTACATGACCAATCCAAAAGGGTATGATTAGGGTGTAGTTTTAGAATATAAAAGTATAAAGAAAAGTGGGGTCAGGCAAGATGGGTCAAGTCTTTAGTAACCTGTGAGCTGTGGGGCTATATATTGCACTTGACCTACGGCTGCAGGCACCTAATAGATAGGAGTAGGATATAGAAGTAGATAATGTGGACATCCTAAGAATTTGATGCTACAAAATAATTGTAGTAGCTCAAGTAGTTCCGCAATTATTACATCAAATAGACTATAGTCTATACACATACTATTCAGCTTGTATGGGACTCGAACCAGATGAGCACTGAGGACTTAAAGAGTAGTGTTTGGTCAACAATCACTACTTTTTCCAATAGCTAATATTTTTTGTCTTCCAATAAAATTGTTATAAAAATAAGGGTATTTGTTATGACGGAATGAGGCGATAAAGAATAATAGAACATGAAAACAGTAAATTATACACAGAGTTTAACGTGGTTTACTATCAATGTGCTAGCTACGACGTCCACCAGACCAGGGGAGGAGTATTTTTATTTAGGAGAGAACCAGAATACAGATGAGCTAGGCAACTCTAAATGAATACTTCTGAATGATTGATGATACAGCTAAGGTGTTAAACCTTATAATACCCGAAAAGCGAGACCCCGTGCTTGGTTATTCGAACCAACAGATAATTCAAGCATATCCAACATAATGATATCCATAGTCCTAAGGATTGTATATAAGTATTAAATATATTAACTAAAATGGTATTTAGTTTGGGAATTCATGTCAATATCACGTGTAAATCAATGTTAGTAATGTTTGAAAGTTACTTAAATTTCTTTTTTTAGCTCCTCATATACAACCCTGAGGATTATATTTATCATTTTCCTAAAGATAAACATGGTTCTTATCTTTCTTATGCACGACTAAAATTTTCTTTATATTACTCCCTCCGTCTCCCAAAAGATTTCTCATTTCCTTCGGACACAAAGTTTAAGGAAGAATGTTGGTGTAGGGCCTAAAGCTCTACTTTATAATTGAAAAGTAAGGTAGTGATAATCTTTTAGCACTGTTTATTATGGGAGAGAGTGTGTGAAGTCAAATGTTTTTTGTGAGGGAAATGATACAGAATAGATGGGTCATATCCATATACGGAAATGAGAAATGTAATTGGGACAAACAAAAATGAAAAAATGGGAAATATAATTGGGACAAACAAAAATGGAAAAATGGGAAATCCTTTGAGGGACGGAGGAATTATCTATCGATCAAAAGAGTGCTGGTTTATCTTAATTATTATCAACAATTATTAGCAGTACATATGTGCTCGAACTAAGTACGTGATAGCTTATAGGTATATCTTCGTGCATATTAATTTAAAGCCTGGTTCCTCATTGAATTTCGAACATGATCATAATTACTATATATTATTGAAAATATTTTGCGGACATAATCAAATAATATTTTGAAATAATTTCTCTCACAAAGACAACAAATTTGTAGGATTTCGAGTCATCCAAAAGCCCAAAAAATAGTTGAGAGGCCAAGACCTTTCGTATGAAAGGTTTAACTCATTAACACACTAATCTATATAAATCTCTGCCTATAAAGTAGTAAATAAAGCAGTTTAAATATGTATTTGATGTTGTAATCAAGTAGTAATTGGTCTAGTGGAAAGACTTGTACCCTTTCAACTTCACGGTTGGGGGTTCAATCCCCACTAGGGGCAGTTGGGGCACTTTGAGGGTAGGGATTTTCCTTACCCTTCCCCCTACTCTCAAGTGCCTGGTTCAATAGGATCCGAGCGGGGTCCGGGCCACTTCTCCTTACAAAAAAAATTTAGTTGATGTTGTGCGACCCTTTAAACAATTAACAATGAATCTCTATGAAGTTAAGTCAAATTTCGTTAAGTTATTGGGCAAAATCGTTAGTTGATATTGATTTCAAAAAAAAATGAAGCAAGTGTGGTATAAACTAGGGTTGTGCAAAGTTCGGTCCAGACCTATTTTAGAATGGTTAGGTCTGTAAAAATATTGAGATTGCAGATTTCAGGTCCAGTTTGGTCCGATCGAAGATCTGAAAAAATCGGGTCAGACCTGAACACCTTAAATAATTTTTTTAAAAATTTTAAAATTTTTATGATGAATTTAATTGTTGCAATATGGTTGTAATATTACATTAATAAAATTTAAGATATGTACTCGTTAAAAGGTATTATAGTTATCTCTAAAAATCATACAAAAATATCCTAACTGGTATATTGATTCGATAATAAACTGTTTTACGTAAAATTTTAAATCGATTTTACACGCACCCAACCGTCTAACGCTAGTAACCGATAACCAAATATCTAAACTTTTCCCAAATATCAAAAGTATTTTCAACATGTAGCGGTTATTTGGTTGACACGAGAAATTTTCTACCATAGATGTATCATGTATGTTTGTGGTTGTAGAGGATCATCCCGAAAACTCTACAACAGTTGCAAACTTTGCAACTTCCAACTATGCTTTCTTCATCTTCATCCTTACTGAGTATAAAAATTTACTAAACCAACATAATTCAAGGACATTTTATCAGTTTAAAAGATGAATTCAACCAATTTCTGTGGTTTAAGCAGCAGCAAAATCTCATCTTTTCAACGCTCACAATCCCCACTTCACTATCAAACATTCCCATTGCAAATATCTTCTTCAACATCAAGAACTTGGATTAAAACTCATCAATGTAAAAAACCCAGAAATTGCATTCTTGTGAAATCACTCCAAATTCATGGTGTTGATCAGTTTTTGTCCCCTTTACCTGTACCCATAAATGAGCCAGAAAGTGGAGAAATTGAGCAGGAATTGAGTGAATTTGAGGATGATATTGATGACCCAGTTCAGTTTTCTTCAAATGGAAAGAAATGGGAGGAAGAAGTGGAGGAAGATAGACGCTTTAAGCTCAGAAATGGAAAAGAGGTCTTTTTTCTTTCTTTATTGTTGCTGAGATTTTACTTTTGATTGAATATTTGACTGTCATTGTGAGTTTTCTGTTTTTGTTTTATAGAATTTAGAATCATATGGTACTATTTGTTAAACAAACATAATGTTAGTCATACTGATAGTAATCATGTTTGTTCTGAAAACTCGACCACAAAAAATTGGAAACTACTTAGTGAAGATTGAAAACAAAATACGATAACGAACAAGCCAGTATATTTCTGGCTAACAACAACAGCAACAACTAAGCCTTATTGCCAAAGTGATTTGGGGTCGGCTAACATGAATCGTCAACTGAAACCGTTGCCAAAGGAGATGACATCGACAGGAGTGATAAAAAGTTTTTAAAAGGGTTTAAGTTTTAAGAATTTTTAAAAAAAGTTTTTCTGGCTAACATGGTTTAAATTTGAATTGGTTGTGATACTAGGGATTTGTGGGGTTGGAAGTGGGGGAGGTTAACAATTTGTAGTTATTGGAAGGGAGACTGGAGATTGAGGCAGCCGGTATAATGTTTATAGTTCTAAGAGGAGAAAGAAAGTTACTTTAATGCTTGTTTGGTAGATATCGGAAACATGGAAAGTTGTTTGGTTGACGTAAACACAGGAAGTAAGAAGCTGTAACTTCCTGTTGAAATGGAGAAATTAACTTACCTAGCGTCCTAAGTAAGTGGAACTTCCCGTGGAAATTACTACTTTCCGCACTCAACCAATATTTTGCAGGGAAAATAACTTAATTGGTTAAGAGGTAACATAATGGCCGTGGCTGTAGTTAATGATCATGGCCACAATTGTTGATCTATTGTTATATGACCAATTAGTAAGTACTAAACTGTCTGCCTCTCTTTAGCAATTGACTGTTGCTTTTTTCATGCACCCTGTGCTCTTGGGGGAAAAGCTGAGTGGCCTGACGTTGCTGATAAAACATTAGTAAACATGCCAAATAGTTGTTTTGGTAAATATGGTCTGTAAAGATATTTTCCTTATGTTTGGCAAATGTATTGAAGATAACCTCCAATTAGGTTACTACCTGCTATATGATTCAATTTACAGTAAATCTCATTTGTGGTCTTCCCATTTCAAACAATTATAACTTCAGGTTCTTGCGGAAAGAGCTTATCTTGTGGGTGTGGAGCAAAAGGGTGTTAAAGTGGATTCTTTTGATACAGAGGAGTCTCTGAAAGAATTAGCTCAACTGGCTGATACAGCAGGGCTTCAAATTGTTGGCTCTAGTTATCAAAAGTGAGTATGTTGTGGATTTATCTTCTGCAAATTGTGGTTGCACACTCAGCTGCATGTTGTTAAAACAGAAGAATTATGGTTCTATGATTTGTTGGGCTAAACTTTGTAGTAGTAATCACTAGTCTGCTCATGGGAGATCTATATAAACTGTGTGCAATGCAAGTTTTGCACCTCTGTGTGTGTGTTTGTGTTTGTGACTGAGGATTATATATATATATATATATATATATATTGAGGAAGAGAGTGTCACACCCGATAGTACGATGATTTGTATCAGGCTCAAAGCATTGTGATATAAGCTTTTTGTAGCTGTTTTCTAACTCGAGATATGTTATGCTCCCTTCTAGGTAACATGGTCGCCGAATTCAATTCGATTACTTTAGAATTACAGTTTCAACTTTCTATGATTAGAGATTGTTACATGCTCTCCTCAAATTGCGATTCCTGAAGTTATGACTTGTGAGTTTGTCTCAGGGGATTATTAGTCAGTCAAGCACGTCTTTCCGTTTGTTTTTCATTTTTTGGTTTGTATGTAGTGATCAATAAGTAATATTAATTTTTCTGTATGATTTAGGCTTGCTGCTCCAAATCCAAGAACATATATTGGCTCCGGCAAGGTTTCTGAGATCAAAAGTGCAATTCATGGATTGGATGTTGAAACAGTGATATTTGATGATGAGCTTTCACCAGGGTGAGAATGGAATCCGTAACTGACATTTGGTGTATGTTGCATCATCTAGCTATGATCATTTGCTCATATATGCTTAAGTCTGTTTGTTAGATTCAACATATGCATAAGAACTTGTGAATAAGGTTTCGATTAGACATCGAGAAATTCTTTGAGGGTTGTTTTTTTGAGTGGTAGCAGCTAGAAAAATACTTATATCCTAGCAGATTACTCTTGCCTCATCATTCTCCTCCCACATTTTTGCCTCCAGATGACATTGGAGAATTAAGTGATAATGGATGCAAGATTGCCAGCTTGCCTTGACCTCTTGTTAGAGTCACATAGGACTTGGATTCTTGATGTCTAAATTGCTTTCTATTGAGAGAAACATGTGTAGTGGAATTTTATGTGTTGTCATGGTGGGAATAAACTGTGCTGTTACTATAGATATTGAGTAGTTCGGTCCTAAATGTTAGCCTATGACCTACTGTAGGCAATTGCGTAATTTGGAGAAAATATTTGGTAGAGATGTTAGAGTCTGTGACAGGACGGCGCTTATTCTAGATATTTTCAACCAGAGAGCAGCTACACATGAAGCCGCTTTACAGGTAAATGTCTTTGAGTTGAAGTATGAAATGGAAGTTTCTAGATTGTTGTTTTTACTGAAATTTATTATGTTTATGTTCCACCCTAAGGTTGCACTGGCCCAAATGGAATACCAATTACCGCGGTTGACAAAAATGTGGAATCATTTGGAGCGTCAAGCGGGAGGGAAGGTGAAAGGTATGGGAGAGAAACAAATTGAAGTGGACAAGCGTATTCTAAGAGACCAAGTAAGTGTGTTTTGTAAGACCACTTGCAGCAAGTAGACGTTACTATTAAAATGTGTGATTGGAGTTTTAAGATCAACTATTACCCTGCATCTGATGGTCTCCATTGAGGCTGGTAACATTGTCTATACTCCTGTTCTTCTGCTGCTTATTCTGCTATTTCTTCCTCTTTCAACTCATTTCTAGTTCTCTTCTTATAAAAGTCTGTGGTAAGGTAATGAATTTTGTGTGTTTTCTGGTGTGACATATTCTACATGAATGTCCAAGGTTTTCACTCTTGTCGATGCCATCTCCTTTGGCAACGGTTTCAGTTGACGATTCATGTTAGCCGACCCCAAATCACTTTGGGAATAAGGCTTAGTTGTTGTTGTTGTTGCTGTTGTACTTGCATATACTAAGTGCTTTTCATTAATGATTCCCGTGACCCCCTTAGGCCCCTTGAACACCCAATCATTCATAAACTTCATAATCATTCATTTATTCTGCCCTATTTATCTGTTTACGTTGTTATTGTTCTTTTCTTTAATCTAGCTTGGGACTAGTGTGATTGTGTTACAAACAATTGTCAAAGTTCTTTTTAACAGGAAATTATCCAAGCCCCTTCTGTTGTAGTTCTTGTGAATCTTTATTGAGATGCTTGGACAAAATTGGTGATGATGAAAGTCACTTTTATTTTGTGTGCATGCTGACCATGGACTTTCTCTTTTTGTTGATCAATTTCTGGTAGATTGGTGTTTTGAAGAAGGAACTGGAATCTGTTAGACGTCATCGAAAGCTGTATCGAAATCGTCGTGTCTCAGTTCCTATTCCAGTTGTATCTTTAGTAAGTTGATGTATACCCTGTTTAGTTGTAGTTCGGAATATTCCTGTTCAGTTTTCCAGTGATGATGGTAAAGCTTTCATTTTCCGAAAACTGAAGGTAGGATATACAAATGCTGGAAAGAGCACATTATTAAACCAATTGACTGGAGCTAATGTGCTTGCTGAGGATCGATTGTTTGCTACACTAGATCCAACAACCAGAAGGGTACAGGTTAGTTGGATAGACTGTTCCGTTAAGGAGAAAACATGAAGTGATCTTCCCAAATTCATAAAAATATCTGGTTTTATACTTATGATTAATAATGTGGTCAAAGTGGGATTTATGATTACTGCACAAAGTTAACAAGTAAGAGAAAAGGAGGGAGTATGTCTTTTTTTTGGCCAAGTTGTTGTCGTAATTTTGTGTGTTCCTTAGTTCTCTTGTTATACTTGACATTTTAAAGTGTGTTTGAAGTAATAAAACTCAAGCTCTTAGTTTCCTTGAGACAATCGTTTCAGCCGTTCTAGTACTAAGAGCATATTATTTGGTAAATTGTGCAAGAGAATGAAAGTGAAATCATATCTTCTGTTGAGCACTAATAGCATTGATATGATTGCTTTTGTCTTGCTTTTCAGATGAAGCATGGTAAGGAGTTTCTACTAACGGATACCGTTGGATTCATTCAAAAGTTACCAACCATGCTTGTGAGTCCTCTTCCAGTAATGTGATGTATGTTCAAACTTCATTTCTTTAAATTGAATACTCTAAGCTACTTGTTGTAGGTTGCTGCTTTCAGAGCCACATTGGAGGAAATATCGGAATCGTCACTTATAGTACATGTGGTTGACATTAGGTATTATTTTGGTCACATGTTTGGATCTAACTCTCCTTTCTTGCATCATCTCATTAAGATGCCTCTGTTTTCAGTCACCCTTTGGCTGAGCAACAAATAAATGCTGTGGATAGAGTCCTGTCAGAATTGGATGTTTCAACGATACCGATATTAATGGTTTGGAACAAGGTATTGAGAGTAGCTCTTTTGGATGCAAAATTTTTTCTTCATTGCCTCTCTTTACTTCATATATTTTCCCACTTTGAAGAGTGATGCAGAAAGTTGAGTATTTGTCCAAGACCTTTCTGAATAAGAATGCTGTCAGGAGCCTGACCAATATGACTGAAACCCTGAAATAGGCTAAACCTTTTGTTTGCAAATTTTGTTTCGTGTGACTCAAGGTGGTAACCGGTAGCCCTTCCATCTACCACTCTTGTGATAAAGTTTCCATTATCCTGGGGAGCAATTTGTTAAGTTCTTAGATGTGCCCCCCCTCCCCCCCACCCAAAAAAAATCCTTATGGTTTGTAGATTTCTGATATATTCAACTTTCGATTTATCCACTCTCCATGTGAAATTAGCTTCCATACTCAATCAACTTCCCATAATGATGTACAATATCTATTATACATTTTGGGGTGTACCGTGAGCATGGTAAACCCAAGAATAATCGTTTGCTCATTTAGAGGGCTGCAAATGAAGAGAATTATAGTTTTGGCTGTATCATGATCACGGTACATCCGAGTGTATGGTGGATTTTCTAATGATTAAGGGCTCACCATAGAACACCAATGCCAAAGTTTCAGGTCCAATAAAATGGGGTTGGTTGCATGAGCCAATATTTCATCCTAGTAGTCTTCCACATTGGTTCAGGATTCACCATGATTTCACTAAAAATACCCTTTAGTCTCCTTGTCATCCTCTCTCCATCACCCCAATGAAGTTGAGGTATATTTTTATTCTAGTTAACGTGACAAATCTTTTATGGACATCTAACAATAGACTTGACTTATGTTTCCGGCAGGAGTGTGTGATTACTAACATAATGATGATGTACTGCTCATGTCAGGTTGATAAGGTGAGTGATCCTGAGAAAATTAAGGCAGAAGCAGAAAGGCGAGGTGATGTTGTCTGTTTATCTGCTTTGAGTGGTGATGGACTGGATGATTTTTGCAACGCAATTCAGGAAAAGTTGAAGGTTGCTTCCATATCTTTTTTTGTTGATAACAACTAGCAAGCTATAATATCGTTTTGTCCAAAGCTATATCCACGACTTCCATGCTTTTCGTCAACCACACCCTGTGTTTCTGTGACAGGATTCTATGGTATGGGTTGAGGCGTTGGTTCCATTTGACAAAGGAGAACTTCTCAGTAGCATCCATCAAATTGGAATGGTTGAAAGAACTGTAAGTTTGGGCTTTGGCCTAGCCTTTTTGAACAAAAATGCCATTTCAGATGGGATTTTCTTAAAATCTGTGAGCTCTATGGTAACTTAGCTGAATAATGCAATTACTAACTGTTGCTTAAAACTTATTGTTCCTCTATTATTGTCCGATCTTCTGAGATCTGAGTGTTGGATGAATGTCTAACTTACTGTGTATGCTTGAACTACTCAGAATTTTCAACTTGGAAACTTTGATAATATAGTATCAGTTTTAATCCATAAAAGTCGGTTTACATTGGCAAAATTAGTCCAACTAAAAGTCATTTTTTAATCAATAGGAGTACATATAAATAATTGCATACGATAAAAAAGAAATCTAAAAATTAGCGAAATTAAAATTTTAAAAAAATCCTTTCAAAAAGTGCAGAGAAGAAAGTCGTGATGATTAATTACGTAGAAGTTACATGGGTAGTAAATATGCAGAGCTCATGCACTCTAATGTCTTCTTATAATGCATGTGTATCAAGAAATCATGTACACTCAATAGTATTTTATTTTTTTGACAACTGCTCATAGTATTACTAACATTTTGAATACTACTGTTTGAAGAATGATAGAATTTCTGCATCCTGATCTCTATTTCAGGACTACACAGAGAACGGCACGTTGATCAAAGCATACGTACCACTTCGTCTAGCAAGGCTCCTCACGCCGATGAGACAGTTGTGCGTATCACCATAGATTCAGCAATTATTTTCCTCGCTCTCAACCTCCCAGGTTTTACACAATTTTTTTTAGCAATCTTTCGCTAAACAGGAAGCTGTAACAACATATTCTGACACTTGAGGGAGCAATCTGAATCTCAATGTCTGTACATACTACATAGTCTATCTGCACTCTTCAGTGTACATAATCATGCAATTACAAAGACTAATGTATACCTTTTTTTTGGTAATTTCTAGTGTCAAAACTTCTGTTTAACTAACAGTTTACGACTTAAGAGTGGATCATATCGACTGATACAAGAATTTGTGTTTTTATCAATACTAAACCTACTGTTAGTAACTAATCTTACTCAAAACCGTCGTTCGCTGGTTCATCAATCTCTTTCAGTTTAGAAAATTTAGCCATGTTATTACTGAATTATTTCTTTTTCAACCAACTTGAGGTCCCCCCTGGAGACTTTATTGTTCCTCTAACTCTCAAGATTGTTGAATAAGTCAACGCGTAAACACTGGAGGATAATATACTGCCAACAAAATGTTCTTACTTGTGAAGGGAATTTCAAAGTTCAGTTACTTCAGCTTGTATAATTTTGTGGGGTTTTTATGATGCAAATAAAGCAAACAACCATGTGATATGTCATACATGAGGTTGAGAATCTGTTAACCCTTGACCAAGGAGTCATAGTGTCATACACTACAGAAATATTCCTTTCAAGCCTCCCCGACCTATTTCGTTGCGGAATATAAAATATCTTCATCGATGGTGTATACAGTTGTGAAACCGTGCATATATGTGAGACTAAAAGTATACACTTTGAGAGGTGAAGGGAAAATTGTCAAAGTGTATATGGTGAAGGCCGATTCCTACGAATCGGAGGTAGGAGCTACACTATTGATCCACACCTCACTCTTCGTTGATCAATCAATGTATATATGCATAGATGCATCAATCTACAATACACACCATTTGTGATTTCCTCGAGGATTGATTACTCCGCGCATGAATTTCTTGTTCATGCACGAGGACGAGGATGTGATTCCACCAGTTTTCCCCCATGTAGTTGTCTCTCTTTCGACATAGGTGCTATGATATTACATCAAATATTATAATTAGTATCAATTTGTAACTATAATAATCGTCGGATCACATCATAATCGAGCTTTTATAACAAAAATCTTGTCCTAGGAGCCCACCCTCCCTTGATCAAAGGCCATTATGCATAAATTAAGTAATTAGCTTAATCAATGCACTTATCTGAAGTACAGTATTATTTATGCGTTAAGGCCCTATTCAGTTCACCTTATTTTTGCTGAACTGAACTTATTTTTGCTGAACTGAACTTATTTTTGCTGAACTGAATTCGTTTTTACAGATTCATGTTTTTTTTCTTCTTTGCACTACTGATTTTTACTGAACTGGACTTATTTTTACTGAACTAAACTTATTTTTGCTGAACTGAACTTATTTATACTGAACTGAACTTATTTTCACTAAACTGAACTTATTTCTATTGAATATTATTATTTTAAGATGAACTGAACAGGGTCTAAGTTGCTGTTTGTTTATCATGCATGCATATAGTAGATCGGGTAATTAATTAGTCAATCTACTTTCCAGCTTCTAACATGAACTTCATCCAAAAGTATTATCCATAATTAGTTAATCACCATACCATATAGTACTATTGTAACCATAACTTCTTTTAATATGATCATTAATCAGAAATCAGTCTTAATTTTCGAATAAAGCCAAGCAATAAGAAGTTAAGGGTGAGTATATACCGATTAATCCGTGAGTTAAAGCTAAAGTACCCTAAATTTTCTCCCACCAAACACCACTTTAACTTATCTTAGCTTGATCCTAATGCATCAATACAGTGATCACTGGAGCAGGTGAAACCAGACCACTGATTATGCATTAATCATTATTGGAGTTACTTTCATTTTCCAACCAAATTATATACAAAAGTTGTTTTAAGAATTATAAACTAGCCCAATTATTGATAAGAATTATGTATTTTCTCCTTTTTACATGGTTGCTTAATTGCGTTGATCAGTTGTTTGTACTCACCCTTTAAGTTTGTTGTTTCACTTTAGGCCGTTTATAAATGTATTTGGTAAAATCAACAGCGTTTTGGTTGTTTAACGCTAAATAAAAGCAAATGTCTGTAAACTGTTACATGGGCTGAAAAGACTGGATTTCCAACTACCTAAAAGGTCATTTCCCGTCTTTGACTGTTTGACTACATGAAAACGCCAAAAGCCAATGAAAAAGCCATCTAAAAGTCATTTATCAAACACCCTAGACACGTTGTTTAGTGTTGCTGTGAGGGCATATATTACTACATAATTTGGCTACTTTTTACCTGATTATATTATACTCTTAACTGTAAAGACAATTACTTTATTTCTGTTCTTTACTAGACTTAGCAATGACATTTTATACAAAGTGGTCAATTATTAGTTTTTGTCCTCTATTATAACATAGGAATCAAGGGGGACCTAAGTCCTAAACTTAGCTAGTTAGCTAAGTTTATATGATGTTTTAATGCTTCCAAATATGTTCCCAGGAGCAGGTAAAACTAAAGCACTAACAGTATCCCAAATGAAGTAGAGTACTCACTTTGATATGGTCATACAACTAAAGTCATATGATCAATTTAGGAAAAATTTAAAGGTTTTGGTTGTGTGTAAGATCAATAGTAGGTTTGCTTCTTCACAAATTCACCCCTTTTTTTTAGTCTATAAATATGAACCATTTTACTAGTCCTAATATCAACAACTCTAAACTCAAAAAATTTAACTCATTTCATCATATATGCATGGCTTCAAAAATGCAACTAGTGTTTGTGACTCTCCTCTCCTTGTTGATGTCCACTTTGGTGGTGTCTCAAGCTCAACCAGCTTTTAGCTATGGCTTTGGTTGGGGTAGCCGCGATAGCAATGACTATGATTCACTCTCGCCGTACTTCTATGACTTCTCGTGCTCTCAAGCCAACGACATTGTTGTCTCGGTCTTGCAAAGTGCCATTGCTCAAGACCCGAGGATGGCTGCTTCTTTGTTAAGGCTACATTTTCACGACTGCTTTGTCCAGGTTTGCACCTTTTCCGAAGTGTGTTGGTGTTGTATGATAATTCATTTGGTGGTTTAATTCATTTTCTAAAACGTTTGCAGGGATGTGATGGTTCATTACTACTAGATGATAGCGCGACAATAGTTAGCGAGAAAGGAGCTAAGCCAAATGCTAACTCCTTGAGAGGTTTTGCAGTCATTGATGAGATTAAAGCCAGGTTGGAAGAAGCATGTCCTCAGACTGTCTCTTGTGCTGATATCTTGGCTTTGGTAGCTCGCGGCGCTAGTGTCTTGGTATGTAACAAAACAATATATAGTACTATGGTGTTGCTTTAAGTTCTTTTTATTGAGCAAAATAATTGTTTTAAGTACTTCAATTTTATGTATAAATGCTATATTCTTGTCGATTTGTTGATTAACAGAGTGGAGGACCTGATTGGGAGCTTCCATTAGGAAGAAGAGACTCAAGAAATGCATATATGAAACTTGCAAATGCTACCATTCCTCCCCCTATTCTCACAGCCCAAAAGCTTCTTGCAACATTTAAACAGCAAGGCCTTGATGAAGTTGATCTCGTTGCACTCTCAGGTATGTAAGGTCCAGCCTGATTGACCGTGCCAATTGTCCCAGCACGGTTTTGAATAAAACAAACGGTTTGGCTAATAGCCGACCTTGGCGTGTCTGTTCTTGGTTTTAGTTTTTCAATTTTCAGTTCGTTTCTTTTTTGAAAACATGTAAATCAAAAAAACGGTAGTTTCCTGTTTGTAGATGTCAGTTTTCAATATAAACATTAGTATATAGTATGAATTTGAAAATCTAAAAACCAAAGTATAGACATTACTAGTAATACCGAACAGAACCTTAAAGTCGACAATATGTGGATTTCGAGATTAAATTTCAATCGTCTCTTGGTTGCGCGAATATTACAGGAGCACATACTATCGGAGTGGCAAGATGTACGAGTTTCAAGACAAGGTTATACAACCAAAATGGTAACAATCAACCAGATGTGAGCCTAGAGAAGGTATACTCAGATGAATTGAAGTCAGTTTGCCCTTCATCAGGTGGTGACAACAACATTTCCCCATTAGATTATTCAACTCCAAGAGCGTTTGATAACACCTATTATAAGCTCATTTTGGGAGGCAGAGGATTACTTTTCACAGACCAACAACTTTACTCAGGAAATATTGAAGACCTTTCTCAATTGGTCAAGTCTTTTGCTGAAGATGAGGGGTTGTTCTTTGAGCACTTTGCTCGGTCTATGGTTAAGATGGGAAGCATAAGCCCTCTCTTAGGGTCTAATGGTGAAGTTCGGAAGAACTGTCGTCGTATTAATTAATTTACGTAGTTGATGGTCTCGTATCTCTTAATTAGGATGATTATTATTGGGTTTGTGATTTATTTGGATTCACGTCAAGTTGTGAATCCGTACTACGGTTTAAATAGTGGTCTATTTGTTCGATTGAAAAAATTGTGGTTAATTTGTATGGGTTGCTTGGATTTCCTTAAGTGATGGAATTCTTGTGCAATATAATAAAGTGGGATTTGTATTGTCTTGATTATTATTATTCTGGTGCATAATGTATTTCATTGATGGGATTGTTTGATTATACTTGTTGTTATATGCAATTATTGGGTGATTATATATGAAGGCTGATTATATAATTTGAACACATTGAATTTGAACCCCTGCAAAAGCTAATCTATCTAATATTTGAACTTTCACATCAAACTATCCAAACTATTCTAGTCACACTACGAATGCTACAATTTACAAGAGTTCAAGAAAAGAACAGAACGAAAACGAAACAATTCATTCTGATATTTCTAGTGCAAGAACAAGCTGTTAGATTTGATTTTGTCAGGCATAACTATCTACAATATAAAGGGGAAGAAGATACCACAACCTAGCTCTGCATTTGTAGAAGCTGCTCGAGGGTGACCAAAGACCATATTTCCTCGAGTTGAGCCCATATCTTCTGGTTAAACGACTCCACAGCAATGGTTACGCTACCAAAGTAATAAACCGGGAGATGGTTGTGTAATCTTTCATGTTTAGGCTTAAAAACCAAGCCTTGCTGCTTCGCGTAGGCCTCAATAATTTCTTTCAAATTCTTAGTAGCGCCATCTGTTTGCTCAGCTTCATGCTGTCTTTGTTCTTGCACCCCAAGATAGCTAATTTTCTCCTTCGCGCCAGGCTGAGCCACCTCCAAACTTCAGCAGCCTGACAGTCATCATTTCGACTATATTAAGGTGGTGCTGAATACATTCATTAGCCAAAAGTTCATCAGAAAATTGCATTTTCCATCCAAGATACCATTGTGTAACCTCTTCAAAGTTCGGACTTCCTCAAAGCGAGTGGTGCAGACATCTCTGCCATTTGCTGAAGAAGCGTTTCTAAATTCTAGCAGGCTAACCATGTAATGAACAGGAACTGATCAAGTTTCTGATTTACAGTATTAACCTGAAATTCCTGCATCATATCAACCAACTTCGGAAGCACAAACCTGACAAAGAACGGTCCCTAATATAACACGAATAGTTCGATAAGGACTCTCCAGTTTCCTTACAAGGCTCCCAAGACGGATTTAACAAGATGCAACATAACGGAGGAACTATCTTTTAAGACAAAATGAATACCTTTTTATAAAAGTATCTCTTCTAAAAGTACCGTTAACCAATATTCATATTACAACTTTGACTATCTTTGAGTTTCATATTAATCAAGATCTATTATGACTTCTATTTTAGTATATACTACTATGTTTTTCAATAAGGAAAAAGAAGGGTAATTGGAGGTTCTCCTCATGAGGGGGACTCCTAATGCATTATCTACGGACTACGGGGTTAGCTAATTTGTACAACAAGCGATATCCAATAATATTGTTGACTAGCTGACCCACATTAATTATCTAGTCTATTGCTCAGTTAGTTTCTCTATAAATACACTCGATTCTCTATTTAACTTCTATTTTAATATTTAGTGTAGAAGATTTAACACATGGCACACGTAATACAAATTTTTTCCCTAATGCTGCAAGTTGTTATTAGTTAGCTAGGACCATAAATGTCTTGGTGATCCTGTATCATGCAATGTTCTTCGGGGCTAAAAGTTATCCATTTAATTAGTGTTGCTTCCTTCATAAGCCGCTAAATATTCGCCAAGACTAATTGCATGCTTAGTAGTTGCTTACATTAGACGATGATGACAATGGTTAAAACATAAAACATCCATTGAATGTCTTTACTAATTGGCTATTCAGATATACATCAATATATTCAAGGAGTGGGTCGTAAGCACCCTAGCTAACTACTTTTCACATTTATTAGTCCTCTACTATACACTTTTTTCAAAATTCGAAAGAACACTTAGGTACTGTTCAGTTCACTTTAACAAAAATAATATTCAGTACAAATAAGTTCAGTTCACGAAAAATAAGTTCAGTTCAGTAAAAGTAAGTTCAGTTCAACAAAAATAAGTTTCAGTAAAAATAAGTAGCGCAAAGAAGAAAAAACAACATAAATCAGTAAAAATAATTTCAGTTCAGTAAAAATAAGTTCAGTTCAGTAAAAATAAGTTGAACTAAACGTTTCTATAGTTTGGGGACGGAAAACGCTTAAATAACTCCCTTGATAAATGATCTATTAGAGATAAAGTTTATGTTTAGTAGGTCCAACTCACCAAAATCAATTATTTTTCTAAATTCCTTATGTTTAATGGGTGACTATCCAGTGGGCCGTTTAATATAGATTTGTCTATTGGAGAGGGGTCAGGACTCAATTTTGGCCGTCTTTCGTATCCATATCCGTCCCAAAAAACACTACATATAGGTGCTCAAGAAATAAATCGTACAATTGATTATAACCTAGATAACTGGATTCTACTATGCAACATTGGGTAGTTATAGACATATAACTTGTTTGTTATATAACAAATGACACAACCAATATAAATTTGTAGCAAATTATAATAAGGGATGTTGTTTGGTTGACAAAAGGCAGAAAATATGGAGAAGTTAGATTATTCGAGCAGGCAAACATGAGAATTAACGTACTATAACTATACCCCTTTGGGTCACTCAAAGCCTATAGAAATCTCAAATTCGCTTGTCTGTTTACCAAACATATTAAGAATACTAGAGCAATACTCGTGATGACTTATGATAATTCTAGCTAACAAGATCCCACATTAGTGTATTTGGTTAAATATTATAAATTTTGACTCCAAAAAAGAAAATAAGATTTATATTCTGGAATGGAGGGAGTATATGAAAACTAACAACCTTTTAAGACTTGTGACAATTTAATCCCAATAAAACAAACATGCACCATGTTAGACTTAACATCCATAATCAAATCCAAAAGGGAAATAATCCTTAGTTGAGCCGCCATAATAGAAATTTCCGCGCCGAAAACTTAAAACTGCATGCAACTCGTAACGTAATTATATGTATACGAGTGGTCAACTTATGGAATGTTTTAGAAGTTAATTACAAGAATTCTACCGTTTTATATCTCTAAATTATCACATTAATCAGCCTTTAATACTTAATCACGTCATGTACATTGATCTCTATATATATACTCCTCAAAATCCAAATCTTACAAATTAAACATTATTCATCATTTCATCACTTCCACATTCCATCTTTCAATAACTCCACAAAATACAAATAACTCACTAATTATTATGGCAACTCAAAGTTCTTATGTTCCCAAGATCATTTTCTTTGTCATTGTACTTTGTTACTCCATTAGCAACTCTAATGCTCGCTTATTATCGGAAAAATTAACGTGGAAACGACTAATAATCGTCGATAAATCAGGTGAAGGCGATCATACGACAATACAAGAAGCAATTGATGCAGTTCCTTCTAACAATGTAGACTCCACTCTTATTCTAGTGAAGCCTGGAATTTACAAGGAAAAAGTTACTATACCTAAAGATAAGCCCTTCATAATGCTTAGTGGAAGAAATGCCTTAAATACTACAATTACATGGGATGATAGTGGTGATATTTTCACGTCTCCTACACTTTCAGTCTTTGCTTCTGATTTTGTGGCAAGATACCTTACTATTAAGGTAAACTTTTAAATAATTATATCCTCCTTTTGAAATTAATAGTTATATGAAGTATACTATAGGTTATATATATTTAGCTTAACGCGTATTAAATATTTGTTAGGGATATATATCAATTATGTAGGAGAATTATTATACTAGGCTCTATCTCATTCTTTTGAATATTACATATTGTGAATTATGTTAGGAGAAGTAAAATAAGATTTTGTGTTTAACGGTTCAAAAGTAAAATATGGTTGTAATTTATTGCAGAATACGTATGGACCGGGGAAAAAAGCAGTTGCCTTGAGAGTTTCGAGCGAAAGAGCGGAGTTTTATGCTTGCAGGATTATTTCATATCAAGACACGCTTTTGGATGAGCAAGGGAGCCATTTTTATAGCAATTGCTACATTGAAGGAGGGACCGATTTTATTTGTGGTAACGCAGCTTCTGTTTTTGAGGTAACTACGTGTACTAATACGATTTTGATCAATTGTGATAGTATGTTATTATAGCACAAACACTAATTAAACTTACTTTTGCATTGTTATACATTGTAGAAATGTCGGATACATTCTGTTTCAAATCAAAATGGAGCAATAACAGCACAAAGAAGGATGAAACAAGAAGAAGACACAGGATTTTATTTCATGGATTGTAAAGTCACCGGTACAAAAAGTTGCACATTAGGAAGACCATGGGGACCTTATTCTCGAGTTGTATTTATAGGTAGTTACTTGTCCAATGCCGTAAACCCTCATGGATGGGATGATTGGGGAAAAGCTTCCACACATAGGTACGTTCTATTCTTGTACTTACTTTGTCAATATCGTCTTCATAGCCCAATTCAATTAATCGAGCCATATAATTTGGGTTGTGACCTAATGAACTTTATAAAAACCATTTCTGCTTTTTGCCAGCTTGGCTCTATAAAACAGGCCAGATTATAAGCTCTAATCAAATAATTAGAAATTGTACATTTTTTTTCTTGCATGAATTACTTACATGGATGCTTATTTATCTAATTTCCTTTATTTGAAACAGTTCGGTATACTATGGCGAATACAAGTGTTACGGTCCAGGAGCCAATAGATCGAACCGAGTTGGGTGGTCGCAAAGCCTTAGTCATGAAGAAGCCACTTCCATTATTACTAGGACAATGATTAGTTCTAAAACACGGATCAAACATTAATAAACAATGACTACAAATAGAATTAATTCTTTAATGTACATTTTTGTAGGGTGATTGATTGATTGTACATAATTCTTTGTTGATGAAATATATTGTAATTGAATAAAATAGATGTTATTCTTTTTGTATATTCTTGTCAAACGAACCATATTTTGTAATATCTAGCTTAAGCAAATGTAATTATGTAAGACTGCAGTAATGAATTGAACAAATAGTCATTTCACATTTGATATTCAAGTTTGTACATTAAAGTTTAGGGAGCTGAGCTCACTTAGAGAAAGTCGTTTTCCCTTAAGCTCTTAAAATCATTTAAAAGAAACTCTATTCCTCCGATAAAGGAAATGAGGAACAAAATCTATAACAACTCCTTAATTGGTTTAGATAGAATTGGTCATGTAATAGAGTTGAACTAGAGCCTTAAAGAGTATCAACTATCAAGTGTGATCCGGCCTGAGCCAAAACAAAAGCTCACATTGGGTAGAATATTTTGGCTTGTCTTACGACTTATCACTGCATATGGACTCGAATCTGAGTGATCTATCCATGATTAGGATGAAACTTGGGTGAAACTATATGGTCTTAGATTCCTGAAAAAACTCAAATTTCGTGATTTGGTCACAAAAACTGGCCCGAATTTGGGCCCCATCCGACACAATGTTGTTTTTAATATTATGATGCATTTCATGCATGAACCTTTTTACTGGTTTCTGTTGGAGTTTGTTTATAAGTGTTGTGAGAAAAACTCTTAGTTGCTTCAAAAGAATGTGAAAGGCTAGTAATTCGATAAAGGAAGAGTCAAAGGTAAGTAATGGGTTTATTAATATTATTATTCCTACTACCTATTGAGTTGGTTACTTGAGACGTTTTTGTTTCCACTTCCTGTTAGTGGGCTATTTCCACCTTCCCACTACTGCCGTTCCACTTCCCCAAAAGTAGCCATGATCTATTTCCACTTCTTCTTCCCAGTCCCTATATATACCTTGGTTTTGGTACTGTTTTGGGACACAGGAAAATTCCTCCTACTCTATTTTACAATCTCTATTACTGGGCAATATTAAGAGCGTTCTCAAACTGTCTCTCTGTACTTCACCGGCGAGTCAGTGTCGTGTTAACCCTGGAGGTTGGTTTGCCACGAGTCCGTGTGTTCGTAGCGGGGCAATTTCAACTTTAGAGCAGTGATCATATCACGCCACGACAATTCTCAGATAAGTTCATTATTTTACCAGTCATAATTCCTACAGTTTCATGCGAAGGGTCAAAAATCCAATTTGAAGAACGATGCACTGAATGTCTTAACATATTGCAACATGCTACAAATCGAATATTTAGAATTTAAGACAAGAAAAAAACTTGACAATCTCCACTCCACAAAGATGTCAAACATTTGTTTAAAGTAATGATCAAGCAATCTAACTAAGTTCCACCAAATTCCACTTCTTTGGTCTTATCAATTACAAAAAAAAATACTCTATTAGACTTTAAGAATTGTGGAATGTTGTCTTTTTCTTAATTATGCATGCATAGCAAAGTCTATATTGCTTCAAACCTAATTACAACATTTCACCTTGGGTGAATTAGTGTTTTTTCTTTCATTTTTATTGATGTCTTCTTGGTTTTTCCCTTTAAAGAAGTCAACATATCCTTCCACAAAACTGATCAATATGCATTTTGACCTAAATTGGTAAGTTGTGGTTCAAACCAAGACTCAAGAAACGAAGTCAACCCTTTTTTGATACATTAGTTGAATTCATTTTAGTGTTTTAGAAAACTCGTTCTATTTAAGATAATTGTCTTTAAAATTATATTAATTTTTATCGTATTCATAAATTATACTTTATAGGAGTAAAAATCTCTTGTAAGTCACAAACCCTAAAAATTATGGAGCGTTTTTCATAAATCAAAACGAACAGAAGGACACTTAATTAAAATTAATAATCTTTTCACAAAACAAAAAGAATTTTACATTTATTTTCCTATATTTCTATTCCATCGGGGAAGAGATGGGGACACCCATAGCATAGAAAAAGAAGAAAACATACTTTATCTCATAGCGCAGAGCATGGCACAATGTTTCAATAGTTGAAATCGAGTTTAATTTTCCTCATCTGCTTATCTAAGAAATACTTGTACGAGGAGTAAAATCTTTCTGTAATTCTGTTTATATAGAGTGTCAAATTGGGTTTGGACGCGTGCCAAATTTGATTAGCAACACTAAGAGTTAAGTGTTGGGGAGCACTACTAGGGTTAGTGTAGTGGCAGAATCATTTTTGTATCAAAGAGTGATACTTATTTTAAGATTCAAATTAGTAAGAGAATAGATAGGGTAGACGTAGATCTCAGAGTTAAAATCGACCCATGGTAAATTATTGTGTTTGTTTCTCTTATTTTCCAGTGCTGTATCGTGTCACAAAAGGTTAATTGAGTTAAAACTGAAAACCGAAGTTATCCAGTATTGGCGCAGTGTATACCACAGTGCCATAAACTTCTTTTTTCGAAAAGTCAATTTAAAATAGTCACTAAATTCAATTCCTCTTCTTGAGTGTTCCCTTGCGTTCCAACAGGATATTATAAGTAGAATATGATTTTTATTTAGAAGAATGTATGTATATACTTGAATTAATATTGATGCAAATCTACTCTATATAATAATAATAATAATAATAATAATAATAATAATAATAATAATAATAATAATAATAATAATAATAATAATAATAATAATAATAATAATAATAATAATAATAATAATAATAAAATAAATATTTTTAGTTTTGCTACAGCTAAAGGAGTGGAGGCCTAAATAGTATCTCGACTTCTCACTAATTTTTTCTAAATAATATTTTGAGTTTGTTATATTAATAATAATAATTATGATTATTATTAATTTTATTATTATTATTAGTAGTAGTATTATTATAAGAATAAAAGACTATAGTAATAATAATGAATATGTTAATGTATAATAAGTAAGATAATATGACAAAAATATGGATAAGAATATTGTAAAAATAATAATAATATGTTTTAAAGTGACAATAGATCGATAATAATATTATAGAACATAATTAGATATTAAAATATTGCATTTTTTTAATTGAACTTCATATATGAATGCAATAATAATATCTATAACGACAATAATAATTAAGAATGATACTAAGATGATAACAAAAGTGTTGTTCATAATAAATTGAATTAACGAACTAAAATTAATTGAGGTAAACTAAATTAAACTGTGTTAAACTGAAATATTTTTCAATTACAGCAGTCCAGATGAATATAGCCTAAATACACAGCACAGCACAGCACAGCACACCATACCAAAGTTTCCAAAAATTCCAATGTTGCATTCGATGCATGAAAGCATTTTTACTGGTTTTCCAGCGGCATACAAGGGTCAAAGATCCAAATTGAAGAACAATGCACTGAATGTCTTAATATATTTGGCAACATTACGCTACAATTGAAGTATATTGACAACAAAATCTTGACATTCTTCACCACAAAAACACGTACAAATATTTGTTTAAAGTAATGAAAAAGCTACCTAGCTAAGTTACACCAAATTCCACTATTTCAGCCTTATCATTTCTTCTAAAAATTAGTGGATTGTTATCTTATCCAATTATGTATTCACAACAAAGTCTATGAATTACTTCAAACCTAATTTAGAACCATTCATCTTGGGTGAATACATGTTTTTTCTTTGATTATTCTCAGTTTTGCTTTTCAAAAAGTCAAAAAATTCTTACACTAAGCTGATCAATATGCATTTGACCTAAATTTGTAGGTTGGGGCTCAAACTCAAACCTACACTCAAGAAACAAAGTCAACCCTAAATTTTTTGATAGAATAATTGAATAATGCGCATAGCGATATATTATAGTCATGTATCATCTGTCATAGGTCACAAACCCTAACTAAAATTATAGCGCATTTCATATATAATTACTTTCTAATTCTTGTTGTACTTTTGATGCATGATTTGCTCATTATATCAGAAATCAGTCATATACATTAGATATTATGGTTATATTTTCCAAAAGGAATAGACAAATAATAAGACGATTAATCTAATTTTTAATTAGTTGTATTGGTTGAAACTAAAATACAATTCTTACACGACATAGACCGTACCACGATTGCACAATGTATAAATTATAATTATATCTCCTAATCAAAAGGGATACAAACTTAGAGAAAAAAATATATGGAAAAAATGTGCAAAATTCTCAACCCAATAACAGAATAAGTAACTAAAATATGAAGACTAAAAAGTATAAAGACTTTTTATGAGAAGTTGGCACATTTGTTGCTAATTAACCATACTAATTTCGTTTTAACACCAAACGTGGGTAACGTGTGTACTAATCACGCTGACTTCCTGACGACTCCTCTCTTCTCAGCAACTCCCTCTTAATTCAATTTACCCGCCGAAAACTTGTGTTTAAATGCTTTTCTTGCTAACTTTTTATATTCTTTTTCCTTGTCAACCGCAACATAAATCTAATCACTATATAAACACCATTATAACTCTATACTATTATTCCATCATCTCTTCATATTTTTCTTCCTAGGTGTATATTTGTATTTTATATCATATACTTAATTCCCCGTTACAAAATAAATACAACACTCGTACTTTTTAAGTTGCATGATGAAGATTTACGTGTGTTTGGCGATTTTCTTGGTTGTAATTGGTTTGTGTTTCGAAATGGGTCCGATGTGTGATGCTCAAAGAGTGTGGAAGAAAATTATAACGGTCGATCAGTCGGGGAAGACGGGTAGATACGTGAAAATACAAGATGCAATTGATGCAGTTCCATCTAACAATGAAGATCCTATTTTTATTAGGGTGGAGCCTGGTGTATACAAGGAGAAAATTGTTGTACCTCAAGATAAACCTTTTATAACGCTTAGTGGTAGAAATGCAAATTCTACGGTTATTACTTGGAATGATGGTGGTGATATATTCAAGTCTCCTACTGTTAGTGTATTGGCTTCTGATTTTGTGGGACGTTATCTCACTATTCAGGTAAATAATGGTTATTTTTTATACCTTGTTATATACGACTCGTTACACTATTAGTTGATGGTATGATAGTAGATACCGATATATTATGGAGTTACTGAATGATGTATGTATTGGTTCATTGAGATGAGACCATATTGGAAAGGGCCTCTCTAAGAAACTCTAAATTTTGAGACCTCGAGTTCGAAAGAAGAGCCCTTTAACATTTGGGCTCACGTCTATTCCCAATTCCTAACTATTCTAAATAAAATTGTGTTCACACCTTTTGGAAAAAAAGAAAGATTTTGGTGAGGGTGGAAAAAGGTATTTTGAGAATTTTGGGTGAGAATTTTATATCAATGAATTTTTCTAGCGGTTATAAATGGAGCCCTTAGGGTGTAGGGAATAGTCGCTGCTACCAGTGGTGGATACCCTTGATTTTAGAGGGAGGGAAATCTAGCGGTTTTAAAAAAAAATTTGAGTTTCTCCTCATCTCACGCCCTTTAGTACATAGTTTTGTCGGTGTTGAGATTCTCTAGAGTTCTCTTTTAGTAGAGTTGGTAGAGTTTTGTGAATATATTCACAAAATAATTAGCTATTAATATTATTTACTATTTTGTCTTAACTCTACGGTTTAGAGTTCTTTATTAAATCTAGAGGATCTCAACCAGTTCAGTCCTCGTAAAATGACAAATAACTAATAATCATGTTTTTTTTCTTCTGCAGAATACATATGGTAAGGGAAAGAAAGCAGTAGCACTAAGAGTAACAAGCGATAGAGCTGTATTTTACGCATGCAAAATCATATCATACCAAGATACACTTTTAGATGAAAGTGGTAGACATTTCTACAACAATTGTTACATTGAAGGAGCTACTGACTTCATTTGTGGAAATGCAGCCTCTCTTTTTAAGGTATAATACTATATTCATAACAAAAATTAATTATACTTATACTAATTTTATTTACTGAATTTTGGCTAATATATAAAATGTTTTGCAGCAATGTCATTTGCACTCAACTTCAGAATACAATGGTGCTATAACAGCACAACATAGAATATCAAAAGAAGAGAATACAGGATTTTACTTTGTGGCATGCAAAGTTACTGGGGAAAAAGGTTGTACATTAGGAAGACCATGGGGTCCTTATTCTAGAGTGGTTTTCTCACAAACTTATATGTCTAGTGCTGTGCTACCTCAAGGATGGGATGATTGGGGCAAACCTTCTACCCACAGGTATATATACTTTTCGAGTTCCGCACTCTCTCTGTGTGAAATTAATAGTCACGTATACTGTTTTTGAAAATAGCAAAAAAAACGTTTCATTTCTTAAGTGGTAAAGCATTAAGTTTCATTTTGATGTTCATTGTGTATTTAAAGATCAACGTAATTACGTGAAATCTTATTATTTGATTTTATATGTATATTCATAATATCAATCTTTTCATCTTCTTTATAAACTGAAATTAGATATATTTATGATAATAATAAGTGCACTGAAATTAATTATGAATAGAAATATTAAAGACATGCATTGACTTTGTTTTTTTGGTAATGATGCAGAACTACATATTATGGCGAATACGAATGTTATGGACCAGGGGCTAAAAGAACAAGACGAGTTCAGTGGTCACTTAGGCTCTCTAATCAACAAGCCTTGCCCTACATGACTATGAATATGATGGATGAAAGAACTTGGCTCAAGGCTTAGCTTCAACTTTTTTATGACCGTTACATTTTTTAGTATTCTCACATTCTTTTAGATTATGTACATTACTTTGGAAAATTCCCTACATGTTAGTGAAAATGCTCCTTTTGCTTTAAATTATTATTTTTTCCTTACTTGTACATTACCATTGTATTGTAATTTGTAGGAGTTTCCAGGAATATATCATTCATTTTTTTTTCCAATTATGGATCCGTTATACTTCCTCCGTTCCTTAATAAGTGACACACTTCATGTTTTCACGCTTGCCAATGCATTATTTTAAACATTAATATCTATAAATATCAATGAGTAAAAATTATAAAAAGTTGATATTAAATTTATGCACGTTAAGACGAATCTAACAAGATCCCACATGACTATGTTTTTCTTAAAAGATAAATCACCAAATCTAATTAAAGTCTAAACTGTGAATAGTAAACACTATACAAGTGTGTCACTTATTAAGGAACGGAGGAAGTATTTGTTATGGAGTACTAGAATTAGTAAATTCTATCGAAATATCACAAGCTTCATGTGATCATGTCATGCGCAATTGCATGGAGCTCCCCTTGCTATCTTGGAGACTTGGAGCACATTCCTCTATAGCCCCATGTGCTAGGGCTTAGGAAGCATCATATAAACGTTCCTATCTATCTTAAGCAAGGGTTAGTTGTTGTAGTAGCTATCAAATTTGTATTAATGGTTGAATATTAGCGGATAGTAATTAGTTTTCAAAATGATTACTTACTTAGGCAAGCAATTTCCAAGAAAGATTAGAAAAATAGAAAAAACTGATTAAATTATTACATTTTTTTATGATTATAAAATAACTTATTTTTCCTTCTACGAAACTTAATCACAAATATACCAAAATCAATTCTACGCACATAGAATTTAAAATCTAAAGAATTACATAAAATTATAGAATTAACAATTTGTTTTTAGCCTAATCTTCAAATACTTTTAAAATTAGTTATTTGATTGTTTATTACAAATATTATACTTATTGAAATTTAAAAAAAGTTTATTTTAAAACCACAAGTAAACTAAATCTAATTATAAACCTTAAAACTAATTAGTAGTTCACTTCTAAAATAAACGAGACCATCACCCAAACTATTAATTAGTTATGTCTTTTAAAAATCGCGTAAAACTGATTGTCAAAGATAATTAGTTAGAGTCTATATAAAACTAAAAACATGAATTATTAAGATACTAGTAAAAAATTAGCAATTTGGATTGAATCAAAATTCTGAGAGGCCAAGCCGCAAGCGTCAACTAAGAGTCTCCTATCAAGTAGCAACTGGCAAAACAGTACAATGAAAGCAATGAGGTTGAAACAAGTTGTGACACCTTGTACGGCAGATGAACACAATAGTACGTTGTTCTCAATTTTTAGCCCATATAGTTTTTTTAGAAGAACAATATATTCTTTTGGAGTGAATTGAACTTACATATGAGACAAAGGGGTGTTTGGTAATTGGTTGGTGGCTGATGGTTGTTAGCCGATGGCTTTATATGCTGGCTGGTTTCACCGGCTGTATAATTTATTTGTTGTTAAAATAAGTGTCTGGTAAAATGTGCTGTAATTGCTGGCTGTTTAGTTCGAAATGGAAGCAAAAGGCAAAATCCAACCAGAAAAGCTGGTAAAAACAGCTTCTGGCTTTTGGCTGAAAAGCCGGCTTTTCAGCCACTGCGAAAGCGAGTTATCAAACACTTTTCTTGGCTGTTTGACAAAAATAAAAGCCAAAAGCCAGATACCAATGAAAAACCAGCCAAAAACCATTTGTCAAATACCCAAAATAAACATCTTTGATCTAAACTGAAATGAACTAAAATTAATAGAATCTAAACTGAACTAAACTGGTCAAAATTGAAATATTTTTCGATGAATCTGGTCCAAAAGAATACAATCAATAACACCATCATATCATATGACATAAAGACTTAAGTCATTACTAAATAAAGTCCATAGTTTCTGCAACTTTAATCTAGTACATTCCAAATAATGGCCCTGTTTGGCAAATAGAGTTTAGAGTTTAGTTGTTAGAGTTTAGAGTTAGAGTTTAGAGTTTTACCTTTTTGTGTAGAGGATTTGACTGCAGATTTGACTGCTGTTTATATAATCTTGTTTGGTAACACTTAGCTGATTGAGAAAAGATTAAAAATTATATATTGGGTGAAATGACATTTATAGACATTGATGTTTATTAAGTTCATTTAACTTTCCATTAAAAATGTCATTTTTTTCCCTCGAAAACACAACACGCTTACTATATTAAACAATGTTTAATAATTTTTACTTTGTTTAGTAGAAGAATCTTGTAATGAGCTATAATTCTAATTATAATTCATTAGAAACTCAACCCTTTTGAAAAGAATGAATAAACCCACCCACTCCCTAAGTCCCCACTCACCCCTGCTTTTACCATCTTCCTCAACCTTTTTCCAATTCTTTTTTCGCATTCTTCTCCATCTTCCGGGCACCACATCGGTAAGTAAAATCTTCAGATCTACCTTTGATAATCTAATGAAAATTTATACGCCCAATTTCTTCAATTAATTTATGTACTTAATGCTGGCTATCTGGGTGGTGATGAATATTGAAAGCAGGCGTTGGGTTTTCTATCTGGGTTGAAGAAGAATTGCAATTTGCAGAGACTTTTTTCTTCCTCTTATTGTTAGTTAAAATGATTATGGGCAAAATGGTCTTGCTTTTCAAATCTCTGAAGAAAACGTTGCATTTTGCAGCGTTTTGTAAAATAGAGTTTTCATGTCAAAACTCTCACTCAATACTCTTACTACCAAACACCCCTATTAGAGTTTTTGACTGGTCAAAACTCTAAAAGGGGTCTAAAACTCTCTTTTTCTCCCAAAAAGCACTTTACCAAACAGGGCCATATATCTTGTCCCATATGGCCAATATTCAATCAAGTTGATAAAGATTGAGAAATTGAAATTAGAAGGATTCATCATGTCACACCAAAAAAAATATCATTAAAATAACAATGTAGATAAGAATCATATGATGGTAGGACCTACATCACCGCATTTGAGATCAACTTTAAATACCAAAAGATTTTTCTTAGTGATAATCCATTACAACAAATTGAAAGTGTGAAAATATAGCAAAAGAGATTAAGCAGAAGAATATCAAGATATGGGTTCTCTAATGGCTGGATGGGATTCCCCAATTCAAGATCCTAAATTTGGTACTATTTCCTATTTATTTCATTAGCTTTCTTTAGTGGATTATTACTAGTTTTTCCTTCTTTTTCTTGTGTAATTCAATAGATTTTATTGACTAAAACTTAAAAGAAGTACAATTTACAATTTGAGTGTATCTTTCTTATAGATTCTTGCAATTTTATTCTGAGACTATATATCATACACCCGAGTGTATCATGAGTATGGTACATAAATTTTAAGCTTTATAGTAGAAGTATAAGTATGACATGTAAATCTAATGTATCATTATCTCATAACTTATAAGGTCACTTGTTATATCTGATTTAGGCAGTAGTTACAAAGTTAGCAATAGTAGTCTCCTTGTCGAAGGACCAAGGAGATTCGGTCGCTGAAGTAGGTCTTGACCTGTCCTATAGTATTGAATATATATGGGAAGTATTTTATAATTGTATTCCAACATTGTAATTTCGCTATATCGTTGTATTTTTATGATATAACCGTTTTGAATTTTTGTTCTCTTTTTAGAAAAAATAGTAAGTATGTAAAAGACGACCTGTCTAATAGTACTCCCTCCGTCCCATAATATAAGTCCTGTTTTACTTTTGCACAGTCTTCAAGACGTACTTTTAACCTTCAATATCTTCAATTCCATATTAACAAAAAATATAAAAAGTGGATATTATGAAAGTACATATCAAGACGAATCTAACTAGATCCCACATGAATATGTTTTCACGTATATATTAACAAGAACAGTTGGTCAAAGATTTAAAAGTTTGACTCCTAAAATAGAAACAGGACTTATATTATGGGACGGATGGAGTATTAGAAATCCTAATTTGGCAAAATAGACGTTAATAGCCTAGTATCATGTAGAATAATTTTCCTAAACTTATGTAGCTAATAAGTTTTAAATAGTTTTAGTGTAATATTTTTGGATAACACTTGACCAATCTTTTTTTCTTTTGCCTTTTTTTATTTGTCATCTCAGCAACACTGATGAGGAACAAATCACTTACAAAAGAGAGAATTGAAGAATACTGGAAACTCAAGAAAGATAATGAAAAAGAACATCTTAAAGCTGTTACTCCTGAAGTTGAGGTATAGTTTGTCTTTTTATATTAATAATATAATAGTTCATCATCAAATTCATGTTAAATTTGCACAAGTTATTTACTTTTACTTGTTTTTGACGTTTAATTGGTTGATACTTATTCTATTTTGGCGTAAAACAGGAGATCTTAGCTGAAGAATCTGCACCAAATGAGCTTAAAAGATCAACTTCTTTGCCAATGATTGGTAGGAAAAGTGGTAAAACCATTCTAAGCAAGGATTCTCATGCGGATCTCGAACATCTCAAAAATTGCTGGTTAGTTTCTCGTTGTCGCTTATCTTAGACGTACAATTTTTATTATAAGCTCGAGTGTGTATCATTATGTACCCAAACCTATTTTTTGTTTATTTCAAAACCTCAAAATAGGTCAAATTTACGCGAGGGAAAGAATTTTAAATAAACAAAAAATTAGTACTAGGTATACTATGTTCACGGTTAAATTTTTTTTTTAAAAAAAATATAATTTCATTTATAAGTATGAGATTATATTAAGGTAAGAAGAATAATCCTCTGTACTGCTTTCATTCAGCGCCCCCACCCAAAGGCCCATTACAAGCCATAACCTCCCAACCCCCCTCCCCCCAAATCCCAAGCAAATGCTTGGGGTAAGAATTGATCCCTAGACCAAGCTAGAGAATATGAAAAGGCTCACCACTTGAGCCAGCCCCTATTCTTATGTTCACGGATTATATACTCAGCTGTATATTGAATATACACGGTATATATACTCAGTTTTATAATGAATATACTCTTTTAAAGCACTACCGTTTTGAGTTGCTTATGTTTTGTCTAGTCGTGATTTTGTTATGTTCTCTCATAGGAAAAGTTATTGTCCAATAAAACGTACTAGTTACATCTTCTTGTCACGTTTTGTTTTATATCGCACGATTTTTAGTTGAACTTAGGACATTATGATACTCCAGCGATGCTACTCCATATCCATACTTTATTGTAATCGAGTATCAATTTTATTATTAAATCATTTTACCTTGAAAATAATTATCTTTAACGAGATCATACGCTATGTGAATTGATAATGTAGGTGGACAAGAAGCAATTGGGCATTCCTAAATGAGCCACCAGTGATAGAAGGAGAGGTGCCAAAATACAAGTATGCATCGCAGTATCATATTGCTAGCTTAGGCTCATCAAAGCCAGATACAAGAATTACTAGCATGTGATTTTGACTTTTCGAGGTCATTCTGTGTTTTTTGTGCGATATGTACCGTTGTTTGTGTCCTGGTGTTCTAAGCGTATATGGGATCTTAATTAGTGTCCTCTATCATGTTTAAAGATGTAAAATTAGTTTAATTTTGTATGATTATGATAATGTATTATAAGCTTTGTTGTCAGATGCTTTTGTTTGTACGTACGTGGTTCGTATATTGACTAATCTACTATGTAAACAACTCTTATAGGTTTACAGACGTAGTTGTACTTGTAGAGTAGTGACTTTGGGTTCGTTTTCTCCAATTTCATGTATTTGATGTGTACTATTTGTTATTTGTTTAGTTTGAAATTTACAAGTTATTAGGACAATTATGATTTTGTGCGCCATATTATGTTTGTTAATATCATGGAAGTATATACACCCTATATTGTAGAACAGCATTTCTCTCTTTGTACAAGATTTAAGGTCTACCTGGGTATCCACAAGCTTCTACCAGATATGTACAAGATTTAATATTTAGTTGAGTAGGGTAAATGAAAAAATGAAAGGGTAGGACCAAGTACAATTTTCTTTGGATCGCATCACTGGTAAGGAAATAATGTTATCTTTTGACGGCATCCCAAAAGGGAACATGGTGCATAAAAAAAGAGACGAATAGAATACTATATCGTAGCTTTAAAAGAGTTGTACCTCAATCAAACATTATAGCTTGATTTCCTAAGCAGAGATGAAACTGTAATGACACATAATTTTCCCTTTCTCACTTTGGCAGAGCTTGATCTTTCTTAATGAATCCTCCTCCACCTGGTTTTTTTTAGAAAAAGCCTTATAATTTGTATAAATGCTCCATAACCAATATGTAAGATAGATATGTTGGGAGTGTAATTGAACAAACACGATTTATCTTAATAATTGACTATTATTCTCAATTCGACTTGATCTACCAAAAACAAAAGATAGATGAATAAAAATGGTGCTCAATATGTAAACAAGCTCAATCTAAAGACGATTCATTCAACCCAATTACTAAAGCTAAGCATATATGCAAGGGTAATTCACGAGTGAATCTGCAAAGTGGTTGGATAAAAAGGTTTTAATTCCTCGATTAGGTAGGACATTAGATTCTTGTTTATTTTCATAACATCAATCTTTTCTTAACCTTTTATCCTACTTTACATAATATTCCTTTTTTTTAAAAAAGGTCGGAAAAACAACGTTATTTTGATTTGACTACTACAGATTATTGAATTCAATATGGGCCTCTTCTCTCCAACTTATTTTCAGTTTAATTCAGTTCAATTCAGTTTAGTTCAGCTCTCGTCAATACTTTTACTCTCATGTATCATTATTCATTTCAGTTCAATTCAGTTTAGTTCAGCTGTTTTATACCGAAGAGAACAGGCCCTATGTCTCATATGAGATAATCTCACTTATATAACAAGCCCAATTTCCACAATGACCTACTTCCAAATATACTCTACTCCAATCTAACATATAAGGACAAAACTCCTAGTTAAAAACCATATCCGCAATGTCACATCAAACAAAGTATCGTAACTAAAACCATAAGTATTCTACTTAAAATCCTAAATTCCACACGTAAACTCATCTATTCGGTTAAAAACTGCATTAAGTCACATTTCATTCAAACATAAGAATTTGATTTCGTTTTTTTCAACTTCTTTTCCCTTATATGAACTTATCTGATCCTTAACAAAATTATTTGAACTTACCTATGAAAAGAATAAAGGAAAAATTGTTTTAAATAAGTTAACCTTTAGCCCGTCTTCCCAAAATAAGTTAACATTTGGATTATTCTGCAATAAGTCAAGCTTATATGGTTATCTTTCTAAAATAAGTCATGACCGGTTGGTAACTTGTTTGATAAGTTAATTTAACATGTGTCAATGTGCGATTGGTCAAGTTGTTTTATATTACTGATGTTTTATTTAATTTCATATATTAAATATAAATAAAATTATCTCCAACCTTGCCACCCTTTCTCCATTATTGAGACCCCATGTCTGACTATGATTTCTTCATCAACAATCCCCTTGCTTCTTCTACTTTCAACTTCCACCAACTTACTCAGGTCTTTCTTTAAGGACACTTATGGGCACTTATTGTGGTAGAATCAAACAATAATGCTTCCACCATCAATTTGATCAAGAGTAAATTGTACCCAACCAAGCATCCCTTATCAACCATAAACCACCCAATCCAGCCATCAAACCCCACCTGTAGCTAGCCATGAAATCCACCCACCCAACCATACGAAACACGTGCAAATTGTGATTGGTGGCGGATTTCGCTTAATTTGCTGGTTTTTTTTCTAATTAATCGCTTAGAAATCCCGCAACCCAGCCACGAAAACATGAAATCCACCCAACCCCACGAAAACTCTGTTTCTATATCTATTGAGATTTCAAATTTCCCTTAATTTGCTGGTTTTTCTTTAATTAATAGCTTAGAATTTGCTTATAATTTGATTAGATGGAATGGAGGATAGAGATTGAGTCGATGGTGGTGATGGTGTTTGTGATTGGTGGCAGATTGTTAAGGGTGGTGGGGGTTATTCAGGGAGGGTGGGTCGGCTGGGTCAAGGAGGGAGAGAGCTGGAGCTTGGAGGAGATTATCAAATTCAAGAGGAAATTAATTAAAATAAAAGTTAAATTAAATTAAATGACTTGTTGTGTAGGTTGTAGGTTTTTTGACTTGTTCAAATTCAAGTGAGGAATAAGGTTTACTTATTCTAGGATTTTGAAAAGATTGACTTAATAATTGAAGATGGAGCAAAGGTTAGCTTATTTAAAACAATTTTTCCAAGAATAAAACCTTATTTACCCACTTTGTCATTGAACTTATCTAAATTTGGGCCTATTCACTTCGGCATAAAACAGCGAACCGAACTGAACTGAATACTGATATGCGAGAGTAAAAGTATTGTCTAGACCCAAATTGAACTGAATTAAATTGAACTGAATTAAATTGAACTAAAAATAAGTTGAGAAAAACAGACGGTTTCAACTCATTTTTTCGATAAAGCTTTTAAAATAAGCCGAAAAGAACGGGACCGGAACTTCTAATTTCATTGGACAGACATGCTTCACATAAAGGTTGCTTAACTGATTTCGGGGCTCTACTCTCTTTTCTTCCTTCAAACCCTAAAAAACTTTTGTTGATCTAGGGGCTATCGTCAACCTTTTGGTTGATGGTAAGCCCCTATTTTCCTTACTTTCTACTACTTTTTCTAATTTCATGGTGAATAAACATTCATTCTCTCTCAATTTGAGAGTTCTTCTACCCAATTTTGGGGTTTTATCTACCCATATATTAGGTTTTATCTCTCTCATTGTGAGAGTTTAGTTTTGCAAAGATTGATTTATTGATGAAGATTTGTGCGGTATCGCGGCCGATGTCAGTTCTACATCTACAAACAGTTGTATCAGATTCAGTTCAATTTCAAGACTACAGCGAATCGGAAGACCCCCTCGTGAAAGGCTGTATGAAACAGCGATGTAAAAGGGGTATGTGGAAGGTTGCATGAAACAGCAATGTAAAAGAGGGTATTCATCAGTGTCAGATCTCATCCACAACGATCGTAGTTTTGTCAAATCAGAATTTTTTTTGATCCAAATTATTTTGTATTTCTTGGTTCTAATTTCTATTATAAATATCGTATGACTCTTTTATTAATGAACTAATTTTACCTATAAAAAAAATAAGCCGAAAAGAACGGAGCCTTTTGAGTATTAAATATTAGGAAATTTTGTCAGAAAAGACCTTTTAAAAGAGCTTTTTTGTGAGAAAGGACTTTTTAAATATTTTTTGGCTTTTAACAACCTTAAACAAAAAATTTTTTGCGAGAAGAGACCTTGAGCTTGTTTTCCGACGTTGACCACCGGAAACCGGCGTTGACGAATATTTTCTTCCTATTTGCAATCCTAATCTGGTCTTTTGTTTCTTTTCGCTTCCCCTCTCATCCTCGTGGTTGCGCCACCACGGAACTACACCACCACGAATTCACACCACCACATGCCGCTGACTGACCACCTTCCTCGTCCTCCCCTGCTCACCTTTCACTCATTCAAACCAGCTTCCTCAGCTACGGCAGATTCATCAACTTCCGTCTTTTGAGCTCTTCCTTAAGTTCCGGCGACGTCCTATATATGGTGGTGGTGTACCGTGTGGTGGCAGCAACAAACAGAGGGGAGGATTGAGAGGAGAGAGATAAAACAATGGATGGAGGATGCGGCAGGGTTGTGGGTACCGTGTGGTGGGTAGCCTCGCCGGCAAACTCCGGCAAAGATGGTGTGGGGGTGAGGTTGGTGGTGGCTGGTTACGGGAGGAGGTGGGATGTGGGTGGGGGAGGAGAGAGAGGTGGAGGGTGTTAATGAAAGGACCTTTCAAAAGAGTTTTTTTGTGAAAAAATATTAGTCAACGCCGGTTTCCTGTGGTCAACGTCGGAAAACAAGTTCAAGGTCTCTTCTCGCAAAAAAAATTTTGTTTAAGGTTGTTAAAAGCCAAAAAAAATTAAAATGTCTTTTCTCACAAAAAAACTCTTTTAAAAGGTCTTTTCTGACAAATTTTCCTAAATATTAATCAGTTTCTTGCATTCATTATTCATTGAGGTATTCAGCCAATCTACCTAGTCCCTGTCTTCAGGCAATTGTCTCCAAATTCTAATGTCGGCACTTACCTGAAAAAACTCGATAGTGCCACTTCTCACTCTCTCTCCTCATTCATCCATCAAATCCCTAAATTCCTCAATTCAATTCAAAACCCTAAACCTAAACAATGTCGCAACAACAAATTCTCAAATCAAGAACTTCTTTCTTCTTCTTCTGAGAAATCATATCATAATTTTAACAAAAATGGCGAAACCAAACTCATCGTCATTCCACTTACATTCCTTTAAGAAGAAGAAATGGCTATTAATGATCTTAGCTCTCTTTTCAATTTCAACCCTAATTGTTTTGATTATGCGAGCTAGTACTAATTCTGCTTCTTGTGATGATCGATTGTTGTATGGTATTAAAGATTCTAAGCAGATCCCTAAATCTTCTTCTTCGTCGTCGTCGTCGCCGATTTCTAGTCCTCTTTACTTCATGAAGTCTAAGCTTGTTCTTTTGGTGTCCCATGAACTTTCTCTTTCTGGTATTGTTTCCTTCTTTTTTTTTGTTTTTCAAGTTTTTTATTTTATTTTGGAATTGTTGTTTTCTTGATGATTTTTAGTAGTATAATGTAGATTCTATTGGATTTTGGATGAACATAGTTGATGAGGATATGGAAACAAATATAGTACTTAATCTTAGATGCATTGAACCATGACATGAGTCTTTTTATTTAAGATTTGGATATTTGAACTGAAATGACACTAGTGAAATGACACTAGTGGCGGACCTGGGATTTTAGTATGAGATTGGTACTCCCTTCGTATCATTTTAATTGCTACATATGGAATTTGAGCATTATTCGCATGGCAACTTTGAGTGTATGTAAGTTTATATACGTAATGAGAAACATACTTATGTGGGATCTTGTTTGATTTGTCTCGTATGTGTGTTTTCCAAATGCATAATTTTTGTAATCTTGCTTTTGAGATATTAGTTTTTGAAATTGTATCTCGAAAACTGTGAAAAAGTAAATGTAGCAAATAAATTGACACACAGAGAGTACTTTGGTGCTGCAAAATAAACTTTTTAGTATTTCGAGAGAGAAAAGTAAAAAGAAAGAAAGTCAATTGGGTATAGAGTGTAACTCCTTGCCTCAGTAATGAATGACGGTGAAGATGGGCAATCGAGATATATTTCTCGGGCTAATGGGGTTATTTCACCTTTCCGTGGATGAGCATCTTAAGTATTTAGATATGGTGTTGTTTTCTCTTTAGATAATGAAAGCGACAGGGAATTGAAGTAGTTATTTTAGATGGTAAATGGTGCAAGTAGATCTTTGATTTGATGGGTGTTAGGGATTTTGATGATTCATTTATGGATGGGGAGATCTAATGAAGTGGTGTCTAAGTGATAATGATTTGAGATTTAGGGTCAATCTTTTGGAATTTTATACTTCTTCTGTCCTAGTATGGATTTCTCGTTAGCTTTTGGCACGTTGGTGAAGTACAATCGTTCAAAATGAAGAATAAAATATTGAAAGCACTAAAAGTGAGGAAGTAGTAAGATACAATGTTTGAATGGAGGAAGGAAAAAGGTCGTTGTGATGGAGAAACAAGTAGTAGTTTGCTAGTTTTAACATTAAAAAGAATGGGAGATTCTTATAGAAGTATATCAATATGGTAGGCCGGAAGTTTAATGTTTGGTAATTTTTATGGTTCACAGCAATGCATGTATAGTTTTTGTGAACAGAATATGGCTCTATGACATTACTAGGGTGGGACTTGTATAGGTTTCAATTGGCATCTGTAGAAAGTTATGTTTGAGCAAGGTTTGTGAGAATAAGAGAGAAAAAAGAGAGGTCTCTTTCTGTCCTTGGCAACTGTTAGATTGAGAAAACAGAGTTACAGGTTACTATAGAAGACTCTACATATGCTATGGTGCTCGGTGGAATGGCTGCTTTCGAGAAGTATTATTGGAGATTGCATAGTTTAGCCCTGTTTTTTTTCAGCTTTTTGCTGAATTTGTTGAATCTTAAAATTGCGCATCCAAATTGCTGTGATGGATTAAGGTGCAGCTTCCCCCTTCTTCATTTTCCTCCTTACATAATTAGTACTAATGAAATTGTTTCCAGCTTAATGGGGATATTTGATGGTCTCTTGCTAGATTCTTCATCCGTATTGCGAGATTTTGAAGTGGGCGTAAATGAATGAAGAGATTGGACATTGGACATGGATGGGCTTAATAGTTCCATTTTTGGGGGAGTTAAAGAAGTCGTAGCTTCTCAAGGCATTTGTCGTTGAAAGTTCTGTGGCAACAAATTTGGATTCCCGTGACTCATTAATACTATCCTCTCTCCCTGTAGAAGTTTCCAAAGAATACAAATAACCTAATTAATCTTGTTCTGTGGGAGTGACCTTAAGAGGTTGGTAATAGTTGTTTTCTGGTTTTTTTATGGTTAAAGACTTTCTAGGCAGAAAAATAATCAAAGTAGAAGTCGATACTTATTAATCTTTGTGAAGGAACAGGAGTAATTTGTTGCCGATTTTGAATTATGTGATTAACCATTTATGGAATAGTAGGCATCTGGTTTTGGATTTCTCGTTTTTTTGACATTCGTATCAATGAGACAAAAAGGATAATTGGCTTTGAGCACTAGACATGGAGGTAGTAAGGTGGTTTATTGGACACCTTGAGGCATAGACTATTATGCTTGTGCAAGTGGCTTTCAGGGGTTGGGCAGGACTAAATAACTAACTGGTAAAGATATGGATAATGTGACTAATAAGTAAAGCATCACAATGATACTTGTGGATGTGTGATCTTTTTGAAACTAAAATAATAATGGTGGGAATAACTAGGACTTTCTGTGGGGCAGTAATACGCTTATGTTCTAATTATTGATAAATGGAAATGAAACAATAGTTGGGAGATTGGATATAACTGAGTTTTTTGAGGTATGCAAACTGCCTCATTATCTGGTAGTGAAGTGCAGAACCAGCAGTTTAGAATGAGGCTGTTTTGTTGATTTTGGGAAATGGTGTATGTGGGAAACTGAGCTAAGGGATGATCGCTACTTATAGAAGTTATTTTACTTCTTTTATGGGGAGAAAGTGGGGAGTTGCTTTGTCTTCTAGACCTAATAGCCGATCAGTCAGGTCAAAAGCATTCGCATATCGGTGTGGGAGTTTAGAATGGTTGCATTAGATTAATATTTCATAAGATGAGCTCTACTTGGACCATCAAAAGTTGAAGGTGGAGGTTTCTGAAGAGTTTCGAACAAATGGCTAGGCGTCGTATAAATAGCTGTGCTGATTTTTTATCGTTCAATTTCAGCATTTTCTATTGTTTTTAAAGTAGAACTGAGTTGGTGACCATAAGATTATTGTTTAGGTAGTAATGGGATTTGTCTGATAACTTAGGGTGTGTTCTCCTCACCTCTCAAACAAGTTGCAGCAAAAGTAAGGTGTCTAGTAAAAATGAGTTAAGCTTAAGCTGAGAAAAAGGTTCTTCAGCAAAATAAGCTAAATTTGTCGTGATAAAGTTTAAGTTCAACAAAAAAATTAGGTTTAGGTTAAGTAATAACAAATTAAAGTCAGTTAAGTTTGCAACAAGAATATCGAAGTCTTAATCTACCACATTGATAGTCAGTACTTCCTTGTCTACTTACCATCGCACTTTCTGAAGGACAAGGACACAAAGCTGCCATATATGTGTCAACATGCTGCCCTCCCAATTGGTGAACTACAGCAGGGATCTTAAAGCATAGACATGCTCTTAATCAAATAGAAAACTTTTCGGGAGTGAATTGTTCACAAAGTCGAGTTCGTATGGGCAGATGTAATAGATTAGCCTAGGAGGAAAGGGGCACTTTTGGTAATTAAAATTAGTTTGTTATGATTAGCGTGGGAAGGAAACTAGTTAGTTAGAGCCTTAGAGGTTAGAGAGGGAAATAAAGTGGAGGAAAATATTGCTAAAAGTCTAAGAGTCTTTTGTAGTTATTGGGAGAGATTCAAGCCTCTCGAAAGCTTGAACGGTTGAACCTATCTTACGTTTTCTGCATTTTCAGTTTATGCAATCACAAACTCCATTTTCATCTCATCACCAACATCCATTTTTACCAGTTCATTACAGAAGATGTATGTTGTGAATGCCTTCCTAGGTTTATGAAGTGGTTGCTGTGTTGAGAATGGAAGTTGATTAAGCATACCAGACTGTAACCACTTTTTGACATTACACCTTGGCCATTTTAGGGATATTTCCTTGATTGTAATATGGTATACTTCCCCTTTTCATTTCTTTTACTTGTAGTTGAGAAAATATCAGCAAGATGGCCTCTCCAGGCACAAGGCATAAGAAACCTAAAAGAAAACGGCAGCAAGATGGCCTCACTCTTATTCCTTCCTTTTGATTGGAACGACAAACAGTTAACTAATTTCCCATTTTACCCTTCCTTTTTCTTACATTAGGTTGATTTATTACAGAATACCAAGGCCAGGGATAAGGCTAGGCAAGACGCTAGACTGAACTCTGCCTCACAATGACTGAACTCTGCCTCTCAATGACTGAACTCTGCCTCTCAATGACTTCATTCCAAAGGCTACAAGTAATGCTCAAGTAAGCCTTTAAGGTTTGGTGGAGTGATGCTCATGATGTTTAAGTAACCTTCCAGGTTGTTGCATCTTTTAGGATTTATAGAGATGCAGTAGGTCACTACATAATACTCTTTTGGAAATAGTGGGAACTGGTGATGGAAAGTTGGGGAGAAACCTCCAGGGATTGCCTGATGGCTGACACCTTAAATCGAAACTGTTTGGCTCCGTGAAAACTTAATTAAACATGCTTGCGTTACCTTATGGTTACGACTTTGTAGATGAAACTAATATTGACTGTTCCCGAGAAGGTCATTCATTTTATGCTTGGAGAACCTATTGCAGACATTGCTGAAGTTATTGTTGCATGCTTATCTAGTTTTTGATACAAGTGACTTGGGACCTATATCTCTCCTACAGTTGAATGCTACTTTGATGAGTTGATCATAATTAAGGCCTTGATCTTTTGGACTGAATGGAGTTTGACTGGACTGGAGAACTGAAACGAACTGAAAACGTTGATTCAGACGAAAAGGATTTGGACGGGACTGGATTGAATAAGTAATATCAGTCCAGAAGGAAACGTTGCAACATCTAGTTTCTGAATAAGATAGGTCAAACCAATTGCCTGATCGTCTAGTCTTTCAACTGGTGGCTGCAAAATTAATGTCCTGCTTTCACTATCAAACTTTGCTTCTTAGACTACTGTGTTGGTATCAGACAAAGATACATATTCAGGTGCTCGGCTCAGGATTGTATTAAATTACCTGTTTTGTCCAAAACGAAGTGCCAAGTGTTCATTTCCTGTTGGAATCTCAAGTATTCGAGATAAATTCTTAAATTAAAACAAAGTCCATGTAACAGGCCTACAAAGTGAACTATCAGATTGTGAAAGCCCCCAATCAAGCTGAGTTGACAGTTTTTCCCGAAAGTTCTTGAAGTCATTAAAATTAGCTCTTTGTATGATTGTTGGTGCACAAATCATGTCATGTGACTCTCTATGCCGCCCCTCCTCTAGGCTTCATAAGTTTTGGTTTTATTTTGCTATGATTTCGGTTTAAACTTTCAATTTGCTGTATCTGTTGTTTGTTTAGGTGGACCTCTGTTGCTGATGGAGTTGGCCTTTTTGTTAAGAAGTGTTGGTGCTGAAGTTGTGTGGATCACTTATCAAAAACCTGCCGAACAAGATGAGATTGTGTACAGTTTAGAAAATAAGATGCTTGACAGGGGAGTACAGGTGAGGCATCCTTCCTACTCTGCTGACCTCCCCTGACATAACCTTGGATATTCTATTGACTTGATGATCTGACATTGCAATGACCTATATAACCGGCTGCAATTATCTGCAATCCCTTTTCTTTCGTTGCACTAATTGACTTCTATGATCCAGATTTGCCAAGCGAAGGGCCAAAAGGCTATCGATACGGCTCTAAAAGCTGATCTAGTTGTCCTAAATACTGCTGTTGCTGGGAAATGGCTGGATGCAGTGCTTAAGGATGATGTTCCTCGTGTACTTCCAAAGATATTGTGGTGGATACACGAAATGCGAGGGCATTACTTCAAGCTGGATTATGTCAAGCATTTACCTTTTGTCGCAGCTGCTATGATTGATTCTCACACCACAGCTGAATATTGGAATAACAGAACTAAAGAACGTTTGGGGTAATTTTTTGAGTTCCCTTCTTGTTATTATTGGTATCCTCTATCTCTTGTTTCCTGTTACTTATAGCTTTTCTGCTATGATTGATTCTCGCTCCATGGAAGAATATTGGAAAATAAGAACTAAAGAACGTTTGGGGTATCTCATGATATGATGTTGCATCTTGTTATTTTTTGATAATCTTCTATCTTGTGTTTCCTGTTACCTCAAGCCTGTCTATTCGGGAGCCTTTTTCTCGTGTTCATACATAATTTGTGTGGGATGTTTGCAAACTGTGCCTCTGTTGTTTAACAGATCCTCTTGTACACTCTTAACTATAACCTTCTTCTGCGATATGTAGAAATGAGTCTTCTATTTTTTTACTGCTATCCATTTTGGGATGCTACAAGTTTACAGCCCTGCAAGTTTGTCATTTCTTTCCGCGATCCTTGTGTGACGCCTTTAAAAGATGCTGCTATTGGTCATTGTGGCATTCTGTATGTGTAGGATCATGTGATGCTTGCGCAACTGTATTCTTGCAAACCTCTTTTGCATTTGGTGGCCTCATGTGGTGATCAGTTCAACTATATGAACATAACGGTTGAATGTATTCTCCTCCCCTTTCTGTTTGTCCATTTGTGGCTTCTTTCCTTTTTCCTCTTTTGTTGGTTGGCTTTTTCTTGAAGAATCAGTGGCTTTGCTTTTGACAAAGCTGGTATACATGTGGCCAGTATGGCATATGGTTCATTGTTTGAATTGAAGGCTTGGAGCCGTGATGGTATTCTAGTACGTTGGAATGTATTGGCTGTAAATAAGTGGGGCTGGATGGGTATTTGGTTCAGTTTGCGTTGATGATATTCCGAATACTGACACGTTTGAGAGGGAAATGTAGTTATAAGTGTATAAAACGCATTATAAAATAATTAGTTACAACAAAGTCTTTGTTTTCTTTTTTTTTTCTCACCTTGATTTGATTGGTTCATTTTAAAATCTGCTTAGTCTTTATTTCATCTGCTATTAGCAATACCTAATTTTGAAACGTGTGTGAACTGTACAGTATAAAAATGCCCGATACATTCGTTGTGCACCTTGGAAACAGCAAGGATCTTATGGAAGTTGCTGAGGATAGTGTGGCCAAAAGAGTTCTTCATGAGCATGTCCGAGCAACTCTTGGGGTGCAGAATGAGGATGTGCTTTTTGCTATCATAAACAGTATGCTTCTGCTTATTACATGCTTAGTTGCTTATACCGAGTTTTTCTTTCTTTTTTCTTATTTTTATTTTTTGTGGGGATGAGGTAGGGGGTGGACGAAGAAAAACAGAGGTTCTGTTCCTCACTTCCTTGCGCCTCCCTGTGAGTTAAATTTTGTGGGAGGCAGAATTGGAGAAATAAAAGAGAAAAAGGGAGGAGCTAGAAACAAGAAATGATAACCCATGAAATTGTTGCATTATTTTAAACCATTGCCCCTTTTAAGTTCTTATTTTGTAGCAACTAGCAACTGTTAAGATGTTACAATGATCTTTTCTAGGCTGCTTAGATGTTATCTTTATCTAGGAGATGAGTTTATCATTCTTTCTTCTCCTTTCCCATAGGACATTTAATTTGGCAAATTGGTTTTAGATGCACGTAAAATGCACACGAAGTGCCATTTGGGTAACTTCATGATGCCTCTTCTGTATCTGCAGGTGTTTCTCGGGGAAAAGGTCAGGATCTATTTTTGCGTGCATTCTATGAAAGCCTTCAGATTATCAAAGAAGAGAAACTGAAGGTGCCTCCTGTGCACGCAGTAGTAGTAGGAAGTGACATGAGTGCGCAAACGAAGTTTGAAACAGAACTCCGCAACTTCGTTACGGAGAAAAAGATTCAGAATCGTGTTCATTTCATCAATAAGACCCTGACTGTAGCTCCATATCTTGCCTCAATTGACGTTCTTGTCCAAAACTCACAGGTACTTGCAGCTGACACATCTATATATACTGGAATAGAGGACTTGTGTGTTGTGTTAAGCTTCATTTTTCTGTCAACAGAAACAGCTTTGTCGGTATTCTTTCAGTGTTGCTCTCAAATTAAGGAACTTTTAACTAAAGTTTTGTATCAGAAAAGAAAGAGGTTATTTTAGTTTTTTTTTTGGTAATCACTTACATCTTAAATGTGGCCTGTCTGATTTAAGCTTTCTGAATGACGTGGATTTTTGCTGTAATTTAGGAACGATAATCTTCATGTAACAGAGGTATTACCATTGTCTGGTCCATGCTGTTTGCTTGATGATATCATGATTAAGGCTTTTGTGAAGATTATCATTGCATATATTTTGAACATCTAAGACGCTCATGATGACATGAGCCAATCACCAGGTTGCAGTATTCTATTGTTATGTTTATGTATTGTCTCTTGCCATTCATTTCCTGGACACTTGTTAGTTGTTCCTGGTCCTTTATTTCGTTCATATCGTTCATCTCTCATCTCTGTTTATGATCTCATTGGATCTTGTTGAATACGCGCTCGATTTCCTTTAAGCTTGACATCTTTTAAATTATGTATAGGCACGTGGAGAATGTTTTGGGAGGATAACCATCGAGGCTATGGCGTTTCGGCTTCCTGTGCTGGTAAGATTATTCTGTTCCCTCACAAGATTTTTTGTCACAGTAATAGAAATTTTTCTGGTAGAATTGACATGTAGATGGCACTACTAGAGCTGCATTGTATTGCAACTTCCTGCAAATTTCTGTTATACTACTATACATCCTAAAAAATGCCCATGAACCTGGAGCTGCATCGACTCTATATACTTGTGAAGGTGTTGATGACATATAAAATTGTTCAATCAGGGAACAGCTGCTGGGGGCACCATGGAGATAGTTGTGAATGAGACAACGGGATTGTTGCATCCTGCAGGAAAAGAAGGCATCACCCCTCTAGCGAGGAACATTGTGAAACTAGCAACTCACGTTGAGAGGAGGCTGACCATGGGATGGAAAGGCTATGGGAGAGTGAAAGAGAGGTTTCTCGAGCACCATATGGCAGAACGGATAGCGCATGTCCTTAAAGAAGTATTAAGGAAAGCCAAGAACCGCACTTGATTTGACTCACATAGTATATTGTTCCTTCTGTTTTGATGCCCATATTCCTGTTGAAAGGGGGACCAAACCTCCTTCAGAACTTTGTACAATTCGTAGGCGGAAGCTGTTTTCTTACAAATACTAATAGGGAGAGTAGTAATGCAGATTTCACAAATCACAGCCTAAAGGTGTATATGTTTGAATTTTCAAATTTTAAGTGAAATTAGTGTTCATGTCATTCTTGTTGCAATGTTCCTGGTTTCTTCATGACGGTTTACAAAGACCACTGTATTATCATAGGTCAATTTTAGGGTGGATTTTGCCTTTCAAAAAGCTCACATCGTCATTTGAGCTTTTTCACACAACGTTGAGAGTAACGAATCAGTTGAGTTAGAGTAGACTTGAGCTTGTACCAAACAGTTAGCAATTAGAAGTTCTTTGTATGATCAATTTTACAATAAACTTTTTTCTTTTTATATAATAACTGCTACATTACTTTTGGGCATGTGATCCTCTTGTATTTTTCACTTTTTCTATTCTCCTTTTCATCATTTATTTACACTTTTTTTTATTTATTCCATTATTTTTGTCATCTACCAATAAAGTGTTGGTACTTATAACTCTTGTATACTTTCCAATGTTACAAACTTGCAACCATTTCGTAAAAATCTTCCCAAAATAATTAAGCAAGTAAATAAAGACACAACGAGTAAGTAGTCATATATCTTAGTTAACGTAACAATTGTGTAGTAGGAATATCGTACTTTATTTTCTCTCTTTATTTTCTAGCCATTTTACTTTGTCAAATTAATCGACCGAAAGTAAATAGTGGAGTCAGATTACTACTGTCAAAATTTGTGATTTTATAAGGAAAACAAGTCAAATTATCTCATCCAAAAAACAAATAACTCTCATATATTCATCCCTCTTATATGTTATTTTACTTTATGCCTAACTCACTTGCTAATCAATATTATCAATATTTGAATTTTATGTAAAGTTCTCCTTTTATTTTCCTGTACATAGATCTAAGAGTTGCAAATAACTTTTTCCTAAATATTACGTTTTAAGGTATAATAATGAATAGATTGGAACATAGAGATTCACTGTAAATTGATGTTGTAACTTGTAACACCCCTAATGGATTCGAGTCGGACTTCACCAAAGGCACATCTAAGACCAATAATTGTTTCCAAGAGAAACTTTCTTCGAGCCTTCGAGGCCACCCTATCTGAATATTTCAACATATGAGACCTTAGGTAAGTGAAAGGATAATAGCAAGATACAGAAGAAATAATCTTTAATAATCTATCCACAATAATCTCAAATGCCAAGAATTTTGTAGTAATTATCTTCTTGGGTCCATTACTCCATTGACATTTAAGAATGAGCTTTACAAATGCTTGAAGGGCAACCTAATATTAGACTCTAAAACAATTTGTGATGAACATATCATATTTCTAGTTCTAAATTAGACTAATAGAACACATTGCTTATGCCAAATTGCCAACATTAATTACGCCAACTTCTTGACTGTGGTTCTCTTAATGAGTTTGTACTCCACCATTTTTAAGATTTTGTAGAACCAAAATGCACTCACAAGTTGTAATCCCAATGCCATTGCCTGAAACCAAAATATAGGGGTGTTAAGATAAGCTACATATATATAAAGATTATAAACATATCATAGGTTAAAATTAGGAAAATAAAATTTTTGTGCGGAAGGAGAGAAAAAAATTAACTTAGGCTCTAATACCATGTACGAGTATTGAGAATAATTGACTAGCCTGTTTAGGTTGTCTGACACTGTATATATATAGAGTATAAAACCGTCTTTAACTGATACATACTAAGAGTCTAAATAATAATCAAATACCCTAATATATCACAAATAATATACTCCCCCCCCCTCCACACCAATTTAATATGTAATTAGAGATTATTTCATTGTAATAGTAATGTTTTTGATTAGTCAGTTTATATGTATACTCTTCCCTTATAGAATTAAGATGTCGCTGCTTATGTAATCAAATAAAGTGAGTCACTTGAACAAATGTGATGTTTTGCACAACACAATGTGAAGATATTGTCAAGGCAATCTTCATGTTGCCAAGACAATTGTACTAGATATCAAGATACGGAGTGCTGCATTATAAATTTTTGCTTTGACGTCATTAGAAATTGTCTTAGTACTAGATATAGAGGTACTAGATATCAAGATATGAGTACTAGATTATCGAGAAGTTATTGTCAAGACAGTTTTTCATATTTGCCTTGACGTCATTAGAATTGTCTTGGTAACATCTTCATTCTTACATAATCACATCACATCTACTTATCATCAACTTTAGTGATAGTTAACAAATTGACTTTGTGCCACAAATTATACCTTAAGTAACTAATTATGATTTAATAGAATACTTTTTAATGTACAGGGTATGGTAGTCAAGTCACCATTAAAAAAAGGAAAGCTTTTTAATTTAAGTGTTCTTCATTTTGAGGTAGTACATCTTTATTAAATACCTTAATTAGAAGTGGGTTGTTGGCAGTTAGAGTAACATATGAGAGATAGGGACCTCCTACCATCCTTGCAACAGAGAATATAACTGCAAATAATATCTGCCAACCAAAAAACAAAATTGCATCAAAATATAAATTATTGCAGTATAAATAGGAAATGTTATCCGTAATCTTAAAAACTAGCACGAATCGATACGTGATTTGTCATAAATTCTAAGATAGATGTTGTTTTACAAAAGATTTTTTTTGATGCGTATACTTAAGCTAAAAGTACTAATAGTAAAATCATAAAAAATAGTCAATTTAGGAAGTAAGCAAATTTGTGAAGAATATAGTAATTTGCCAATACTCTATTACTCATTCAATAACAAATTAACTACCCTATTTGAATTTGTAATTGTACTATTGCCCCATCTAGGGGTGTAAACGAGCCGAGCTGAGCTCGAGCTCGACCAAGCTCGGCTCGGCTCGAAGTCACTTTCGTCGAGCTCGGGCTCGGCTCGAAGCTCGACGAGCTCGCCAAGGTGTGGCTCGAGCTCGGCTCGTTTACAAACCTTCGAGCTCGGCTCGGGCTCGGCTCTTTTTTTTTCTCCCGCCTATTGGTTATTGGTTTTATTGTTCTTCCTTACATAAAGTAAAATATATAATAGTCCATCATACATAAATTTAATGCAATATGAAAATTAAACCCAATAATATTATATTCCTTTATGGGCTTTGCATGTTTGGGCTAATTTTTTTTTTCTTATTGCTACACGTTTCAAATGTAGTTTTTAACAAAACGAGCCGAACGAGCTTAAACGAGCCGAGCTTTGCTGGGCTCAGGCTCGAGCTCGTATACTTAACGTATAGCTTGGGCTCGGCTGGGGCTCGAAGTTGACCGAGCTCGAGCTGAGCTTTGACCGAGCCGAGCTCGAGGGCTCTACGAGCCGGCTCAGATCGTTTACACCCCTAGCCCCATCAATTCTCAAAATTCTTTGCCATAAGAAGTACAGAAAATTGTTCAAGAAAATACCAACTCTCTATAACTTGCAACAACATGTTCACGCAAAAGTCACAACCAAAGACTTTGATAAGTTTATGAGAGGAGAGAAACAATATTAATTAGTTCATAACCGGGAAAAAAATACATATATTATGTCTGTAACCTACCGAGTACCAACCAATTAACCATATAATTTAGAAAATGAGATATTGAAAATTTCAATCATATTAAAAAAATATGTAATGGATCAACCTAATTGGGACATTTTAGAATATTATCTCTTCTCTTTTCTTAGTTGTAAACTTGTAACATTGTGACTTGCATGTTTGAGAACCCACTTTAATTATCACTTAGTATAAATAATAGACATTGAAATAATTTCAAAATCTTAGATCGTATGATTTTTTTTATGTATTGGCAGTATTGGCCAAAAGAATATCAAAATTAGTATATAAACAATATCGATAGTAAAAATGTTGCAACGAAAAAAACGAAGGATGTAGTATACATTATAATGTTACTATTAATCCCGAATCCCGGTAGAAGGGTAGAAAAAAATGTGAAAAACTCACATCAGCAGCCAAGTTAAGATCAGTATCTTTGTACCCAAATTCTTTGAGAAATTCCCTCAAGTGTAGAAATGGGCTTGATATCTCTGTTACAAACAATGCTGCCACCATCTCTGATCCACACTGCAATTTCCAAACTAAACCCATCAATTAAAAAAAACCAACCTACAACTATGTTGCACGGAAACTTTATGGAAGTCGTGTTTCGTGTATATGTTTCAAACACGACACAAAAACATCTATATGGGCAAATTATTATTATAAACGCCTGCTTTTGTGTCTGTGTCCGTTTCCTGTATTTGTTTCCGTGCAGCATATGAGGGAGAAAAAAAAGGCAAGATGATAATCAAAGTATGACCTTTTGATAATGTAGGCCAGCTCCAATACCAACAATGCTGACCAAATGATGAATAGTATTGTCAAGATTTGATTTTTTGTCAAATTGAGAGCATACAAGATCATATATTAGATACCCCACTGTTACTGCCAATGTTTGCATCTACATAATATTAATTCAACCCTCCAAAATATTAATTTCATAAAATTGAAGAAAAACAAGATTATGTAAATAATAAAAATAACCCATAAAAAATATACCCATAAACAAGAAGTATATGAAATTACCTGTTTTGGAGAGGAATTTGAGTTCAAAGGGCAAACTGGGCAACTCCAATCTTGAACTGTAAGAGAAGATAAAATTACAGCTAAAGTAGCATGAGTAGTTGAAACAAGTCTATTGCGAAACTCAAATGAGTAATTTGGAATGAGTTTTGTTATTAATAGGAAAAGGGTAGTCCAGGAAATTACTCCAATTATGATTATGTTCATCACATAATCTTCCATTATTTTTTCAGGAGTTTTTACAGAATTTTGGAAAGTAGGGAGAAGAGAGAAATTGAAGAGATGGGTTCTTGGAGTTCAACAATAATGTCAAAAGTTTGTGATTGGTGTAACAATAATGTCTTTATATATGAATGGACATTAATAAGGATTAAGGAGTAGTGGAGGTTTGGAGGGAAGTGGTCTTTCTCAAATAGGGTCAAAGAAAGAGTTTGATCCAAAACAATATCCCGGTAATTTATAAGGTACTCTCGAGATATAATCGTATAATTATATTCGTGTGTTTTTAATTGGCTCTTATGAAGAGGAAAATATAAATATTGAAATTGTGCCTTAGAAGCAATAGATATGTATGCTGATTATCATAAACGCTAATTTTTCAACTTGGGATGGCTACTTTTTATAATTCCCATACAAGACTACAACACCACCTTAGATTCTTCCTCCTCTAGTCTCTTTCCTTGAAAACCATTAACCACCACCACTCAAGTAGGGTTACTTTACCCTTTTCCTCGTCTAGTGGCACAATCAAGATCTTTCTAAGGGTGGCCGAGGAAATTGTGCAAGTATAAAACGATCTAAAATAAGATTTTGCTATACTGCTAGCTACCAAGGGCCCGTTACACATCGAAAAGAGTGCAATGTACAATCTTGAGAAGAAAAGGGCAAAGAATGTATAAGTATAGGGGTCTCAGTGGGAGGAGCAGCTTGAGCGGCTGCTTATGGCCCCCTCTTCAAAGGCTTCACACATCAAAAAATTTACTTGAGAAATAAGTCTTACTAAGCTTTTAATTGACCCTATAGAAACTTTTATGAGTTATGGTTAGCTCCTTCTGAATTCTTTATATTTTTTCTATTTATAATAGATATTTGTTGTACATAAGAATCATAGTGCAATTTTCGTTCATCATGTCCAAAAGTTCGAGACAAGTCCATATATAAGTTGTTTGTTGTTCAACCATTGCAACACTTTGATTGTATTGTTTGACAATGCAAAACTTCACCATTGATAATTTTGATATCACTATTTATTTAAGATTACAAGATTAAGATCTAGAAAATATATATTTAAATAAGTTCAATTATACATATATATTTAAATAAGTTCAATTATATTTGTATACTTTGATATATAAAATAAAAGTATTTACTCAAATAATAAGGTCAAAATGCAGTTGGACAATAGGTATACTTCTATATGTTTTTTGAGGATACATTAAATACTCTCTTTTTTGAGGTCACAATAAATACTTGTATATTTTGGTCATTTCGTGCGAACATTATGTAGTCCAATACTTGTATGTGACTTTGAGTTATTGTGTGGGGATTGGTTGGTTGGCAACAAATTGAAAGCCAACGGCTACGAATGAAATGGATGATTTCGTGTTGTACATCGTATACTCACACATCAACACATGCATCTCACGTTGAATATATTTCTTGTTGTATAGTAGTATTTGCATGCATGGCTTAAAGAGTAAATGCAGCTGAAATAAGTTAAATTTATGGGTGAGATAATGAGATTTACTACTAGCTTTCCTTAATTTGGAGTCCGAATCTTTTGTTCCATATGACCATTACTTTTACTTTAAATATTTATAACATTAAAATATGAATATATGAAGTACATTATAACATTTCTAATAAACAACTATATATAGGAATTTACGTTAGTGATAAGATATGATCAAATTTGTTAATTGAAAAAAGGAAGTGTAATTTTTCATGAGAAAAAGAACAAATGAAGTATCGGAGTGCTTACGAGACTTTGTTCCCCACCATTTGATGCATGGAGATTTTTTGGTACTAATACTTGTGATAGCTTATAATATTATGATGTTTACTTAAACAGATTAGAAGAGGTTCGTGTTGAACTTAGTTGTACATAAGCAAAAATACAAAGAGAAATGGGGAGTACCTTATTAAAAAAAATAGAAAATTTTGAGTTTAGTAAGAAGGTGAATTAGGATAAATGGCCAAGTTTTTGCATTAAGAAAGGTAAAGTGTGGGATAATTTGAAATTAATTGCTTGATTTGCAACTGTAAGAAAAATATGTAATGGAGTAGAGTACTTAATTTGCATTTGAGAAATTAATTGCTTTGAGGTGGACATGACAGCAAGAATCCTTGATTATTTTGATATTAGATTAAATGGAAGAAATAGCGTGCTGAGTTGTATCTGTTGTTTTATTAATGTGTACAAATTCTTTTTGAGTTGGATACCTAGATTAGTCTATTAATGAAAATAAATGCAAAAAGTATGGGGATAGTTTTAAGTTGAGTTTTAACTGGGGGTTGCATAATTAATGTAGGCAATTACTGTTGGACCTACTCACCTGCATTATGTAAGAAGCTACAAAGAATTGGAGAAATGAAAATGTTTTTCAAATTTGTTTGTAGTAGAAAAAGAATGAAAATGTCTAACCTAGTACTAAATAATGAGTAGAAATTAACACTAGTATTATTAAGATACAATTTAGGAGAACTAATCAGTCTCATCTAAATAATAATTTGAGGATTGTTGGAAGATGATTGCATAAAATAGACTAGAGTTAATTAAATTAGTTTAACGGAATTATAACGCGGAGCTAACCATGTGAGTATTGTGTGATAAAACTTCATTTTTCCAGTAGGAAGATGAGATAGCTACTGCTAATATAAAAGATAGATAGTGGATTCCACCTCAACTACATGAATTGATGTTTTAATTTATAATATTAGCGACTTTTTACTCATGGTATTTTAGTTTTTGAAGCCTTGGGATGACAATGGACTTAAAATATGTTGGGTATTCAGTGGGTCATATAATAAAATCGTATAAGTTTTTAGGAGGCGCAAAACACATTTGAGGGTGTCAGATACCCCAAAACACCATAGAGCTCTAAGAAGAGAAAATTGCAAAAGGAGGTCCTATGGTCATCATTTGAAGTTATAATAGGTCAAGGGACATCCGTTAGAGACTACGTACACATGGTGGAAAACTTGGGCGAACTAAGACTGGCTCCAAAATAACGATTCGAACGCTCAAATTGAAGCCTATTACTCATGGTTTTCGGATTTCCGTGACCCGGGACGAAAATGGTCGGAAATCATATGGGACATTTCATATGTCATATAATATAGCCATGCAAGTTTTTAGGGGTCACAAAGCACAAGTGAGAAGGTTGGATGCCCCAAAAGGTCGTGGAGACCTAAGCGGAGAAAATGGTGAAAGAAGACCCTATGATCATTATTTGAGGCCATAATCAGCAACTGGACATTGGATCGAGATTGTGGACATGTGGTAGAAAACTCAGGTGGAAATGAGAGGGGCTCCATTAGACGTACAAAACAGTCCAAATTAAAGCCTATTACTCATGGTTTTCTGGTTTCCTAGTCCCGAGACAAGAATGGTCGAAAATTATATGAGGCGTCCCGTGGGTCATATATATAATAAAGCCACACAAGTTTTTATAGGCCATAGATTATATTTGAGGGTGTCGGATGCCCTTAAATGTCATTAGCTCTAAGTGGAGAAAATTGTAAAAGGAGGCCCTATAATCATCATTTGAAGCTCTTATCGGTCATGGGACATCTGATAGAGATTGCGGACACGTGGTAGAAAAATTGGACGGGCTCCGAAATGACCTTCTGAACAGCCCAAATTGAAGCATGTTACTCATGGTTGTCTGGTTTTCGGGGCCCCGTAACAAAAATGGTCGGATATCATATGGAGAGTTCTGCAGGTCAGATACTAAGGTCAACCAAGATTTTAGGGGCCATAAAGCACATATGACTTATGGGGTGTCGGATGCCCAAAAACGTCGTGAAAACCTATGTGGAGAAAATTGTAAAAGGAAGCCCTATGGTCATCATATGAGGCTATAGTCGTTCATTGGACACTCGATTGAGACTGCGGACACATGGTAAAAAAAATCGGCGAAACTGAGACGGGCTCCATAATGACGTTCTGAACGGCCCAAATTGAAGCCTATTACTCATGTTTTTCTAGTTTCCGGGACATTTTGACAAAGACAGTCCAAAATCATGGTGGACATTCTATGGGTCATATAATAAGGCCATACAAGTGTTTATGGGCCGCAAAGCACGTTTTAAGCGCTAAGTGGATAAATTTTTTAAAGGAAGCCCATTTGTCATAATTTGAAGCTATAATCGGTCATGGGACATCCAATAGAGACGATAGACACGTGGTATAAAAATTGGGTGAAACTGAGACGGGCTCCGAAATGACGTTCCGACGGCTCAAATTTGAAGTCTATTACTCATGGTTTTCTGGTTTCCGGTGGCCCGAAACGAAAATGGTCGAAAATCACGTGGGGGTATTCCGTAGGTCATATAATACGACCGCACAAGCTTTTAAAGGCCACAAAGCAAATCTAAATGCATCAGATGCCCCAAAACGTTGTGGAAACCTACACGGATAAAATTGTAAAAGGATGCCCTATTGTCATCATTCAAGGCTATAAACGGTCAGGGGCATCCGATAGAAAAATTGGGGAAGATAAGATGGGCTCTGAAATGAGGTTCCATATTGCCCATATTAAAGCTTATTACATCACTGAGTCATCTAAAAATCTACCCACCGAGTAGACCTACTAATATCTTATATTGTGCACTTGAGGGTACTGTACGGAAATTTTAAAAGAAGTGTGAATATAATCTATAAAATAAAAGAACGTAGGAATCAAATATCAAAAACTCTTTAATATAGGGTGATTGAAAACTTCTCAAATCTATTCGATAAGGGAAGAAAAGAAAGACATCAAAAAAATCATAATTATTTTACTTGTTCGATAATTTACCGATTTATTAATTAACTTTCTATCCATATCTCTATTCTGAAGTAGTAGAGCCAAAGGACACAACAACACGAAATATAATATCTTAACTCATTAGAGAGAAAAGCGTAACTAGTTTTTAATTACTTTCGCACGCATCTCATGCATACAAGACGATAATTAAAGAGGGAAATGAGAGTACAAAGAGGGGAGATTTTAGCTTTCTTGGTTTATCACCTTCGAAAATGGAAGCCCATAGTATACCAGCGGCTCATCTCCGGGGAACACCAGGTCTTCTCAGGCGAAAACTCCAAGTTCACCACTTACCAAAGTTCCTAACTTTATCTTCATTAAAATCTCCAGCATCAATCACTTACTTAAATTCTAAAATTGATGATAATAACCTTGATTATGATGCTTCCAAAAAGATGTTCATTCTAGGCATTGGTTATGTGGGTCAATTCTTTGCACAACAACTAAAGTCTGAAGGATGGTATTCACTTACCCATTTTTTATTCTCTGATTATGATGTAATTTTGTTAATTTATATTCATTATGATGTTGATTAAGCTTGTGGGTCATGTAAGATAACCCAGAAAGATTAGGGAATGTTTGGTTGATAATGGGATTAATTTTAGCAATTTTAATTCTGGGTATTGCTCAATGGTCAGGGAAAGTGAATTGAAGTTTGTGTTTTGTCTTAATTTCTGGTTCATGCCTGTTAAAATAACACTTTTCGGCATAAAATAGCTGAACTGAATTGAACTGAAATGGATAGTGATATGTGAGAGTAAAAGTATTGTCCAGAGCTGAGCTAAACCGAACTGAACAAGAAAATAAGTTGGGGAGAACAGGCCCTTACACGTAGGCGTAGGAACTATATGAAGAGTCCCAAATGAGCAAAAAAATAGCCTTGGGTGTAGGATGCCCGGGTGACGAATGATTGAGCTGTTAAAATTGTAGACTGGTAGTTTTTGGAATTTGAGCTGTGAAAATGGGCTTGGCAAAGTAATGGAACCAATGTTGAGGTTGTGCATGGAATTTCTTAGGAAGGAATATGGATGTGAAGCAAGTGGAAAAATATTGGCTAGCTTGGAATTTGATTATCACAAGTTATGCAGTAAAGCTGGTTTTGTAGAATACATGTGCAGGATATGTACACTTGCGAGGCTCGAGCATAGAGATTACCGAGTTTTCTGTTTTGCAATCGCTTTTAAGTCTAGTGGATTTAAGGGGTCTTGATGGGATTCTTGTTTGTTCTTTCCTTACACTGTGGAGGCTTTGTCATTGGCTTTTCTTATTTTTCATTTGGGCCATCTCCAATGATGGTTTTTGCATGAATCTTTAGTTCTTATTGTTATGTTTGTCTGGAATTGCTTGTGTTTGGACGAACATGAAGATTAGAATGAGACTTGATTATATATTTCTGGTTGCTTCCGGAGGAAGCTAACATGACAAAGTTATAGGGATGTTGCAGGCACTTGCACGAGTATTACAAAGAAAAAGGTTCTTGAGCAAAAGGGATTTGATGTCCATGTTTTTGATGCATTAAAACCAGAGTGAGTTTCAGTGACTTTTACCTTTTTTGCTGTTTATACTTTTCAAGTTGTTAATTTTAAGATCATAGGCGGGAATTTTGCTCTTAAACACTTCTATGGTTCACATCTTTTAGCCTAGCTAGGTTGCTAATGTTCATCCAAGATTTGTCGACAAGGAACTTACGTAAGATATGCGGCCATTATTTCTCACACTTAAACTTGCTTGATCAGGCAATTTTCATCAACAAAAGAATTAGTGTAGTTAAAGTATAGGTTATAGATTAATAATAAAACCTTGCTTGCTTCATTTCTTACTGAGGGGTCAGATGGTTTAGGTTTCACAGCCACGACGCAACCATTTTGCTTAGTTTCACCATGTTCTGTATATTGTCTCAGCTCCTCCAATATGTGATTCAGATGGAAGATCCTTGATAGTTTAAGATGCTGTACTCACCTTTTAGTCTCTGTTCCCCCTAATGAGGATATTGGCGATCCAGTAAGTTGCAAACTCTTTGGTGTTAAATTTATTTGAATAACCTCTGATCAATGTTCACTTCTGATACCTTTTTGTTTTCTTTCTGGATGCAGATTCTTCAACATGAAGAAAACATTAAAGCTAATTTGGTGGATGGAAATCTCCGTTGGCTTTGTTATTTGTCAACGACAAGTACATATACTACATTGCTGCATATTAGTTTTATTTTTAGATTTAAACATTCCATAAATTTTTATTACTTCTATCTGAAAGTGTTGTACCAGTGTATATAGGTAGTAACACGAGGCAGGGATTTCGGAAATGCATGTCATTGCCACAAATAAAATGTCTCTTGTTCCGCTAATATCAAACAGGGTGAGGGAAAACCTTGCAAGTACGATTAGCAAAATGAGAAAAGCATGTCACTATCTCTTGATTAATGTGTTACTCTAGTGTATAAAAAACTGCATATTTTGTACTTGAAGAGAAGTATTAATAAATCTATTACAACAAAATGCAAAGGAAAGCTACTGAATGCCGACTATGCTAATGGAGCCTAGATGAATTATTTATTCAAGATATCTTTTTCCTATTCAGAGCTAACGTATATATTTTAACGATGGCATCTTATTTTTCTTTTGCAAAATTGATTTTACATGTAGGTATATATGGAGATGCTAGAGGCGCATGGGTTGATGAGAAGTAAGCCTCTGTATCTTGAACTAGTGGATTTAAATCTGAATTGTTCTGTAATAATCGTATCTTAGTTAACATATATATTCATGATTTGTGGCAGTTATTTCCCAAAGCCTTCAAGTAACTTAGCCAAAATGAGATTGAAGTCAGAGGAAGGGTGGTTAAAGCTGGGTCAAGAACTTGGCCTCTCGACCTATGTATTCCGACTAGGTGGCATATATGGCCCTGGCAGAAGGTTGGCTGATTTTAATTAAGCAGTGATGTTTTTGCTATAAACTTTGAGCTCTAAAAGTTGCTACCCTCTAGATTTTTATGTGAATTTAGTTGTATTGCAGTGCTATTGATACCATTCTGAAGAACAAAGAATTCTCAGAACGCCAGAAGAAGAGAGCCACTAGAACTTTTACATCCCGAATTCATGTTGCAGACATTTGTCAAGCTCTAAGAGCAAGCATTTCAATGCAGGCCCAGAGGTTGGTTTCCTTGTTAGCATTTGTGGAATATAGGTCATCATTTTACCAAATCTGATGAAATTTTATAATTAGTTGCATCAACAAAATATTTGGTATTAGATTACTTGATCTGAGATAGTAACTGGACATCAAAGTTCAGTTGCTGAGCAGGGATGGGAAAGAAGTTTGTGCATGAGCACCTTGATCAAGTGTAATTGTATAATGCCTGTGGCTCTTCAACTGACTTTACTGTCATTTCCCCGTTGTAAGCCAATTTGAAATTAGAATTTTACAAACAAAAAATGCTGCTGAAAGATTTCTATAAGACACTGGTTGCATGTGTAGAGAAAAATAGAGGGACTGCATCCGTGGCAGCCTCTTGAGATATGTCTGAGGTTGATCTTGTCTGTCTGAGTGGTAAATTATGTGAGAGACAAAAATGCCTATGTAGAGCTCATTTTGAAAGTTATAATCTACACCCATGACTCTTAAAGATGCTGAACATCTTGCTGAAAGATGCCTGGATCTGCCTAATGTCTGGTGAAACTCTCTTATTTCTTCTAGGGACGGCTGTAATCCATGGCTGAGAATCTTTTTGGTATCTATGGAACTTTTTGCTGAGAATGGAGGTCTCCTTGCCACCAAAGTGACCTTCAACTCTTCAAGTATTGTTTGAACTTTAAGGAGATAGAAACACATCGGTTGTGCAGGTCCTAGGTTAAAATCTCAATAAATATGATACACAGCCTCCTATACTTTCCCTATCGCCCCTCACAATCCTAGATGGTAGAATATCCATTTTGATTGGCCCAAGCAAAGGCCCTCTAATTTATCTTAGGACTCGGGAGATTCCTTGGAGATGAGTATTGAAACCTTAATAATGATAAAGGAGAAGTCTTTCTGCATTATGATTTCTTTCCAAGTTCATCTAGGTTGCTTATTTTAGCCATCTGGTCCACGTGTGGCATGTGACTTGAAATGGATTAATGGAGCCCATTTCGAAGGTCATAGTTCATGCAAAATTGGCCCTTTTGGGTCCAGCAAGAATTTAACAACACAAGTTAGGGGGGAACTGATAAATGAATAAATGATAGCTTCCATGGGCTATATATGACACCGCAACCCAAAATAATTGCCTTGGAGAAGGCCATAATTCATGCTTAAGAAACCCCTTTTGCACAGAGTGAGAAGTGATGTGAAGAATTTGGGGAAGTCCCAGCGCCCCCTGTTTAGATAGTTGCCCAGTTCTTCCAATTGACCATAGATCATAAATTATATTGAACTTAATATGTACTAGTCGAGATTATTTCAAAAGTTATTGCTCGCACAACTACACAGGCATTACTTTTTTGGTGATTGAATGAAAATCTTGATGCAAGTTTGGGGAAATCTTAGCTGGGTAGCCCAATAATGCGAGGACCAAAGATGAGATAGTCTATGAGATTGATTGCTCTGACAATGACCGTTATTTATGCCTAAGATACACATCCTGCTTGTCTGGATATCAAAGGGGCTTGTCTTTGGGTCTGTTAAGTCTTATCTCCTAAGTTTTATCTAGCTCCCTTTTATTATTATGATATTTATCTCAAGGTTCATAAAAGCATCAAATGTCCATGTTGGTATCTAAGCTATAGAGGGCATTGATCAAAGTTCGATTGTACTGCCCACGTAGTAAAGGTTTTGTTGTCAATTGATTTCTAAACTTAGCCACATGTTACTTGTCACGAATTTGAGTTCTTTTAGGTGCTTCCTCTTCACCTAAATTCAATATATTGGATCTTATTTTAACCTTATCTCAACTTTACTGGCACTAAACTTGTTAGAGCTTATTTAAATTGTAAATTTGATTTGGGTTTGCAGGTAGCCCTTAGTAGCCTTGAACATTTGTACTGTACTTATTTGAATTGATCTGCTATGAACTTATTTTCCTGAACTAAGTGAGAACAAGATGAGAACAGCATAGCCTCAATCTGATTAGCACTATTTTCCGCTCATATATCCTAATAAAATTCCCGCTGCTTGATTCCTGTGAAGTCGATGTAAGACTATTATCTGTGGGAAGAAATGAATATAACTCACGCCTATGAGTCTCTCGCATTGTTGTTAGCAGTTCCCATGGCTATTAGGAAGGTTCCTCTGTTTGACAATAATCGTTGGTCTCATAGACAAAAATTCTTAATATAAATATCCATTGTAATGGAATTACTTCCTCAAAAACATGTTCTTCATTTGTTCTCATTGCCACTCATTTCCACCTATAGAGTGGTAAATTAATAGTGGATGGTGACTACAATGTATGAATAAAGTGATATTTGGAACGGGCAAGATTTACAATGGGCATCAAACTGGATATTCTACAAAATAAGATTTAATTTTATCTGTGTATCTTCATTTATCACCGCATACCAAATGCAACATAGGTGTGTATAAGTTTAGTGTGCGTGGGTCGTTGACTCGTGCTTATACCTGGGAGATTGCTTCTTATGTGGTCTGCATAAATTGTGGATTCATGTATATACAACATTAAATAAGACTCAGTAAATACAGGATAGATATTGTAGAGGAAGTAAATTTTTGCCAAATAGTATGGCCGCAACACTGTTTTTGCGTTTTAGTACTTTTCTATGTTTATTTGTTGCCTGAGTCTGATGAAATCCTAACATTTCATGTTTACATTAATGCCTGTTTTGTACAGGAGCATATACAACATAGTTGATGATGATCCTGCCTCTAGAGCGGAAGTCTTTGCCTGTGCACAGCAACTAATAGAGAAGAGATGGCCTGGTCTTATCGATCCAATTGGTAACTCTGTCGTTACTGAATTTCCTCGTGCTGCAGAAAAACGAGTTAGCAATGCTCTTGTCAAAAAGGAATTAGACGTCAATTTATTATATCCAAGTTATAGATCAGGCCTCCAGAGTATCATTGATACTATGGAGGATCCAATTTCCTTTAATGATTATCAAAACAAATGTTAGCATCAAGCCTTTGCCCATTTTGGAGAAATTTCCTTTTCCAGAATTGTTTCGGAAACCCATCTTTTACGAAGATAGCAGTTCTCCGATTTGTTCCCTTAAAATGTGATAGCCCGGTTTGATAGTTTAGATTCCCATTTCGCTGAGCAAATGAAGCTGTCATTTTTCTGATGCTCCAGTTGGTGAAGAAGCTTCGGGTCAATTGAGATAGTTAGGGTTCATTTGGAAGCAAATACAACAATGAATTGTGTACTTTTGTTGAGTACTTCTCATGTAAATGCCCCTGAAAACGCAATTTCCCAAACATGTGTTGTTTCTTTATGAATTTTCATCACTTCTTATGTAAATTATTTTTGAAAAAGGCAAACATTGACATGCATAATATTATAGGGCTGGCAACATCCTATGGGTTAACCGATCCACCGAAATTCGAGTTAAATGGGTGACAACATTGACATGCATATTATTATAGGGCTGGCCACATCCTATGGATCAACCGATCCACCAAAATTCGAGTTAAATGGGTGACAACTAAATAATGTGTGACAGAAAGATTTTGAATGAAAAAACTCACCTCTCAGCCAACTCATCAACCGCTATTACAAGCACCATTACTCTATTTTTTACATTTTCTTAAATATCTATCTTAGTTGGCATTATTATGTTTTTTCCCTTTTTATCATTATTTGACATGCTTTTATGAACTAATCTTATTTTGACGTGAGCTTAATACATAAATTGCCATTTTTGCAAGTAAGATTTATATTTTCTTGGTCAAATCTTCTAAACTGATTATATGCACAGGTGGTGGATGGATGCCAATCATGGGTAATAGTCCTACCAAATGACGAATGGATGAATAGGATTGGTCCAAATAGGTAATAGATGCAGTCCATACATGTGATACATCAACTAAGATATCGAGTATTATTCTTACAATCACTTAACATAATGACGGTCAAAACTCAAAAGTATACAAGGGTAGCATGATTCAATTGGGTACACCATATAAGAGGCGATCTGAGGAGATCAATGGGTAGGGAAACTCAAATAACTGAAGTTCAAACAGAATCTAAAATTGTCAAATGAGACCAAATACTATCTAATAGAGTTGCAACTTGTAAATGTAGATATTGTTACACAGGTTAAGCAGTTTTCAAATAGGCACAAATTACACCATGCAACATAGCACATGAAGCATAATACAGCATGTTAGCATGTAGTCACGTACCGCAAACCGGTTTGTGCAGGATGCATTTAGCAAAACTAATTTCAAGAAGCCCCACAATAATGCTACAACAAGCAGCTAATTAATATCAACCATGATCAACCTCACTCTAATTGTGAGGGAAACCGCCAAAAAACACGCGGTGTTTACATCACTAAGAAATTACAACTAACATTGGAGTCTCTGGTTACGGGTAAATAGTTGATGACCTGTTGCAGCTGAGATCTCCACACTTCCAATAATTAGATCTTATAAAAGAAAAGAACTTCGAAAATTCCCATCAACAAGTTTCAGTCTCGTATCACCCTCTCAAACGTGTTGTGCAAGTCTGTAAGAGACTCTTTCTGTGAAGCAAGCAACAGTTCTGCCTCTTTAAAAACCCTTAAATCCACTATGGTACATCATGAAGGTTAAGAGTTGTTCAAAAGACTGATTCTGAGTAACCCACCAGCTTAATATTATCAGAATTACTGCAAAAAAGCAACAGATGATTCAGCAAAGACAGATAACGGAAGCCAAATCTAATTTTCTTGATGCTGTTGTGCTCACCATCTAACAAAACAATCGAAGTTAAATGACCGATCAAAGATCAATCTCTGCGATATCTTGCCCAAAATCCTTTCTTCTTACTGGACTGGTGATCTGAAATAGATTTACTGAGCTTTGATCCAAGAGAAAAATGCCGCTTCAAGAAGGGTTTTGCAAACGAAATCTTTGAACTAGTGCTCGGCTCCATTTTTGTTAACTTTCCTTTTCCTGTAATTTTCTGACGTTCAGAGTTATCAACTTCACCATCAAGATAGCTATCTATAACACGATTTCTTGATATTTTCTGGAATTTCATTCTCAATTCTGCCTCTGCTTTTGAAGCTTTTCTAGACATTTTAGAGGCTTGCTTCTGCCCAACTGTGCAAATTGGGCAAATAGGATCATACTTTTCGGCTTCTGTAGTCATGGTTTCTAAGCATTCAGCATGATACACATGACCACATGCTAGTACAGCAACAACCGACAATTCTGCCAAGACCTTTAAGCATGCCCCACATGTTTGAAGATCAAGAGAAGGGGAATAAGAGAACCTGCTGCTTGACCCGTTAATCTTGTAGCGGCCAGAGCCAAATCGCTCACTATCAAAAGACCATCTTTCTCTTTGGGAGGAGGCAACAAGTTCAGAAAACGTGCGCAATGACCATCCATCAGATGACCCACCAGCCAGGTCATTGCTAAATGTCGAGTGTACAAACGATGGTCTTCCTTCCGAGATTGAATTGCTATTTGGGGATTTCAAGCCCAGGATTTTGCTATCTGAAATCTGCCTGAAGAGTTGGTGTCCAGGTGACCGTCGAGCACGTCTTGATGGGGTTGAACTAGCAGGAAGTAGCTGACGCTGTGAGCACATGTGTTCACCTGGTGTTGAGAAAGATGAACATGAAGGCATGGTGTACTGAAGAGTCACTGGGACAGCAGAAAGGTCAGGCACTTCCAAAGAATTCTTCCTCTGTTGAATAATGTAAGTATTACGTCAAACAACAAAAAGGACAGAAATAAACATAGCACAATGAAATCAATCATAAAAGTCCTTAGAGGCTAGCATGAAAGTCTTTTAGCTCACCTTTGAAAAGCGGTTGCTTGTCATGGATGTCTCTGGAGAATCAAAGACAAAATATGCATCAGATGATGCCAAAGAAAAGTAAAGCAACCACACAATCAAGACAGCCATTCACCAACTGCATTAAGCAAGCAAACAAATGTGTAGCTTTACCAGAAATAGAAATTAGGGCATATACCATACTGAATCAAAATAACAAATACAAAGCCACAGGCTGAGTATTTAGTATCAATCACAAGAAAGGTCTAAAACTTCCTTGTAACCACACGATAAAAACAATCTCACTCTCAGAATATGTTACGAGTGAGTCTAGATAAGCACGAGGCCTCTCAAACCAAGCAACAATTAAATAACATTAGGCTTTCTTGCTAAAATCAACTTAGAAAACTCAAAAATTGATTATTCCAGAGCCTTTATGTTCTAAGCTTCAACACCAAATACCTATGTTGCTCAGACTCGGATACGGGTGTCGTATCCGAGTAGGGATCCGAGGATCCGACACTCTAGACCTAAAATTTTAAGGATACGGCGATACGGTCAAAAGAGTGTCTTGACTAATTTTTTAGACACGGGTATCTGATAAGTGTGGGAAAAAAATTCAATACTTAGGAATGTGGTGCTAATAATACTTGTACTTTGAAATAAATTATTAAAATAAATAATGAAGAGTAATAATTGTTTTATTAAGTATATTCTTATTATATAAGTATGTGTCAAAGTGACTTATTTTTACATAATGGCTGCTTCTTTTCATATAGAAGCCCAAATATGGCTAGCCCATCTGTACAATGTCAGCCCATATTAATATTAATAACCTTTAGGGAAATAAAAGGTCAAAAAGAAAAAAGAGAAAGAAAAACAGAGAAGGGGGACTGGGGGAGGGCCACGTTCAACAGAAAGGTCAGAAACAGAGAGGGGAAGAGAGAGGGAAAGAGAACGACGAAGTACTCCAAACGGCAGCCGGAGCTCCGGTGAACCTCATCGTCGAAGATGAAGCCATCACCTGGCTCGGAATTTCTCGTAGATCAAAAGCCCCATGGTAATTTATGCTAGTTTTAATCATTTCCTTGTCAATTTTCAGATCTAGGTTTTCGATTTAAACCTAGATATGCAATTTTTCATCTTCTTTTCTCTCCTCCTTCTCTCTCTCGGTACTCTTGTGTTAATAGACGACGACACTGTGAAAATAGATCCGACACTTTCCTGATACGCGAGTCGACACTTCCACCCAGGCGTGTCGAGCGTCGTGTCGAGTCGACACGCGATACTCCGGGGGAAGCAGGGTGTCGGAGCAACATAGCCAAATACAGTGAGTAAAAATGTTTTACCTGAAGGTGACATGTAATTTGTGCTAACGCCTTCATAAGAAGGGGATTTTTGAGAAATGGGTGTGCCGAGATTCTCCAAAGGGCTACCACCATCTAAAACAATTTCCCGCTCTGAACCTATACCATCTTTCCATTCTACTCTGACATCTATGCTCGTTCTTTCAGCAGATCGGCACGACAAATTCTCAATTTCACCTGCCACACGTCGGTAATTGTCCCATCGAAAGCTCCAAGATGGAGAATATCGGGCATGCCTTTGAGATTCTCCATTTCTACTTCTGTTGGGCAGAGTAGTATTTCTTGCAGCTACGCAACAAGCTGAACCCATTGCAGGTCATAAGCAACTAAAAAAGACAATCCAACTCAGGAATGTCAAGAAACAGATCTACCAAGACACTGAGCATGCCACGCCTTCCTGCAGAAATGAAGCTAATAACAAGATCAGTCACTATAGACTCAAAAGAATTCAGCTCGGCATGGCTAAAGCTGGAAGCAGAAACAGTAACAGCATTAAAGCAAAAGGCAAAAGCAGAAGGAACCAGTGGCTGGAAAAGTTTTGAGCATTGAATAGATGAAAAACTGCATTCATATGCATAATGAAAACCCCAGGTCCCCAGCTGATGGAAGTTAAATCCTGATCAGCAAAGGCAACTCAGAAGCCAACTAGCTTGACTGCTATGCAACATTTTTTGTCCGGCTTGGTGGAGCTATTTTCCACAACCAACTCATTCATCAAACAGCTTGCTAGGGCCTGATGCTGCTCTGAGAGATGCAACATGCAAAATAATTCTATGATTTCTATCCCTGTGCTCCCTCCCGGCTCCATGATGTGAAAAGGAAGCTTTTACCCTGTTCTAATTACAGCCCGTCCAAGCTAGAAATTCCCTGGCTCAGCATTCTAGCTAGGGAGCAAAGTAGCCTTGGGTATTTGCACGGCTTTGGTAAGCTAAAGTGGTAAGGCCTCCCATTAGTGAAGCCCTAAGCTAATCAATAGGAAGGCTAATATTATTGACTATAAATATTATAGTCCATGTATGGGCGAAAGATTAAAGAACAACAAGAGCCACCAGCTACAGAGGTTCTTGATATTATGAAAGAAGCAATACAGTTCACCTCTTATCAACTTTGTAAACACGAGCATAGGTTAATCGACTAGGGGGGTGGGGGTAAAAGAGAGGGTACAGATGTAATAGTTGAAAGTATTCTAAGAAATACTTCCTTTTTTAAAAAATGCAACAGTTGACTCTTTTGGATGTTTTACTAGTTGCAGCATAAGTTTTATGGCATACAGGTTCTCTTTCTCCCTTTATCACATGGGATATTTTTTATCCCCATCTATCTCTCTCTCCAATCAAAGAGGTTTCCTAAAACTACGTGCAACTTAAAAAACAGAGGAAGTATCTTTTAAACTCCCAGCCATCACCCTAAGCCAGAGATTTGATTCACCTATGCAGACGCAAGCAAAAGGAGATAACGGCAGTCTGGGAACAACACCAAAATATGTGAGCTTTACCAGTAGAAGTTGGAGTCACTCAAAATAGATATGCCCTGGTTAGTTATAGTGAGAGAAGGAGCTCAGGAGAAGCTAAAGCATCTTTGTAAGAGAAAGATCGTGGAGATATTTTTCATTTGCTGTAACCTCACATCTCGCATTATAATGTGAGTTGGTGAATAAATAGCATCAATACTGCAATCTACCATTCTACTACTTGTACTTCTCATTTGCAGTGCTATCTAAAATCCATGACATAACAATATCACTAAGAATGCTTGGAAGAAACCAATATCACTAAGAATGCTTGGAAGAAACTATCAAAAAATAAACATAGCAACAACGAACGCTAACAGTTTCTAGCCCTTCTTAAGACCAAATTCACAATTAGAATTTGGAGGTACCCAAGAAGTATACGCACACAGCCACTACTTTAACAATAGGTGTCTAAACAGATCTGTACTCTCGCTAACAGTTGGGGTTAACACTCGATTTTGATCATTTACTGAAAATATGCAACTGAGCTTGAACAAATATCGGAGCTCGGTTTATAAACGGGCTTGAAAATGAATATACTAATGTTCTTTTCTTTACACTCATGAACAACTCGTTTATATATGTTCATGAACAAGCTCATATTTGTTCACTTAAAAGCTTGTTTAATTATGTTCATGAAAACACTCGTTTAATGTCCAAGAAAAAGGATCATGAACATATAACGAATAGAAGTAGAGGAATACAATGGTGGATGAATTTCTATGTTGATTAATGCTCTTTTATAAGGAGATGATGGATAAATTTGACACCAACAAACAATGTATAACTTTTTGCAAATTCTTATTTATTATTTACCATAATCTAATTTTAACAAAACATAAAAAGCAAAATCTCATTTATGAGCTTGGCTCGATTAATGAATGATCCAGGCCCGGACATGGTAATTGCTAAATGAAAGGATCTTGAGAAGATTTTCAAACACAGCAACAGTAGTATGCAGCTCGTTTACATCCCTAGTTATTGTAATGAATTGGATTTTAGGTAAATCGTAGAAGGAAGAAGAGACGATTTGCATTAGTAAAGTGGAGATTAGAGAAGTTAAATGATAAATTATCAAGTTTTGGGGGGACTTCACAGTTGACACACACACACTGCCAAAGCTAACAAACTAAACGAAGTACTCCTTAATATTCACGATGATTATCCCTCTCTCTCATTCACACTATTTAAAGCAAGATACTAAACCTCTGCCTTAGTGCACAAGCCACCCCTAACAGAATTAAAATGCAATTCCTAGATTACCCCTATCCATTTGTCAGTTCATTACAGTTATCAGGTTCAAAAGACAGAATAGACTTTAGTAGACAGTTCATCTCTGAAAAAGATACAAGACAAGCAGCTCAAGTGAAAACCTAGAGAAGTCCGAAACGCAGCTTAAAGACACAAGGAACAAGCACCCGACAGATTTCGACAAGAAGGTCTATTAGAAGCTTTCAATGGCACAAGCAACAAGCACATAACAGATTATTGCCCACAATAGGAGCACAACCTAGCTAAACACCCTCCACGGAAATTTGTATGCTAGTCTTATGCAAATACCCAATGGCAATGGAGATGTCAAAAGTAACCTTGCAATCCAAAAACAAGTACTTATTGAGTCCAAAAAAGTTGCACATTTCTATATATCAATGTCCTGAAGACACTTCCTCTTCATTTGAAGTAAAACTCGACAATTAAAAATTAAAAGGTCTTCTATCTCCCTGTTAAATAGCCTTCTCTATCATACTGCTTTATGTTACACTTCATTTCTCTCTATATCCACTTCCACTAGTTTATTTAGGGAAGTTAAAAAGGGAAACGACCCATAGCGAGAGAGGTGCTTTAAAAACCACCCCTGCTTGACTTATTTCGAGATAAGAAGTATTCCATAGAGGATGACAAGCCACTTATAAGTTGAACCTATATTCATAGAATCATATCAACATCCATTAGGTGGGGTCATTAACATCAACCAAACCCGAGTTATAATTAGTTAGTACAAAAGGAATATGTTGGAGATTATAATTATTTTTTTTAAAACTTATGGTGATTTCAAAATGACACCCTAATAGGAGAAAAATAAAATATGAGATTCATTTTATATTTTTTTATAATAGGATCGTATCGTAGAATTGTACTGAGTGTCTACCATGTGAATTTCTTAGTTGAGTAGGATTGAAAAATCCTACAAAATTCAGATTCTACGTAGGATCAAGATGGGTGAGGTCCTTTAGGATTGTAGAATCATAGCATCGTAAGATTCGGAATTCTGGATCAAGATTTAAATAACAATGCCCTCACTTCAACTTTGTTTTTCTTTTTTCAATTATTTACATCCAAAACTAATCTTGAAACTCAGCGCTACAGTCAACCATGAAGTGCACTAGTAATAGCGGAGTACTAAAAAAAAGAATATGGTATGATCGTGCCTTAGCACTAAAGCCACTAACAAGCAATTTGCAAGTAAATATCGTATGTTCCATTTCTAAGCGAATATAGGCCTATAGCCACCAGAACTTAAGTTTATGTAGTTTTCTTAAATTTCTTTCCAGACAGAGGAAAAACAAAACAAGTAGGGTGAATAACTAAATTTGGATCACCTTAGAAACAGCCCATAGCCATAATCAACAGATTGAACTCACAAGATACAGAATTCATTTATCAAATTTAACAGAAAAACATTACTTCCATTTACATGTAGGGAAAAAAAATCTCTCCCTTCTTAGAATCCCACCTCTCTATCACTGTTTAACTTTGCCACCACAAGCTCATCCTCAAACGGTAAAAAATTTGTCGAAGAGGAAAAAGAAACCCCTAATCTCTTACTCTCTCTCATTCTCGGACTAAAACAATAGGCCTACCGTGCTATGAACCCCATAACCCACCACTCACAATTCGGCCCAAAATGTCATTCTTTCATTCCACAACCAACAACACCACCAAAGTAAGGCAAATATGAGCCACCACATACTCAAAGAACGCTGATAATTAAACTGTTGCTACCGCTGTGACTACAATCTCCCATCTTGGCTCTCACATTCTATATAAGCTACTAAAGCCAAAAACATCGCGAAATTATAGTTTATTGTAACATCCTTCAACATAGTGCATTCTTTTGCAACTTCCAATAGTACTCAAAATCTCACATATACATCAATTCCTTAATCAATACTCCCTCCGTCCCTCTTTTTTAAAGCCAAAAACATCGCGAAATTATAGTTTATTGTACCATCCTTCAACATGGTGCATTCTTTTGCAACTTCTAATAGTACTCAAAAATCTCACATATACATCAATTCCTTAATCAGTACTCCCTCCATCCCTCTTTTTTAAAGCCAAAAACATCGCGAAATCCAAGATTATTGTAACATCCTTCAACATAGTGCATTCTTTTGCAACTTCCAATAGTACTCAAAAATCTCACATATACATCAATTCCTTAATCTATATTCCCTCCATCCCTCTTTTTTAAAGCCAAAAACATCGCGAAATTATAGTTTATTGTAAAATCCTTCAACATGGTGCATTCTTTTGCAACTTCCAATAGTACTCAAAAATCTCACATATACATCAATTCCTTAATCTATATTCCCTCCATCCCTCTTTTTTAAAGCCAAAAACATCGCGAAATTATAGTTTATTGTAAAATCCTTCAACATGGTGCATTCTTTTGCAACTTCCAATAGTACTCAAAAATCTCACATATACATCAATTCCTTAATCTATATTCCCTCCATCCCTCTTTTTAAAAGCCAAAAACATCGCGAAATTATAGTTTATTGTAAAATCCTTCAACATGGTGCATTCTTTTGCAACTTCCAATAGTACTCAAAAATCTCACATATACATCAATTCCTTAATCAGTACTCCCTCCATCCCTCTTTTTTTTTTTCCTCTCGAAGCGGCTACAGCAACAACACCTCTTAAATTCTATCTACTTGTTTCTAAGATGCTAGGTTATACAACAACCATACGTCTATCTTAATCAATCAACTTAAAATTCTGGTTTTGACAACAAATTTAAGCAATTTATACAATCAAAAAAACAGCAAGGTCTCAAAAACAACATAATCAGAGCATACCATCAAAGTAAAGTAGCTGAAATCAATAAAAGAGATATAAAATTGAGAAAAAGATTTTTTAAACGCATACTAACATATGAATCCAAAAAGATTACATAAACTAGGGTTTCTTCCGATAATTCGAGGAATTAAAAGAGGTAAAAAGAGATGATAAACGTACCTTATGAAATTAGGGTTAGAAACTGATTGAAAATGAACATAAAAGAAGAAGAAAGAGGAGAGAGAAAGCAAGGTTTGTCTGGGTGAAGATGGTGATAGTTTTATCAGACGGGATAAAGAGAGAGAAGATGACTTTGGGAATTGAGTTCTCTTTTTTTTTTTGAGAGGGGGAGTGGTGGGGTCGCTTTTTTAATGCGTGCGAAATCATATGAAGTTCTGTATAAAACTTATTCGAATAAATTACATGAAATATAATTAGAAAATCGTTTGTTTGTTTAGAGTATCGTGCGAAGTCATAAGTTCTGCAGAATCTCTATTCTATGCAAGAAGAGGAGCGTGAAGCAAAAAAAAATTGAAATGGATGACATAATTCCTCGCTATAATAATTGTTTCTACGATTTTAAAATTTGGAAAATATGCACTAAACAAACTAACTCTTAAACTTTTATATTGGACTAGTACTATAGAAAGGAGAACGGGAAGAACCGTTGATTTGTTAGAGTGTTCAGTTTAAGAGAAAGAGAAAATTGAGCCATCCAATTAAGATTTTATCCCTCCGTCCCACAATGTTCTTTTTACTTTATTATTTTATCCTCATATATATTCAAAAAGTGGGAAGAACGTTATGGGAATGAGTACTAAAAACTCAATTTTATTCCCTCCTTTTTCCTCATAAAGTAAATATGATCGGTACCAGTGTCTATTCTATTAGACCGCTCCTCGATTATTTAACATTTCCAAAGATTGAAATTCTTAACTTTAATTAAATTGGTTAAGATACAAATGGAACTATCAATGTGTAAGGAGTAAGGACCAACTTGGTATTGTATAAACTCTTTTTCTGCCTTTTTATTTATTTGATGGTTTTACTTTTTATTGATTTGTTATTATTAAATGGATGTAAAAAAAAGGAGGTTATGGGAGGTGTCAATTGTCATATTGTCAGCTTTTGTCTAGAGAAAGAGAGAGGAGGAGATTGGACTTTTATTTAATTTTGTTTTTGTAGAACTCTTTGGCGTCCCACGCGGGTTACCCACTTTGGCCCACTATTGTGGGTCTCCTGATCCTCCATTATATTAACGGGTTGGGAATGGCTGAAAATGATTATTAGTTCAAACATTTACTCCCTCCGTCTCAATTTAAGTGCCCCATTTGATCAAAAAGTACTTTACTTTTTGGTCAAATGGGGTACTTAAATTGGGACGGAGGGAGTAATTAAACGGATAATACACGAGTTTAAATGTTTAATAAAGTAGGTCGGTTTAGGGTTGAGAAAATTCCAATACGAAACTGACATAATATTAATTTTAAAATATAGATATTCGTAAAATTATAGTATGATATGAAGGTAACAATTTTTTAAATTTCATTATTCAAATTTCAATAAGAATAAAGGTTAGGGGTTAGTTAAAGATGAACTAATACAACGATAAAACAAAATAACAAACAAATAATTGATTTAAGTTATAATTTTTTAAATCGTATGACTTAAACGAGTTAAAATAGGTTGACAACTTGACAAGACTAACCATTTAATTAAAGAGGTAGGACTAATGTCAAGGGTTTCTAATACTTCCTACGTTTTGAAATAAGTGATACACTTTCTATTTTGAGGTGTTTCAAAATAAGTGATACACTTTGATTTTTTGCTTTATATGGTAACTTTTTTGCTTGTGAAATGACATATGTGCCCTTACTTTTTTTCTAAACACATCACTAACAACATCTAACAACACTAACTTAAAAAGGAGAGGGGACCACACCCACTAACTTCACCATTAATTATAATCTAAACACATTTATAATCTTTTGCATCAAAATCTGCAAAAGCGAAAATGTATCACTTATTTCAAAACCGAGGAAGTACGTTTAGAAGGGTGTGTTTATTGGGAGTCTTAAGATAAGACTTTGTAGGGTCTTATTAAAGACTCCCAATAAACATACTAGTTCAAGACTTAGGGAGTCTTAAGGGTAGTTTTAGAAATCCAAGACTCAACTTAAGACTCACCTAATAAAAGAGGATCAATAGTGTGGTGCCATGTGTCAATATTTTTTTTGCCTAATATGTTCAAATTTTATTGAAGAGTCTGAGAGGCAGTCTGAGGGATAAAAATCAAAACTGAAGTGAGTCTTATGTAGAGCTGTCAAAAGTTTACACAACACGACAACACGACAACACGACACGAACCGGATACGAAATATGTGGGTTAGTGTTGAGCATTCTTGACACGTTTACTTAAACGGTCAACACGAGTTTAACCGTTTAATAAATAGGTCGGGTTAGTGTTGAGATTTTCAACACGAAATTGACACGGTTTTATCCGTTTAACTAAAAAACATAGATATTTTTAAAATTATACTATGATTTGAAGGTAACAAATAGAGTTTTTAAAAATTATTCTTTACATTTTAATATGAGAAAAGGTTAGTAGTTGGCCAAGCATGATTTCTACAATAACAAAACAAAATTAGGCAGGAAAGATTGATTTATCATTGTATTTTTCTAAATTTTATGGCTTAAACAGGTTAAGTGGGTTGACACGAGTAACCGTTTAATTAAACAGGTCGGGTTAGTGTCAAGGGTCTTCGACATGATTAGTTAAATAGGTCGGGTTATTGTCAAGGGTTTTCGACAAGTTTATTTTAACACGAACACGAAGTCGACACGACACGACCTATTTGACAGGTCTAAGTCTCATGTGAGTCTGAAATATTAAAGAGTAGATAAAATTAGTGAAAAGCTGATGTGGCAGAGTCTGAAATAGAGAGGGAGTCTTATGGATAAACTCACCCTTAAATGTGTCGGGTTATTGTCAACAATTTTCAACATATTTATCTTTAACACGAATACAAAATCAACACGACACGATCTATTTAACAGGTCTAGTTTCGTTTAGGCAAGATTGTTCCCAGCAACTCCAAAGGAAGGCTGATAGAGGTCGATGGATGGATGGAGCTAGAGAGAGATTTCAGGTGAAGGCGATGGAAGGACGGCAAAGTTTCTAGAGAAACTCACATACATACTTTATATTTCAGGTTAGTTTAAAAGGTTGTGAAAATAAGCCCAATTCCAAAAGTAAAACTAAGAGTAATTGGGCAATATAAGCCCATTTACTTTGGAATAACTTATTTGTATAATTAGTATTTCTCCTTTTTTTATTTATGAAAAACCCTTTTCCAAGCAAAACCCCTGCTTAAAAAAAAAAAACAAAAAAAGACGAAGTTTTCTCATAAACCTTCAACGAAATTCAAGGCAAATATCAAAGAAGTCATTGAATTTGATTAATATGCAAGGTAAATATTAAAATTCAATATTATGCATGTGTATTTTTTGTATATTTCCTGTAAAGTTATTGTTTTTGTATGATAATCTTTGTGTTTTGTTGGGTGTTAAAGCTGTTAACTTTGATGGGTTTTTGTTCGAATTTTAGTTTTGATGTCAATGATTTTGTTTATATGATTGAATATATTGAAAATTACCCAGTAAATTTCCAACTTTTTCTAGGAGAAATTATTGTATGAGCAAGAGTATCGGTTGTTTTCTGCTGTTAATAATGAAAGAATGGATGTTTGTCTTTTATTTTTCTTGAATTGTACTTTTTTGGGTTTTTAGAGAATTTTTTCCTAGGGTTACTTTCATGATAGAATTTCGGATATATCTCTAATATTGTGTATCTTCATTGTTGTGTCGTCGTTGTTAGAGTTTCCGGGTGTTCATGTTGTTAGGGCTTGATTGCTGGTGCAATTTCGCGTCTAGGGCAATGCTTGGAATGAGGGTAATGAGGTTAACAGAAGTCAAACTAATGAAATTTGGTAGTTACGAGGGAGGTGATATGGATGTCGAAAGGTGATGTGATGGTGACATAACAAGGCACGAAGGAGGACACTAATGCAATACTCCTAGGTGTTGTTTGGTTGACCTTATATTGTGTGAGAAATGAAAATTCATGGGAATTTATAGTTTGCTTGTTTTTTGGTTGACGCTAAAATGAAAAATGGGGGAAGTTGGAATTCATGGAAATTTGGTTTTTCCACAAAATGTAGGAATTCATTTACCTACCCCTCCCTTGGTAACTCACAATTAATACATACTTTCAATGAATTACAACTTCCCTTATGACTACCAAACAACTTGGACTAATTCCTAGGAATTACATAAGGGAATTAAATTCCTACAAATTCTAAATTCCTATGGGAAGATAATTCACAATGCAACCAATGAAGCACCTAGTCTCCCACCCCAAGCATGTCCCTAAAAGAATGTGTCCCTATAGATTGTATGACGTTGAATCGTTAGTACGAGCCTTTGTAGAGAGGAAATCTATGGACAGGACAACATGCGAAGAGGAGAAGGGTAGAGAGGAATAAATAAGTGGACCAACGTGATGAAGTGAGAGATAAAGAGAACTCATTATCAAATCAGGTAATGTTGCAACTAATTTGAAATTTCTAAAAGAGGGAAGTGTTGCAACTAATTAATGTGGAACGGAGGAAGTATTGTTTAATGATCATGGAAAACATTGCAAAGTACAAAAAGGATTACTAGTGTTTTGTTGTTTGGTTTGTTTAAGAGGAAAACTTGCGAAATAGTAGTATATGTATTTACAGCTTCTATAGATTTTCTAGATTTTACTTAATTTTACATTGAATTTTGTATGGAAACATGTGGGAAAAATAGATTTTGGAATTCCTTGAATATGTTATTTGGCGCTTCGAATGTTCAAGCACAGAGCCTAGTTATATATGCCCTCTAACTGTGTGTTAATTTTTTGCCTTCATATTCTGTAGTTTGCACCTACCTAAAGATAATTTGTCTCTGGAAGTAGGTAACACATTGTTGGCAAACCATGTTAATTTGTGTATTGAGATGTTTCTGCTTTACACTAGATAGATCCTATACCATATGAGAAAATTGCACATATTTCCTTAGTGTAAACAAACATGGCTGAATTGAAGATGAAATACATTTCTATATAATTTTTCCTCATTTATGTCAAATTCCCACACACACTAATCAGGCACCTTTCTTGCAATTTGCAAATGTCAGCGACAGCGTTGCCTATTTAAACACATTGTAGCAATTATCAAATATATGAATTCGAATTTGAGGATGTCCTGTATATTCTGGCTGGAGTTGTTCTTGCTCATTGAGGAACTCCTTCACTTTTTTGTATGCGCTCACACATGTGTGCTGTCTTGCATACAGTATCTAAGCTAACATTCTCAATCTTGACGTCCAAATCAGCGTCTTTAGTTCCTATTCAATGTTACATTCTTTCGTGAAATATTATCAGTTGATCAAACAATACGTTCTTGATACATGACACTATGCAACTAGGAAGAGTATGTCAGAATAGTGTTATTCATGTTCTCTGGTTTGACAGTTTGATAATAGTGAAAATGAGGTTGATAACTTGAGCAACTACTGATTTCAAAACACAATTGAAATTTAATTAAAACTCTAATATTTGACTGCCCTGCAACTTTCTAAGTGTGTTTGGTTATTCTATACAGGAGTGATAGCAAAACCATGCTTCTATGCACCAGCAGTTCTTAATCACCGTTATAAAAACCCTGTTCGTGATCATTTAGAGGTTCCTACTACATTCTCTCTGCATCAGAAAAAGACCTTCCCAAGCTTGAAGAGTAAGGGTGAGTAACTACGTGCTCTCCAAGTGTCCTGTTAATTTTATTTCTATCTGTATATTCAAATTACATAGGCTGTCACTGAAATTAAGATTTGAGCAATTAAAAACAGGTCTACACACACTATTTAGTTGTGGATAGTATTGCGGCTCGTTTACAAAAACACTAAGAAAGTACCCCCTTTCCCTTCTCTTTATCTAAGCAATAGATGGTGATCCGAGACAAAACTTTCTCAAAGGATATTACTGTTTCTGATGAAGTGGTTATAAGAGCATTAGCACTTCATAATTGATTGGTATCTGGTTTTCTTATGACATTGCCCACTTCTTGGAACACAAACTTTTTTCAAGGAATAGTCTCGGAAACAGTCTCTCTACGCAGTTGGTAGAGGCATATATACGTTCTCTTCACTAGAAATTATCCAAACTGATCTTATGAGACCTCATTTGACTGATCAGCCCTAAAACTTGTTTATGATAGAGTGAAGAGAACGCGCCCGTGCCAGTTTGCTATTGTTGGGCAGTTGCTACTGTTATTGAAAGTTGAAATTCTTGTTCAGTTGGAGGAATACTGATTGCTTTGCTAAATTTCTTTCAGTTTGTCCCTTGCATGTTGCTGCTCTCTCTTCTCCATCATCTCCATTAGTAAACAGGCATCCGAAGCATAATGACTTGTTACATTACCTCGAATTTTCACCTTCGAAAAGAGGCTCTTATCTCCTAAGGGCATCAAAGAGCGCATTCTTCAGTTTCCCACCATACCCTCCAATGACAGAGAAGCCAAAATGGTGGTGGAGGTCTTTGGCATGTCTCCCATATCTGATGAATTTCTTGGACCAGCTCACTTGGGCATATGCTCACCCTACAAATAGCCCTCCACCATTCCTCGAAAACTTTGACAAGCTAACATTCCCATTGCTCTCCGCCCTCTTTGCGCTCCCCAAGTTTTTCCTCACATGTTACCCTATCATATGTTACTACTGGGTAGTAAGGCGGAAAGAGTGGCCTCATTTCTTGAGGTTTCATGTTATCAACTCGACATTGCTAGGGAGTTTTATCCAGATGATCGGGATATCAAGCAATTGGTTCCCTTCGAGGTTCTTCCCTCCGCATTTTTGGTCTGCTGCCACAGTTCTGTTTGTAGTTACAGTGTTGCAGTGCATGCGGAGTGCTGTTGCTGGTGAATATCCCAGTATCCCTTTTGTGAAAGATGCTGCCCGCCTTCATTCAGACCTGAACATTAGATGATTACATAAATACTTGAATCCTAATATCTAGTATTACGTATTCAAAGCAAGAAGAAAGGCTTGTTTTATTGGCGGACTATACCAATGTGTCTATCAGGATCAGCGCTCTACATAAGCAGAAGAAGATGAGATTCGACAAGGGATAACATTCTTATACTGATCTTGTGACGAATTTATCTTTGAAGTACAGGGAAAACTTTCGAAGTAGTTTTCGCTTGCCATTGTCCTTTGAAAGTTGTATATGGAATTATGGATCAACATTCTTGTATTCTTTTTCTTCAAAATTAAACTCGTGCAGTCGTGCCACAAGAATTTTATTGAATTTGTATGAAAAGGCTGATGATATGCAGCAGGAACAAAAGGGAAATGGGTGAATGTATCTTCAATATAGTTAAGAAATATTTTGCACAACAAAAGCTAATAGTAAGTTTTACCTAGGCTTTGGTATGTGCAGAACAGACTTGTATTATGTTTGGTATAAGCTAGTAAAACAAGAGGTTTTACAACAGATTTCACAATAATGTGTTGCCCTGGTTTCACACTTATCATCAATAACACGAGATGTTGAAACACTAGCTAATTGTTGTGACACAATTTATGTTATCATTAGCCATCTATGTACACAAAAGTCAAAATGGGATTGTACCGTGAACCGTCTTATAAAGAAGTTGTCTTCTGTTTATGCTAATTTCTACTTGACCTATTTAGTTTAAATAGTATGGTAAGACAGTCTTTTTATAGAGCGACTTAGATGGAGAAGTGTTGCTTCCATTCTCACAATGACTTATTGCTAGAATAACTATGATTCCGTTTTTTTAAGATTTCGGCCAGGTATAAAAGGTTCCTCTCCAAATTCAAAATAGTCGAATAACGTGACAACTAAATCTAAAATGAACAAAATGGCGATTCCTTGCAAAGTTTTTCTAGTTATCGCTAATTTTTTTAGCTAAGAAAAAAAAGTCAAGAGATCTACTGCGTTGTCAAGCATCAAATTTTTGTTGATTTAAGCAAGAAGAGCCAACCGTTTTTGTAATGGTTGCGTTCTAGAATCAAATTGATAGTGCTTCGCTTCTTATTTATTGTGAAACAGGAGTGGCCAATTGTTATTCTATATTTAGAGATTAGTTTTGGTTGTTTGTTTGGCAACATGAAGTATGGACTAATCCTATATGTGGTAATTTCTTAATTCTGCGGTGATATTTAATTATGTTAGATATATATTTGACTTATTTTGATATCTATTGTAAATATGGCATAACCTTCACTACTTAGTTAATTTCTCATTCTAATAAACAAGTGTTGGCTACAATGTTACTTATACACGGATTAAGTGTCCACTCGCATACGAGTGTCCAAGTATCCGACTCAGCCATTTCGAAGAAAAAAGTCAAGTTTTTAGTTAAGAAAGAAATATCCAAGAATCATGTCCGACACGACACGATACGACACTCGATTTTTGAGGCAAATGAAGGTGTCGAAGTAACATAGGTTGGCTACTATGGGCCTCTATGGCTGAATTGCTTACACTTGTCCCTAAGTATTTTTTATTCGTTAGATCGAGGAATGACACAAAGTTTTAGGATGCGTATGCATGGATGGTAGGAGAGATAAAGTAAATAGGTTTATTACTTTATAGGTAAATAAACAAAAAAGACGATGTAATAAATAGAAACTAGCCTTATATGCACACAATGTGTGCAAAAATTATATCATAGTAGTTTTGGTATTTTGAATCATTTTTTTTATGTTATTTATTTATTGAGGTTGGGTGAGTGGGTGAGTGGGTGAGTGAGTGGTGGGTAGTTATTTTTTGTGATGTAGTGGGATTGTGGGATGATTATACGTGGTTTATTTATGCAATTGTTGTCATTAATTTTTTATATATATTTTATGATAAATTATTTTTTTCTGTAAATTATTAATTAAACAACAAAGGGTAAATTAGGCAATACATTAAGTTTGGTGTCCCACCCCTCTTCCCTTAAGGGTAATATAGGTGAATGACATAAGGGTAATATAGGTGAATGACATAAGATAAGGCAAAGTAAATAGGTTTATTATAAAGATAATAACCCAAAAATGAAATATACAAAATAAATTATATATCAAATCAAAGCAAACGGAGATAAAAAAAAAGGTCAGACATTCGATTAAGTACGTGCAGATTCATGCACTTACAATTCTACTTTTGACAAAGGGACCAAACACTTCCTCAGAATAATTGACCTATTTGGCTATTTCTTCACCAACAGGAAAAGTTAATTACATATCCTCCCCCACCCAAGCTAATTAGGTAGCTTGATTGTAGTGAGGTTAAGCTAATTAGGTAGTTTGGTTTTAGTGAGTTTAGTCTCTCATAGCTTGATGTTTTGGGATCTAACTCTTCTAAAGGTCGTTTCTCATGATGCCCGAATCACTATATTATCAAAAAGTTTATATCAAAACGCGTAAACAAGGATTGCAGTTTGCCACGTGCCACTCCATGTCAGCGTATGTCACCTATGTCACCATTATATATGATAATTTGCAATACACAAAATGCAACTAATGAGTTTTGAACACACGACCTATTAGTTGGAATGTCATAGGATCTACCACCAACCTACATCTCTTTTTGTTGTCATCTTGTAATTAAGAATTATTTGTTTTACCTTAAGTTTTGAGAAAATGTAAAGAGACCTCATTCATTACAATTTTTCATGTTCATTTTAATTTGTTTATTTGATTCTTATATTATACCATCAAAATTTTAATATTTGAAAAAAATTAAATCTGTGAGGAATATTATCCTAACTCAATTTAAAAAAACCCTGGACACACTAGTTTTCTTTCAAATAGTTACTTTCAAAAAAATATTTTTCCGTTTTTATTCATTGGACGGGAGAGAAAGTTTTCCATATAAATGTAAAAAAATCCGCTAGTAAAGTATCATACTTTTTCCGACATTTATAACTTTCTTTTAATTTGCTAATACAAATTTCAATAACACCAATTCAAGATCGTCTCTGATACAATCTGTGACGGTACACCGGGTATAAAATAGAAGGGCTTACCTTCTCTAGCTACTTCCTCCACTATTAATACTTGTGGTGTGCTAATTTACATGCCTTGTCTCTTGTGGTGTGCTTTACTTACCTTCTCTCATTTGGTACAGACAAATAGACAATTTTGTCCAATGCGTGGAAACTAATAATATTATAAAGTTAAGAAAGGTAATGCAAGTAATTAGTGCATAGATTAGTGCATATATGCAAGAATCGCAATCATCTCGAAAGGTTATAAAAATTAGTAGTAATAAAATTAAATGTGACTCTTTACATCATGTCATTCATCAGCATGATTGTGAGGCTTTGCTATTGAAACCCTATTTTCTGCTGTGATTGCCATTTGTCTTGGAGGACCACGATTGAATTCATACTTATATAATGTCTTTTTTTTCTTTGCTTTCTCGTTTTTCTGTTTATTCAATCATTCAATCAAAAGTATAATAACCATTTTAAGTTGCATGGACTCAAAAAATATTCGGGTCGAGATTTAGACATGGTTTTTCTACTTACCATTATAAAAGAAAAAATACTTATAATACTTATAGTAGTAGTTATTTTTGCGTATATTAACCCTGATATCGTCTAAAACCGTGTTTTCAATATCTTAATCCTAAAATTTATAATATAAATTCTTATTATTATTGAGGATCTGTATTGTTTTTTGGTATGTAGGCATTTGGCGACCACAATAATATAAATTGTCTTTGATTTATTGGCTCCCTTTCTTTCATCTAATTTTCTAAACCGAACTGAAATTTACAAAATGTTTCTCTTATATATTTGAACTTTGAACAACTGATTGGTTGATTGCATGATGAGTAATATTAGTCTCATACAACACATCCTTAGGACCCTAGGGCAACCTTGAGCTGATGAGTATTTTTGGTGCATAGAGTGCATCAAGTACATGCAATGGCGAAGTTAGGAATTTTCGGATTATAGGTTATAATTATCAATTTAAAAAATAAAATTGCGTGAAAGGAAAAAAGTATTAGTATGAAAATTTGAACTCGGGTTTCATAAGTTGTTTACTATAAGTCAAGTAAAATTTTGACCTTGTGGTCAGGGACGACGGCCTCCACCAGCCCCCCTCCCTCCTCCCCTGAGTACATGTAAATTTTATCAAACCTAATATAGTTTAACTTTCACAAATCAATCAAGAAAAATTTGTTGATATCTTAAATTTACATCAATTATGATTCTTTTTATAAAATCTATTTCTTAAATACAATAATTAATTAAATTATTGTATTGTTTTTACTACTATTTTACTAATAAACTAAGGTATATGTCACAAATTTGCAGTTATAAATAATAATGAAATCAGATAAAAATCTATTACTGTCTAGTAAGCAGGTCGTTTAGCGTTTTATTTTTATATCTAGATTTTAACCTTTAAGATTAGATCTCATACCAAATGAGCTCGTGACTCCCTCCCATCATAATTCTGTACATAATTTGGTACTAAGAATTTCATTTTATCAAGCATCGAATCATATTGTATGAATGTAACTCCACTCGAATATTCGTGCAAAATTCTTCAAGCTCAGGCATACCCAACTAAATAAAGTGATACATTAATCATTTAATCTTATTCCACTAATTAACCAAATAGCTAATTGCTTAAAAATTAACAAATTCCTAAATTTAAAAGCCCTCAAACTTAGGTTATGTAAGACAAACAGTAACTACGGTTATTTTTTCTCCGCAACTATGTCCTTAGGTGGCAAGAGGCATTGCATATTTGCATGCATAAAATTAAAATAACCAGTATTTTGGATGATATCTCTAATATTAATCGCGTAATGCTTGGTCTATCATATGATTTTTGCCTTAAAGATCTTAGCGATTGCAGTCTAGGAAGTGTAGATTTCCCTTATCTTTCTCCCTACTTCCAGGATTGGACATATAAAACTAAACTAAATTCATAATATATAAAAGGTGATGACATCCAATAAAGTCATTTCTTTCTTTCATTAAAGCAAATGAGCAATCAATTCTTTTCGAGGTTTATACTTTCATAATTAGATAGGTAACTAAGTAAAATCTATTTTATAAATATTTATCAAGTTTCTCGTACTAGAGAAACTTGTGCCTGTATATAGGACCACTTATCTACTTATAAGACATGCTCTTATAAACCACTACCACGTGTGATGACTAAAGGTGGATTTTTTTCTTTTATCGCATTCCACTCGGAGTCGGTAATCATGTTAAAATAAGTTTAGCTCATTAAAATAAGTTTAGTTTAGTAAAATTCAGTAAAAAAATAAGTTTAATTCAGCAAAAAATAAGTTCAGTTCAATAAAATAGGGTGAACTGAACATGGCCCAACACCTAACCCATCAGTTTATGGAAAAGATCAAGTTGTTTACAAACACAAGCAATTCAAAAACTTACCTTATCAGTTTATAAAATATAATTATCAATCTATAAACATAAGTTATCAATTTATAAGATATATTTATTAATTTCAAACATAACTTAATAGTTTTTAAACACAAGTTGTTAGTTTGAAATTTTTACCTTATCATAGTTATCAATTTATAAATTAAATTTTCCTAGTTTATATACATAAGTTATCACTTTATAAATACAAGTTATCACTTTAAAAACTTAGCAAACACCTCTTGTTCCACAAGCTATCATCCCTTTTGCGTCTACCTACCAACCAGAAAAACTCTGCCTCAATTCCCATCCACGTGTACCTCTCCTCCAATGAGAAGAAAGGAAATAGAAATTTAACATGATTTACTAACAATGAGTAATGAATTGCGTCCACATGCACAAGGGGAATCAATTTTATTATGAGAGTGAATTACTTATTACAAATTTACAATACATGGGCAGAAGTTAACATTATGGTTTAATATAATACCCTTCTGATTAACCTAAAAATAGAATGAGCGAGCCTAAAATGGAACCCCAAAATTAAATAGTTTACTAAATCCAGCCAAAACCCATGCTTGGTTATCATAGCTCCTGAAAATAAAGGTTTATTTCAACAATGCTATATATATCTTGTAAGTTGTTTTAGTTATCTAACGTGTACAAATATCAACATTCTAAAATATTATTGACATTACATGATTGAAAATACTAATAATTTAAGTTATGTACTCCCCAAACATTGTACTATTATTACAACTAATAAGAAAGAAGTTGGAACAAGTATAAAGTACTGTTTATGTACAATTTTTTGTCATCTAAATAGTCACAAAAGTGAGATGGGAATCACTTTCAAAATCTCTTATGATCGAGAGTAATGCTCTAATCAACTAATTAAGCTATACCTCGTTCCCACTAATATATAATGTAAACTTCAATCATCACAATTACTATGTACTTATATCAAACTATATCATGACATATCGGTGATATTTCTCAATTTATTAATAGAGTTCCAAAATAATACGATGTGGATACTACTTGGTGTGCGGATGGTGTGTGTGGAATTTTTCTTCTAAATCGGTGTTAAGTTTTGACTCATTGAGTTCTTAACTATCTTTAATAACCATGACAATTAATGAATTTGACTTGCAATGGCTCTCTAGGTTTAATAATGTACAAATAATTTTAAAAAAATAATAATATAGACAATTTTTAATCTTCTTACCACCATTAAAATTTAACAAACTAACCTAGTAGTAAATTTTCATTAATTTAATACATTATGTTGAGACTCCTATTTTACATTAACTTATACTATTTTTTTTGGTGTGAAAGTGGGAAAACCCCAAACAAATTAAACTACGGTATAAATAAATAAATAACAACTACTCGTGGCCAAGCCACACCTCTAGAGTCAGCACCTTTACTTTGAAACCGTGCTCTGAATCAGCACCTTCATTTGCAAGCCTTCATTTTACATTAACTTATGAATATAATGATGTAATGTGGTACAATGTTGTTTGGAATGACAATTTAGAAGGAAATTAAATGATAATTAATACTTTTAATAACTTGCAAGTAACTTTCCAACAATAAAACTCGATCACATAGCTAAATTACACAACGAAAGGACAATGTCTTCTTGGAGACTGGCTGGCCATGTGCTTCCATCGATTATAAATACAATACATATTATTGGCATGGTTTCTGATTGGTTGGTTATTCATGACCAGATTCTAATCAAACAATTATTTTGTCATTGAAATCTTCTTTTCCATCCTTTTAACATGCGAAAACCAATCTATCCAATTCGCTAATTAGAAAAGACTATTATTGTACATTTATACTAGCGTAGGTCCGCCTTATTAGAGATCTAGACATTACCCAAATTATTATGTTTGCTTTTTCTAATTGTTGTATAATTAAAAATGTCTGGGTAATTATGATATTAAATAATAATTTTTAATTTCGTCATTCAAATAATTGGTATGGATTAAAATTTAATTTACTTAAATAAAATACTTTATCGGTATCCAATGTAACCTTGACTTTGAATCTCAATGTGATCACTCAACGATATGCATGTTTAATAGGGGGTTTTGGGAAGAAAAATATACACATGAGTGTAAGTTGTCTTAATTGTTCATGTGATAAAGAATATTGTAGTGTATTTGTGAATGGAAGAGTAGGGGCACAAGTGTTTTTTCAGTTAAAAGGATTAACTATTAAAGGAGATGTTGCATGTATTGCAAAACATCTAAAAGAGGTGAGGTATATGTTGCATGTATTGCGAAACAGATGTGGTATTTCGGTAATTTCAATTAACTTAAGTAGATGATGAAGACTATTTTGATGATTGGAAAATAAGATTAGTCGTTTTTTTCAAACATTTAATGGCTAATCTGGTAATCGATAATAAAATGAAGTTTTACTTGTAATTAACGAAGGAAGTATGATATCGATCATGGTAATGCAACTCATCAGCTTCATCCCTAGACATTTATTTACAATAGTTTTCAACATTGCTCCGTACCACCTCCAAAAGCGGTAATAAATGGTATCGTATTGATTGCTAAAGAAAATATACTTTTTGCGTAATTAACAAAGGAAGTTTTGTTTTTGAAAGAATAAAATAAGAAGTATCTGATGGTGAACAAATATTAATTCATGTAACTTTTTCATTATTATGAATATCTAAATACGAGGACAATAAGTATTTGCTCGTTCTTATTATATAATACGACATCAACGTACAATTGACAGTGATATGAAAACTCAACCAATTGAGACGATCCATATTTGAAAATCAGGCACGAACAAGGAGAATATTATTTCTCTTTCTTAGTATATTGCATATAATACGACATCAACAATCAATGGTAATATATAAATTTTTGGAGGCTCCGAAGTGATTAAGTTCTACATAGTATTTTTTAGTGGTACGTGGTCTCTAGTTCTCCACCTAGTTTCTCTCATTAATGACTGTTTTCCTCAATTTAGTTTTGTTAGCTTCACCTATTCAATGCTTACTTTAATTTAAGATATCTTTGCAAAATTAAACTTCTTTTTGCTGAAGTGAACTCCGTTTTGTTAAACATTGATGAATTAAAATCTTTTTGTTAAACTTAGGTTATTTTGGCTAGAATTTATTTTCTTATAGTTGAGAAGAACTGAAGAAGAGAGGCTAATAAGCCACATTTTTTTCAATTTAACACTTTATAATAAAAAGGTTTATCATAAAAGGGTTTATTTAATTTTAAAGTTATTTCTAAATATGGGAAAAGACTCAATTATGCACTACCAAAAATAAAACTCGAACGTTTCTCCATCTCCAAGTGGGAAAATTCTTGGCCACCTTTTAAGCAAATGACATCATTTATGCAAAGTAGACGACATTAATAATCTATTTTAAGCTAATTTTGTGATTTGTGAACTCATCAACCTCAACAATTATTCAACTTTTTCTACTTGACCTCAGAAAAATAATATATTATTATTCGACATGAACATACAAACTAACCCTTGATTATAGTGTTAGCAAACGTCCAAAATTCGACATGCATGATATCTACATAAGACAAAACATCACTACCCTAATTGAGCTTATGCGGCAAAAAAATGATGTTTGCAAAATTGATATTACGATTATGTATCATAATTATCTCCTTCTTTCTCTTCAATATCTCAATCTGATCTCCATTGTTGATCATTCTGTGGAATATTCTTAGTTACCTTATTCTTGATAAACTCTACATTTCCTTGTTCTTTGTTTAATATAGTATATAGTTTCATTTGCATATATTGTTAGGGAAAGAGAAGAGGGTGGTAGACAACTTCTTGTGATTAAGCAACAATAAACAATAGAGGAACAAGCAACAAATCAAGAAACCAACTAAAGCAAGGAAACAACGAGAAAGACAAGGATTACCGGTGGAAACCCGAGCTCCGGGTGAAAAACCCACCACTATACACTTTGTATTCAATGGAGGATGATGAACACAAGCACTTGCATCAATGGCATTCCATTGCAATGCATACACACAATCTCACAAACCCTAACTTTACTAGGATTACAAATTGTGAATCTAGCAATCAATGAATGAACTAAACAACCCTCACAAATTGCTCTCAAGCTCTAAACAACACTCTTAGAACTTACAATTTAGGGTTAAGTGCTCTCTAATACGCTCTCTTGCTTTGGGGAAAAACGGGCTCTATTTATAGCCCGCAAAACGCAATCGTGAAAATAACAGGAAAAGGGGGCAGTGGGCCGTCGCGACCCGCGACCAGGCACTGCCGTCCCCCCTTCTTCCTTTCCTATCTCCACACAAAACCCCACATATATGTATGTATGTCTATTGTTATTTGTTAGTACATGGTTGCAATAAAATGGTTGTATCGACTATTTTTTCCCATGATCTTACTATGGATATCTACATACTACAACTTCTATCAAATCAGATTAGTTTCATCCGAATAATTAGGGTTTGTAGAATTGCAACAAATTAGTGTTCTTACAAGGAGCTAGGGTTTTAGTGGTGTTCTTAAAAGAACAAACTGTTTCCAAGGCTAAAATGATGAACAGATGATCAAGCCAATGAACTTTGGGATGTGGTGTGTCATGCGTCATATGGCGATTTTGAAAACGATAAGTTGACACAATTATGGTGCTCAATTGTATCTGGCAATTATTCCCTATAGTCAACAAACTTCTCACGCATAAAGGAATAGTTTTTGGGTGAAAGGTCGAAGTTACATAAACTTATGTCCAAACGAAAAAGGAATGAAAAAAAGGGAGACGATGAATAAAGAATATGATGCCAAAATAATCAAAAAATCAGTATTTATTTGAATATAACATAAGAGTGAAGCGTGGAATTATCTTTTGTAAGTAATTTTGTTGACTAATGTCTAATATACATGTGATATAACTATAGGGATAGAGCATAAAACTATTCCCTGGACTCTAGCTATCATTGTAGGCTTGTAGTGATCTGGTTCCTTAACATGGTATCGCAACTAGTATGATCAAAAGGTTACGTGTTCAAATCTCAACCACTTCTCCTTTCTGATATATAGCGCTAAGCATTAGAAGGCATGTGTTGTATCCGCACTTTGAGGCCAAAGGGCTCTTGCATATGATGGGGTGTGATTGAGTGAAAGCGTATAAATTATTATTGAGACTCTATTTATAAGCTTAATCATTTGGTTAAGTTGGTCCTTTGACATGGTATCAAAGCTAGTATGACCAGAAGTCACGAGTTCAAATCTCATCCAACCGGCCTCCTTACTAAGTGGAATATTTAGCGCATCTATGAGGAGGTTTGTGTTGCATCCACACTTCAGGCCAAAAGAACTCTTTTGTGAGGGGGTGATAGAACATAAAACTAGACCTGAGACTCTAGCTATAAGCATAAGTTTTTGGTTGAGTTGGCCCTTTGACATGGTATCTGAACTAGTGTGACCTAGAAGGTCATGAGTCCAAATCTCACTTATTTCTCTTAGTGAAATATTTAGCGTAGGTATGATCTAGTGTGACCTAGAAGGTCATGAGTCCAAATCTCATCCATCTCTCTTTTCGGAGATGTATATGTATCCACACTTGAAGCCCAAAAGGCTCTTGTGTAAGGGGGCGAGATTTTAAAATTATTCCTTAGACTCTAACCATCAGATTGGGCATTTCGTCGAGTTTAATTTGTTCCTTGACATACATTAATTTTGGGAGTATATAAGTAAATAAAAACCAAGAATTTTCTTTTATTTTCAGTTACAACATAAATAAAGACAACCTAATTAACATGTCGTGAATTGTCCCTATTACTTCTTAATTTTAAAATATAATAAAAATATTATGGATAGATAAAAAAAATACAGAGAGAAAATATTTGGATTTAAAAATCTTTATCTAACTTATTTTGACTTTATTCAAATTTAGTGTAATTAATTTCAACTTATAGACTTATTTTTGAAACTTTGGGAAATCTATGAAGTATTTATCAGAGCTTAATTTAACTCATATTAACTTAACTATTCTGAAATTAGCACTACCCTAAACTTTTTCCTGCCGTAAAACAACTGTACAATTAATAGTATACATAAAACAAACCTATCATCTATCAATATTATGGCCGGTGCTGCAGCTGGTCAGTATTAATCAATTTTAATTCAAAAGAAGAGGAGACAAGTTCTTTGGGAAAAAGGGGGCCAAATTGATACTCTATAATAAGTATAACTTATACATTGAATGTAGCAAGTCAAAGATACACTGGTGGAAGACAAGGATATCCTGTTTAATTCATTCTGCTAAGAAAAAAAAGGTACCTCAAGCTAAAGATACACTTCCTCCATTCGGAAAAAAATAATGGTCAGTAGGAGTATTATTTTATGATGTGCAATAAAAATTGACATTTTTTTAGAAGTAGATTTTACAAAACTTTAGGTAAGATAGAGTGCTATGACAGAAACAAATCAAACACAAAAATGAATAAAAGAAGTAGATTAATGGCGTGGTTCATTAACACTGTGTTAGCCACATTCAAGGATAGGCGGAGATATTAATTTTTAATCTTTGAGGAAGGAGAGTATTAAATTACATAATAATAGAGGTGGAAAAAAATTAGTGAAGGCCAAAATATTCAAAACAGAATGAGGAGCAATAAATCTTATACACGAGAAGTTCATTTCATATAAGATTTCGTCTATTACAAACTACAAAGGGTGTTTGATGCATGATATCTTGAACTAGGAAATGATGGAATAACATGTTTAAGACATATTGTTAAAACATAAGCAATCAATTAAGCATATAGAATCAACACCAAGATTTAACGTAGTTAACTAACAATGTGTTAGCTACATCCATATATAGGGTTAAAAAAATAATTTACTAGTTTTTGAAGAGAGAATAAACTAATATAAGGGTTTATACAACTCCCTCCAAATAATAACATACTAGGCCAAAGACACCCAAAACAGAAAACAAAATAGAAAACCCTCTGGTTGTCATTCAAAACGCCATATCATTAGATTTAAAACATTTCGCACAAACCCTAATAGAGTATATAAAGTACGAATGCATCATAGATACCATAAAAATAAAATAAAATTCTCGTGCACACCTTGTATTGTGCTTTAACTTCTTGGCGGCTTTATTTTTCATGTTTCTTTTTCTCCATTTTGTATCTTGATCACCAATTAAGAAATCCTTAAGTAGCTCAAATGAGACATAAATGCGAAATATATATATAAACTGTGATAGTGCTCATACTTTCCAAATTCCACTGGTAGTATATGCATGCATGGAGCATTTTTGGTTATTCATACAAATCGATAAAGTTTACGAATATAATTGGCGCACCATTTCGAAAAGAGGGATATATCTTCTCAGTTTTGGTGTTGCTTAATTTAAGCTTCTTTTTTCTATGAATTTTCATTTCATTCATTTTCAAACTGTTGTGTCAAGCTAATAACTAACTCACCTATCAATTAACATGAATTTTCACTTTTTTCATTTTCTATTGTTGTCCAAACAGTCCACTAAAAATTAAGAAATTGCCCAAGGCTAAGAACTAGTTCAATACGTACATGGCATCGGTCATACAAGATCTACATCTCCCTCCAATTAGAATTGTAAATGAGCTCGTTAATAAATTTAATTAACTCGATCTAACATATTTATTAAGTAAATTAACAAGCTAGTCTAGCCAAATATTATAAGCTTGTTTGTTAATTGAATCTAAGTCACGGATAACAATGCAATCTTTTTCTTATTAGTTAGTAGTACCTTATCAGGATTTATTTTGATTTTGTTAAAATAACTATGTAAATTGTTTGTTACTAAAGTATTAATTCATAAATTAAGCAAATTTTGTTCAAACTCAAACATTTACCATATTTATAAAGTCTGGCTCAAACACACCAAAACTCAGTTCACTGATCTAAAGTGCTCAACAAGCTAATACTCGTAGATGAGAGTGCAATCTTTTACGCTATTAGGATTTATTTTGGTTTTGTTAAAATAACTATGTAAATTGTTTGTTACTTAAGTATGAATTCATAAATTAAGCAAATTTTGTTCAAACTCGAACATTTAACATATTTATAAAGCTTGGCTTAAAAACGCCAAAACTCCGTTCGTTTACCGCTCTAAAGTGCTCAACAAGCTAATACTCGTAGATGAGAGTGCAATCTTTTACCTTATCAGTATTTATTTAGTTTTATTAAAATAACTATGTAAATTATTTGTTATATAAGTATTAATCTATAACCACTATGCAATTTATGTTTGAACTCGAACATCTACCATATTTATCAAGTCCAGCTCAAACACGCTAAAATTCAGCTCGTTTAATTTATTGCTCAAACGCTACTAAGCAATTAGCTAGAACTCAAAATAGTCTTCCTTAATGTATTACCTTGTTACTTGGCACTTTTGACAATAGTTCCAACTTTTCCACTGGCATTTGAATATGTCAGCAGAAAAGACCAAACAGTTTCTAACTCAATATGTGTACAATTTCAAAATAAGTTAACGAATTTGGCTAATTGCCTAAAATTTAGGTAGTTAAATGGGGCAAAATCTTAATAGTGCCTCCACAAAAACCTACTATACTTCCCTTATAAGGGTATGTTTAAAGTTTATGTTGCTATTAGTTCATGATACTATTTTTTCAATAGGATGAAGTATCTTCCTATTTGAGTTTTTTTGTAAATCAACTCGGCCCAGTTATTTTCGAAGTTAGATATAGAGGAATAAGGCTATGTTCACTTGAATTGAATGGAGTCGAACTGAACTAAACTAACTAAAATTCTTAAGATAAATTGAACTGACAATTCCCTTATATTAGTTTTTTCAGTTCTTACAACCCCGTAAATTTGAAATATAAACAATTATTACTAAACTAAACAATGCTTACATGTGTGAACCTGTCCGATACCATACCAATGTAACTGGTATACCTAAAAAAATCTGGAAGTAAAGACAAAGTAATTGCAACTTTTGATTTAAGGTAAAACATCAAATAATTAGGTAAGCAACAACAACAGCTTAATTAATATTCAATAAAGTAACATGATTATGGTCACTAATATGATCAAAATATATAATATAAAAATCTAAGATTCCAATTACATCATCAATATCATCATCCCCATTGATTTACCTTTCCCTAGCTACCACTAGCTTATAGTATCATGGAGACCTATTCTCACACAACATACTCATGACTCAAATGACTCATGCTATTCACCTCAAATATTACATTCAACAAACTCAAGATTACATTCATTCTACAACATTGAAGAGCCGTCATTTTGCACGTGAAATATCCTCCTTTTCTTTCAACAACCTCTTGGAGAGTCACTTGATGATAAAATATGTCCCCAAACCATTACCTAGTCGCAGACTCGCAGTAGGGTCGGCTAACATGAACCATCACACATCTTGTTTCCGTGAAGTCTCAAAATCATAAAATCCATCAAAATAAAAAGCAAAAAAAAGAAGGAAAATAGAATTAGCCCTCCACTTTATAAATCTAAAAAAAAGGAACTTTTTTTTTTCTTTGTGATAGCTTAGTATTGGAGGACATCAGCAGAAGCCATGATAGGTTGATTGAGATAACCCAAGTTCCAAGGGTTATTAATGATAGTACTATTATTATTATTGTTATGAGTGAAATGACCAAAATACCCATTGAAAATTCCAAAATCACCACCCATATCATGACCAATAACATCCAAAGAATCCTCATCCAAGGAATTAACACAAGTAACACCATTGAGGGTATTCATGTAATTGAGGATATCATTGAGGGATTGAAGCCTTTGGCTAAGCTCATTCATTTGAGCTTTAATAACAGAGTTTTCAGCCTCAACATTAACAAATTGTTGAGTTGTGAGATTAATTGTTTGAAGAATTTGATGATTTTCTTTCCTCATTTGATCAGCTTGAGCCATTAATTCATCAAGATGTTTCTGTTTTCTCATTCTTGATCTTCTTGCTGATTCTCTGTTAGATGCCATTCTCTTCCTCTTCCTCTCATCCATCACTTGTTGTAAATCTCCTTCAGATCCTGAGTTCTGAAGTTGGCTGCTTGATATCGAATTCCCACTCGAACACGCCATTATAAAATGTATATACAGTAACTGTAAGGGAGGATCTTCTATAGGGGCCAAGATCCGTCACTGGTTGCAGGACACAGGACCCAAATGAACAAATTTGAAATAAAAATTATAAAAAAATATTTTATTTTATTTTTGGCTAGTTTTATAAAATACTATAGTTTATAATAAAACTAAGATTTTAAAAAAAAAAATTAGAGATAATGAGGGGCTAATTTATGAGAAAACATAGAACCAGTAAAGAAAAACAACAGAGAAAGATTGAACTAAATGCGTCCTGCGCCTGAGAGAAGAATTTATCATAAACCCAGAACGAAGTATTTCACTAAGAACAGGAGACATTAATATCAAACATCAATAACCCGGATCTTTTTTTAGCATTAATTTGACAAAATTGAAAAAAAAGATGGGATTTTGAGTTTCAGATCTCAAGAAAAAGATGGGATTTTTCTGCAAATTTGAGGTAACTAGGGAAATCTGAGATATGGGTTATCTCTAAAAAGTTGCAAAAATCTGAGATTTGAAGGAAAAATGACTTATTGTAAGGAAAAAAGCTCAGATTTTTGGGACTTGAAGTAAGCCAAAAACAGAGCAATTAAAACTAGAAGCTCTTTAGAAAGATCTAGAGGAAGAGAGAGAGGAGGGGAAATGTATAGTAGCTAGCAAAAATCTAAAGGGGGGGAAGAAGAAGGAAGGAGGAAGAGGTTTCTTAGCTTGTTGAGAAGAGAATATATAGAACAAGGTGGGCTTGAAATTGAGAGAATAAACAAAGAAAAAGTTGAAGGAAATAAAGTTCAATTATTTTTTAATTGTTTTTGTGGACAATTTTGGTTTTGATTTTGATTTTTTTAGACTTTGTTTGTCTAAAGAGTTTGATAGTAGTTATATGACTTATATGCAAGTTCAATTACCTATTTGCCCTTATTGGCTTTTGATAAGGGTGTTTTGATATAAGTATATTTTTAGCAATACAAGGAGTTTTTGGTAAATTACTTTTGGATCGCTTTTAAATTTTCATTAGCTTATAATATTAAAGAGATCAATATAATGGTGAACAAGTTTCTAGGTATGTAGCAAGTAGAGAGGGCGGCCTAAGTTTTGAGCCAATGTCTCATGTTATAGTAAGGCTATGTTCTTTTAAACTGAATGAAGCTGAACTGAGCTAAAATTGTGAAATTATAGGAACTAAACTAAAATTAATGGAGCTAAACTTAAGTGAATTGAAACATTTTTCAATATATTAATCTAGTTCAAAAGAACAAGGCTTAAGTCATGTCTTAAACACATCAAGCAAAATTTGTGTCGTGTCGAGCTCTTACCAACTTTGAGAGAGTTTGGTTCAATCATGGTTTGCCTATGTGTTGTGAGTCTTGTGACAACAAGCCTCCTTTTAAAATTCTATAGTTTGCTTGTTTTGAGCAGGTCGGTCAGGCATGCTCGTGTCGAGTCTAGACCAAATTTTAAAGTGATGTCTATAAGTAACCCACTATCGGAACAACAAGGCTCATGCCAGCTAGGAATGAACTCGCATAGGACCAAGCCATACTCATGTAGTCGTGTTGGACTAGCCTGACCCCTGTCCAACTCTAATAGAAGGCCACCTTTGCTGACAAAACTTAAAACCAACTTCATATACAGATTTTTTGTTTTACGTTCATTCTAAACTAAATAGTTAATATCCAAAACTGATTTTACCACTCATTTTATTTGTCAAATAACAATACCAACAATCATTTAAACCAACTTAAATTGTTGAACATCCTGACAAAATTAAGGAAAATTTTACTCCCTCCATCCCAAAATATAAGTCATATTTTCTTTTACACAGTTTTCAAGACGGATCTTTGACCTTCTACAAGATCTCACATGACTGTGTTTTCTTGTACTATACTACCTCCGTTCTTTAGTAATCACTACATATATAGTTTTACGCAACCCGACGCACAACTTTGAATCTAATAACTCTAATTATGCTCAAGTATAAATTATAAAAAGTTAATTTTAATTAAGTATGTACCGAGACGAATCTAACAAGATCCCACATGACCATGATTATCCTTGTACATAAATCATTATAGTTGATTAAAGGGAGATGGATGAATAGTTAATTAGAATATTTAGTCAAAAATTTTAATGTTTGATTCCTAAAAAGCAAAGAGACTTATATTATAAAAGTATGAAACAGACGGAGTATATAGTAACCTTAATTTACCACTAAATCATTTCCGATTAGCCAAACTCATTTTTACAATTAGTGGCATGTGATGCTTAAAGGAAATTTCCATAACTGTCTCCTCCGTCTCTAAATCCAGCTGGTTTGCAAAAAGAATCAGAAATTGTTTATTACTAACAGCAAATAAAAATGTTAACTTTTGTACTTCAACTTTTTATTAGCAAATTCTTATGTCAGACATGTGTACTACTCCTTTTTTTCTTAATTTAACTTGTTTCATTCTTTAATTTATTACATTTCATATTTATTATAAAATCATCGATAAAATGGTGAAAGTATAGTACCTCTAAAATATTATTCCAATCACATTGTAAATTCATTAAAAAATATATATTCGTATGTTATTTTCCTAAATATAATAGATCCGTACACTTGTAGTAGGAGAATTTCACATGATTTTTTTTGGAGAGGGCTGACATCCCATGTGGTTTCAAATCTTTCCAAAGTATTCATTCTTACCTTAGTCAATAGATTTGGGAGGATTGTAATTTGTAATTGAAAGAAGCACATATGTAATGGAAAATAAAGGGTGTTACTAAACATAACCCGTATTTACTAGAGCATAGCCCGTATTTTTGAGTGAAATGTGTAACTTACCCTTATTAACCCCTCTCCTTCTCCTTCCATTCATCACTCTCTAACCTTCATCCCCTCTCACTAACACCTCTCCTCCTTCCATCCTCCCCTCTCACTAACCATGGCTCCAAGAACCAAGAGGGCAAAGATCCGGCAGCCGCCACCGCCGCAACCGCAACCGCCGCCACCGCCACCACCACAAACTTCGTCTTCAATGGAGGCGCCACCACCGCCACATCGCCAAGTAAGTTTTTTTTTTGAATTTTTATAGATAATGTTCAAAGAACTCCTTAAAACCGCCCCATTTTTTTTTAAAAAAGCGAAAACACGGAACCGGAAACTGGGTCCGGTTACGTGTTTTCGTGTAAAAACTTATTATTATTTTAAATGTTGTTTGATGTTAAAAAGAGTTGTTTTATTCGAATTTTTTTAAAAAATACAACAAGAAAATTAGCGTTTTGGGTGTTTAGGAGCGTATTTTTGGGCGTTTTTCCGGAAAAACACGGAACCGGACCCAGATTTCGGTTCCGTGTTTTTCCAGAAAAAAACGTTTTTTTTTCAATTTATGGGTTCACGGAACCGGAATCTGGGTCCGGTTCCGTGCTTTTCTGGAAAAAAATGATGAGTTTCATCAGATTTTGATTTTTCTTTTTAAATTTTTCTTTTTTTTCAAAATTCAAAATTTACGAAACCGGATGGGGATCCGGTTTTCACCATGGTGGTACCGAGAAGCCAGTCCCTCTCCACCATGGCGGAAACAGGATCTCCATCCGGTTCCGTTATTTTCAGCATTTTTTTACGGAACCGGATTGGTTTTCCGGTTCCGTGAACCGAGAAGGCTATCCGGTTCCGTAAAAAAATTGAATTTTACGGAACCGAATGTGGTTTTCGGTTCCCGGTACCGAAAAACTCATCCGGTTCCGTAAAATTCAAATTTAAAAAAAAACAATTCATCAAAATTACGGATCCGGATTAGTTTTTCGGTAGAAAATCCGGCCAATGTGGTGGTGGTGGTGGTGGCGGCGGTGGCAAATGTGGTGGTGGTGGTGGTGGGACAAGGTGGTAGAAGGGGAAGAAGTAAGTTGAAAATGTTAGAAAATGATTAAAGGGGAGGGGGTAATATAAACTTTTATCTGCGTATTTATACGAATACGGGCTATGAGCTAGTAAATACGGGCTGTGAATAGCCGCACACAAAATAAAATAGATGGATGAAGTATATTATTCCATCCGTCTCAATTTATTTGTTATATATTGACTTTGAGTTCGATTCACTTTGTTACTTTTATTGTCATTGAGTCTCTATAAGTAATGGAAATATTCATGTGGAGTGTATTCACCATACACCCGGATATACGATGCACCCTCTCACATTCGCTTATATCATGTGCTTTACTGCTTTGCATGAGAGCATATGAGAGGAGAATATGAGAGGGTGCAACCTACATCTGAATGCATGATGCAAATTGTAATTCATGTAGAATTTTATTTGTTAGTCTCAATGTGTATTTTTCAAATATATACTAATTTTTATAAAAAAATATCTATGCTAAATTTTAAATTAATTTATTTAAAATTATGTCTTACGTATTATAAAAAGGTAAATGTAGCATATAAACAAAGGAGGTGTTTGGTAAATGGTTTTTTCATTGGTTTTTGGCTTTTATATTTGGTCAAACAGTCAAAAAAAGTGATTGGTAAACGACTTTTGGAGTAGTTGAAAAGCCGACTTTTAAGCCAAAAGCCAAAAGCTGCTTTTACCGGCTTTTGGCTTTTGCTTAAATTTTGTACTTAACAGCCAACACTAACAACCGTTTTTACCAAATATTTTTATATACAACCAATAATAACACAGCTAATCAAACAAGCCATTAAAAAAAGCTAATTAATCCAGCCATAATAAAAATCCACCAGCCAACATACATCAGCCGATTGCCAAATATCCCAAAAACAGATGGATTAGTACACAGTAGGAAGTAACAAGGTACTATAGACCATTGACACAAAACAAGCTCTCCAACTTGTGAAACTGTTGAAGATTATGAGATTCTGTGTCTTTCACCTGAAATTCACCGCCCCAATAATATTATATCCACAGATTTTCACCGTGACTGTTCTTTTGTGCAGTTTAGGGTCCACACTTACCAGTTATTGGTCACTGGTTGGTGGCAGAAAAAGTGCATCTTAGCCCATCAAATTATAAAATATTAAAATAATTACTTCTATAGGAAAGTACATCTTAGGATAGAGGTGGTATTTTCGAAATTAATCAAGGGTGTATTTGTCTTTCTCTAATTAGAAGATGAATTAATGAATTAACATCACATGATCAATAATATGAGCAAGTTTGCTCCTTTCCGATACTGCCCATGCTTCTTCTCAAACTGATAAATGAATGGAGAAAGAGAGAGATCGCTACTTCTAAATTAAAATTAGGTAACAAACCAAATCTAATGTTAATGGCAAAATATATAAGATTAGTGTGAGGTTAGAAAGAGATGAAGTGGACTTGTTAGTAGAATATGTGGGATTAGGGTGGTCTAATTTTACGTTAAAATTAGGCCGTCTCCTTTAATAACTTGTGGTTAATGGGTTAGATCTAAAAAGAGATGTGGTTTCTTCACTACTAGTTTAAGTAGGATCATTTAATCAAATACTAGAGGAAGATTTTCTTCTACTGAAAGCTGAACTGAACTAAGGTGAAGTAAAAATAAGATGAAAAGAATAAATCCTACACATCTAAAAACATTTAGAGGTATGGATTTATGAAACATGACGAGTTCGAGGGGCAATTATGTAACTTTAGAAGTGGACTACCACCCTCATATCTTCCGTTTAGTTGCTTACAATGTTCCTGTAATACTTCTCATGATTGTTTTTAAGGATTCAGTTGCATTTTTCATATCAATATGTTAAATCATCTTTTTAAGGAACTCATATACTAATTAAAATACTACAAAGTTAAAGTATTTGCCTGGGAGTAGTCTTACAATGGGGTCTCCTAGGCATTTTTTCAGATGTGAATGAGTAAGGACAAAATGGGCCGTTTTTGACTTAGGAAAATTATCGATCCTAAATGCATATTTGATTATGTATAAGAGGTTATTGGAAATTTCTCCAGGTATAGTTTAAATCTTCAACTTTTATAGTTTTTATATGGGTTATGATATACTATGAAGCCCTAAGGGCTATGTTTAAATATTATATATATTTCTTAAATTGATATTAAGTTAGTGATTTATGTCAAAATTACTAGTAATAAGTGTTAATAATGTTTAATTACATAAATTTTTATCTTCCTTTTTATATAGATAATCAAACATATTGATGTTCGATATATTATATGATTATCGTAAAAGTCAAAATCTCTCAACTAAAAATGAAGGATGTTATATTCGTTTATTGGCTCATTAGGATCGAAACTTGAGATTATAAGATTATCCTATAAAATTAGGATAAAAATAATAATAATGCTACAATATGGTAAAAGACACGTACGTTTAAAGTTCAATACTCTAAGATTAAAATAACTTGTAAACGAGATCTAATAAGAGAAAAGAAGAAGGAAGTTATGATCTTAACATGTGAATTACTTTGGTTGAGTATAATCGAAGATCCTATAAGATTAAGGTTTTATGTAAGATCGGGATCAATTAGATCCTTTTACAATACAGAGTCATAAAATCATAAAATTTTAAATCGAGATTGTAATAATATTGAAGATACATGTCAATGAGTTTGCTAAACTCGATTTAAAATTCATATTATTGCATGCCTTGGTTTTTGAGTCTAATGTTATGGTTTACTTTGGAAATAGTAATAACCCTTGCATGTAGAATATTAGCTTAAGGGGTGTTTAGGTTAGTGATTTTGGTGCATTGATAATATGATAGTTGATGGCTTATGGGAGTTTGATAAGTGATCAAGAGATTGGTGGGAGTGTAACTTTGGAAGCCTACTAAAAGCCAATTAGGGTTTTTTGATTAATGATGGTAATGATAATGAGAAATTGAATATTGATTCTTGTTAACGAAAAATGATGGTGGACTAACTATGAATTAAGATTTTAGGGCCTTTTCTTCGTCTCACACCCAACACTTCCAAAATTGCATACTATAGTCCATACATACATTACCTTATAAGTCATTTTCTTATCACTATTGTTCTCATGCATGTCATTCATTTCACTTTGTGATGATAAATTAACACACGTTTGTACATTCACCATCAAATAATAAGGGATATGGTGTTAATATCCCAGAATTTAGTGTGATTTGATTGTTATATACAACAAATAACATTGTAATTGAGGATCAAATAATTGAGATGAAAGGCCAAAATTTGATACTACGTAGGCAACCTAGCAAATCAAATTTGATAAACTCAATCATCAATGTGGTAGACCAATTGATGGACATGTAAAAAACCAATCAACACAACATTGCATGCATTGGTAGTGTATATGGAGTGAACGGACTGAACTACATTTCTCATCCTTTAAAGATGTGAAAAGGTTTTTCAAGATAGTAAAAATGGATTCTACTAGATCGATATTTTATGATCCTAGATTTTAGGTTTATTATCATGGCCATTTGTGTAAGTAGTACTAAATGATGGTAACAGGTTATGTGATTCGCAAGAAAATTTCCCTATTTAATAACTATCATGGTATTGAAAATTGCAATCTTAATGCTAATCATGTGATTTTCTTTGCAAATTTTCATTCTCACTCATTACCATGCATATACAGATAATACAAACGAATGAATAAAAAAACGCATGTTTAAAGATAGATCCTCACAAGCATGGATATTAACATAATATTATTCAGACTAAATCACCCTATAATATTTCCATTACCTTCTACAAAATGGATTGTCAAGGTCATAAGGTAAGACAACAACCAACTCATAACTCTCAAAAACTAACTTTATTAATAATATATCAAGATGATCACATGGTAGAAATCTTAACACTTACAAACATTTAAAAGATCCAACATGTGCATATGATTGTACACATATGAGATCGAGGTGGGAAGGGTACTCAATACTTGTGCCCACAAAATCATTAACAAGTTTATGATCAAAGTAAAAAGGGCCTAGCTAGAAAGTAGAAGCTATGAACAAAATTTTCCCAAATAGAAAAAGGAAAGAAAAGTGAAGAAACACATACATAAATTGAATATTATTCAAAAATTGATAAAATTAGATAATTGCTTTTTCTAAAAGAAACCAGAATAATAATCAATTTCAATACTTCTTAAAATCGGAAGTACTATTTTGAGTCTCCGATCAGCTGATTTATTCCTATCCTCTAACTAATTGTGTTTTGTGGTGGGGTGAATGTGCAACCTATAGAAAGACTTCTAACAACATGACTTCTTTCTAACGAACAAATACCACATGGGCAGGCAGGCAAACAAGGGGTACGTTAATTAATAACTAGGCATCAATCACCTTTTATTACTACTAACAATCTTTGATGCAATAGCCTTCCACTTTCTCATCTCATCAAACAACAAAAAGTAAACAAAAACAAAGTGGGAGAATTGGGAATATCCTGTTATGGATGTAAAAACCACTTTTCATGCATAGAACGTGTGGTTCTGTTTTTGATTTGAAGTGACTAATAACACACAATATATGTGTGCACCATGCTTAATTTTGACATATCTTTGCCCCATATATATTTCCCTAAATCATTACCTTCATCCCTAAGGTTCCTTTTTATGTCATACCTAAAAATTTTCTAAGGAAACAAAGGGGGGAGGGGAAGTAGTCTTTATGTTACCTATAAGAAAGTGAAATGCAATTAGAATATAATGGGCAATTGGTATTGGGTGATGAAGATGTTAGACACTGCGTTAGTCGTATTCATTTTGTGGTTTCTTAGCACGCCCGTGCGAAATCTTGCGAAAATGTACCTTGTTAGGATGTGTAATACTACTCAATTCTTCTAGAGTAAGCATAAGGGTATTGAATTATATCTCTAACTCTGAATTTCAACTCAACTCTCTCTAGTCTTTGTGCAATTATTAAGAGAATTAACGACAATATAGCGGATGATGAATTGATTGGTTGTCGATGTTAGCAATACATAAGTTTTACACCAATATCTTGATTTTGCTTTTATGGTTTAACTTGTTGGATGAAGTCTGATTTGAAATTTCTAAGTTGGACTATTGATAAGAAAAAATTTATTAAACTTCACGTGAACTTTCATGGATACGCGCATATATTATAAACTGAATTATCCACTATTAATATTATGAAATTTACTCTTAATTGTTCAAAGTAGTATGGAGATTACGGTCCGTGAGATAACATGATAATACAATGCCATTAAATTTTAAAAAAGGTTATTTCTAAAATATTTAAAATTTTAAACTGATTAACATATAAATAGTTAAAATTCTATATCTGAGTATGGAATATGTTTTTCTATTCTTTTTCAATCTTCTTAATTTTTATAGTATATAGTAGTTGGAATATTTGTCAACAATGAGTCTCACATTATTTTGTACTGTACTACAGAGAGTGAAGTTAATAGTATATAAAGAGTGAAGTTCATAGTATGCACAAGAAGTAGTCCCATTTGAAGAGTTATTAAGGGGTTTTGAGTTTAGTCACTAGAGGTTTTACTTAGCAACCTTGTTTTCGAATTAACTAATATACCTACATCTTATTGGAAAATGGTTGGTAGGAGAGTTAATATCTTCTTACATATTAATTACCATATCTTTATCTTGAATTCAAGTTCTTCCAACTCATAACTACTACCAATAATATAACCTACTTACCACTAATAGATAATAAATTAATAATCCTTTTATTTCACAAATACCTTCCCTCCTTTTGTTCACATGCGTTTCTTAAAGTTCTTCCTTTCTTAAGTTTATTTTCTTTTTGGTAAATCTTATTCTCTCTTTTAATTACAAATCTATTTTATAGTACTCATGTTTCTAAACAACTTAACCCGAATTGTTGAATCAAAAATTTCTATTACACACGGAGTATTTACTATTACAACATAAACCATCAATATTCCTTACTCGAACCATAATCCATCAATGTTTAATTAAACTTTGAATTATATTGTAGTATAATCAATCAAAAAAATATTTTTTCGAAAGCTAAGTCACCATTTATCTTGTCATTTCACGATCAACGTCCGAACAAATCATAGTCGGAAAAAACTCCAACCATTCCGCAAAAGGTTCATAGTCATCAATCAATAAAAATACACTAAAATTCGTTATCAATAATTCAATATGCTAATTATAATTGTGTGTAACATTAGTAGATAACTATCCTCCTCTGTTTTGACCTAGTTAAAGTGTAACATACTCTGTATGTTGTGGGCTTTCTTTTTCCCTGGATACTTTGCTGACTCCTTCGACCTCTTGTAGTTGTAGCCGCCTATTAGCTCCCATGGGCCCACGGCTGTATACCTTGTATTGGACCGTTATCTATATTTATAACATAACATTATAACTTAGAAGTATGTCAAATTTCTATTACTTACTCTATTTTCTATGAATTATAACTATTTAACTTTTATATTTTATACAACTTTGATCACTAATATAGTTTATTACATATCAATAAAAATTTATAAAAAGCTAATATATTGAAAATAAACATTGAGAATCTAATAACATATTACATACTAACATTTTATTATATATATTAGTCAAATAATGTGGTTAAAGTGAGACACGTTAATTTTATAAAATTCAATTTGTTGTAATTATTAAAAAAGATGAAGTATGGTGGGTTAATTATTCTGGACGGACGATCTACAAACTTTAATCACACAAGTGACACAACAACCTAAAATTCTCGTACCAATCTCATCTTTAGGCAAAAAAAAACAATCGGTTTGGCTACCGTCAAATTAGTTTTAATTAATATCAGATACTCTTTGATAAATCCATGCAATAGTAAAGAAAACGTAAAATATTCTAGAAAAAAACATATTTTGAACCACCAGTATTTAGACGAATTTATAAAAACTTATTATCGAAGTTTATATTTGAATCCTAAAAATGCAATAAACTATATGTAAACCTATTCTCACAAAGATGAGAGTTAGTTCCATGCATGCAAAAGTACCTAGTAACTTGTATCATTACTCATTAGGACTTTATATATTATGTTTATGACTAACCAAAGACTAATTAAACGAAAAACCACATTCTAAATTGGCGTCTTAACATACACTAATACACTTACAACAAAATTTAAAAGGTTAGAAAGTAAGATCCAATTTTTTTTTTAAAAAAAGCAGCAATATTGACTCTTGAGGTTGCAGAAGAAAGAAAGAGGAAGATTCATGCACAGTAAATGCATTCCCCTTTGATATTTTCATGTCAATCAAGAACAGCTAGCAGGCAGCTATACACTACTGTATTAAAATCTATTTAAAAGTGAAGATCTAAATAAAGTATAATCCAATATATAGAGGGTCCTAATCCCAGCTCCTTCTTTTCTTAATCCACTTAAAGTTGAGAAATAAGCATGTGTGTTTATATTTTAAAGTTGAGAAAGTCTAGAAGTTGATATAGACTTCCACAAACTTCATATTGCTTTAATTGATTTCTTGAATTTGTAGAATGTAGGGTGTGTTTATTGTTTTTCACCACAATAAATTGTAGTAATTGTATGGTTTTTGTTAATAGAACAACTATACAATTACTACAAATTTATTGTTTTTCACCACATGGACCGGAGTGTTACACTAAGTAAGTACGTGCATGGTTGCACGGCTTGCACCATTGCATGATGTGTTTTTTGCCAGCAATAGTAGATAATATGATAGAAGTCTATAACAACTCCGAACGAAAGTGTTTTGAGATTGTTTTCGTATAATACAATAGAAGTGCAATGCCGCGTCTTCAGAGACCTTTGGTCTCCCCCTGAGGTTGTCCGGTGGCCGGAGACTCATATTACAACAAATTCCCTCAAAGACACCCTCAAGAAACACACAACTAATAAACTTTGTCTGTTAAGATCCGCTTCCTGCTTTGGAGTTTTTTGAAAGAGTGAAATGATAATATATTCAACAAAACCAAACCTCACATCGACAAGATCTTCCACCGAGCTAAATTATTGAATATTATTATTTTAGTTGAACTGAATAAGATTTAAATGCAACTTTATTACTACCGAACTGAACATATTTATACATAATTAAACTTATTTTTACTAAATAAAACAGAAGACTAGCTTATAGGACAACGCTAACATTTGATGTAATTTTTGAAAGTAGCCATTGATATTTTTTCATTCTAATATTTCAAAACTCTAAATTGTTTTACAAATCGCTAATAATGCGCAATCAAATTGTAGATACATTCCTCATCCTATACACATACAACAATTCAAGTTTATGTTATACAAGGGGTCCATGACATATGATATACTTCCTCCATTTTTTTTAGCTGCAACAATTGAATATTTTACCTCTCACAAATATTCCCAATTGTTGCAGCTAAAAAAAGGAGGAATTACTCCTATAATTCTATTACTTTGCATGTATATATATATATATATATATATAATGAAAAGCCTAAGGTAAGGGGGTAATCACACGATTCACATAAGCAAGGTAATCACACGATTCACATAAGCAAGAAAGCAAACATGACAAAGCTGAAAAATGTAAAAAGAAAAGATTTGGAAATCAACTTTGAACAGCTGCTAAACCTTTACGTACAACCTAGTAGATTTTAGCATGGTCCATCTTAAAAGACATAGTACTACTATTAAGGAGATTAACTTTGTACTTAAAAAAGCGCCATGTTTGAAATGTAATGTGACCACTATAGTCTATAGCAATTTGTTTCAGCCCACACGAAGGCAGTGAAAATGTGAGTGGCGTTGGCGGCTGATTGTCAAATGATTACAACCTCTAATATAAACTTTGAAATTCTTTATTTTTTTGGCATTAGAACAATTTGAAAAATATTTAAAAGGAAAAATTGCCTAGAATAATGCAACCTAAAGATTATTCTGGAATAATGCAACCTTTATACCCCATTTATTTTAAACAGGACAAATGACCGGTGACCTGAACCATAGGTAACTTTTCTTTAAAACTTTAAATTCTAAACAAAAAAATTTTAAAAAAAACTTTTAAAAAAACCTAAACTAACCCAGCCCCCACCCCCACCCCTCACCCCCTCGCCGGATTTTCAACCCCCCTTCCCCCTCGCCGGATTTTCGACCCCCACCCCCTCGCCGGGATTTTCGACCCCCTCGCCGGATTTTCGATCCTCTGTCGCCGGATTTTGGATCCCCTAAACTAAACTCAGCCCCCACCCCAACCCCCACCCTCAGCCCCACCCCCTAGCCAGATTTTCGACCTACCCTTGCCGGATTTTCGGTCCCCGTCGCCGGTAACCACAAAGCCAACTCGTTGCGGCCCAAAATCGCCTCCAACAACACCCATTCACTCTTGTATTTCGCAGCCAACAACCCCATCGCCGGTAACCAACACCCATTCCCGTTGCGGCCCAAAATCGCCTCCAACAACCACCCATTCCCTCTTGCGTGGTGGTTTGTCGGATAGAGGGAGGTGCGTGCTTGGAGGGGTTGGCTCGTCGGCGGCGGTGGCAATTTGAAAAAGGTGGTTAGTGGCTGACTGTGGCTAGGAGATGGTGAGAGAGATGGTCTGGTTGACCCGCGCCACATGGGCGCATGATTTCGTGGTGGCGGCAATCCCTCAAACGGCGTTGGGTGTCGATGGTGGGTGCGAGTCGCCGGCAAGCAACGGTGGTGGTGGTTTCTTTGCTGGGGGAATGGAGGAGGGGGTTGGGGGTGGCCGGTGGTTTCACGGGGAGGGGAAGGGGAGGGGGTTTTGGTTTTTACTTTTTATTTTTTTTAATCTTTTTGTTTATAATTTTTTTAAAAAAAAATTATTTAGGATAACCAATAACAATACGACACGTGTCTCATTTTACTTATTCTTTAGGTCATAACCGGTTTTACCCCATTTAAAATAAATGGGGTATAAAGGTTGCATTATTCTAGAATAATCTTTAGGTTGTATTATTATTTGCGAATCGCCAAAAGGTTGCATTATTCTAGGCAATTTTTCCTATTTAAAATAAGATTCATGTATAGATTTCTATCAGTTTATGAAAAAATAGCAACAATTTGATACATATCCTTGAAATAAAATCGAAATTGAAAGTATTTACGGTCTGACAATAATCACAATTGCACCTGACTAGAACGCTCTCCAACGATAACTGGCTGGAACACCCTCCAAATTAACACAACAACACTAGTCACGACTCACAACAAATGCTTTGGAGAATTGAATGCAAACCCAAAAAGAAGAAAAAAGAGAAGAGAAAAAAGGAGAGTAGTTGTGTATAGGGGTGTTAATGAGCCGAACCTGCTCGCAAACTGCTCGGGTTCGGCTCGGTCACAGTCCGACCAGTGTTCGGCTCGGTAGGGCTCGGCTCGAACTTGGGTTCGGCTCGAGAGTTAACGAGCCGATACACAAGCTAGGATAAGTTCGGCTCGAAAAGCTCGCGAGCGGCTCGAAATAAATTTAATATTTAAATAATATTATTAAATTTTAAAATATAAAAAAATCCAAAAAAACTAGAATAAAAAAAAGAAGAAAATGACGGCACTCACTAGTCACTCTCACTTACAATTCTAATCTTAAACCCCAATTTTCAAACTACCCCATTAAATTTTAAAATATAAAAAAATCCAAAAAAACTAGAATAAAAAAAAGAAGAAAATGACGGCACTCACTAGTCACTCTCACTTACAATTCTAATCTCAAACCCCATTTCTTCAAACCCTAAAGTTCCCTCCTCAACTCCTTGTCGTCTCACACTCTTCCTGGTCGGCCTTCTCTCTGCTACAGCCGCCACTGGACTTCCCTCTACTACAGCCGTCACCGGACTTCCCTTTTCTACAGCCGCGACCGTCCTTCCCTCTACTACAGCCGCGACCGTCCTTCCCTCTACTACAGCCGGCGACCGGCCTTCCCTTTGCTACGCGAGCCGTCGGCTCCTTTTTCCTCTGCTACACGAGCCGACCATTCTTGATTTCCCCTCTGCTACGCGAGCCGTCGGCTCCTTCTTCCCTGCAACGGCAAGCGACCTTGCAACAAGTGAAATTGATTTTTTTTAAAAATTGTTTTTAGTTAAATCAGTTATTAATTGTTAAATCGTCAAACAAACGAGCCGAGCTCGAGCTCGAGCCGAGCCCTTTGTTTTAGTACTCGAGCTCGAGCCGAGCTCATTTTTTGAGGCTCGACGAGCCACGAGCTCGAGCCGAGCCTCGAACTCAAACTCACGAGCTCGAGCCGAGCCTACCACTATTCGGGCTCGGCTCGGCTCATTAACACCCCTAGTTGTGTATCTCTTAAACCGGCAAAGGTGATCAATTTATATAGGAAAAATATAGTAACCAAAAAAACATATGACATAAATGGCAGCAACAATCTCGCCTACAAGCCCAATAACGGTCAAAATGTTAAATTTCCATTAATTTCGCACGAATTTCGATCAAAAATAGAACTTAACTCAACTCTAAATTCCTTAGCTTGACCTAATTTGGCGAGCAACGTACGCTCATGAGTAAGTGGAAACAAAGCCCAATAGCAAGATATCCATAAAAAAAATCATATTTTCATGTACTAGCAACTCAAAGGGAACAGGAATATATGTATATATAAACGTAAAAAATATTCCTATCATGGACAATACTCTAGGCAAAATAAGAACCTAGACTTTTGAAGCCCTTATTTCAATATTTCAACAAGAGAAATAATTTCCTAATTTGTTATATTTAATACTTATGTCAACCAAATAACTTTAATACTCAAATCTCGACAAGAAAATTATATATTTTTATAACAGCCAAAAGACCACTTATCTACTCCTACAAAAAAAAAAATTTGTTGCTTACTAGAAGCAATAATTTCCTCCCAGGACTCCTTTACTTTGATGAAGCATATATATACTTCCTCCGTATCGTAAAGATTGCAACAATTTGACATTATAGAAGGTATTGTGTCAGACGGACTTCAGTTGGTTTCAATTTTTTTTCAGTTGGATGTATTTTGATTTTAGTTGTTCAGTGAATATGTTATGTTAGACCTTATATTCTTTTAGTTGGTCGTTCTATTCTTTCAGTTGGACCTTTCTATTCTTTCAATTGAACCTTCTCTTCATTCAGTTGGATGTATTTTGATTGTAACTAACTGAAAGAATAAAAGAATCAACTGAAAGAATAAAAGAATCAATTGAAAGAATAAAGTAACCAAGTGAAAGAATAAAGTGACCAACTGAAAGAATAAAGTGACCAACTGAAAGAATAAAATGACCAACTGAAATAAAACAACACCCAACTGAAACAAAACAATATCTAACTGAAACAAAACAAATACCAAATGAAACAAAACAAATACCAAATGAAATAAAAAAAAAAGTTACTGGAACAACACAACAATACCTACCTAACTTATGGAGATTGCATTTCAATCAAGCTCACTTTTCTCCCAAATCTATAAATCTCTCTTTAATGGCTCCTGTTCATACAACTTCATCCTCATAAACATTTTTTACCTCGAAAAGCTTCACCGAAATGGTTGTCGAACTGTAACTATATCTGCAAGCTGAGTTGGTTCGTTGAAGCTCGTTGAAAGAAGAGTAAGTACTGATATTTAATTTGGAGTCTTGGCTTTGCTCCAATCTCCTCCTTGTTTTTCTTTTCTCTCGTTTTACTCATCCATTATTTTCTTTCTTTTTGAGTGAAATTTGTAGACTTTATTCCATTGTTATTCATGGTGATGATGATCATTCGAATTTGGGGGTTGATGATTCGTGTGCCGAATCGGTTGTTTTGGAGAGTAGTTCGTCGTTTGGGTTTACTCGTTCTTCAAATTCGCGAGGGTTAAAGGGAGTTGTGGTGATGAGTTGAAGAAGAAGATGAAGTATTGGGTTCCGTCTGACGGTAAGTATTGGTCAGACGGTCTGACCCAATACTTTCACTTAGACATAAAGTGTGAGTAGAAAGTGTCAAATCGTTACAATCTTTGCGATACGGAGGTAGTATATCATAATAATGAGATAAAGTACAAGCCCAATTCACTGTCAAAAACCAAAAGTAGATGCCCAATTCAGGGCCCACATCAATGCGAATCATAACGCATAAACATTCAACAGGGAAGCAACCACATGAAATCATGTCAAAGGCCCACAAAATAATTCCTAAGCCCACAAACACAGAAGTGTCAGCCTAGAAATCATAATAGAATAGCAAACTAGGATTTCACAAAATCACTACACAATCTAAATTTCGTACTCATAGAACCCTGCCTATCTATGTCTTTCTATCCATTTTCATATCTTAAAATGATGACACATAAATATAACTTCAAGAAAACTTCCTTATTTCCCCCCTTTATACAGTCTTAGTTCACGTCCGAAAATATGCTCATGTTCTGCTTACCAAAGATAAGCTCATGTTCCTCGTCACACCGAGGAGCCGATAGCTTGTTTGGATAGTATACACTCAAACCTCATTGCACACCCTTTCCGAGCTCACGTGTGTGCCGCCCACGAATGCGACAAAACTTAATGTTGACGCCTCTTTGAGCGAGGAAAGTTTGGTGCAATTTGATCTCATTGCTTGTATTCACGAGGGCAAGTTCTATGTGCCGCCAATAGAAGATTGAAAGCTAGATGGACCTTGGAGACATCGGAAGGTAAGGCCCTTGTGATAGTTGCATCTGGCACGCAACTATGAGTACTAGAATGTTATTTTTGAAACAGATTGTCAATCATTGCTATGTCGTCTCTCTAAAGATGTATATTTTCATCTCCAATCCTGATCCTATTCTAAAAGATGTTACTATATTTTGCTCCATTTTTTTAGTGATGTTGAGGATTCTCATCCAAAAAGGAATGAGAATGTTGTTACTTATCATCTAGCTAAGCTAGTGCTTTTTGGGATTGAACAGAGACGGGAAAACCATAACTTGCTAAAGTATCTGGTATGTACTAATGGAGTCTTTGTCCCTTAATTAATGTAATTGCCTTTCTTTACAATTACACTATTCTCCCATGTCCAACTAAATGATCAAGACCGATTTCACTATTGCTTCTTACTCTTGTAGACTTGTTTTTCATCACATTTTTCTCTTGCTCGTGGCATGAAATGGGACAATCCAATTTCACCATATCGTTAAGTTAGGGTTCTTAGTTTAAACTAGTGTTAGGTCCGAAAAATTTCCAACTAATTCGGTCTTATTTGCTCAAGTTTGGACCCAAAAATCTTACCCGACACCGTCGCCTAAGTGGAAGCGGCTTATCGAGGAAAAGACCAACCCATAATCACCTCTATTAGAAACTATAGGACATAAAGTTTCTCTACTACTAGTAAACTAAAATGATCTTGAAATAACATATGATTGCAATTTTTGGTCTTGTGAGATTTTATATGTATTTTAGACAAACTTTTACATGCAAGTGGTGAGCATCATCAAAATGAAGACCAAAATATTCCACAAGAACCGAAATGATACTTAAGGCAAACTAAAGTCAAAAGTTGTGTACTTTTCATTTCTTTCATATCACATATGCTCAATATGCTTAATCATCAAGTTTTAAATTTCTGCAGAAACAAGGCTGTTTGCCCTCCTTTTGCACCGAAAAAAGATATACACATTAATTTTAGCAGTAGTAGCAATGTAGCATATCTATCTTACAAGGCTTCAAAGATCTAATCATTCATCAACATCTTTGTGTTCCTCTGAGAGTGAGGGATAACTTGTTTGGTTAGGTCCTGCGATCGATTTTCATCCCCCCTAGTAGCTCATACGCAATTAAAAAAAAACATCTTTGTGTTTGTCTCCATCAAAAACCCTAAGCATTAATATTTAATCCATCAACTTAAAGAGAACGAGAACGAGAACATATATTAATACAAGGTTAGACTTACATCTTAATTTACACCGAAAGGTTTGAGAGGCGAAGAAAAACATGTTACAACATAACACGTAAACACGTATATGTACAATTCACATTGCAACGTCCGAACAAAAACACAACAAATAAGAAGCTCTACAAGCTGAAGATTAGTCTTGACAACCGAGACATGCATCAATAGCTCAAACTCTTGTTGCATGTTTCCTTAAAGTGTCATAAAGGTAGGAATAAAACTTAGAAAATAGAACCTATATGGTGATAAGGACGAACCTCCCTTCTACCGGAAATAAATATTCTTCATGGGTATAAATCACCATACTACAAGATACCAAGAACTTAACCGTATACTTCCATATTCGCGTTAACAGCTTCAGGATGGTAATGCATAATCTCCTTCCACATCGTTTCCCTAATCATATCTTCATCTAAATCTTCATCAATTTCAAGATCAATTGGGAATTGGGCAGGAGGGTTAGCTCGAGGGTCATATAGAGGGGACATGTAAGGGTGTTGGAGTGCCTCAGTTACGCTAATTCTCTTAGTTGGATCAAAAACTAGCATCTTTTGTAGCAAGTCAATGGCTAAAGGATGGGCCGTAGGGTAAAGGCGAGACAAAGAAGTGCTAGGAGAATAAGGGAGTGATTTTATGAACCTCTTGGCTTTGGGATTGTCTATAAATTCAAGGTCTGCATCTTTTTGACTCCCAAGGATGTTAACTATTAATTTTAGCTGGTTCAAACACTCGGTACCTGGAAATAATGGTTTGCGGCCAAGAAGTTCAGCAAAAATGCATCCAACAGACCACACATCAATGGAAGTTCCATACTTGTCACAGCACAATAAGAGTTCAGGTGCTCTATACCAACGTGTCACCACGTATTCAGTCATAAATTGACCCTTGCCGCTACTCGTACGAGCCAGTCCAAAATCACAAATTTTAAGATCACAATTTGCATTTATAAGAAGATTACCCGGCTTCAAATCACGATGAAGGATGTTTGCTGAATGGAGATACTTCAGACCTCTAAGCAACTGCATTCGACAAAATCACAAGTTTTAATGAACATCATAAATTTAAGACAAACTTTAACATGCAAGATGTAGAACAAAATTTTCAAACTTAATCAAACAATAAGTTAAATGTACTTACACATTAATCTTAAATTGATAGAATGATTAAAAGAATATTTATTCAAAAGTGCTTTTATCAATGAGTTTCAATGATAATTATTCCGAAATACCAAGTGAAAATCATCCAAGAGGGTGAACAGCTGAAGTAAGTTTAACACCGTCCACATACTAATGGAATCTCTGCTAAAGTATATAAATTGGCAACACAAAGTAGGACCAACACGTTCCATAAGAACGAGCATACCTAGAAAAGATCCACCATTTCTATCTATAACGACTAGAACTCTAAGCCTGTCATAAGAAAGAAGTGAGGCTTCAAAGCCGCAATTGGAGCATGGGTAACGTGAACTCAACAAGGCCAAAGGTCTATTTGAACAAAAAACTGAGGGTGCTACTAAGAAGTTTATGCCGGTGTTAAAATCATTTCATTGTTAACCTTTGACGTAGAGGAAGTACAATTGATATCAAAAGCATGAGATGCCTGGAACAATGTCATGGTTTCGGCATATGAGAAAGTAAATTTGTTACGTACTATAAACAAGAGAGCAAAAATCTATAAGAAAGCCAAAGTTCATGACATCACAGATTAGTCAATCCAAATTGAAGGAACGAAAGAGAATATCGACTCTGGGCTTTCACCACTTATACTTTCTTGTTAAGTGCTTCTCCACCTTAGAGTGCTTTCACATAGATTTTATCAATGAACATCATTGTCCTTGTCAATCTAATTAAAACTAAAAGAATTGGCTAATAAGTTCAGCACAACACCACATATAACATAATACTACATCATAGAACAAGATATAAAGATTCTGGTCTACCAAATAAAACCAAAAAATCAAAATTCGGAGCTATAGCTTCTTTATACAAAAGAAACGGATAGAGTCAAGATTAAAAGTACATGCTAGGCGATGCACAATCAACAAGCTAAATGGTAATCTCAACAATCACTCATGTTCGAATGATATATACTCCTACAAGACGGACAATTTTGGTAAATTGCCATAGATGAACATTGACATAGAACGCTTGCTGAACGATACATAAATGGTCAAAGAACACTGCAATAATGCAAATGTAACTCCATAATTTATACCTGAAACAAGAAGTACTGACAATGATCATTTGTGAGTGCCTGAGAGGATTTTATAATCTGATGAAGATCGGTATCCATAAGTTCATACACCAGGTAAACATCCTTGAAATTTTTTGGATGGGCTGGCAGCATAACATCCTTCAAAGCAATCACATTATCATGCCTAAGGTGCCTAAGAAGTTTCAATTCACGCAACGTTCTCAATGCATCAACACGATTCTCAAAAGCGTTATTGATCTTCTTTATTGCAACTTTCTCATTAGTATCTTTGTTAATGGAAGAGCAAACAACTCCGTATGCACCACGACCAATCGGTTTGATAGGCACATATTTTATATCAATCTCGAACAGAGCTTGCCACATTGAAAAGTAATGCTTCCCTGGACTTCGAACCCCATTCGGAGGCTCGACTTGTGTTGCCATTTCCTACAAAGTCATAACATGTAAATCAAGGGAAATTCATAAATTTCTACCTCTTTTTTTCTTGCATAATTATCTTCATTGATTAAACATAAGCAATATGGTAGTTAAAGGGTATTTTCCAAACAGATTGTTGTGGCCCACAAAACAATGAAACACTCTAAAGTACAATTGAAACATGTGATAAACATTTAAATTCAAAAGCGAAATATGGATCAATGAATATCCATTAGCTACTTTCCTGAGCTAAAATTAGCTCCTTTTACCACAAAATTAGAACTTTAAACTTCATATTATCAGAAAGCTAGCTTATAATCCTCAATTTTCAGCAATATATCAATTCATAGTGAAAAGATACACTCTTATATCCTAATAAGGTATGGTCATGATCAGACGATCAGTGGAGGACCTCCATCGAGACAAGGGTGTGAGCCGAAACCCCAAATTAAAACTATTCCGATAATTAATTAACACCCCGATACTAAAATCTTGAGTCCGCCACTGGTCATGATAAAAGTCAACACAAAAAACCTCATAAAAAATTGAAACTTTTACTTAGAGATTGAATAAAAAGGAAGAAAATTTAACATACCTTCTAAATTAAAAAAAACCCTTTTGAGAGTAAATTCAGTTGAATTTACAATCAAAAAATGAAAATCAAAGTGCTTGTTTTACCCTCAATCCCAGAAAAAACTGAATCCTCAAACTTACTCCAAATAGAAACATCTTCAAACAAAAAAATACCAGCTTTATCTTCAAAATTCTCCTAAACCCAGAAAAAATCTCGATCAAAAGATGAAAAATTTCAAAACCCAAATGCTATAATTAACAATAACATTGATCAGCAGATCTGAAGCTAGGTTAATGGTGAATTAAAGGGTGAAATTCAATGAATATGAGGAAAATACGAAGTGGGTAATTGAGGAAAATATAGGGAAAGTGAATAAGAGGTGATGTATGAAGTATTATTGGATCAGATCCTCGATTTGAGAGATTTTGTTATCGCGTCACGATCAGTTGAACAGAGGAGAGAGAAAGGGAAGAAAGAAAGAGGGTGAGGAGAGGGTTATAGAAAGAAAGGAAAGAAAGGAAAGAAAGAATAGATGACAAAAAAGGAACATATTTTATGCAAATCTTTCATGTTTCCATTTTCTTACCACTTTCATGTTTACTGTCATATTTTTAGAGGTGGTTAAAAAAAAGTAGAATCTTGCTGAGGAATATGTTCGGAGGATTTTAGGGATGACAAACGAGTAAAATTTGACGGGATTTACATTGTGTTTGTGTCCGCTTTAGTTGGGGCTGAGATGGATATGCGTTTAGTGGGTGGTGGGTGGATATGGGTATGAAAAGTCATGTACGTCATGGGTACTAGTAATAGTTAGATACTTAGGTGGCGGGTATGAGGACGTACCTGCACCATATCCGCCCACCTCGCCCTCGTATCCACCAGTTTTGCATTTAGGGATGTCAATAGGGCATGACGGATGCGGAGGATGGTCCCTCCACACTATGGATGACAATGGGTCGAGTCTGGCCACATCTAGACCCAGACACGACTCAGACCCAGATCCTTTAGGTCTGATGGGACTAGGGTCCTTGCATGATCTTTGATGGGTCTTTTTGAATTTCAAATTTAATTGTAATTTTTAATCTAATAAATTTATTCCGTCCATTTTATAGGTTTGCGTGACCATAGTTAAGGTTGTACCGAAACAATTAACAAAATATAGCTCTTAAAATCTTAAACACAATATGTTTTAACTTACATCATTACATGACTTAAATGGAGCCACAACTACTCATAAAGTTATAAATCATAAATTATTATTTTTTTGAATTTCTTTTTATGTAAATGGGTCTGTGGGTAGGTCTGGGTCTAATATATTTGGACTCGGACCTAGTCCCATCAGATAACCTCTGGACCCAGACCCGACCCAGATCCATTGGGTCTAAAAACGTTGGACCCAGACCCGTATAAATGCGGGTCTGGATCTGGATCGGGTCCAAGACCCATTGCCATCCCTACTCCACACTCATACCCGCCTAAAATTCTCATCCTCATCACCCCCCATGGCGGGGAAAATTTTTATGCCCATCCCCGCCCCACGGGTACACAATAAAATCCCGGCCCCACGGGTACAAAATAAAACTATCCCCACCCCATCACCCACATGCGTCTTCGCACCCGACTAATACCCACCATACCCGCCCGAACATTCGACATACTCGCTTTAACATGAGACACATGTTTATTAAAGTATGTGCTAATTTTTTTTAAAAAAATGTTAAAATATTATATTCAATATAGTTTTGAGTAAATACTAATTGATAAGTACTTAGGAGCCGGGATAAAGAAGAGAGGGCGGGGATGGGATAATTTTAATCCCGCCCCATCACCCATGGCAGAGATATTTTAATCCCCATCCCAGTCCCATCACCCACGAAACGTTTCTCCATCCCCGCTTAACTGGGCGGGTACCCGCATCTGCCCGTCCAATATCCATTCATCTTGCACCCGCTCGCTCAATACCCATGTGACAACCTTTAGATAATATTATTCTATTATTGTTCTAAAAATATAATAGCCCAATTGTGTAACTTTACTAGTTCATTGGGTCAAAAGCCTAATTAATTAACACCCTTGAAATTGCCCTAAAGAAATACCTTTGAAAGAATGGTTACCTTATAATAATATATTTAATCAATTGCATGAACATGTGTTGTGAAAGATCACATGGTTGGGAATAATACGATTAATCAATAAAAATTGGTTAGAATATTTGATGTGATAGCATAACAAAAAGATCTTGTTAAACAACGTTATTGGGACATTTATTAACATTTAAATATATTTTCTAAAATAGTATTAAATTTGGAATATAGGCCAAAATCACAGATAAATAGGTGTAATTTTTATTTTTGTTAATTTAATATTTCTACTTTCAACTACCTTATTCAATGCCCTGGAGTCTCCGTTAGCTTTTTTTAAAAATTTTTATTTGATTTGAAGAAGGTCCATGCTAGAATCTCGATCATAAATAACACCTATTTTGATAGAAAATAACAAAAAATATTAACTATGAATATATTCATAGTTTGTTGATGTTGAAAACTTCTAAATTTTATTGAATTTGATAGTTAAATATAAATAATATATACAGCCCTTAGGACTGCATATAAGAAACAAAAAAATAAAATTTAGGTAACTTTCATACATTAATAACATCAATACGTGAATGATTTTGACATATATTCTCAACTTAATAACATTTTCGGCAACGTATTTAATGTTGCATATAAATCTAATAACATAGGTATAGAAAATTTAGGTAGATTTGACAATACATATAATCTAAAAAGATGTTTTTAAGAAATTTAAATTGTGTTTACTTTTTTTTTTGAGGGGTTAAATTGTATTTACTTTATTTTTAAATATGCATTTATTCTAGAATTATTTAGTTTCTAAATATAAGGCGTTAGGTCGTACTATAATTCTCAAAATTATTGTTTTTTGTACTTCCACTCTCGAAACGACACATATGGCATGAAGATTGTTTGCTCAAACTTTGATGCAGTCAGCTTTGCAATTGAAACACCGTAGAAGAAATTGCTTGAAAAGGAAAGAAAAAGTGTGATCTTAAAGCAAATTCATGTGATTTCCACGAAGGGGATGTTTTTGTTGGGTCCAAATAAAAATATCTGAGGGACCTAAACCTAATAAGAATATGAGGATATTCTTTTATAAGTTGGGTCCATTTTTTAGATTTTATTGCCAAAATTCAGATCATTTCCATAGCCTATTTTTTACTTCCTCCGTTTCTTTTTAAGTGCTACATATTGACTTTGCTACTATTCATCCATTATAGTTTGACTGGCTTTTATAATTTATGCATAAGAAAAAATATAGTCTTGTTGGATCTTGTTTAATTCGTCTCGATGTATACATTTTTAATATCTTGTTGTCATAATTTTTACAAATGCATAATTAAAGATAAAAACCATACAAAATGTGTCTCGACAAGTGTGAAAAAAGAAATGTAGCACTTAAAAAGAAACAGAGGAAGTATTATATATAAATATAATAATTGTGTAAGAAGAATTAGTAAATCAAGATTTGAACCTTGGTCTATAGGAAACCATATCATTGATCCTAAGGATCTTTGGTTTTTTATAGCCTAAAAGAAACCTGTATTTTTATGAATTTTTTTCACATACTAACTAAAAGTAATAGGTTTGCGGACTGCCTTGCTAAAGACACGAGGAAAAATGGAGCTCTTGTTCATGACATCATGGAATTAAACTATGTTCCGGACTTTTGTAAGGAAGTGTATTCGGAGGATATTAATGTCCTCACTCAAACCTTGTCCTAACTAAGATGGACCTCTTTGTAATCTCTTTGGTTTAATCTTATTTCCTGTTTAGTATATATAAAAAAAAACTATTCACATAGTATTGGTTCTGTTTAACAAAGGGATCAAATGAAGCCTATGTTGTAAGAACTTTTATTCAAAGGTCCGACTCTTATCATTAATGAAAGTCGGGGGATAAGTTTTGGTGAATCCTCTTTTAGATAAAATTCTCCTTTACTAGTCTAAACGGTTGGAGTGTTTATGTGACTCGAAATTCATATATTTTCCCCTCATCCTTCAACCATTGCGCCTATTCTAAACTACTGAGTTTCCTGTAGAAAAAATCGTATCATTTAACCTTTAGATAAAAGAAACATAAACTCATAAAAAGTAAAAAAATAAATATAGGCCAACTTTTTTCACTTTTCACTTTGCTTGGAAAGTACCCAAATTCAGCTCAAACCATTCTCCTCTTGGTTTCATCAATAGATTAACTTGCCTTATCTTAGTTTCTTCACCTGTCACATTTAGTCACAGCATAAGTGGAAGCTCCCACCCAGATGCTGAATTTGTTAGGTTAACAAATTCGATCTCATAAGTTACTCATCCTAGTGTCACAACTTCGTAACAAAAAAAATGTTACTAACAGAGAGGATATAAGTAGTGATGGTGAAATTCAAGGCAAGATAAGTAATAATTTTTTTAATATATATCTTTATAAGTATTGGGTTACTTACCAAGTGGGTAGATGTCTCGACTTCAATGTCATCCAATTGTTTGAGAATTATCATGCTAGTACTAATAGTTAATAGCAATTTCAAATGTTTGTATGCTATTAGTCTTTACTTCTAATTATCATAGGTGTAATCTTTCACAAGACTCCACCACACGAAACGAACCATTTGGCAATGACATAGTGAAGCCGACAAGTATTACAACAAGCAAGATTTGGTGTAGGTTCGAATATTGAGAGTATGATACTTAGCAAAAGTGGTGGAACTTCATAGAGGCCGATGGGAGCCACATCCCTCAAGTTACGAGTTTTTTTAAAATTTTAATCTAAAAATGCTGATTTTTAATATTCAAATAAGTTAAATAGTTAACTTGGCCTCCTCTAAAACACATGTATTACGATTTGACTTCACTTTTAAAAAGGAGTTTTGATTCCACTCCTTAACAATCTTTGAGCCCCAAAATGTATTTCATATGTTATGCTTTTAACTATCAACCCAATGAATCAAAGTGATAGCTTTAGGAATAATACAAGTGCAATGTAATTATAAAGGTAGAGGAATAAGTAACTCTATATGTTGTTCTACAACCATATATATATTGTAATATCTAACTCCACAATTGCATATGCAACTATCTCGCCTGCCTCGAACCCTATGGTTCTTCTCCATAACCCACTATATCGTATTAAATTAACTATGATAAGGACACTGTACTAAAATAACTATAAAGACTCTTGAAATTATAGTTAACAATATAAAATCTACTAAAAACAGCCGGACAAATTAATCAGCCATAAAAAAAACTACTAGAACTAGGCATTTCTTTCAAAGCAACTACTAGTCTTAATCAAAAGAGGGTTTGGGAATTTGCTTTAGAATTTGTAGACTTTGTAAGACTAGAAGATTATTTCATAGATATTATTAACTATTAAGTCATCAATCGTATAACTCGTGAAAGAAGCAACCCTATATTCCTTGTTGTGCATATGATATGGGCAGATGAAATTATTTGCTTTATCAAAATGAATCATAAGTTCATAACATACGAAACACAAATCACTTTTTCTTTTTTCAATATCTTTCCGGACGGCTGCTCAATTATATGGTTGGCCGCAAGTAAGGGATAAACCTGCTTTTTCTCAAAAATATTCATTTGAATATTTGTTTACATATCAACACAAATTTTTTTAAAAAAATAGAATTTTTTATGAGGTACTTTAAACTTTTAATCTATCTACGAGGTACCCCTACGCTTTGCAAAATAACACATTACACTTTACACTGTCCTAAAGTTTATATCAAATCCACCATATATCCTTCATAACTAACAAATGTCAAATACTATATGGTTTGTTTACCCTTAAAACGATTGACTAGAACGCCAAATAGGTTGAGATTGGTGGAAGGGGGACAAGGTGAGTAACTCGTTTAGAAGGCTAGTGTGTATTATATTAAATTTTCAAACCTCGAAATTTTAACTTAGAAATTATAAACTCTACCTATATACTCATGAATTGACAGTCTAACACAAGTTTGTGTAATCGTAATCATATTTAAGAAATGTCCCTCCAATGTTTCAATTGGGTTTTGTCCATTATCTAATTCTTTGCTCGATATAATATGCAACCCTAGTCACTAGGGCGGGATGAGAATTGATTCCAAGACCTCTTAAAAGCGGGCGAGATGCTCTAGCGAACCAACTGAGAATCAAGTTGTTGTATGTTGTATTTTAAGTGAGTGTTAAGAAGGGGGGAATGCAGATTAAAAACATTCTCTTTTATGTGTTTTCTCCATGAAGTTTTTTTCGTTGTTAATGGAGCCGATTGGATTAACTATTTTGCAAATCTTCATTCAAGAGCATAGACTATAAGGACATCAATAGAGTTAAAGCAACATAAAGAGAAAGCAACACAAAAGTAGCAGAAAGAGATTCAGTTCAAGAATAGCTTTTATGGTACTAGCAAACTCTATTTAAAGCTTGTCCCACTCACTACTCAACTTAGTCACAACAAAAATCTAAGCTAATCCATGGCAAATCTGTTTCTCTCTTCTTATTTCCTGTATCTATTAGCATCCGTCGTCGTAACAGGTATTGAGATTAGAAACCACCTTCTGTTTACCTTGTTTGTTTTCCATAAGATCATATTATTAGGGTAATTTGGTAATTAGACTCTTAGTCTTGTAAAGACGGTTTTTCATACCTTTATATATATATAATAGTGCCAGACAACCTAAACAGGTTAGTCAATTATTCCAATACTCGTATATGATATACCTAACTGTTTTTTATTACAGATGCTGCGGTTCAGCTAATCGTTGTCAACAACTGTAACAGCGGATTATGGCCTGCAATCCTAGGAAACCCGGGTCAGCAGAGCCCTAAAGATGGCGGGTTCTACCTCAGCAGCGGCGAGGAAGTTGTACTAGACCTGCCTGACAAATGGTCAGGAAGGCTATGGGGTAGGCAAGGTTGCAGCTTCAACCAACAAGGAAAAGGCCAATGTGAGACAGGTGACTGTGGCAATAAAATCCACTGTCAAGGAGCAAGTGGAGCCCCGCCAGCAACGGTGGTTGAAATGACATTCGGTTCCTCTGTCTCCCCACTTCATTACTACGATGTGAGCCTTGTGGATGGATTTAACTTACCGGTTTCTATGAAGCCGGTAGGTGGAGGGGTCGGATGTGGTGTCGCAAAATGTGATGCTGATCTGAATGTATGTTGCCCTTCAGCATTGGAAGTCAAGAAGGGGAACAAAGTAGTTGGGTGTAAGAGTGCTTGCCTGGCTATGCAATCTGCAAAGTACTGCTGTACAGGAGAGTTCTCAGATCCGAAAACCTGCAAGCCTACTGTGTTTGCAAAACTTTTTAAGGCCGTTTGTCCGAAGGCTTACACTTATGCCTATGATGATTCTTCGAGTCTTAACAGATGCAGAGCTCCGAGATATGTTGTCACGTTCTGCCCGCCTAACTAGTTCTTGATGCCTGTAATGAAAGATATTGTAATTTGTAACTACTCCTGCATCAAAACTCAAAAGGGTTTAGAGTAATGTTTAAGGAAAGGTTCCTTGTTTTGCATAGTCCTGCCTTATGTTGAGCTGGTAGATTTTAGGTTCATAAATCATCAAAATAGATCGCTAAAGGAATGGATTTAGCTTAATGTTTAGTCTGCAATTTCGAAGAAAATATAAACTCGATAAATTCTGACAAAAACTGTTTCCTTGTATATATATATAATCAAGCAGCTCTCGTTACAACTCCACAACTTAGAACTAAAAAAGTTCAAGTTAGTTACGGTGTGAATACCACATTTAAGCCTCGACAATGGGGGTAAGAGTAAGGGTGAATGAAGTTAAACAAAGGTGAATATAGGTGGAGATAAGGAAAATGAAATGGTGGCAAGAAGCAAACGGTCGGAGAATGAGGAAGATGCATGCTATGAATTTAGCACAGATTACAAAGAGATTATGGATTGGAAAGTGAGATTAAAGGAAGAACAAGTAAAGATATGATTCTATTTGATGAAAAACATCTATTACAACCTCGCCAATCTCTCGATAGGGATGGCACTCATCCAATGAAACTTACAGGCTACAATTTCACAATATTCAACATGCTTCCCCCCCTCTAATTTCTTGTGTTCATAAGCTTTCTTCGCTCTTTGCCTCTCTAATCTTATTTCTCAAGCTAACCTCGCTCTAACTAATTAGTAATGCACTACCAATAGTACCGCTCTCTCCTAGGCCACTTCTTCAGAATGAAGGGGATTTGAGAGTGAAATATTTACTCTCTAAGGCGCGGTGTATTTCTCGTCTCCTCCATCTTCCTCATTCTACAATCATCTTGTTCTCTTTGTCACGATTTTATTTCCTTTCTCCACTTCTATTCACCTTTTTTTTAAGTTTGACTTTACTACATTACTCCCATAGTCCCATCCCAATCATGCCTTCAGTAATTGCACAAGAAATTTACGATATACAACAGATTATATTTCAAAGTGATGGGCATATAGCAGTAGTACCTAAGTTTCCGTACACACGATGACTGATGAGCTTTGCTCAGACATCGATGAAATGAGGTGAAACCTGCAACACTGCCCATCCAATAAGGTATGAAAAACTTGTCAGGTTCTTTCGAGCCGACTAACATCCAAACATACCGACTCATAGATATCAATCATCACTATCTAAGGCCTTAAACAGGGCTAATGCAGATAACCACGATCAGTCATTCAGTTTCAACTCTAAATCAAGACACGCGAAAATAAATCGAAAACAAATTCTGATGTAAATAATGTACCCCAAAGTGTAGAATAATGTGAGGTGCCTTTCCTCCCTAACAACAACAAGCTCTTCTGGTGACATCAAGCTGTGGTCTTATCGACTCCTCTACTTGCTAGCTCCAGCAGACACCGTGCAGCTTTTCTTACGGATGCATCGTCACTAGAAGCAAGGCCTTCATCATGTGGGAAAACCAAGTTCAGTTACTACACTATGATCAGATTGGCTTTCCTGTAATGTAGCATATTCAATGCTTTCCTGCACAATCAACAAAGAACAAAAACATATGGAGCACGTTCCTTCACATAATTTGTATCTTAGAGCGTTATTGGTAGAGCTGTCAGTCTTTGCCACGACAAGACAACATGGCCGAAACCAACATGACACGAATACAAAGTTATTGAGAGAAAACACGAACACGACCCGAAACTAACACGAACACGACCCATTTAGATCAATTTGTCATATTATTCATTCAATAATCCTATGTTTTACATAGCTTTTGATAAATTTTATTAACAACACGAAGTGAACACGAGACCAAACACGAACATGACAATACACATTTGACACCTCTAGTAATTGGTGTAAGGAAAACCCGACGTATGAATGAGGTGAATACCTTTAAAATCTAACACTAACACAGCTTAAAGTGTCTCTTAATAACGCATAATCATTTGCAAGACGAAATGCAGCGATTCTAGGCTTATTGTGGCGAATTAAAGCTTCAAGAACTTTCACGAATACACATCATAAATTCCAAGCCAGAAATACATCACTAAGGCAAGGACAAACATTTCCAAATATTTAAATCACTGCAACACAAAATATGCAAGATGCAAGGCCGTCTCGTACAATTTAAGGGTCTGTGCTAAATGGAAAAATGAGGCTCCAACAATTAGAATTTCATACAACTAATAGAAGTTGTTTCCTTTTTTCATACAAAATACAACTTATATTACATATAAATCTAATTGAAAATTTGAGCAATCAAACCTACCTCAAAAGCTTCACCTGATAAAACATCAGCACCAACAAATTTATTATGAGGATATATAATAAATTAATAATCAACATCTCCAACTATTCCACAAATTTGCAGTAAAACATATCATCTTACTAACAAATTTAAACAAGCATTCACAAAGAAAAAGCTAAATTATTAAAAAAAAAACATGGAAATTTGATAATTGAACAATTCACAGCCCAAAAAATCAAAAAACAGTAATAATAACAAAAAAAAGAGAACCAAAAAATTCAGAAATGACCTGCAAGACAAGCCAAAAACATAGAACATTAGCCTATGTAACTATGTAAGATGGTTGCTCATGGATTGTTGAAATTAGAAAGTTGGGCTGGGTAATTAAACCCTAATCTAATCCCTCCCTCATCTCTCACTTATAGGGATGGCAATGGATCGGACTCAGATCGGACTTACCAAACTCCAAGTCCGGTCCATTTCAATCGGACTACGATTTTTACACTCCTATTAGGATTTGGACTATATATTCTCGGATTCGGACTCAGACTTTTTCCTTCTGATTGTTTTAGATTCGGATCAGATTAAATTACCATATTAAATAACCAAAACACATCTTTAATATAAAATTTTTAATGTTTTACTTAATTCCTTATAATGTAAATCTATTATTTCTATTAAAATGTACTTTCAATCTATTAGTTGGCGAGGTAACAAGTAATAATCGGATTCTAATAGGATTCGGATCTTACCTAAGGTCCAACTCCTATCGGATTTCATTCGGATTTCGGATTCAGATCAGACTTTTTCCTTCAGATCGAGTCGGATTCGGATCGAGTCGGATTCGGATCGAAGTCGTACTGAATTGCCATCCCTACTCACTCTCTATTCTCTCTCAGTGTATCACTCTTTGAACAACAAAACACATCCTATAAAACTATAAATTCTCACTCTTTCACTCCCTAATCACGTTTTTCACTCACAAATCACTATCGTTCCCCCTTATTATTTAGTGTTCACTAGATAGATAGCTTTGAAGATAATAATCTCTCTTAAGTCCGCCTAAACTCAACACTAGCTCATTTTCAGGTATCTATTTTTATAACTTTTAATTTTTAGATTTTGGAATTCTAAGTTTATTTTTATTTGGTTGTTTTTGGTTTCTCTGAATTTTATCTTAGATCTTGTTTTCATTTTCGTTGAAGGTGTTGTTTGTTAAAAATCACAACAAATTATTTTGTTGTTTGGTTTCGTTAAACTCACTCTTGACTGCAAATCAGCTAAAAACTTTAAATCAGCTTTTTCATTCGTTTTCGTTAAGCTTTTTTTAACATATAAAGCTTTTTTATTTAGCTGTTGTTTGATTTTGTTAAAGTACGGGTTCGATTCAGTTTTTCGGGTCTGGGTCTGTTTTCGGGCCCGAGTAGATAGGGGTTCGGGTCCGGGTCAAATAGTAGTTCGGGTCTGGGTAACTCCAAAACTGGGACTGGTATTTTTATTTGAACTATTATAATTATAATGATCTATGTTGTTCTTATTATTCACGAATCATGATATTTGCTTTTCAATATATACGATAGTTAATATTAGTATATTATATCAATCATGAATACGTTTATAATAGTTAAGATTTGTGATTAGACCAATCATCAATATGTGTAGGGTAGTTAAGAGCTCTATTTTTTTATCAATTATACAAATATTAGATCAATCAATAAGATAATTAATATTTTTATATTATACCAGTCATTAAAACATCAATCACCGATATGTAAGAGCAATGAGAAAGAAGGTTACTATTAATGTAATAGAACAATCGTCATCTATTAGATCAATCTAATAATATATAAATTATTAATATATTAGATCAACATATGAGATTGTTATGATTTATGTATTTGATGGATCAATCATCAATATATTAGATCAATGTATACGATAGTTAAATATAGTGTATAATCATCAATGTATACGATAGTTAAGTGTTGTATATTATAAATCATCAATGTATTAGATTAATGTATACAATAGTTAAGAGTAGTGTATTAGATCAGGCATGAATACTTTAAGATTAGTGTATAATGAACCTGAACGAGCTAAGCTTGATTGTAATTACTAGTATTAAGAGTTATGTATTAGTGATGGTAACATATCTAATAATTGGTAATAACAATAGAAATAATTTTAATAGTAATGGTTAGAGCATCCCCGATTTTATGATATCTTATTCCACGTAAAAAAATAAGGTTTTATTGATGCACCACTATAGTATTTGTTCAAAGTTATATTTGGTAATAGTTATTTATAAAATCAGGTCATTTTTAGATGGATCAGAAGTGTAAAACATGTTTTAAACTAGTTTAACTACTACGTACATACTTACCAATTAATGCAATATATCACTTAGATGGGCTAGGATTAGTTTAAAGCTAGTTTTTGTGATATCTCATTGTAAGCTAGTATATTATGACTTATAGGTACTCAAAGCAATACAACAATAAAGTAATACTTATTAGTCATTCACCAGTCAAAAATACAATAACATAACCTAACATAATTTTTCTTAAAAATAGTAAAATTACAATAATAACATAAGTCATAAAGTAATACTTATGGATAAATATAATTCGGGTCAGTTTTCGGGTCGTTTTCGGGTCGAGTAATTTCTGGTCTCGGGTCAGCTTTGCCAGGTCTCATGTATGCTGCCGCTCAAACTTGTCAGGCTGAATGCGTCTTTTTTTTTTTGAAAAAAATCTGAATCTTCACAATATTGCATTTTTCCCTATATGATTCTTTATAAGTTGAACATCAATATGTATGTTTTGTCAAATTTATGTGCTCGTTAATTTTGTTGAATGCAAATGAAGGAAAGCTTCTATGTTACGATTTGTGGGGAACAAGATCATTGAACTGTATTCAAGATGATTAGATATTTCTTTTTCTTACTACATATTGCTGCCTTTACTATAACAGGTTGTTCATTTGGTACCACCATAGCAGAGAGGAGGGAAGGAAGAAGGAAAAACAAAGGAAAGGAAATAAAAGGATATGGGGTCAGAAACCTTTCATGCTGTAAAAATTTGTAGGCACCTTCTTAAATCTGTTAAGAAGCACATTGGACAGGAGGATTACAAGCGGCACTTTACGGATTATATAATGGAAGAGTTTAAGAAGCATCGTCAACTGTCTGATCCATCGGCTGTCCAGAATAAACTGAAGCTTGCTCGCAATTACGCTTTCTTGCTTAACAGTGTTCATCATCACAAGGTATCTTCTCGGACTTGCATCATGTGCAGTAAGATTTCATATGATGCTATGTGCAAGTTATTTGCTGTGTTTTAAAACCCATCTAGATGGGTAAGTAGTATTAGTGTATGGCTTAATTCGCGGTATCAAATTTGGTATGGGAATGCAATTCCACTAGTCATGTTAAATTAGCCCAAAAGTACACCGCTTGCATGTACCTATTTGTCTTTTGGATCGAAGTTCATGGAAAATTTAGTGAAGTAGGCAACATTGTTGGCGAGGGTTGGTCTGGTGGTTCGTTACTTTTGAAAGCTCAATGGTTTGTTGCTTTTATCATATTGTAGTTCGTGGGGAGTTTAGCGAATCACGCAGGGCAAGGCTTGCTCTGGTGGTTCATTACTTTGGGGAGCTCAATGAATTGCTGCATTCAAATCGTATTGAACCGTAATACTGTGGGAAGGCTTGGTTTCGTGGTTCATTACTTAGGAAGCTCGATTAATTGTTGCTTTCAAATCATATTGGCGAACTGAAAATATTTGGAAATGATTTATTGGTCCTGTTTCAATGTGGGAGGGAAGTTTCTATGAAGTTCATGGACATCAGATGAATTCTTATCTATACAGAAAATGAAAATTATCCATTTTTTTTTTTTCAGGAGCTCCTATTCTCGTACAACATTGCTGTTGATAGATCAGATGAGGTGAGAAAGACGCTTGGAAAATCAGCTGCTAGTGTAGGGCTTCAGCTTCCTGAAGTTTATCAGTCTTGACTCTTGACCCCGGCATTAGTGGCATATGCCCTCTTTGCAATCCGCTCCCCCATCCCCCGGCTTTTATAGCCTCATAATAAGCAGATTTGTACACCAGTTCAGCTCGCTACCAGTTTTGAAAAGTTGATATTTGATACGATGAATAAGTGTACTTGCGTACTCCTGGCTGTTGTCACTTTTCTACTGAACAATGTAGTTAGAAGCTTTGCATGAGCAAACTTTGAATTCGAATTGGAATAGTGGTCTGGCCGTTGAGCTTCTCATGGTTTGCATTGCGGCTTTTGTCAAAGATGAGAAGGATTAGCAAATCTGGCTGTCACAGTCGACTGTCCTGATGTTGCTGGTATATCATAACAGATTAACAGTAAGCCAAGAACAAGATTGAAGGAGTCTGACCTAATATAATTTAGATATGCTTCCTAAAGAATAGGAGAGTTTTATCTGCATAGTGGATAGCTGTTAGTTGATAGTCAATTGCAAATTTGCAATAACTATTTGACTAGCTGATTGTATTAGATATTTGACGATTAACTAGTTGTATTGAAGTGTTTGGTAAATTGTTGATGATTGATTCTGTTTGCTTTTTTTCAAGTGAAAAAATGACATCCTCTGTTTCCACTCATCTTTTCCAATAGTAGTTTCTTCATCCAAATTGCTAATGGATTTAGCTGGTTATTGAACTATAAAATCAGGTTTTTGGATGGTCAAGGTCAAACTTCTAATATCCCCTTTATGTCTAAAAAGCTACTGTTTCGCAGTACATGCAACATATACCTCTTTTAGATGTTTTACAATACATGCAATATTACCTTTAATAGTTAGTCTTTTTAGCTAAAAGACACTTGTCTCCCTACTTTTCCACCCACATGTAAACTACTTTATTCTTTATCACATGGGTAATAAAGGCGATTTGCACACTCTCTCTTCATTTCCTTGGTCCATGTGCCAACCTCCAACATTACATGTATTGCGCAACGGAGGTAGTATTAGAAAGTCCATTATCAAACAATGTCTTGCTTAATGTTCACTTTTCTCTATAAAATGTTCTGTTGGAAGGTAAGTATGCGAAGATTTTTTCATTTTTGCTTTGTTTGGTTTGTTACATGTGGACATAAGTAGTGTAAAAGACATTATTCTTTGTAGGAACAAGAGTAGTGAAACATACTTTTAATACAGTTATGAGGGGAAATGTTTTATTATTGCGAGGGGGTAAAACTTGTTGGAGAAACAAATCAATTAGTGTTTATTGCTTTATTTATTGTGTTTATGATTCTTAATCATTAATTATTCATTGTACCCTCTAACGAAAATTCAATATCCTCAGCAAAGTGGTGATATCTTTGCAACCTGAGAGATTATTATGCATCCTTATGTATCATGAGCATGATACGATATGACTATTTCTTTTGCTTATTTGCACGTTTTTGTTTATTTGAAGACGTCTAAATGAGCAATGAGCAAAGGAATAGCTTTTGGATACTATGCTCATGGTAAACCATATTATATAGGTTGCGTATTAAACTTTAAATTACTTATACTCAAACATATCATATACTACATCCGTAACACATTACTTGCAACGATTTGACATAAAATATGAGTATAAAATGTTTAATCGTTGCAAGTAATCCGTTACGGAGTATATATATTCAGAAAACTGACTACAAAATTTGAGACCTACTTTTCTAGGGTCTCGGAGTTTTGTAATTAACCTCCTAAGGTAATGAACTAAAGGAGTTACAAGAGGAAAAAAAAATGTATACAACGAGCTGCTACAATGTACCACCTCTAATCATCTTCATTCTCTTCATATAACACTCTTATATGCATCTTAATACTTCATCAATACATTACATCCAATCTAACCATGCTTTAATAAAACATAAGTAAGCAAACTAGCTAGTGTTTAGGCCTGATGATGGCGGCTTTGATTATGAGTCCGGTTTTCCAGTGACCGCCATGTTCAAAGATATCGAAACACACCTCTCGATCTTCATTAGCCTTTGCTTGGAAACTACCCAAATTCAGCTCAAACCATTCTCCTCTTGGTTTCATCAATAGACTAACTTGCCTTATCTTAGTTTCTTCACCTGGCACATTTAATCTAAGCATAAGTGGAAGCTCCCACCCTGATGCTGATTTTGTAAGCTTAATCACATACACACACTCATAAGTTGCTCCTGGTGACAGCTCCGACATTGCCAATTTTCCTCGTATGTCAAGCCAGCATACACTCATTAGCTTCGCGACTTCAATGTTATCATCACTGTTAATTTGATTCACAAAATTACTTATGTTAATCTCTATTCTATAAGTGAAGAGTAGGGAGACACCAAAGATCAACATTTATTTTTTCCTTAAAAACTTAATTAAATGGAACAACTTTCTCCATACCTAACTGTTTTCACATTTTTAAATTTTGAAAAAAGAAATGCAAAACACCCTAAACAAACATACTGATTTACATGATTTCGCACGCATCGCGTGCATATATATAACTAGTAATTATTATGCCAATACTACTAACTAATAGCAATTTCATAATTATTACGCCGGTATTACTATTTAATACGTTAGTCTTTCATAAGACTCAATCGCATGACTCTCGCCATTTGGTAATGACATAGTGAAGCCAAAAATCTTACGACAAGCATGATTTCGACCTTGTTTAGCAATCCTTGAATCCAAAATTTATTTCATATTAACTATCAAGTCAATGAATCAAGCAATGGCTTTGGGAATAATATAAGTGCAATATAATTGTAAAGATAAAGGAATAAGTAACACTTTGTATGTCATTCTGCAATCATGCATACGTTATAATGCCTTCTCATGTCATGCTCATCTATATATATATTAATAAGCGTAAGCATAGGATGCAATCCGCCACGTGTCACTCTCTACTCTTTACAACAATATTCTATCAACATTTCTCTCATTAAAAATACAAATTGCCTATGAGAAGTTTCGAACCTGCGATCTCAAGTGTGGAAGATAAATGCTTTAACCATTGTACTACTACATTTGTGTTGCTTCTTTTATCAATACTAATAATGATATTAATGATATTATATGTTTTCAATGAAAAACAATAATTAAGGTACAATATCTTAACTACATATATAAATAAAACTACTAATCTATGACTTTTTACTAACATCTTTTCTACACCAAATTTTAATTATCTTGAAGTTCTAAAGTATAATACACAAAAATCTCATAGCATCGTCTGGGCCTACATACTAGTTTTTATTAAAACCACCACAACTATGATACTCTAACCCTATGTCACTATGATAAAGGAGTACTATCTAACCACAATTTCATATGTAACTATGTCGCCTACCTCTAACCCTATTGTTCTTCTTCATATGTCACGACACCATATTATAATAACTATAAATTGTCTAAAGTTGAATTTTACAATTTTAAGTGCGTCATTCCGGATGAAAAACTAATATGTGGTGCTTAATTTACCAAAAGAGAAAATAGTACTTCCTCCGTTTTTTAATACTCGCACCATTGAACCAGTTTACGCAGCCCAATGTACAATTTAGATGTTAAATATCTTTAATTATACACAATAAAAAAAATATGCAAATTAGATTTTAATAATCTATACATTGAGATGAATCTAACAAGATCCACATGACTACATTTTTCCTTACATATAAGTCACAATATTGATTTAAGTGGACATGTGTGAATAGTGTGAAATGGTACGAGTAAAAAAAAACAAAGGAAATACGTGTTCGTAGCATGAAGAGTATGCAAAAGAGATTCGCGAACTCACTCGGTATCTTTGAAGCTATTCCAAAACCAATACTCACGATGACCCCAAGTGATGAACAAGGATCTAGCGTACAACGTGAAACCACAACTTCCACCCTTGCTCTCCACCCATTTTTTCTGCATATAATATCACAATAAAAACTATGTTACACACAAATATATTAATCATTGACACACGACAATATGAGAAATCAATAGTTCATCAGCATGCTGAACCTTTTTTGGTCCGCAAATATACACGTATATTTGATAACAAATGTTGTATATTGAGTCATAAAGTCACAAATGTTGTATAGAAAAGAAGGTATCAATTATTCAATTCTATCTATTAGTTATTTAAGATGATGGATTTTGCATAAACATTTATAATCCAATATATACAACATTTAGAATTATATACACAACTTTTGTATGTTTGCGGAACCAAAAACGTTCAGCAACTAAAAGAAATTAGTTGTCTAACCTTTCTCTTGTGTTCAAGAAACAGTTCCTCTGTCTTCAATGCCCTCTTCACCATCACTTAAAAGTTTCTGCCACTTAATGATTTAGCCAATCATCTAAATACATTTATAGAAGCTGCTGAGGGAGTCCTTGGATTCTACAAATGAACACTGATTAAACACGGTTCAGCAATTTCTTTCTGTTAAGAAATTTCTGTGCATAATGCAACAAAACGTGTATAAGAAAGGTTCAAACTTTAAATGCCATGGACCATGGTTTAACTGCTCCACCTATTTGATATTGAGCTCCCCTAGACCACACAGTCTTCTTTATTTCTAGAAAGAGAAAAATTAACTTACATTGTTGATAAAAATGACTTGTGGGGGCCATTGGCGGATCCAGAAAAAATATTTAGTAGGGTCAAACTGTAATTTTTATATTTTATCGGGGTCAAATAGTCAATTTTTCGGGACAATTTTCAAAAAATCAAAAATTTTAAAAGGAAATTTTACAATTCTTCCGACTCAAGTGGGGTCAAGTGGCCCCACTAATTAAAAACTTAGGTCCGCCACTGGTGGGGGCGGACTTCTTTTCACACTATTACAGATACGAAAATAACGAGGAAATTGTCAAAAAAGATGACTTTTTTTATCAGTAACATTCCAATTGAATTCATCTAATGATGAAAATTCTCTGAAACTTCAACTATGTCTTCAAACTTATATAAATATATGAACTGATTGAACATCTAAGTATAATTCATCAGACAAACACACTGAGATAACTCATATTCATTCTTCCTCTATATTTCACCTCCCATTATTATCAACACTTTGATCTCTTTGTTGCTTTGTTTTACTTCATTCTCCATTATTATGTATTCATCATCTTAACCTCAGAAAGATTACAGCTTAACTGATAAGCTAGATTTCATCGTAATCCTTCTGCTCGTTCGTTGTTTATCGAAACATAGTCTACGTAATATTCAACCGCAGTTAACCATTGTGTTCACCATTCTGTTTTAACAAAAGATTGTCAGACCAATGTCTGATCCAGTCTCACTTCTAGCAGGACCAGTTATCACAAAAATCATAGAACTGTCCTATGCCTTTGGCAAAAACAAGTATGATAAAATCTATGGGGTTGAAGATGAGATCGAAAAGCTAACGAGCAACTTAAGCTCCATCGCGGCAGTCCTTAAAGATGCTGAACGCTGCTGTGCAGACTCAAAATCTGAGCAGCTAGCTGATTGGCTCACAAAGCTTAGAGATGCAGCTCTTGATGTGGAGGATATACTGGAAACTTATGCTACTGAGGTTGCTATGAGAGAAAAGCAGAAGAACCCTGCACCACTTTCCTGGCTTTCCTCTCGATCAGATGCTGCAAATAAGATAAAAAAGATCGTGGCAAGAATCGATGTTATCTCACAAGAAAAGGCTAAATTCCATTTTAGGCCTGAAGACTATGGTGGAAAAGACTGGACGCTGCAATCCACTAGAATAGGCTTGCGCGAGATGAGTTTCCTACGAGACACATCAGATATCGTTGGCAGGGAGGAAGAGCGAGAAGAGGTTGTCAGCTGGTTGCTGTCTGAAGAAGAATCTGAAAGTAAGGGATGTGTACCTGTTTTGCCAATCATAGGAATGGGAGGCCTAGGAAAAACAACACTTGCTCAGCTAGTCTATAATGATGAGAGGGTCTATAAAAAGCGAGATGAGGCTTGCCATTTCAAGGTTGCTATGTGGGTTAATGTATCAGTGGATTCAAGTGTGGATAAGATTCTTAAAGAAATGGTTGAAATTCTCACAGAGATGAGGCATGACATGATTCCTCGAAGCTCAATCGAGTCTCGTATCCTGGAAGTCCTGGATGGAAAACGGTTCCTGCTCGTACTAGATGATGTATGGGTTGAGAAACTAGACTGGGAACCTCTTCATGATTTCCTGAAGTTATGTCCAAAAGGAAGTAAAGTCTTGGTTACTAGTAGAAATGGCAATGTGGCAAAGATTATGGGCGCGATTCAGATACATTCCTTAGGCCAATTGCCAGAAGAGCGTTGCTGGGACTTGTTCAAAAAAAGAGCCTTTCAAGATGAAACACATTCGAGAGATCTAGAAGAAATCGGTAGAGAAATCATCCGGAGGTGTAATTTCCTCCCTCTAGCAGTGAAGGCAATTGCAGGCTTGTTGCGCGGGAATGATGATGTTAGTAAATGGCAGAGAATCTTAAAGAACGGCATCTGGGAATCAGAGCAATCCAATCTTGGAAATGGGGCTCCAAACATTTTGCCTGCTCTGAAGTTGAGTTATAACTATCTCCCTCCTCAACTAAAGCAGTGTTTTGCATACTGTTATATATTCCCAAAGGGCTACATGTTCGACAAAAACGATCTGATCAAACTGTGGATAGCTGAAGATTATATTCAGCCGAATGGAGAAGACAAGCTGGAGGAAGCTGGAAGTGATTATTTTACAGAGTTGCTAACTAGGTCCTTCTTTCAGTTCTTAGACATTGACAACAAGGAAAGATACAAGATGCACGATCTAATGCATGATCTAGCTAAATCTGTCTCCAGTGCCTGTCAGCAAGTTAAAGAAAGTAAGCCTTGCTCGATTCAACAGACATCCCGGCATGTGTCAATTCTCTGTAAAGATGTTCAGAAGCCTGCAGGAGAGATTCTCAAAGCTAAGAAGCTGCGAACTCTACTGCTGCCGATCAACTACCCCAGAGATTTCGGTCAAGCTCTTGATAAGATGTTTCGTGTCTTCAAATACATGCGAGTTTTAGATCTCAGTTCGAGCAACATAATTGATTTGCCAAAATCAATAGGAGAGCTGAAGTTGTTGCGGTACCTTGACCTATCAAGAACCGAGATAAGGTTGCTTCCTAGAACCATTTGCAACCTCTATAATCTGCAGATACTTAAACTCCTTGGGTGTCATTGGCTTCTTGAATTGCCAAAGGACCTCGGAAAACTTAGAAATCTCCGATTTCTTGAGCTGGATGAGATGTTCTGGTACAAGTGCTCCACATTGCCCCCAAGAATTGGAGGTTTGACTAATTTGCATAATTTCCACTCTTTCCACGTTCGTAATGAGAGTGGATACGGAATTAAAGAGTTGAAGAGCATGAACAGTCTAGAAGGCGCGCTACACATTTGTAAGCTTGAGAATTCAACTGATGCAAAAGAAGCAGATCTTAAACAGAAGGAAGGCATTACTAAGTTGATACTTGAATGGAGCAAGGAGGATGCCAATGTACAAGATCAAACGGAGCAAGAAAGAGTCCTTGAAGATCTTGAACCTTACCAAAGCCTTCAAGAACTTCACATATATCAGTATAAAGGAAGCAGATTTCCAAGTTGGATGGCTAATGGAACTCTCCAGAGGTTATCCAAGATCTACTTAAATCATTGTGCAAGTTGCAGAACCCTGTCTCTTGGTCCTCTACCGCGCCTTCAAGAGCTTTGTGTCAAAGGAATGTTGGATTTGGTCGAATGGCCCGATACCCTATTCCATTCCTTAAGGAGGCTAACTATTTCTAAGTGCCCACAATTGCGGGAAGTCCCATGCATCTTCCCAAACCTCAGGGTCATGAAAATCAAGCAATGTGATTCTCTCAAAGCTCTACCTCTGATGCCAAGTGTGATGTTTTTGACTCTCAGAAACAACGCCTTACTAGAAGATTGGAAAGAAGCAGTTATGCAGATGGTTCAAAAAGATCACGATGGTCAAGATGTTCACACAACACGATTTTCATTCTTGGATCTCCTGGAACTGAAAATTGTCGATTGTCCAAGGCTGCAAGAACTGCCACGAGTTTTCTCCCCCAGAAGTTGCAGATAAGTGGGAGCGGTTTGATAAGCACACTTCCAATTCCACAATACAGCAAACGTCTTCAGTGTCTGGAACTAGATAAATGCAATGGTTCAAGCTTGATAGAAGCAATACCGAGTACAAGCTCCTTATACTCGCTGATAATATCCAACATCACCAACCTGACCTCATTACCCAAATTGCCACATCTTCCTCGGCTCCAAGCTTTGTATATTCACAATTGCCAGGATCTTGTGTCTTTATCGAACGAAGATAGTTCATTGCAAAACCTCACCTCCCTGAGGCTTCTCTCCATCTCAGGATGTCAAGAGCTGATGAAGTTTCCAGAAGAAGGGCTCCCAACATCAATTGAATGCTTGAGTATCGAAAACTGTTCCAAGCTGCAATCTTTTCCTACAACAAACTATCTAGCAAGTCTAACATCCCTTAAAGATTTGCACCTGGAAGACTGCCCCAAAATGGAATCCTTGCCAGAAGATGGACTTCCCACGCTCGTGCAGCACTTAACCATTCGAGGATGTTGTCTACTCGATAAGCACACCAACAAGGATGCAGAGGGCAAGTATTGGCAGATGATCAGTCATGTTGCAGATTTGGAGCTTGATTCTATCACAAATCCTGATCCAAAACCATCTCTTGCCCCTAAAAAAGGATATCTTGCTCGCTTTAAAGGCAAATAGAACTTGCTGCAAAAGAAGAACAAACCGAAGTGTCAACTACCTGATAACCACCTCGTTCACATTCGATATTTTGTTCGTATCAACTCTTAATAGTAAATTCAACAAAAAAAAATGTACATTGAATCATGAATATTGTAATTCTGAATAAGAAGAAGTATATTAAAAAAAAAACACCATATGACCATCTATTAGCTATATTAACACAAGAGTAGTTTCGTTATACAAACATTTGTATAAAAAACAACATGTCATCCAGTTCTGAGCATCCTGCATTCAGCCATCCTTATTTTTTCTTACCATCTTGTAAAAGCAAAATCACAATACGAACTCTTCGGTATAAGAAAAATGGGAAAGATTTTTCTATTACCCCTCCATTCTTCGTAATCTACACACTTTATACAATTGTACATGTTAAGATTCATCTCGGTATGATTTCAAAAAACCAACTTTTATATTCTTATTGAAAAGTAATCAACTGTTGTCGAGCTTGAAAGTCAAACTGTGTAGATTAAATAAGAACAAAGGTAGTACATCTTATTGCCATCTAACCCAACGACTCAAGCCCATGGTAGAGTTGAATCAATATTAGTCCTATGTAACAAGCTGCAAACTTAAGATACTTCCCACAAAAAATCTTGCAAGGTAGTACCCATCAAAAGGAAACTTGCTACTTTGGCTGGTTCCAAATTCCTAACTTTCAAAAAAAAATTGATTCCTCATCAAACACTTAGTATTTTCCTTACACCAAAACTAATAGAATTGCAATCTAGTTCACTAGGAGTGTTGCCTAGTTCCTAACTGCTAATACATCTAACAGCTTTAAAAAAAAAGGTCATGGTATGGGCTCGCGTGTAGTTATCTAGTAAAGTGGTGTATATAAAGATTAAGGTAGTATATTTAATGAATAGTATATTTATGAGTTCAATAACAACGTAGCAAAGTGGTATATGTAAAGATTAAGGTAGTATATTTAATAAATAAGGTAGTATATCTATGAATTTAATAACAAAGTAGTATATTTTCGAAGTAAGGTACTATATAAAACAAATACGATAGTATGTTTAAGAAAGAAAGTCGTATAAGACTCTCTTTAGTAGTATATGCATAAATGAGCTTGTGTAAATTTTTACACATTTTGCCAGTTAGATGTATTGTGCACGTCCAACCGTTAGGAAGCGGGACTTTCTCAGTTCACTAGTAACCATCACCACGAGTTCATAACCATAAACATAAATCATTAATGGGATTATTAGGATGATTTAATGGTGGTCGTTTGAAAATACGACTACCATAAGGGTAAGTTTATTGGTAGTCTGAAAGACAGTTTAAGATAAAGACTTTGGAGAGTCTCATCAAAGACTACCAATAAACTCAATTCAAGACTTGGGGAGTCTTGAAGTGAGTGTTAGAAATCCAAGACTCACTTAGGACTCACTTTAATAGAAAAGGACCAATAATGTGCTGCCAAGTGACAATATAATATGCTCAAATTTTGTTGAAGAGTCTGAAAAACAGTCTGAGGGATAAAGATCAAAACTGGAATGAGTCTTATGTGAGTATGAAATACTATTAAAGAGTAGATAATGTTAGTGGAAAGCTGATGTAGCAGAGTCTGAAATATGGGAAATAGTCTTATGGATAAATTCACCCTAAGCCTTTAACTAGAATAACCTATTCTATTAAACTATATAACCATATAGAAAATGATCTAAAAGACTTATAAAAGCCAATTTTTTTTAAAAACACAAAATTTACAAAAAAGGAAAAATTAACGTAAATAATCTCGACTATTGTCCATCTTCCGCAATTAATTTCACCTTTAATAATTCTCCAAAAAATCCTAATCATTATCCACTCTTTCCAAAACAGTCCTAGCACCAATAACCATCAAGTGAGACTCTTTTGAGAAGAGTGCACAATAGTCGAGATTATTTTAGAATTATTAAAGGTCAATTTATTACTTCTTCCGTTTCTTTTCAATTGCAACAAACTCAAGTGAGTGGACTCCTATACAAAATTTTGGTGTGAGTGTGAAAGGGATGGAGAGAGAAAGTGAGGCATGTGATAAAGAGAGATAGAAAGAAATGACGTGTAGAAAAGGAAATAAAACATTTGTTACAATTAATTTGATATTACCATTTTTGGCAATTGTTGCAATTAAAAAGAAACGGAGGAAGTATAAAAGATGTGTAATAGTTGAGATTATTCACGTTATTTTTTTTCAAAAGAAAAAAAAAACATATTTCCCAATCCAAAATGACAAAATGCTAAAGCACTTCATTTCCACAAACACTTGGTGTACATTTCAGAACATGGGTAGAGAGTTTAATAAGGGAACACATACTTTCGTTATATAGAGTGCTCTTATTCAATAGTCGCTGAAAATATTCAAGAAGAATATGAGTAGGCTTCCAAATCAAAGCTTGCTAACATTGAATGAAAAAGGAAGAAGTAAAGATGAAATATATGTGGCTACGATGCCGCTAAGGGCCAGCAAAGGACCTGCTCAATTGGTCATGTCTGCTGCCTATTCTCTCAACTTATGGCATCTTCAACATTTTATGCTCATCATCAAACCCTCTATCTCTCCTCTATCCAACTCCCAGGTTCGTCTCTCGTTACAATTTTTATTATACAATCGGGTGTATTATAAACGTCTAACTTTATAAAATTTTAAATTCACATCCTAAAGGCTATCTTTAAGCATTAACTACTTAAGTTGGCAAATCTCACATCAATCACCATTAGGACCTTTTCTTCTAGGCATAAAACAACTGAATTAAAATTAACTGAACTGAAGTGAAAATAAACTTGGAAGACACGCCCTTAGTTATTTTTTATCCTTAGTAATTTAGCAAAGTATGAAAATATCAAAATGAGCAACGATCAATGAGCAAAAAAAATAGTCGGAGTGCCTAACAAATACTCTCCTATCTTCTTCTTTGTTCTTCATTTATATTCTTGAGGATCATGATATGCTTTCCATGATGATTGTGCTTTAAATTGTAATATAGGGTAATTTATAACTTTCACAATTACCTAAGTTATAATGTTTTCACTTAATTGATTTTATGTTTAGGAGTTTGATATTGGAATATGGGTTTTGGCTCCCCTCCTTCCTCTTGATTTGTTGTCTTCTGGGGTGAGAATGGTACAAATATTTCCAAGGGTTTTCTGTATATCAATACTTAAAGAGAGCATTCACCGTACATCCGGGTGTATAAAAATAAGGAAAAATTGTATATTACCACCTTTTATGTACCTCTTTTTGTAAATTACCACCTTATTTTATTTTTTTTTTAAATTACCACCTTTTGGTTACAAAAATTCATAAACTCCCACCACATAACGGATTCCTTCAGGTTTACCGTTATGTGGGGCCCATATTTCTCTCTCCTAGTTTTCCACCATCCTCTCCCCTAACAAACCAGCTCTAACCACCAGAAACACCACCCTCAACGACCACCGCACACCCAGATTCTTCAGCCACCACAACACCAACCTTCGATTTCGTCAGCCACCCACCACAACACCCCTCCGGTAACTCCAACCCGACACCCATGGCTGCTCCTCTTTCTCTCACTCCCCTCTCGTTGCTCTGCTTCCCCTTTTTCCTACCACTGCACCACGGTGGTGCGAGCCACCAGCACCCGTAGTCGCCCAATGCATCTAGCCCCACCATGGCCACGCAAACCACCACCATTAAGACCATCTCTCTCCACAGAGTTTTGGTGGTTGTTGTGATGGTGGTTTGGCAGTGTATGTGGTGGGGAAAAAGGGGAAGTAGAGTAGAGAGAGGGGAGTAAGAGACAGAGGAGTAGCTATGATGTTCGGTTGGTGTTACCGGAGTGGGTTGTTGTTGTGGTGGCTAACGAAATAGGAGGTTGGTGTTGTGGTGGGTGAAGTATCTGGGTGTGCGGTGGCCGGTGAGGGTGGTGTATCTGGTGGTTAGGGCTGGTTTGTTGGGGGAGAGGGTGGTGGAAAATTAGGAGAGAGAAATGTGGACCCCACATAACGGTAAACATGACGGAATCCGTTATGTGGTGGGAATTTATGAATTTTTGTAACCAAAAGGTGGTAATTTAAAAAAAAAAATCAAGGTGGTAATTTACAAAAAGTGGTACACAAAAGGTGGTAATATGCAATTTTTCCGAAAAATAATTGTAATACTTAAATTTAGTGGTAGAAGAAGTACTTAAAGTAAGTTGATAATGGTAAAAAGTCCTTTTGTAATATCATATTCTTATATTATAAGCAAAGACTATCAATAACTAATATCATTTTTATTTGTGCATTCTTGTGGGAACAATATTTGTGTGCAGGCTTTAGTTTTTGATTTTCAGCCTCAGGATCCTGAGAACATATATGTGGCTCTAGCTGCCTTGTCTGGTAAAGCTGTCTCAGGTAAACCTATTGTTGTTGTTTCATTTTCTCTATTTTCATCGTATTTATCGAGTTAACTCTTTTTAAAAATATATATATAATCTCATTTATAAGTATGAGATTATATTAAGATAAGAAGATTAATCTTCTGGACTGCCCTCGCACAGAGCCCCACCCAGAAGCCTATTACAAGCCATAACCCCCCAACTAACTCTTACAGTATATATACTCAAGCTAATTTTTTAGTAAATTCTTTATACATATCCTTATCTATTTGCCACTTTAATGTATTTGAAGTTACACATTGCTAATATTGTTGTACGTATACATATGTTTCATTTGCTAGGAACTGTTATGGTAAGGAAAATTAGCAAGATCCCTAGGGAAAGAAGTTGGTACATTGGCTTAAGCAAATCATCAAATGCAGTAGAAGAGGCCTACAAGTTCAACAGTAGTTGGAAAACTGACTTACGCATTGGCCAACACGATTGTCGTCACTACACCAATGGTAAATAAGCCAACCTATATACCACGAATTATTGAAATTAGTCGAGATGACATTAATGTGAAGAAGTGATATTTTTTTAAAATTGAATCCTTAATTCTAATTAATGAATGGTTAATAAATTTGAAAAAAGATTCCAAATTAATCCAACCCACACACCGATGGCCCCACCCATAGAAGCCAGCCCGAAACCACCCCTTCTCCAGCAGCTCGAAAGGGGGCAATTTCGGGGGTGGGGTGGGGGAGGGCAGAAGTAGCTGCAAGGAGAGGGTGGGGTGACTAAAGGGGCGAGGTTGGGGTCGGGATGGGTTAGTTTAGGATTTTTATCTTTTTTTTGAATCTGTTAAAGAACCATGTTTAGGCATATATGTGTCCTATTTCACCTCTTTAGGTTTTATCCGACTTTTACCCATTTATTGGAAATTTGGAGGTAAAGGTTGACTTATCATAGAATAATCAAAAGATTAGCTTATTTTGAACGATAAAGTTAAAAAGTTGCATTATTAATGGCTAAAATTCAACATAGAAAATATCTAGGGTGTGAGGTTTACGGGGTGTTTGAAGTGTAGAATGGATTTTGAGGTTCAATATTGAGGGGAGAGGATTTCTTTGTTGGATTCGACTTGGTAAGTAGGTATTGACTACAATACAACATAATTATTGGTCTGAAAACCATAATTAATGGTCAAAAAAACATAATTATTATTCAGAATACCTAATCAGAAGAGCATAATTATTATTATGAATGCATAACTAATTTCAAGTCACCCATGAAATACATAAGACATGTCAAGTGACCCTGATTTAAGAATTTGTAAATGCCTATTATGAATGAAACTTATCATATTTTACCACTTTGTTAGGATTGGCTGAGATGTTGACTGGGGAGAAAAATGTACTTGAGCGCCTACAACAAATGAGAAAGGAATGAATTGTTAGATGATGCCACATCTGAATTTTTGAAGGTTAACGATCATGCTCTCATTTAACAAATGAGAAAGGAATGTTTGGTTAAGCTGAATTTTTATTTTTTAATGGTGGAAAACTCTTTTGCCTCATGAAGCAAGGAAAGCCACACTTTCCAAGAACGGGGAATGAGCTCAGAGTATGTACTTTTCCTTGCAAGCAAACAACGAAAAATGAACAAAAGGCTAGTTTTTCTCCGAAAGATACTTTTGATGTAAAAAAATTATCCGTCCAACCAAACGTGCTATCAATATCTCTGTATGATAACTTGGACATTGCTTCCCAATATTCCCCTCGATCTCCTATATAATTTAAGTGAGAAATATTTTTAGTGATCGTGTATGATTTACAAATGAAGTGTTAGCTAGCATACTACAAGTTTATCTTGGACGGTTTGGGAACTTATTCTTAGTTGATTTCTTTACTGGTTTTGAAGAACTAGATTCGTTTAAGTTAATGGCTCAAATTAATGAAAAAATTAGGTACGAAAAGACTATAGAGTGTAGATATCCTTTAAAGATCTTGTTAGCATCCCACGTAGAGTTGAACTGAAATGGCCATGTTCATGTTTTCCCTTAGAGATCTTAGGTAGGTATTGTGGAAGCTACTAGCTTTTACTAGTACAAGAAAAATGAAGTGTATATTTGATACAATCATCTAGGTATTGCCTAGGAGCTAGGTTGCACATACTGAATAAAATTGACACGAAATTATGAGATGTATGACTAAGGTTTTGCTCTTTTGGAATACGACCTTCTTCATTCGAATTTTAGTAAATTGAATTTATCTTTAGTGATTTAATAGGCTGGTAGGCAATTCAAACGTTTAGACTCTTATATATTCTTTAAAAAGACTGCTTGAAAGAAGAAAGATAGTTAACTCAGTTAAAGCACCTGACAACCCGACTCAGTAAGGAAGAGAACTTCCTAAACGAGATTGCTAGCTGGTGGGTATGGAGAAATTAGCTTTCTTTTTAGTCAAAATATGCCCTCTGAAACTTATTGTTACCATGTTGTAAATTGTATTTGTTACTTGAATTCGATGGTTTTTAGTGATTATTAATAACTACGCCTTGTTGTTTCCAACTTATTTTCAGTCCGGTTTAGTTATTTTCAGTTCAGGTCAGCTTTTGACAATACTTTTACTCTCACATTTTATTACTCTCTTTAGTCTTGTTCGTTTTTTCACTTCAATTTTTTTTCAATTCATTTATTTCAGTCGAATAAAACAAACTCTAAAAATGATTCCAATAATTAAAACTGAATTTTTCGGACAATCTAAATGGAGAATTGGAGACAATGGATCCAACAATCAATTTTTATTCAATTGACGGCTTTATTTTTAAGGTCACGAGTTTATAGTCGTGTGCAATGTTCATTCAACCATCAGGATATCCTAGGAATTTCTATTTCCCGTGTTTTCTCATGTCAACCAAACAACTACTAAAAAGAACTAATATAGCAGTCAAAATCTGATTAAAATATATACACAAGCACTTCCGACATATTCCGCCAACTCTAGAACTAAACATAAATTAAGTTAAGAACATCGATCTTATTATTTAAAAAGGAAGATCATCCAATTTCTTCCCCAACAAGATTTTCTGTTTAAATCAGTTGAGGAATTTGAATCAAAACGATTTCTGCTTTCAGCCCAAAGTATAATAACAAAATAATACAGATGCTGGCCCATTTTGATTTTTGACTAAGCAAAAATAGGAGAATATAGGAATAATTCCTCAGAATCATCCAAAATAATTGGACACTGACTCATTGATATAAAACTGAAAATTGAATTATGCTGTTCTTTTTATCAAGTCATCACATATAGAACACAGAGATAATATATACTACTAGTATTTTGTGGTCTTTTATGAACAGAATCTTAGCATGAATCTCTTGGATTTGAAAGGCGGCTTCTAAAGTGAAGTTGACCTTGGTAATATTTTGTGTGTCTCTTGATATATTTCTCATTTGCTTTTATCGCAATATTGATGTATAGTTTTTTATGGTTCATATCTTTTTCTGAGAAGTATATATTATGAAATGTCAGCATATTAAATGTAAAATTGAGACGAACTAACAAGAATTCACATGGTTATAAGTTGAATTACATACTTCCTCCGTTTTTATTTAAATGTGACAATTTTATATTCACGGACTCCTAGGCAATTTTTGGGAAGGAAAGAGATAGAGAGAAAAAAATAAGGGGACCCATGTGAGAGGAGAGAGATAGAGAGAGTGTATTGACCAAAAAAGAAAGTGTCACATTTAATTTAAAACTTCCTAAAATAGAAAGTGTCACAGTTTAAAAAAACGGAGGAAGTATATTGGAAATTTATTGGTTTGATAAATACATTGAAGAACGGAGGTAAAAATGATAACTTTAACGGCATGATATGTCTCATATATCTTTTCGACAAAATGAAAAAGAAAGTTGGAGAGAATTAAGAGAAGATGAACAATGGAAATCGACAAAATGGCTTCAGATCAATTTGAAAAGAAAGAGCTTGAATCTAACGAGGTAGTTGCAGCTGGAGAAAAAATATTTGATGTAGACAAAATAACTTCAGTTTCTAGCGTCAAACCACCGATGAAAGATTCGATTGAATCGAATCGTAAAAGAAGAGAAATTCAATCTGCTTTCTCTTCATTATGGGGTGAAATTGATAAACTTCATTGGGCCAGTACACCAAGAATTATGCCTATTGAAAGGCCTGGTGGCAATCAGGTCAACTGGGTCGGGCGTCAATTGGATTTCGTCAATTTGGGTCATGCTAAATTTTGGTGGGTTTGGATCGAGTTTGGATTAGTTCGGGCCTGTTTCATGTCCAATTATGTTTTCTTTTTCGACGAAACTCAATATATATGCGGTGTATTTTTGTAGTTATTCTTTTTCTTCTTATATCATATGCAGAAAACTTTATTCTACTTTTTTATCCCCTGGTTTATTCTTTTACAGTTCTTTTCGCAAAAAAGTGAGATCATGCCAAAAAAAAAGAAAAAGATCAAATTAATCATCTGAAAATGAAATAGTGCTTAGAGGGACTATTGCTTTTGCTATAAACAAAAAGAGCAAATTTTAGTTGAAACAATATTACATAAACTTATAAATTAAAAAAATAGAATTTAGGATCGATATTATTCAGGTTACTTTTGGATCAGGTCAGATTCGAGTCACTCTGTTTTCGAACAGGTCTATTTCAGGTCATTTTTTTTCGAGTTGGGTCCTTTCAGGTTGTCAATAACTTCATATTTCGGGTACTGTCGTTCAAGTCAGTTCAGCTATGACAGAGGATTTTCCATGAAGGCGTAGAATCTTTTGGTTGATAGGGTCTAAGGCCCTATTCGCTTCACCTTATTTTTGTTGAATGCTAAACTTTATTTAACTGAATTCAACTTCTTTCTAGGGCCTGTTCTCCCCAGCTTATTTTCAGTTCGGTTCAGTTTGTTCAGTTCAGCTCTCGATAATATTTTTACTCTCACATGTCATTATTCATTTCAGTTCAGTTCAATCCACATCAATTCATCTGTTTTATGCCGAAGAGAACAGACCCTTAGAGAACTAAACTTATTACTATTGAACTTATATTTAATGAATTGAACTTATGTGTATGTTATATTGATTCATTATTGTTTTGATTCTATGTATGGCTTCGTTCTTTTGGACTTCTTTTCAGTCCTTATTAGAAATATGCTTAATATTCTTACTGGAGTTTTTATTTTTATTGAACTGCACTAATTTTTATTTAGACTATATTCTTTTGAACTGAAATTAATTGCAAATAATCCAAGCCAAAAAAATATGGCCTTAATTTTATTGTTTTAAGGTGAATTGAAGAGGACCTAAACTTGGAGAGTGGTGTAAGAACCTCTTACACTAAGTTATGCATATGTAACATAAGTACTTAGACTTGGGCAATGCTATGGATTTTTTGTTCATTGCAATTTAGTAATAGTTGAAGATAATCAATGTCATTTAGCGTGAAAAAATTATCATAAAAAAATGATGAAAAGCCAACTCGTTCATAATATAAACTTCGAAAACTTACAAGTTAATTTTTGGTTTCCATTCACATAACATCATTGAATTTGATGGAAGAAGCAATAATATTGGAGTGGTGATTGGAGCTCTCTCTTCCATAGTTGAAATTGCAGAGGTTTTTTAAAATATGAAAACGAAGTGCCATTAAAAAAGTTTGCGGGTTTAAATCTTCATATAGATGTTAATTACACCACGAACATGATACACTTAAAACTATTTTTTCTTCATTACTCAGTTAGACATCTATTTTTTTGATTTTTTAGAGACATCCAAATGAGTAATGAACAAAATATAGTCATAGGTGTACGCGATTATATGAGTAATTGAGTACCCTCCGAAACATTTCTCTAATTTATATCACGTAGGGTTATTTATTTATGTTAATTTTTTTATCAGTTGATTGATGTAACAACCCTTTATAATTGTTATCCCTTTAAATTTAGCAAGTAATGCAAAAATGATTATCTTCAAATAACAGATAGGATTACAAAAACACCAAATAGAAAACGGAGAATGTGGTAGGCAAAATTATAGTCCTGTCAATGAGAAGTATCATGACATTATGAACTCTACCAATGTGGCTTATGATTAGATGAGAGTGCTCGATCGCGTGACTTTGGCATGATATGTTATTAGATTTTGTTGTTGAACGAAATCTGTCCATGTCAGAATTTTTGTTTTATTCCTCTAATATAGACCGTGCTTACACTAAAAATACTGTAGACCCACTACAAAGTCTAAAAGTTAAGATTTTGTAATTAAAAGTTAAGATTTTACGATCCAAAGTTAAGGTTTTGTAATCAAAAGTTACGTGTTAGGAATGAAAAGTTAAGGTATGTTTCAAAAGTTAAGGTCTGTTTCAAAAGTTAACATTTTGTAATTAAAAGTGAAAGTTTAGCAATCAAAAGTTAGGTGGTCTACATTATTTTTAGTGTGGACCAGGTCCACCCAAGAGTTTAATAACTTGATTTTTGCAATATTTACCTTTATTTTTTTTAATATACATCGATTTTTCTAACCTATGCACCACATGTGTAAGATTATTTACTTATATTCCCCCATGATAAACTTGTAAAATAAAGATAAGCTAATATAGAAAATTATTTTTCTAATGATTATGTTAAGGAGGAAGATTTGATTAAAAAAATTGAAAATTAATTTTCTACATTAGCTTATATTGTTTAGCAAATTTGTTATGAGAAGGAGAATCTTAATAGTTAAATCATACACTTGGTGCATAGGTTAAAAAAAACGTACATACATAAACAAAAGCCAATACTCTTGTTAGATTTGTACAAGTGAAAAATTATATTTCCTATGCTCTACTATAAAAGCAGTATTTTGACTTTGACACTATTTATATGGTTCACTTTGATTATTGATGGTGATTTATAAGATAACATAGTAATGTAAAAAAAAATTTAGATCTGTCTCAAATATATTTTCAAGATGTCAACTTTTTATAATTTTATTTTTCAATAATTAGAGATATTAAAGTTTAAAATATAGAATCAGTTTAGGTGAAAGTCAAATTGTTACACTTAGGCCCCGTTCAGTTCAACTTATTTTTACTGAACTGAACTTATTTTTACTTAACTGAACTTATTTTTACTAAACTGAACTTATTTCTACTGAACTGAACTTATTTCTACTAAACTGAACTTATTTTTACTGAACTGAACTTATTTTTACTGATTCATGTTGTTTTTCTTCTTTGCCCTACTGATTTTTACTGAACTGAACTTATTTTTACTGAACTGAGCTTATTTTTGCTGAACTGAACTTATTTTTACTGAACTGAACTTATTTTTACTGAATATTATTATTTTAAGGTGAACTGAACAGGGCCTTATTGTAGAACAGAGAAGTATAACATTTTCATTAGCAAGGAATGTGAAAGTCAAACCGTTACAATGATTATGAAACAGATGGAGTACTATGAAAAGTTTAGGCCTTTTATATTAAGGATCTTTCTAACGAACGCCCCGTGTGTTATTAAACATTCAATGTATTTCCTAAAATAGTATTAACTTTGCAATATATGCCAAAATCACAGAAAGGTGGGTGTAATTGTTGTTTATATTGATTTAATATTTACACTTTTAGCTACTTTATCCAACGTTTCAGGAGGCGTCCGTTAGCATTATATTAATTGTTTATAAAATATGATCAACCCACGTGGATTAGCAACAATGAACGATAATATAATCTACAAGAGTGCAGATGTAATAATCAAACATGTTCATAAAGTGATCATCATCATCATAATCAAGAATTAGAAGACCACCCCATAGCAATTGAACTAATTGGACCACCTTACCTCTTTCACATTCATTTTAGTTAATTAAATCTGTAGCTCTAATTAATCTCTTTTACTAATATTAAATTGTCTAATCTCAATCCAACAGGTTTGGTTTGTTTGCACCCAATTAACAATATTTTTTGTTCGGTAAGATTAAGGTGACATTGTCTCGACTTGATGTCACTAGCTATTTGTACTTCCTCTACGTCAATTAAACTGAAAGATTGCATGTACTCTCTTCGTCCCACAAAGTTTTTTCCACTTTTTGAATATATGTGAGGTATAAAAAATTGAAATGGGAAAAACTTTGTGGGACGGATGAAGTATTATTCTTAGAAGTTCATGAGCATGATGCTCTAAATGTGAATTTCATTTTTTATTTATTGAAAAGGAAATGAAATTAGGACCTCTAATATAGACATCAACCTAAGATATCCTAATGGTCGATAAGGATGAAAAAATTAATATCAAACGGAATAAAGCAAAGGCAGAGGGGTAACTCTTATATCCTTTGTTAGCCATGTAATCTGTAACCATGTTCGCTTCCGAAAGCAATATTAAAATATGAACTTAAATGTATACTTTTACAAGAGGTTTAATCCCACAACCTCAAGATGGAAGATGAAGATCAAACTATCACTACACTTACACCACACTAACGTTACTTTATTATAATCTTAATGATGACACTATGAGTTTTCGATGAAAACCAACAATTGTGTTTAAATGTTGGTAAATGCATAATGTGAGTAAAATGATTTGCTTTATCCTATAAAATTAGTTGTCTAAACTCCTAAATTGTTGTATTAATTCGCTCGGGCCTAAAAATAAGTTTATATTGATGAGATAAATTATCCCACTCGAGTCGAATTATTTTTGCTAGCTAATAGGGCCCAAGTACACATACAATTAAGATTCTTTAAAAAGTAGGGGACTAGGAAGGGTAAGAGAAAGTCGACCAATATATACAAACTACCACGTAACTCTATTACTAGTAAACTAGTATAAAGTCTGTTCTTCCAATCTTACTTTTTGTTTATTTCAGTCAGTTCACCTTTTTTTAGTCGGAGATAACACATTCAAATAGTAGAGTTTTGACTAGGTCAAAATTTTAATTTATAAATTTAATGTGTTTGGCAAAGTAGTGGTGAAGGTACCTCTTATAGGTAGAGGTATTTAGGTACCTAGTGGTTGTGGAAAGCTAAAAAACGTAGTGATTGAAGGTAGAGGTAGAGATTGAAAAATATAATAATGTTTTTAATAAATTATAAAGTAAATATCTATTAACAGCTTTTACAACCACTAGTTTTACCAAACACTAATATTTTACGCAGTTATTTTGACAACTAACAACTCACAGCTACTATTACAGCTACAACTACTCAGACAGCTGACAACTACCCCTACAGCTGACAGTTACCCTCAGAGCTATTGTTGCCTAACAGACCACCACTATAAGAAAGGACCATATACTCTATGCTCCATCTAATAATTTGTGGCATAAACCCCCCTTGCCCATTTGCCCTTCTCCCAAGGTGCTCACTAGTCTTTATCCCTTGTTTGTTTAGTGTCTAATTGGAATCTCATAGTACATAACATGAGCATATCCAACCATAAATTTTCTCTACAAATTAAGCTCCCTACCACATCCTTCCATCACTTTCAACTCTCAATTCTCACTCTTTTCTCTTTCTCACTCTCTCTCTCTCTCTCAAAGTACAAAAAAATAAACAACCATGATAGCAGACAGCAAGAAATCCCCAGAAATCCCAGATTGTTACTACCCAAACAAGCCCTTATTAATCACCCCAGATCAACCAACTCCTAAACACTCACTTTATCTCTCTAATCTTGATGATCAAAAGTTCTTAAGATTCTCTATTAAGTACATGTTCTTGTATGATAAAGCTGTTTGTGTTGAAAGTTTAAAGCTTTCATTATCTAAACTTTTAACTGATTATTACCCTTTAGCTGGTAGATTAAGAGCTGATGTTACTTATAATGAGAATAATGATCATCAAAAACTTCATGTTGATTGTAATGGTGAAGGTGCTTTCTTTGTTGAAGCTTTTCTTGATTATTCTGTTGTTGAATTCTTGGAGTTTTCTGGTAAACCAGACAAGTCTTGGAGAAAACTTCTTTATAAAGTTGATGCTCTTAGCTTCTTGGATGTTCCCCCTCTCGTTGTTCAGGTTCGCCTTTTGCTACTCCCTCTCTGTATACACTCGGATATATTATACGCATGGATACATGATACACCCAGAACTACAAAGTTATAGTTATACTCATTTATGTATAGTTGGTTATTCATTTACTTGCTCATTTTAACCATTTAAATTAACAAATACATAAAAATGAGACGTGAGTGTACCATGCTACATGGTATATAGTGAGATGTACAAGAAAAGTATAAATGAAAATCATGAAAATTTGATATAAAAATATAGATTACAATATTTAACGAAATTTACGTTATAATATTTCTATTATGGAGTATATATATAACTAAAAACGACTTTGCATTTTCTAACTTTGACTTTAAAAAAAGGCGCAAAAGAATATTTAAAAAACAAAATTAAAACAAAGGACGGATGCTGCTTGAGTGCTAGTAAGGAGAATCAATGGTAAGCGAAATACTCCATTATTAATTGTCGATATTGTATTCAAATCTCCTTATAACAAGCAAAAAAGAACTTAAAAGAAAAACACGTAGGACCATAAGTACAAGAAAATAGTGATACAAATGCTCTAACCTCACTTTTTACTTTGTTTTTCTTTACTTTGGTATTCCTATATCATTTCTCTAGTGTTAGTACATTTTAAAGTATATATGATTGGTTAATGCCAAAGATTTTAGATAATTCACACTAAAGACCGATTCTTGAATAATGAAAGATATATACATAATAATGGAGGGTTGGAGCAAACTAGGATTAGAAACTCTCTTAATTAAGGCGATATAACTCTCTTAGACAACGACTAGTTTTCCATGCACGTTACACGTGCGAAAGTTTATTTACAATACGATTGTAAAATAATAAACGACAATGATTTTTATTTTTTTTTAATAATTGTTGAACATTCGATTATGTTACGATTTTGTCTGATGGCAATTAATAAAATTTTCTTTTTAATGTACCATGCACGCCTTTTCCCTCATAGCAAAGAGATGAATCGTATGTTATTATTCTGATCTTGGACAAAATAAAAACAACTTATATTATCATTTACCCTATTGAAATCAATTTTAATTTTATTTTCTTGTAGATGATGAGCAAAATATAATAAATTTTAGATATTTTTCACAAGAATAAGGTAATAGATACCTTTATAGATGATGACAAGGTAATAAAGGATAGGTTGCTTTAAAGAAGTTTGGGGCTAGCGTTTTGCTCCAACCAATTACTACCAAAGAGCAGACACAAATATATGCTCTTAATATACTTAGAGATTTCTAATATTGAAAGCAACTTTTTTTTTTTTGGCTTTGATTTTTAATCGATCTTCTTCTTGTTTCATATTTTTGCATGTTCCTTCTGTCAGCTTGTTACCTTGTGAGTTATGAGTTTGTGATTCTCAACGTAGAAGTATCACATGTTTATATTCTCCCCAAAAATCTCAAAAACAAGGAGTTTTACATGCAAGTACATTTATGAATATTATGATTTGTGGTTTTCATCCCACTTCATTTGGTTTCGATTTGTATCCCATCTTCGGTGGTCACCTTTTTTTGTTCCCAAATGTTATGCTAGTTACACCGGTACTTTTAAGAGCATAATCTCGTAGACTCACAAAATTATTATCACGTCGAGGTGAAATTTTCTCTTTTGTGAGGTAGTTTAGTAGTCTGGTTATCTTTAGTAGCATAAGTTAAAATGGAAGGTATAGGCTGCTTTTAGTTCATTTTACTTTTAATGAACTGAATTTGCATTTGTTTTTATTGAATTGATTTATTTTTGTAAAATCTAACTTACTTTACTGAATTTTAAATTTTTTTTGCTAAATTTAACTTATTTTTACTGAATATTATTGTTTTAAGGTGAATTCAGCAAGACTTTATTTGAAACTAGGATAGTATGTAACTTTATACGCTGTTGAAACTAATATGATAAAATAGCTTATCACATGAGTTGTTTGGTAGAATTAATATACTAGTGAGAAGTACATAAATTTTATCATGGAAAGATAGAGAAGGAAATTTTTGCTGATTATTTTGATAAGCTATTTAAAAAAAACATAGACAAGTATATGGCATAAGTTATTTCATGTATATGTCAAACAACTTTAAGTATTTAAGTATATTGGTTATTTCCTGTATGTATCATCTAATAACAAAAGAGTTACCAACCATAGCAAAAGTTGTCATAAGTTTATCTCAAATAAGACTACTTGTATATAGTGTAGTAATTTGTTTGAATTATTATAAGCTAGTATTGTTCTCTTTGCATACGAATATTTTTAGAACTTATTAAAACTAATTTGCAAATTAAACTCTATACTAATTTTGATTAATAAAATGAAATCTTACGTAGCATGCACATAAATCAATCATCACAACACAAATTTGAAACTTCATTGGTAGAAGGACAAACTTTTGACTAATCAAATGATTAGAATTTAATAAAATCATTAGACAAGTATTTATAAGAATGTTATAGTCAATATTATTCTTGTTGTCAAAGTAATGGAAACGAGATTACGACAACAATGATCAATTAACTTTTTGATTGTGAGAACCAAAAGATTATTTGAAAGATGACATGAACTCGCAATTTATGGCGTGGTCTTCTTCCTTTTGCTTCCTTTGTCCCTTTGCCAATTTCCTTTTTGCTTTTTTCATATCCTAAAAAAGAAAAATGTAATCTTTTCTTTTTTTGTTAATTTGATTTGGCTCAATCTATTCAAGAAAATGACATAAAAGCCATGGATGACCCTACATTTCATGTGGAGAATTTGCTAATTTGGATTTAGCTTCTCTAGCTTCTCTATTGTTCTTTTCACTATCTTGGTTGTAGATGTATTTTGTAATTTTTTCCATCTTTGCTATTGATATTTGATTATCGACATTTCACACATTTTAAAATGTAGTAATAAAAAAATTAAAGTTAAAAATATACAATGTTGATTAATCAATTCTTCTCAATCATGTTTTATTGATACACTTTCCTTCAGATTGAGTTGACATACGGTCTTATTCGATTACAAAAGTCTTTGTTTTAGAATCGTACATTAAATTTCTCCCTCATACAACTCTGTTATAAGGTGTATGTGGAAAGCACTCAATATCATGTTTTAGGCCTAATCCACTACGTTGAAGTGCCCCTGGCCCCATCAACACTCGAACTTGTGACAACGAGTTCGAGTGGTGGGACATATGCTCAACCATTTTTTTAAGTTTTTATCAACTTGGCTTTTCTGTGAATATAATTGTAGTAATTATTAGTTATCATATTAACTCTTTCGAAAGATTCAAGAGCTAGAGTTGGAACCTTATCCAAAACAATTGGAACAATGGTTAAGGGACGGGATTTTAGACTTGTAATGGGCCGCTAGGTCGAAACCCCGAATAGTTAGTGTTCTGATATCTAACCCACATTCTGTAATGCATATGCAGGTAACTAAACTCAGATGTGGTGGAATGATCCTGTGCACAGCCATCAATCATTGCCTATGTGATGGCATAGGCACATCACAATTTTTGAGTGCTTGGGCTCACATCAGTTCCAATCCCAATTCTGATCTACCAATCCAGCCATTTCACAGCCGACACGTGTTAAAACCTAGAAGCCCACCACAAGTTACCTTCTCTCACCCTGTGTTTACCAACTTTAACCCTAAGATAAGTGAAAATGACCATTTTGCCCTTAATGAATTTTTACAATCTCAACCTCTTGTTGCCACATCCATAACTTTTAACTCCTCTCAAATCCTTACCCTAAAAAGAAAAATCATCCCATCCCAAAAATGTACCACATTTGAAGCCCTAGCATCTCACACTTGGCAAGCTTGGGTTAGATCCTTGAACTTGTCACATTTTCTTAATGTTAAGCTTCTTTTCTCTGTTAATATCAGGAAAAGGGTTAAGCCAGAATTACCACAAGGGTACTACGGGAATGGGTTTGTACTCGGTTGTGCTGAGACAACGGTGAAAGATTTGGTGGCCAACAACTTATCTCACGGAGTTAAGTTGGTGCAACAAGCAAAGTCTTGCTTAGATGATGATTATATAAGGTCCATGATAGATTTATTGGAGGATAAAAAGGTAAAAACAGACTTATCGACGACATTAGTGATTTCTCAATGGTCTAGATTCGGCTTAGAAGATTTGGATTTTGGGTCAGGAAAACCGATCCAAATGGGTCCCGTAACTAGCGATATATATTGTTTGTTCCTACCTCTAGTTAATGATCCTGATTCCGTGAGAGTTCTCTTATCATTGCCTCAAATTATTGCCGAAAAGTTCGAGTTCTACATGACTGAATTTTTGGATTGTGACCAAACAATCCAGTTAAATGAATATCACAACGAAGAACGACTGATTCTTGTATAACACGAGTGTAGAGACAATGGCTCAACGATGACTTCAAATTGCGAATATGGATGACATTTTTGAGTGAAATGAAAACTTAAGGGTTAAAAAAGATTGTGTGATCTAATTTGTCACGAAGGACATAGGAAATAGGATAGTATGTGACGATTGTATATTGCACCATCTTTCTTATCTTAATTCCTTCCATGTTATATTAATTAATCTCTAACCTTGTAATATTATGTAAAGTGAGTAACTAATAAAGACACAAGGTTGCGTTATTTTTATGGTCGAAGCGCCTTGGTTACTCTCTAGCTCCTTGTAAAGAATGTGGAATGAAATGGCAAATTTTAAACTGATATTTTATATATCTAATTTCTTTACATATTTATATTAGTGGTTTGTAACATGCAATTTTTCTTGCATTGCACGAGGAAATTTTTACCATACGAATAAGGTTAATTAGATTATATAATTACTACTTATCATTTTTCATTAGAATAGTAGAGTTTTCTTAATATAGAAGGTGGCCTTGTATTAAAGTAATACATTGGACTCGAAATTTGACATACTTTTTTGTTTGATGAATTCCAAAATATATTTCATTCACATCTTTTAGTCAAAAAATATATAACAAAAATATAAGATGGAAAATAGTTTTCTTCTTTAATGTACGAACTATTTAAAGGTTTTAAAAAACCAATTTTTAGAGAGGTATTTTCATAATACTTTAGACACCTTATAAAATAGACATAGTTGTCGTATCTTTTATAAGTTAGAAATCATAAGAATGGATTGTGTTGCCGACGGGAATCTTTTGAGCTTTGGTGCTCTTTGACACCACATCAATGTTTGTCTAGGAAAAGGATGAGCTTAAATCAAGTCTTTTCAGTTTCTCTTGTTCAATGCAAGTGCACTAAGCTACTTCTATAAGTTGGACTTAAAGCTTTAGGTTTCACAAATGTCAAATCAACATGTACACAATAAGGTAATATTTGAAATTTATTTAAGTTTCTATTTTTGTAATGTTTGAATTCAAAATGTTTTACTCCTTTCGTTTTTTTTAATATGCACATTTCTCTATTTTTGGGTGTTTTTTTAATTGATATCTTTCTACCTTTTGCCATAAATGGAATGTTGGCACACCTAATTATTACACTTCTCTCATACTTTTTCTTTCCTTCTCTCTACCTTTTTCACATTTTCCTTACTTTTACTAACCTTCTCTCTTACTTTTGCACTTTTTCCTTGGTTCTAGTGCAAATCCTTAGGTGCATATTAAAAAAAACGAAGGGAGTAGTAGCTAAGGCCCTTTGTTATGGGCGAGCAAGATTTATGCCTGCCCTATTTGTGTTCTTGGGCCATGAGTGCAGGTTTATGCTACTCGAATCGGGTCTTGGCCTAGATTTTTGGAGCAACTTTTGTCTTTTGTTTTCAATTGTCACTAAGGTGTCAACACCAGCTAATAACTAATTTTACCAAATAACCAAGTAAGTGTTTGTCCAGTGGTGATGGGGACTGGCTTTGGTAGGACGGACTCGTGTTCGAATCCCCACAACACCCTTGGAGAGGAATGGAACCTATCCACCCCGAACTTGGCCTCGACCTGGATGTAGCCCGAAGGGTGAACCGGGTGCAAACACCAAAAAACTAATTTTACCAAATACTTTTGCAAATCACAAATTACAAAACAAACAATATAAACAGTCAACAACCAATTGTCATTGAACTAAATTTGCAAAACTAAGATAATAAAATGCATTTTCCTTGAACAATCTTAGATTAGTATGGCACATTATTCATACATGTATGGCACAAAAAGTACAAAAACTAATTCATATAAATTATCCCTTATAATAAGTTATGAAGTCACCATGAGCCTAGTGCTTCCTTAGATGACCCCGGTGATCTTTTGAGTTAGCATTTTATTATCAGAATTTAGAGTATACAAGTAGTATTTTATAAAGATTTATATGCAACAAGGGTATCTCTCAGCTGTCTTGATGTGATTCTTTTTTGTTTCGCTTTTTGGCAGATATTAAGTCCAAAACGCATCGAGTATAATAATATTATTGTTTATCCATCTATTAAGGATAAATTTTATGATATACTACTACCCTAATTATAGCAAATGAGGTTACTCTAATGAGGAAAAAATGTCACTATAATGAGAGAATAGGTCATTTAAGAATTAAGTGCATAATGAAGTACAGTATATTATTTTCATTGGTAAAGTGGATCACTTTAAAAAGTTGGTGCACTATAAATCTGACTCTATGCACTCTAGACTTTATGTTTGGTTCAAGTACTAATCAAACTGTTTGGGTTGACAAGAAGTGTTTGGCCTCTCAATATAGGAGTCTAAATGTGGATATTAATAGGAATACTTTGCCCTTTTTACAGGGGAATTAGTTACTTTGGCATATTTTGGTATTACCGAAAGTGTTATTGGTACTACTATAGAAGAGATCAAACAAACTCTAAGCTTATCAATACATGTTATTTTCACATTTCAGGACGATAGACGTCCACACTTTAAAACCAAGTGAATAAATGACCCAAGGGAAGGAGGAAGTGCGGATCGAAACCAGGTTTTCAACAGCAGAAGTCGCGATAAGCATCAACTGTGCCACACCTCCTTCTCACTTATTAGTAAATACAACACGATTCCAATTGTGCCAAATTACATTGTAAACTGTACAACAATAAACAAGGCCAATTGTTAGCAAGGTTACATCTATGATATGGAAACAAATTCAGCAGATGGTGCAGAAATATAACTCATCACCCCATCTCTCGGACGAGGCAACCATCTTGTTCAAAGGGCGTTATTGTAATCTACATGTTACTATCAGGTCAAATGGGGCAAGTTGAGACGTCATAAACTGTCAAGCAAATGCTGCCCATGTCCGTCAGTCTCAACACACTCATTCCGAACAATGTTGCCTGAACTTTCGAGCCAGTCTTCTAGTCTAGCTTCCTTATCGGCCTTAAACTCATCATATTCACTCTCTTCAGGCAATAAGATTTGAGATTTTTCATCATTGGCATTATCACCACCTTCAACTACCTCATCTTCAACCTGGCTAGATATTGGTAACTCATCGGTTTCCTCCTTCGCATCAAATTCTGGGCCTTGTGTCCATTTCAAGTAACCTGCCTTTTCTTTGGCAGATTTGAGGACACTAGAGAAGTAGCTACCTGTTCTCTCAATTTCACTCGGGGTACTAGATGCAGTTCGGGTCCATGAAACTGGGCCCCAAGAGCTGGGTGTACCAATCTGAGAACTTGAATTGCGTTGTCGGATCACACCCTTCACCGGTTGTTTAGTCGACATAATAGTTAGAGATGCCTTTATATCTCGAATCATTCCATCAATAACGGGGGACCCACATTCTTTCATCGTCCTTGTCATAGCTATAGAATCCTCCATATCTTCAGCATGCAAACTCACTTCATGCGACTTCTCCAAGACATTTTTCTTGAGCCTGATGATATTAGGCACTGCACTCTGAGCATGCTGCTGGATGTAGTATAATCCTACAGAAGGTTCGTTTGCCACATACTTTATCATATCTCCCAAGTTTTCATTTATCTCAACAAAGCCATCAGCAGCAGAGAGCTCACACATTTACTATAAATACACAAAGACTGGAAAAAAGTTAATTAAATGACGACTTCAAGGCTAATCTAAAAGATATAAGTACTGAAAGGCAAAAGTTTGATAAATAAATCACCAGGAGCAAAGTGCAAAGCGCAAACTAACAAATAAACGGAATTTAGGAGAACATATTAAGGATGTGACTTCCATACATCCACATCACGTGCGATATTCAAAATCTTCTCTCTAACTCCCCCTCTCTCTACAGTATAGAAGCCAGTATGTTCACCACTTAGCTAATCAGGCAACTATAGGTTGCACAATTGAAGACTTCAAAGAAATAAACCCTTCAATGAACAAATACTTTTCTCTTCTTTGAATTTAGATCACTTAAAATCCTGCCTTGAAGGAACAGGGAAGGTGGAGACAATCTACGTTGTATTACGTTTGAAAGCTATTAAGAAAAGATATACTGTATTAAAAATAAAGACCATTATGACATAAATTTCAATACACAACTAGAAGCAAATTGCAAAGTTAGATTTACTTATTGTTGTACTCTAGAATCAAGTAATGGAGGATCCAAAGAAGATATGAGGCGGGCAGAGAAAAATCATCATAAGATACAGAATAACAGTTCAGCTTTCAGTAAGATTAGGAGCAGCTTAGGACCCTTACAATCTCTCAAGAAATGGGCCCTTTGCAACGAATGTAAAGCGGTCTAGAAGTTTCCATTTTTATGCCTAGTTTGTTCATAATCTCGTAAACTCTGATCTCATTTCTAACTTGATCGTTTTTAACATCTGTTACTTCATTTTAGAACTATATAATTCATATCTAAGAAGAATGGTGGGTGTACGCCCAAGCCTTAGAGTTTAGAAAACTGAAAACTTAACAAAATAACAAGCTAAACTCATTCACACGTAAGAACCAATGACGGCAGAAACGTGTGAACACTTATTATACCAACAACACCACCAAGACTAGAACATGTAAGAAGCTCCCACAATCTTCAAAGAGAATCCACTCATTACACTCGTATCACAATGTAATCACAATCAACAATGGCCAAGAAAGAGAACACAGCACGACTACTACGAACACGAGCTCATTTTTTTTTAGAAGTAGTTTTCCATATTCTTTGTTCGCTTTGTAAAAGGTGGAAAACAATTTTCTTAGCGCAGATTGGTCTTTGAACACTATACCAACTGAGCTGACACAGATCACGATTCACGATTTAATGTCCCCCATTCCTCACCTTCTCCTTCCATATTCACCTTTCTAATTCCATAGTTTTTGATTGATTTCCTTCCAACAAACAAGCCTAAACCAATGTTACTTCTTTTACAACGAACTCGGGTTTTTACTCTATAATCCATTATCAAATTCTGAACTAAAAAACATACACAACTAGTAATTTCACACGCCCCTTTTGATTATCTTATGGAATTAAGATCGGACGGGGCGAGGCGAGGTTAATAACATCACAGCCCCTTATTAGCTTACAGTTGTGTTCTTCTACATTTCAGATGGCATCCATATACTACAAAGATCAATAAGCTAACAGTAATTAAACCCACAAAATCTGATCTTTTGAGCTTTACCAATGAATACATATATATATAAATAAATAAATGAATAAATGATAAATTCTTACTCAAATATGTGTAAAGATGCAAAATTTAAATTGTAAAACTTTTACTAAAATTAATTCTAAATTCACCTTCAAAATTTAGGAAGATCCAATTGTCCGGTATCGTCGATAAAAGATAGAATTGCCCGCAATCCTTTAATTCTTTTTTCTGATTCTAATTACCACCTCCAATTTGGAAAAAGGGATGATTTTTGATGCTGGAAAATCTGAAATTATGAGTGGTGATTTACTGATTTGTCAATTTTGTAGATAGAAAGGTGGAATTTATGAATGTAGAGAGAGGTGAAAAATGAAATCAAGGGTTAGGGTTAGACTGCTATTCTTTTGTCTTTGTCTTCGTGTTTTTTTTCTTCTTTTTTTTAAAGAAGATACCCAAAACTATTTAAATGAAAAAGAATATACAACTGCTGTTGATGATCGTCAAAGACATTATACAAGTGAGATTTTGTTGTAAAATTTTTGTGTTTGCCGTAGGGGTGTTCACAAATATCCGATCCGATTGATCCGATCCGCGATCCAATCCGATCCGAAATATTGTGTTTCGGATAATTCGGATCGGATATCCGAAATTTTTCGGATCGCCCTTTTGGCTTCCGAAAAATCCGAATTATCCGAAAAATGTTTAAAAAATCGGATCTTTTTCGGATAATTATCCGATCCGAAATATCCGTAAAATTTTCCATTAAATAAATTTGATTTTAAACTTTTTTCCCCCATAAAAATCGGATCGGATAATCCGGGTATCCGATCCGAAATTTCGAATATCCGAAAAAATGGGTATCCGAAATTTTCGGATCGCACTTCTCCCGATCCGAAAATATCGGATCGGATAATTCGAAATGAACACCCCTAGTTTGCCGGTAAGCGAATGATCTATATTTAAATTTTGGTATACATTTAAACTTAATTCCATTATAAGTAATGTGTTTAACGCTTATATATTGTTTTTAGGCCTTGGGGTTGTATGAAGTATATTCTTAATTTTACCGGAGTTAGTGATCCCACTTTTTATATGGTAGATCCATCTCTAAATAAACGAATAATAAGGAAAGATAAATAAATGGTTGAGATAAAGATACCTTTATAATAGAAAATTAGATGTAGTATTATCTAAAACGACATTTTTATAAATTTACGTCAAAATTGCATATGAATAATTGTAATCCATGAAAGAGTGTATTTTATTAAGATATTGTTAGATTTATCACATGGTGTTTTTTTATTAATTCGGAATTTTGAAATTCATAAAGGAGTATAGATTTTGAACATTGAATTATTAATTTAACTAGCTCGTAAAATTTGGAAATTCAGGTAAAGTTCATAGAATGGTTTGATATGTTGAAGATAATTGAGTTAAGCTCTTCGGCGTAATGGAATTTTGTTCTTCAACTTATTTTAGTTCATATAAGTTCAAAGAATTTTTGAATAAATTAAGAAAAGTTTAGATAAGGTTTACTAAAGTTGAATAAGGTTTAATAAGGATGAATAGGATCGAATAATTTTCATTTAATAAGGTCGAATAAGACCTAATAAAGTGTAATAAGATTAGATAAGTTCGAAACAATTGAAAACAATTAAACTAAAATGAATTAAAAACATTTGAACTAAACTAATAGAAGTATAAGAGTAAAATATTGTCAAATATTGAATTAAACTAAGGCCCTGTTAAGTTCACCGTGAAATAATAATATTCAGTAAAAATACGTTCAGTTTCGTAAAATTAAATTCAGTTCATTAAAAATCAGTAGTACAAAGAAGAAAAACAACGTGAAACAATAAAAATAACTTCAGTTCAGTAAAAATAACTTCAATTCCGTGAAAATAAGTTCAGTTCGGTGAAAATAAGTTCAGTTCAGTTCAGTTCAGTTTAACTCAACGGGACCTAAAAGTTTGTTCTCCTTGGTATAAAATAGGTGAACTGAACTGCATTAAACTAAATAGTAATATGTGAAATAAAAATATTGCGTCGAGCTGAAAATTACACAGTTAAACTGAAAATAAACTGGGAAAAACAAATACATATATTGCCGACCATACACACGATTAAACAAAACGTGTGAAAGTCTTCGTCAATCTAATAAATATCTATATTTGTGTGAACTTCTGATTTTGCGAATTCAAAACTCCATTATCAATTTACAAACCCTAACGTCCCCAATTCAATTCCGTAAGAGCTTCATCATCGCTCAGCTCCATCCAGGTCTCTCTATTTCTCTCAATTGCTTCTTTTTCTGCGTTTTTTGCTTATTTTCTTTTGTTATTACCTGAAAATTTTGGAATTGTATTCGATAAAATTCTGTAAAAGCATGTTTTTTAATTGTTAGTGTTGAATCCTAGGGTTTATGTTAATGATTTGCTCAATTCTCTTGCGTTAATTATGAATAATTGGTTAATTCGTACCTGATATTATCTTTTTGTAAAGTGTTTTAGGAAACGTGATGATCTGTGTTTTGCTTATTTTCTTTTGTTATTACGTGAAAATTTCGGATTTGTATTTGATAAAATTCTGTAAAAGCGTTTTTTTAAATGTTAGTGTTGAATTCTAGGGTTTATTTTAATATTTTGCTCAATTCTCTTGCGTTAATTGTGAATAATTGGTTAATTCGTACCTGATATTATCTTTTTGTGAAGTGATTTAGGAAACGTGATGATCTGTGTTTTCATGAATTATAATTACAATGCTTCGAAAATCAGATGTGCGTGAAAGTGTTAGTTTCCATATGCGGGTGTATTAGGGTTTCATCGAGTTTCTTATAGGATTGCTGGTTATTTGATGAGTTCGGGTTTGATTTATCCATGTGGCTGCAAGCAAACAAGGTTGTTTATAGTTTATACTTAATCTTCGGCAGTGGGGATCAATGTTTGCTCAATTTAGGTAACAGACTACTGAGGAGGTCTTCGCCTAGTGGTTAAGATTGAGGGCCTATGTACGATGCTAAGATTTTTTTTAGGAAGCAGACTAACTTATAGGCAAGTTGCAAATTTGTTGCGCATATAACTTACAATAAATGAGGAAAACCAAGTTTAGAAATCGAAAATTGTGGAATTGTCAAATAGGAGAAATATGTGAAACTCCCAAGCTGTAAGTTTATGATGGATACTGATAGAAAATTTCGGAAACTGAATCTAGAACAAGATGCAATTTTGGGTTCGTAAGTGCGCTTGTTTTCCTCTTTTATAACTATATAATGAAATATAACTTGCTGATGGTGATTTGTTTCTGTAAAAGTATGGTTGGCTAATGGAAAATGAAGATTCTTTTGAGTATCTCATATCAAACTTAGAATATGTTGATTTGGGTTATACAGGGTATGAGATTTTTCCCCTGTTTGAACTTTGTTGTTCAAATGCAATTTAATGAGTTTAAGTGGTAACCTTTGATGCAGTGTCACATAATTCGCGGAACGCTCTGGAACGCGAAACGAATTCGGGAACGGAATTCGCTACCCCTAGGTGAATTCGGTTCGATAGGTGAATTCGGTACGATTTAGGTTCGATTTCGGTTCGATTAGAGAATATTTAAACTAATATTTTGAGGCCTTTAGTCTTCTATTTTTTATTATTTTTTTAAATGGTGAAACATAAATCTGTAGATTAGTAAATAAACTGAAGAAGATGAGTGACTTTTGTTTGTCTTCCCTAGAAAACCTTTCATGCTTCCAGCAAATTAAATATATGCATTCAATTTGAAAAAAATAAAAATACATAAATACCAAATAAAACTAAGAAGGTTCTAGTTAGGAAGTCCTGCACGTGACTTCAGTAAAGCCCTCTTTAGACATAGGTTTACAACTCAAAAAAAAAAAAAAAATGAGAAGAGGACCGTGACTGTTCACCAGTCACCATCACTCCATCTCCATCACAGGCGGCTACCATGGAAGAAGCAAAACAGAGCCACCAACGACGAACTCTGCCGGACGCTGCCCCGGAGATGAAGGCATTATCTTACACGAAATTGCTCGTAGAATAAAAGCCCTAAGGTATATTTTACTAATTTAAACAAATTGCTTTACTAATTTCAGATCTAGGTCTCGACTTTAACCCTAAATCGCGATTTCTTTTCATCTTCTTCGATCCTTCTCTCTTAATCAACTATGAAAGCGAATTTTCCAACCCTAAATTGCTCAAAGAACAAAAGCCCTAAATGAATTCGCTAACCCACTCGTTCCAAATCGCGATTTATGACGATTTGGTTCGAAAACGAACCACGAATTGGAACGAGCGAATTAATTTGAAATTCGCAAGGGTACCTAGCGAATTATGTGACACTGCTTTGATGCTGTGTTCTTTTCACATTACTTATCTTTTTCGAACTAATTTGAACTTATAGAACTTATTGAAGTTTCTTTTGTAAACTTATTGCATATTATAACTTATTGAACCTTATCTGAATTAATTTAGAATATCAAACTTGTTATTTTAAGGTAAAGAGAACTCTCACCCTTAGTAATCATTTTTCATGTTGGTCTTGCAGGGGCCCTTGCTACTACAAGTTGTTACAAAAGGCACTGGTGGTGAAAGCTGTAAATTTTTTCTTATGAAGATTTACATCTAAAGGAACTGTGCAGCAATCTTGTTGGTGGAGTGCCCTTAGAGCTGTTGCTGTAGAGGTATCTTCCCTATACTTTTGTGGTGGGAGGAGCCTCTTATAGTAACAATGCCAGTCAATTCTCCTCAGCATGGCAATAATGTATCCTGTAAAGATTTCCCTGCTGACCTTCATCTTGGCACACGTGGCTGGTACTTCTCAAAAGATGAAATAGACAACAGTTCGCCGTCGAGAAAGGACGGAATTGACCGTGCTGGGGAATCTTTGCTGCGCAAATCATATTGTTCATTTCTTAAAGATCTTGGCATGAAGCTTCGAGTGTAAGTGCATCTGTTGCTTTCATTGTTATAGTGTTTTGGTTTACTTGCTCAATTTTAACGGATATCTTTCGGAGACTCAGATCGAACTTCCAAGTAATGTTATTTTAGGGCTCTATATAAAGGGTAATTGCAGAATGAAGCTGGGCTTCAGGGATCTTTAATTAGGCTTCATTTAGGAGCTAAAATTTAGTGGAAAGGTTTAGAAGGTCTTGCTAGGTGTGTATGGTGTGTGCACTCGTGCTTGTGGATGCCACTCCTTTTCAACTAAGTGTGCTGTATATTACATTTCAGGAGCCCTGTCACGACAGCAACTGCAACAATGTTCTGTCATCGATTTTATATGCGTCAATCTCATGCGAAGAACGATTGGCAGGTAAAGTTGGAAACTTGAATCGACATGCTCGTTTAGATTGATGCGCTAGGTGACATTGTACATTAGTTTTTAAAGAAACTGGTTTTTTTGTTAAGTAGTGTGATAATTACGTGGAGATTTTACCAAGGAATCCTAATAACCTCAGACTTCTTTTAACACCTCTCTCTCTCTCTACGATTGTTCTTCTCCTTTTAAGTCTCCTTGCTTACCTGTTGCTTTGTCTCTGTAGGATCATGATTGGGACCAAGTTAACAATATACCTTTTAGAAGATTTATCAAAATGTTAGTGCAGCATTTTGCTGCCTGCTTTTGCTTGACCTACTGGAAATACTTGTGTCTCCATTGTTTCTATATTGATACATTAACCTACAAACAATTTTTTGAGGACTACCTAAAAGAGATAGTAGTAACATCACTTTCACTAGATCATGTAAAGGAAAAATTGGCACATCGATGATATCGACACACAAGTATCTGCTTATAAGGTATGCTAATGTCCTTTGCTTGATTTTGATAGTTGAACCTGAACATTAACTCCGTTTCACTTTCTTTTTGCGCATCATATGATTGCAGCTATTAGAAGATTTATGTTTTTAGAAAATAAATCTTAAATTTTCACTAGATCTCCTTGGAACAAGTTTTTAGGAGTTATTTCAATCTTACTGTTAGGGTGTCTTTTATCCATGTCATGGAAAACTAGAGGGTGTTTTGGATTAGAGTTCCGAGTCTTGTTCCCATCTTTTAAATTAGGGGATGTAGCTCATGCGGTAGAGCGCTCGCTTAGCATGCGAGAGGTATGGGGATCAATACCCCGCATCCCATAATTCCCATTAATTCGTATCTTTTTATTCTATTGTCCATGGATGTTTTTTATTTTGTCATTTTGTGGTGTAAATTTGACCTTAATCTTTCTGATTGTATATCTTGATGGGGTCAGGCAAATTGTCAACTTGCAGTAGGAGATTGTAGGGTTTATTAAGACTCTTGCTACATTGTAGTTTCTCGTAGATGACTGGTCCTCATAAATATAATGCATTAAATGCAGACAGTTGCAACTGCATGCATGTTTCTTGCTTCCAAAGTGGAAGACAACTTACGTCCATTGAGAGATGTTACCTTGGTGGCATATGAAATAATCTATAAATGGGATCCTTCTGCTTCTGAGAGAATCAAACGACGGGTATGTGGGTCCTTTTATGTCCCTAATTTGCCTATGATTGATAATTGTTGAGGTGTTGCAGAATTTGAAGTTCTTGTCTTTTCATTTGTAGGAAGTTTATTATAAGCAGAAGGAGCTAATTCTAGTAGCTGAGAACCTTTTGCTAGTGACGATTGACTTTGATATGAGTATCCAACACCCATTTAGGCCCCTTGTTGATGCCTTGAAGAGATTGAAGATCTCAAACAACGAAGTTGCAAAGGCGGCTTGGAATCTTGTGAATGAATGGTAATGATTTTCTTGCTGTATAATTCACGAAGGATCACAATTTGGCTGAATTTGGTATCTACTATCTTAATGGCTCAAGTATTCTAATTCATCTGTGAATATTATTTGTAGGCTAAGAACAACAGTATGCTTGCAGTATAAACCCCACTATATTGCTGCTGCTTCATTGTCAGTTGCGGCCAAGCTTCTAAATTTTAAACTGCCAATAATTGACGGGAAGGCTTGGTGGATGCAGTTTGATGTATCACCCAAGCAACTAGAAGGTTTGTGGTTTTCTTTTGTCAAAATTTTCTGATTTATTTTTGTCTGCTGTGGAACCATGATTTTTGGAATATATGGACAAAATTCAGAGAATATTGTTATATTTGGTTAATTTTTAAGCTATGTTTTGATTCTTAACTGCTTGCCCATTCTATTGCTTCAGACAGAAAGGTACTAGTGCAAATGGCTACATAAAGAAACCTGCAGGAAGTTGAATGAAGCTTCTTTTTTGCTTTGTTAATTCCCCTTCTCCATTTCTTCTTCACCTCTGTTTCCGGTCAGATATGCCTTCGCTAATTTGCTGAAAACTGCCCCCCCTATCTTGGTCATCTTGGCCTGAGGTTGTCCTCTCCCCCTTCTGATCTCTGCTCGTCCTTCTATCCCTGCTCCAAGTCTTCATCCACTACCTGTCTTTTTGTTCCTTTTTCTTCCCTCCTGTGGCTCTCTGCCCTCCCACTGCTAAATTTCTTCCTTCTCTCTATCTTTCCGTCAGTTAATTATTTGTGGCGCCTCAACTATCTTTGAAGTCCTTTACTGTGTCCTTTTGCCTTCACCATTGTTCAATGATGACTTAAATTTGGTTTTTGATGGCCCTAGCTACTCTTTTGTGTTAGCTCTTGCTCTGAAAGGCCTGTTTAGAAACCACTTGCCAAATGTAATCCAGGAGAGGAAACATCAGCTTGCAGTGTGGCATATGTAGAAGATGGAGCAATGTATAAAATCTCAAGGCAGATTAAGGCGATAGGGATCCTAGTCCGCCTAGATATGCCACAGCCCATAAGCGCATTTGAGGGAAGGAAACCAAAAGGTTGATAAAAGAAGTGTTAAATGCACTTTTACTAAATTTAACCCTGCAAACATTTTCTCTTACATTCATTAAAAAAAAGAGTTTCTCTCTCCCCCCTTCCCAGTTTCTCTCTCCCCCCTTCCCACCACTAGAGATAAAAACCTAAACGCGCCGTGGCACACCTAGTTTCTCTCCGGGGAAGATAAACAGGTCGGGGAAGATGAACAGGCCGGGCCTAGGGAGAGTAGAATAGGAGAGCGAAAGGAGAATATGAAATTCGGGGCATTTTGGATGTTTGGGGGTTACATTTGGTAAATAGGGGTTGCGTTTAGCAACCATGAAAAAAAACTGTGAGCTTTGAGTGCGGTTCTTCGTACGCTTTTCTGCACCTTATTGAACTTGCTTTTCCTAGGACGAAAAAGGCGGATTCTTTCCGTTACCCGATACTACACCCTAGATTTGACCGCAGTAGGCTTGCGCCTCAGCATTTAGGCATGCCTTTCAAGTGGAAAAAGGGAATGGCATAGCAGGAAAAGAGAAGGAGATGTTGGCTGAGAGCGGTGGTCTGGTTAGAGGGGGTGCTGTACGTGTGGGATTTGGGAATGGCGATGGTGCTGCAGCAAGCAATTTGTGAGCTCTTGTGAGTTTTTGGGTTGATGGAACTGGTATTGTCTCTCCTGTGTTTCAAGCAAGATCGTGAGGCATAGTTTCTAGAGTTAGGGACGCCCACGGGTTTTCTATGTTATCGTACTCCACGAGGAACTGCAGTGGAAACATTGTCTGTTGCCATTTTCAAATCCTTTCTTAACTCATTTAGAAGTCTTCCTTAAGTTTCTTTTAGGCGTAGATACTAATTATTAACTAGTAATAGATAGTTCTCTAGTGTAGTATTTCATCTTCTTTCATCTAGCGGAACTTTGTAAAAATGGCAAATCTCTAATTCACAGAAAGTAGCTCCACAGTATCCTGTAGCCATTGATGTTTCATGCATCTTGAATGAAATTTTCTTTGCATTCTCTCAGATGTCACACAACAACTGCTTCGGTATTTTAAGCCTGATGAAAAGCAAAAAGTACCAAAATTGCCTACCAGTGTGACGAAGCCTACTCTGAAAGTTGAAAATGCCAAAAGTCAGAGTGCTCAGAGCAGTGTTACAGCTGGCTTGGATCCTGAGGAGGAAGCTACTGCAGTGGCTAGCCGAGAACAGAAACCTCAATCATACAAGCGCAACCTCAATGGTACAGCTGAAAGTAACCAACTTCCGGTGAAGGCAGCAACATCAGAGTATCAGTCAAGTGATTGCTGCAGTGGTATTAGTAGTGTCATTGACTGCGAGAGTATTGATACAAGCTCCAAAACTGCCCGTGTAGATGGTGATGAACTCAGCAAAATAGACGTGGATCGTCTTAAAGGGGCATTCCAAAGAGCAAGGCGTGTAAAATTTGCTAACAAGGATGTGCCAGTAGCAGCAAACAAACTGGATAATGATCTCTTCATAGAGAGTGAACTGGAGAAAGGAGTAGAACTCGAATACGTGTCCGCTACCAAGAGGCAGAAGGTTTGATACTTTAGGTTATATTTGGGCTGGTCTAGTTAGAGATTAGTGCCCTTCTTTTGAAACAGAGAACTGGCTAAACCTGCCTTATTCATTAGGTAATTGCATCATTCTTTGTAACCCTGATTGAGAAATGCTGTTTGCCAGTTAATCTGGATGTATATATTTTGCCAGGGAACATTTGTCTGCTTCCAAGGTTGGCATTAAATTTTGATTTTCAGAAAGGATTAAATTTTTCTTCTGTTTTTTTCTTGCAAATTCCCTGTGCAGTCCCAACTAAAACAAAATTAATTTTAACAGTAGAAAAAGGGCGTCTGAAATACTTATGTCGGAGCACATTTTATCTGTTCACGTTTCCAGTATCTCTTTATGGTCTCTCATCACATTGTTATTTAGTAGCTTATATGCACGCGATGCGTGTGAAAACATTTAAATGTGTGTGAAAACGTTTAAAAATATCAGTAAAATGGTTAACTATTAAATGAGTTAGGCAGTTTTTTTTTCTTTTTTAGGTTACATCCCCTCTATAGTATAATAAAAATATATACACGGTAAAAAGTAAGAAGAATGTATTGTTAGAACACTTCTTACTTAGAGTTTTAATCCTTCTTATTTAGAGCTACGCGTCTACCTCATAGGAATGAATTTGGGTCACATTTTTCGTAGAAAGTCCCCCGTATATTTCTTTTGAAGGGTATGTTAAGAGTTATATCACTTGATTAGAGTTTCATCTTTTCCCACTTATCAAACGAAGAGACCATCTTATATGAACTCAGTTTTATCGTTATATATAGTGGTTCTTAAGCTATTAAATTGAATTCTCTTGCAGGTCAACCCAATCTAACTATATAGCAAGACCCTTTGGAGCAGGGGATGGTATGAAAGATCCCTACATTTACTAGTGTCTCTAATAAGGTTTGATCTCAAAATCTAGCCATCTGATTAAAAATCAATTACTACTAATCTAAACAATATTTTTTTAAAGTGCTTGGGCGAAAAATATATTATGATGAAAAGCAGTTTTTTTTTTATTAAAAGCATTAATAGTAGGAAAACTCAAATCTAACTTCGTTTTTCTTTGTTTCGTGAGAAGGAAAGTATTATTTCCTTTGAGCCTATTATCTTATTTGATGGATAGAAAATGTGGTATTCCCATGCCATATGTGAGATAAAAGAGCTTCCTATCCTTGGAGACTAAAATTAGCTTGCATTTTCCCTCTTAATTTGACCCAAATCAAACGGAAGACTAGAAGAGAGTGGGGAAATAATTTTGCGGAGAACCACTTTCCTCTCAACCAAACACAACTTTATTACATTACACCCTACATGAACTCATGAAGTATGCATATGTACATACGGTAAAGCTGACCCAACATAAACTACTTGATCGTGGACCTAACCTAGACTTGAAAACGGAGACCTGAAGTGACTAAATTTAGGCAAATGTGAACTTGATCCGACTCAAAGTCAACTATGATATCCCGATACTATGATTCCCCATCTTCTACTATTTGTAGGATTGACACAACGTATTTTTATTAATCATTATTATATTTTAGAGTGAAATATTCAATTCAAATATAAACTTGATACAAAACAAATACAACTCTACTTGACCCGACCTAACTTAATCCCCACCAATGGCACAATCATGAATCCGATTTGTTCCGTAGTAGTTCCAACCCGTATCCGATCTGAATAATCCAATTATCATCTCTACATCTACATTAAAATTAAATACTCTTATAATATAAAGTTTAGAAATGTAAATGTGGTAAGTTTATTTATGTATAGACGTGCAACAGGATGGATGGACGGCATTGGGGCGGGGCTACCTTGAAGGGTAAAAGCAAAAAGGAGAGTATTATAAAGGAAAGGTTGTCCCATACCCTATTGTCATGTTTCTCTATACCACTTTCTATAATGATGTGAAATTTAGTGGGACTCTAATATCTCTGTCTTATCTCACTTAGAAAACCACTTAACTTGTTGATCAACTATGACAAGTAATTTATTTATTTCCTCTGTTTTTATACTAATTGCAACATGTTAATTTCTTTTACGATATTATATTACTTGTAATTAAGTTTTTAAAGTTAATATCAAGTTATCAACCTAACCTCATCTACGGACCCGCCCTCTTTAATTATAATGATAATTTACCATTATCATTACTTAATAAGTCTCTCCAAAATCAACAATTTTTCCTTCCATATAAGATTAAGAGGGTATCCGGTTGATGGAACTTTAGGTGATTTTTTCACCGATTGTTTGTTCTAAACTTCTAACTATGGGTTCAAAGAATAACCAAAAAACGCTTTTGATAAGTGACTTCTTAAGTAGTAAAAAAGTCCATCTTAAGCTAAAAGTAGAAAGACGACTTTGCTAACTTTTCGTATTGATTTTAGGTTTTTTGCTTCCAATTTACATTAAACAACCAATATCGATAACTTAATTTATTAAGCACATTTATAGTAGTCGATAAATAGATAACCAACATAAGCAACCATTGTAAACAAAGTCAGCCGATCACTAAGACAATCAACAATAGATTGTCAAACACCCTGAATATGGGATAGTTCTTAGGGTGTGCGATAGGGGTACAACACGGGTCCCCGAAGCTATAGGGCCCTAAAATATCTGCTAGGTAGTTTGTCTTGCAGTAGATTAACGAGAATGCAAAAGTGGTGCGGTGATAAAGCTTTGACTAGATTTCTTTGTGTTATACAGAAAGTATTAAGACATCTTTCTCTTAAGGGTGTATCCTAAATCGTCTAAGATAATTATCCAACTGAAAGTTATTAAAAATGTGAGATGGTGACTCAACTTGGAGAGGTGATACAACAACACGATTGGCTTCGCGAAAATAGGGATTTAATTTATCCAAAGAAAGAAACCTTTCTTCCAAGGAAATCAAGAACAATGAATATACATCTTCAGTCAACTTTCTTGAAAAGATCCTTTTTTTTCCTGGATAAATCAATTTCCTGAAATATATGATAGATATAGCAAAGGTCATACAATGCAGCTTTATCTTCAAATTAAATTGTAGGACATGTCACTAAACCTCAATCAAGGCAACAACTCGAAAACCTAGGTTCTTTGGATTTGTAATTTTTGTTATTGAGCACAAGTAGTGGGAAATAATTGTCTCATATTAGTAGAAAGGTTATACGAAATTCATAAATATAATTCTATGCAAGCACAAAAATTTTAAGGATTATGGAGACTTAACAATACGGAAGATCTCAAATAATTTCTTTATTCTCTTTGCTATAATACTTGATGAATTGGCCTACTAGGATATGTTGTACACAAACATATCGTATTGGTGGATGACATTAGAAATAGGGCCAAAAACAAATTGGAGTTACAAGTTGAGAGAACAAAACGAGAATATAGTGACATCAAATGGTAGAACCTAAAAGCAAATCCCGAGCTTTATGCCTGTATCGATACGAATTATATTTTTAGCTTTGATTGCTTAATATAAGTGTAAGACAGTCTTATAATAATTTTTAAATTATTGTAAGCTTTTCTCTAGAACTCCTCGATTTGGCTCGCCTTATAAAAGCTTTAAATTGTAGAGAGATCGCCGAGTTAAACAAAGTTGGTACAGATTACAATTTTTGTTGTACACCCAAAGCTATTTTTCGCTCAAACAGTCTCGGGTATAGCATGAGCATGATACGGCCAAGACTATTTTTTGCTCAAATAGCCTTGCATATACCATGCTCATGATACACCCTTGTTTTTTTTTTTTTTGATGTTTGCACCCGGTTCACCCTTTTTGGGCTACATCCGGATCGAGGCCAAGTTCGGGGTGGTTAGGTTCCATTCCTCTCCCAAGGGTGTTGCGGGGATTCGAACACGAGTCCGTCCTACCAAAGCCAGTCCCCATCACCATTGGACCAACACTTACTTGGTATGATGATACACCCTTGTGTGCGATGCATAATATCGATACAGTTTAGCAAATCTTTTATCATCAAATATTAAGATTATACTAGTTGATAGATGAGTAATTACACATCTATAAATGAAAGTGGAAATCCCTATGTTGCTACCGAATGAAGGCTTAGACAAGACATAATTAACATAATAGTTGGCTCCATTGAGTTCTTAGCTATATTCATTACTCCAACATTTTTCGTAACCGACCACGCATAAGATATTGTTATTATTAATATTTGATATGATCAAAAGCATAAGATATCGAGTAATAAATTATTAAGTTGATATTATAAGAGGGGCTTTAGACATGTTTGTTTGCTATCATTTCTCACCACAGCCTTTGTTTAAAAGCCTTGGGATTGAAGGGAAGGACAGTTATCCATCATAACTTTGCTGAAATGTAATCATCTTCCTGTTATTGTAGAGTGCCAAAAAGAAAAACTCTCCCATCTCCCAAACTAAGTACTTATAAAACAAAAGAAACAAAGTTGAGAAGAAAATGAAACAAGAAGTTAGGGGTAGAAATGAACTAGGACTCGATTCAGACCCGGTTGGACCAAATCCGTGTAATTTTAATGACTTAGGTTTCGATACATGACCCGATTGAACCAAATCCATGTGATTTTGTGTGTCGGGTCTACTTTTTTGAACCTTATGAGTCCAAATCGAATCTGGTCTACATGTTCATGGTTCAGGATCTGGTCGAGGTTGATCATTTTTAGGCTCAATGGCCCATTGGTGACGCATGGGCCATCTTAATATTTGGCCTTTTTGAATTTAGTAAGTCACCTTCTGAGTTTTTGTATTTTCATGTATTATCGTACATATTCATAAGAATTTTTAAAAATTTGTAATTATATGGTGAACATGTGTAAATATTGAAGAAGAAAAAGAAAATCAGATGAAGATAATTGACATCAATATTGATTATACAATACTGATTATAAGTCCATCAGGAAACAATACTGATTATACAATTTGTACAAGGCAACACAAACTACAATATTGAATGCACTTTTTACTCGCGACAGGTTAGGACATAATTTTTTTCTTTCTTTTTGCTTTTGAATTGAAAAGGAAATTTCATTTTTTTTTCCATTCTTCTTTTTTTTCAGAAAGGAGGAGCAACGACAAATAGATGTACATAGATTCTAAATTTAGGTATAACATTCTAATACTCTCCCGACATAAGTAGTTAACATCAACATCATATATAAATTATTCTTACACTAAATAATACTTCTTCCGTTTCTTTTTTATTGCATCATTTTTCATTTATAGAAGTTGCATATGCATATGCATTACATTCATTTTTGGAAGACTCTTCTTACTCCCCTTCTATATTAACTAGTAGTTCTTCCTTTTTCACAAGCTCTTTTACTTTTCTTAAGAATTGTGTCCGACTTATATGATGCAATAGAATAAAATGGAGGAAGTAGTTCTCTCAAAGTTCCAAAAAGATTCCTCCTATGTTAAGCTTTCTTTCTTTTCAAGGATGCTTTAAGAGGGTATGGAGGGGTTGAGAACACAAAAGAGGTTTATATTTTACAAAAAGTTGCAAAACACAATGCAAAAATTACTTGGGGTTTGTGGTTGTCACCTGAAACAATTCTTCTTGTTCTGAGAGAGGATGGGAAGAAATTTTATTTAATTAATTATATACTTTCACTAATTCTTGCCTTCTTGGGATTCCAACTCTTTTTTTATGAAGATTACATTATTATTATACTTAAATGTGTGATAATATAAGCATGAAATCAACAAATCTCCATCAGCTTCATGAGGATGATGAGCTTGTTGAGTCTTCAAATCCAGCAGTTTCTTTGTCTTCCTCATCTTTTAACAATAATGTTGCAAATTGTGAGCATGGTTGGAGGACTCCCTCTTTCTACTTGTAAGTTCACATGAACATTTTCTCTCTTCCTTTCTTGTCATATATATTATCCTTACTTTGCCTAAAAAGAAAGGAATTGTTTTTGACTGAACATCCCGTTTTTCTGCCTGATAGCACGCAGCCGATAATAGAGACAGATAAAAACTAAAAGTAGTTATTTTTTCTTCCCAATTGGAAATGTAGTTAATTGTAGGAGAAATTTAGCAATAATGTTAGATAATTATCTATCATAGATAAAAAATTTTGGGGGTAGGTGGGGTTTGAATTCCTAATCTTTGAAGTTTTAAGACATGAAATTATAAGCAAAAAAAGAGACCTTTTGCTCTTAATTGATTGCATGCATATTTTCTTAAAACTAGGGTTTTACATGCCTTTTTATTTGATGTGTTTGTACTTTTTATTCTTTTTTGTGCATAGAGAGCTACAACGGTAAGTAAGATGAGAGTCTATCCCATGAGGTGAATCGGGAGAGGTGTCCAAACCAATTGAGCTGTTTCTCACTCTGTTCTTCTTTGTTTCATGGAATTTAATTTAATGCTCAATTAGATATCCAAAAGGATGGAATATAGTTACCTTTCACATATATATGCATAATATAGTCTATTAATAGCCAATACCTTAGTTAAATTTCAAGAGTTTAATTTGTTTGTAGTATTCATTTTAAGAGAATATCAAAGTACTATTGTTATTTTATTATTTAAGCTTAAGAAATCCTTCATTTATTTCTAAAAAGCTTTACTTTATTTATTATTAAAAATATGTGTTGAATGTTTAAATTCATTTATAATTTTGTTTCTTTCATTTTTTGGGCAGGAGTAATGGCAATTTCCATGAAGCTTGTGATGAAGATGCTCCTAATTCCCTTAACAATAATCCCATAATACAAGGCATGAATTTTCCTTGGCCTAATGACAATATTACCATTAATCAATCTACTTCGCACCAAGATCATCAACAACTTATTGCTAATAATAAAATCAAAGAAGAATCATCATCTTCACCTTCCTCAAATCATCATAATAACACTAATTTCGCGAAAATTAATGACATTTTAAGCTCTTCAACTTCATCCAGTACTGAAATGCTACTTCTCAAGAACACATTATCTCCTACTTACAAAAACCACATTCTTTCTAATAATGTGGAGCTTAATCAACCAAGTGCACAACATCGAAATAATATTAATAAGGGAATAAGTACTACTTTTAGCCAAATTTTTCCTAGTGTAAATTTATCAAACATGAGTAACAATAATATGTCTTCACCAATATTATCTTCAAGCTCAAGCACAAGTGATCAAATGGCTAGTAATGTCCAAGGTGGTTTTGATCTATTCGCCACGGCGCGATTATTAGATGGAGAGAAGATTACTACACATCCTCCTCCTACTAATCACCTCTTAGAGCTGTTGAATGGTACTCCTCGATTTGGCTTTGATCATCATTTGCAGCAGTCTAATGATCTCAAACTATGCAATGTTGCTAATAATAGTAATGTAAGTGCATTCTTTTTCCTATATTAATTACAGTTAATTACTTCTTTTAGTATATAGTAGTATCTTTCTTCTTTTCTTGTTTTCCTTTTTCAATTTTAATATTCGAGGGGACTATTCACTCTCTAATATTACTAAACCATCGGATCAATTATTGATTGAGACAAAGAGAAATAAAGAATAAATATATATTTAAAATCCTTGTTTTATATTCTCTATAATCAGAATCGTCTCAAACTTTTTCGAGCTGCTCAAATTGCTTCCTCCATTGAATCCCTCTTTTTGTAATGGATAGTCATCCGGTTACACTAAATGAACACATCAATACCTATTTAACTATTTAATGGATCGGATGAATCAAAATGGTATGTCTTTTGCATTTTGCATTGTCAACAATGTCAAGTATAATAAACTGCTAAATAAACACATCAACACAAGTTTGACCGTCTAAATTGTTTTTGGTGCATAAGGGACTACAAAGGCAAGATGAGAATTGATCGCAAAACCTCTTTAAACCGGAAGAGATGCTCTAACCAACTGAATTATCAGCCACTCTTTTGTTTTAAGCTTATAATAACATTAAATGACATGCTTTATTATTTTTGTACAATGATTTCTTTAAAAATATGATATAGAATTATTGTTACTTAAGTACTACTCATTGTTTGAAAGTAGAAGATTATTGATTATTGAAAGTGAAAAGAAATGGTCCACTTTAATCTTTTTGTATAACATATGAAGGATGCTATCAGCTTTATACATTGGAATAATTAAAATATTTGATCTTTTCAGAATCTAAGGCTTTTTCTTTTTTCCTTTCTTGCAAAGTTTCTTTAATTTTTCTTTTCTTTTCTGGGTTGTCTATTGATATTAGTTATGTGTTGTATTGTTTAAAGCTTGCATCCTTTAACAATAATGGAGCCACAGCTGAATCAAAGAGCTACATGGAGCAAAAATCACCTCATCAAATAATGGCATCTAAGAGGCAACGGTTTGACTCACGCGCTTCTTGCTCTCCTTTTAAGGTAGGTAATTTATTGCGCGTATACACTTTAGTTCTCTTTTAAATTAGTTGGTAAAGTTCTCGAGATGGTTACGATTTAAGAGAATATAAGGTTTGAATTTGTTTATCTTACCACCCTTTATTGCAATAAAATGTTGGATAGTGAGGAGGATGAAAATTTCATAGAAACCAAATGACAATTCTAAGAATTATTTCTTAAATTACATGAAAAATTGTTAACTTTGATATATAATATTCTTGTTTATTTATTATTGTGTTGCTTTGAATCAGGTTAGGAAAGAGAAATTAGGTGATAGAATCGCTGCGCTTCAACAACTAGTGGCACCCTTTGGCAAGGTATATCATATAAGTGCTTATGTTGGTTCGTTAAAAAAGACTTAAGCCTCGTTCAGTTCAAATTATTTTTACTAAACTGGACTTATTTTTACTAAACTGGACTTATTTTTACTGATTCATGTTGTTTTTTTTTCTTATTTGCACTACTGATTTTTCCTGAACTGAACTTATTTTTACTGAACTGAACTTATTTTTGCTGAACTAAACTTATTTTTTACTGAACTGAACTTATTTTTACTGAATATTATTATTTTAAGGTGAACTGAACAAGGCCTTAACTTAATATTTGAGATAAAAGGATTAATACCTAAAAGGTAACGTAAACAAAAAGTAACTCCATTTACATATATAGTGAAAAATTTGCTTATTTGGTAAAGGGATTAATACTTAATTTTCTTAGCATTAGCACTTACATGTGGATGGTGTTGGCAGACAGATACAGCTTCTGTATTGATGGAGGCAATTGGATATATCAATTTTCTTCAAAACCAAGTTGAGGTACAAACCTATATAAACCCACACATTACAAAAGAATAACAATGCTTCATTATTTTCAGCATATTTCTCCTTATTAATCATTGTCTTATTTATTTTTTTTGGTTAGAGAGCTATGTTCTTTTGGTCTTAAAAATAACAAGCTTTGAGATTCTTTTTGACATTAGAGTTGTACGAAAATTGGAAAATAAATAGTATAAAAATTATCGAAGTCCAAATCACCTGTTTAAATAAATTTGACACGGTCAAAGAGTTTAGAAAAGGCTACATGCGAATTTTTTGGATTTCTAGAAGTGAAAAAAATGAATTTAACGAACCTTATTTAATTTATTTTTTTATTGTTGTTTTGCCACTGTACTTTTCACGGGTTTCATGAACAAACTTTGAGAGTTTTTGATCTTTTATTAATTTAATGAAACTTGTAGGAATAAAAAAAAATTGATCATGATAGTTTGTAAAACATACTACTCGTACCTCCGTATCGCAAAGATTGCAACGAATTGACACTTTCTACTCACACTTTATGTCAAATCGTTGCAATCTTTACAATACGGAGGAAGTATGTTTTACAAACTATCATGATCAATTTTCATGGAATGATTAAAATATTTGATCTTTTCAGAATCGGAGGAAGTAGTATTATTTTGATTTGTAAGATATTAGATTTTTATTAAAATTTCACCATTAAAATCAGAATAGAAACAACAAAAACAAGCTGAGGAAGTATATAAATCGTGACAATCATATCGTGAATATTTGTTGATCAAATTTGTAAATTTTGTGTTTGCAGACACTGAGTGTTCCATTTATGAAGTTAGCATCGAGCAGCAAAGGCTCCAACACTCATAGGGTAATAGTTAACTAATCAATCTTTTCATTACCTGCATTAATACTCATTTTTTGGAAAAATTCTCTTAGCAAAAAGAACTTACGTCCCAATTTATCGATCTATATTATTAACTTTTATTAGTTTATCTTAATTAATATACATTATTTTGTTTCTAATACTTGCAATTGTTTGACTTTTTACATCATCATCATCAATAATTTAATTACCTAGTTAAAAGTATTAAAAATTGATATATATATATATATATATATATATATATATATATATATATATATATATATATATATATATATATATATATATATAACACATATATAGAGTTTTAATCCGACAATACTTTACTTATTAGCATTTTATGCATGCTATATGATAAATAAAGTTATAGTCAAAGTTAGTAGGGCAATGATGCAAAATTCAAGTCGTTGCTAGTATTAAGAAACAATATTTAAGAAGTTGGTTTACACCTAATAACGTAGATCACTTATACTAATTAATTCTTTGTAAGGATCAGTTATACGTATAAATTTTTCCTAAAATCAGTACCTCGAAATTATGGGATATGAGCTATTAAACACGGGATGTATTTAGCCGCACAATAATGGATGTATATATTCTTGCAGGTTTCAGATGATGAGTATTGTGAGAGTGAAGAACCAAATTCAAGAGACCTTAGAAGCCGAGGGTTGTGTCTTGTGCCCCTAACATGCATTTCCTTTACAAATATAGCAAGTGATGTCACTAATGGAAATATTTGGCCACCTTCTAATTTGAATCCTGCAGCTGGCTTATTCTAGTAATTGTAATCCAAATGCATGCATAATTAAAGGATAATGTAATTATACAAATAATATAATTATTAATTAGATCTTTTTTGTATGGTTAATGGAGCAAACTTGGTCAGCTTGGAAAAATTTGTAAGAACAAGATAGACCACGTTTGATCCATTCGCCTATTGTCTTATTAAGTTATTATTGTTATTTTTGTCAATGTATTTCAAATCTTTTTTCAACATTATTATCAATGGGAGATCGATCATTTATTGAAACTTCACCTTGTGTTAGGCCATCAAAATAAAAGAAATACTAACTTGTGTTGAGGCTAGAAATTTATTTTTGTTGCAATTAGCAAATTTTAGGTAGTTTTACTAATAAGAATAGGAATTTAATTTTGGCCGACTTTTTAAAAACTTGTATTCCTATAATTAGAACCTCCTTCCGATCCTAACTAGAGAGCTCGCCCATCGTTTTTAATGAAAATTGATTAACTATGATAAAAAAAATATGTGAACTACACTCGTGATTTTTTATGTCATAAGTTATGATCAACTCTAAATAGATCATCTTGTGATGAGAACATTCACCATATATACATCCGGGAGTATGATGCACCCTCTCACGTTTTCTTACATCATGTGCTCTATACATTACCACATCGATGAAGAATGTGAGAGAGTGCACCATACACCCGAGTGTATGGTGCAAATTGTATCTTGTGATTTACTTGAAAAATAAATTACCGACTCAGATGGAATTGCAGGGCAAAATCATCATTTATGTTGATTTGTGCACTCATACCATAAATTTTGTGTTGTAAATTACATCTCGTTTAGTACATGCTCTGTTTTGTGCACCAAACCAATAGTTGGTGCTGTTCGCGCCAATTTTTCCAGGAATATATTGTCAATGAGCAAAAAGTACACTCATCAAGTAGCATTTGCATGGGAAGTGGAGGGAATTTGACTTGTAATGGGTCTCTAGGTAAGAGCCTTGTGCGAGAGCAGCGTAAATGATTTTCTTCTTACCATAATATAAGTTAATAATTAAAAATAATGAGATTAGTTAATAATAAAAAGTTGCCTTGGTACATTATTTGGTGGGAGAATCACTTGGTCATAAGTTCAAATCTTACTAATAAATTGTTTCAAACAGATTCCTTCAAGTAAATAAATCAAACCAAGGGAAGTTAACTCAAAATGAAGGTTTTTTTCCCTTCAAACCAAACCGACATCTGCGGCTCTTAGAAGTTCGATCTTTCTTATCCTCCTCTACTTCCAGGAATCTGAAGTCCAAATCTAACTCATTATCACCAGGAGTATTCTCTGATCCACAATAGGATTGGACCTGATCAGAAACTAGAAATTTCAATTTTGACAATCGGAGACCACCGGTTACAGTTTACACTGGAACTGGACCCGACCAGCAAAACTGGTCCAAACCTCGGGCCGAGCCGATTGGAACGGTAAAACAAAATAAATTACGAATTATAATGCTTTATGAGTTATAGGTTTACATAGGAAAAATTGAAGGAAAAAAATCATTTTCCAGCCAACAATTATTAATTATTGGTAATATTGCTTGACTATCAGTAATTTAGTACGTATCCCGACATATTAGAAAATAAAAGAATTATTTATGGCATAAGATATATAATTTGTAAATAAAGGCAAAACAGATTCGGTGCATATTCAGTTATTCACTGGTCCGATGGGGAGTTTACTTATTTAGACAAAACATATCAGTGAGGTAACTAGAAAAATAAATTATAGTAGTTTAGGGTGCTAAACAACAATAAATTTGTAAATAAAGGCAAAATAGATTCGGTTCACACCCAACAAATAGACCGAATCATATTGAAAAACAGAAATATATGAGCTTAGATCCGTCCATTCTATTTTTCAAGTCCGGACCGATCTTAAACAACTCTAAGAGCATGTTTTGCAAACACCAAATTATTGGACTTAGGAGAGAGAATGTATTAAAAAATGAAAAAGTGACAAAAGAGATGAGAGAGAAAAGGAGAGAGAGATAGAGAGACCAAGATAAAAATGACTTCATGAAGTCATTTTACAAAGGCCAAATGCTTGGCTTTAAGGTATTTGAGGAGAGAGAAATTTTTTTTTAATATATTTTATTGTGTTGAAGACCAAAAACTTAGTGTTTGCTAACTATGGTTTAACTACAACCCGTGCGAGATTCCAATCCAATAAGACTTTTTTTTTCTAACCATTAAAAAAAGTCCCAAAAAGTATACTACTATCTGAATACCAGATAATTCTCCTACATTTCTGTCCTCTTTATAAAATATCTTCCAATCTTCTCCAAATTGAAGAAAGTGGGGACTAGATAAAAGGAATCTCTTATCCAAAATTATCTACTTTGCTTGATTAATTTTCGTCGGTTCACTCTTCAAAAACCCCTTCTTTTAATTCCATTTTTATTACAATCTTTCTTTCTTACTAACAAAAAATACCCTCAATTTTTCTCTCATGATCCCATTAAATTTTCCCAATTTCTTATCACTTACTGCGATCTAAACATCCTTATAATTTCATAGAAAAAATTTCAAGTTTTGGGTTATCTTTTTTATTTGATTCTACAGGTAACTGATCATTTCTGAGCTCTTTAATTTTGTAGAATCTCAATCTGTTTGATTGTTCAACAATTCCAAGATCTTATCTTTTTATCAGGTTTGATTCCAGAATCTGAACTTCTTATCTCCTGAATTTGTACTGTACTTTTGTTCAGTGGCGGACCTAGGATTTTAGTACCCACGTGCCGATTGTAGGATTATAAATTGCTTAGTGGGTTGCAAAATCGTAAATTAATACTTCCTCCGTAACGAATTACTGGTAACAATTAGTCATTTTCTACACATAGTCATACTTTATGTGAAATCATTGCAAGTAATAGTTGTTGGATAAAAAGAAAAGTAAAAAGTAATTTTAATTTGGGATATCGATTGATTGACTCCCCTTGCTTCGATGTAGCTCCTCCACTAGAATGAATATATTGACTGTTGTAGACACTATTGTTTTCTTGCATGCATATCTATTTTGAGGAAGAGAATATTAGGTTTTTACAAATGAAAGACTTGTTCTTGTTGCTGTATTTCTATTATGATTGGAAAATCTAAGAAGATGATTATTAGTAATAATACATGTTGCTTGGATTATATTATGGGTTTTGAAACATGGGAATTCTTTATTTTGCTGTATTATTCTGGACTGATGAAGTAAATATGATGATTTATAACATAAACTGTGTATGGTTATTGTTGGGGAATTTTTAACTAGTATAATGATGCTTCTGTTGGGTTTCTTGTAAGTTTCTAAAAACTTGTTAATCTTAGAACTTGAAATAGGAGATGGGGTCATTACATGGACCGGTCGTTTGCCCGACAATTCGTGCAAAGCAAGTCGGTGTTTATCAAGTACCGATTAGTATCTCGTTGATGAAGGATGCAATGTTCAGAAGTACATTGTGGGGTGATAAGGGTGTACGTCAACGAAGTACTAGTGCTGGCATGCTTTCTCGTCCAAGTAATGTTGGAAGGCTTGGTATAGTTCATTGCACTTTCAGTTCGTCTTCTAATGGAAGTGGAAGCAGAGCAGAGAATTTTAAGGAGAACGATGAGGATTATGTCAACTCCAGTGTTATTGAAGCTGGTAGGATGTAATCCAATCACTGTCACATTAGATTTAATGAGATATGTAATATAGCAATGAATGGCGTATGAACTTCATTTTATAATTCGGTTTCCTGTGACAGATTTTCCTATGTCCATAGAAACTATGGGTGCGTTCTCTCCATCTTAGAAAATTGAGTTTCACGTCCAATATGTTCTAGTAAGTTCAGGTGAAGAGAACGCATCTAATAGTGTGTCTGGAGCATCTAGGCTATTTAAGCTTGAAACATAACGGATGAGACAATGCACTGTGCACAGTGGTTTTAATGTGATACTACGAGCTATATAAGCTGTCTGTGGGAGCATGTTTTCCAAGTATTGTTAAACCTTACTCCATTACTTGCTCTGTCCCTTTTTTGTTGCCCTTATATTTAAGCATAGTCAAACAGCATGCGCTTAAGTTCTCTTCTTGTATTATTTTGGGACGCAGCTAAGCATTGATTGGTTTCTTTGTATTGGTTTCTTGTAGTTGAGGTGAAAAGTGGTTCGGATGGTTTCACAATTAAAATGAGAGATGGCAAGTCTGTAAAATGTATCCATAACAGCCCTCAAGGTGGCCATCTACCAGATTATGCACCACATCCAGCCATTGTGCTTAAGATGGAAGATGGAACTGGTCTTCTTCTTCCAATAATTGTTTGTATGTACATATACCTCTTCGCAATGCGGTCTTTGAAAATTTCCCAAATCAAATTAGTAATTGTCATTATTCATATGTTCTTGCAGTGGAGATGCCTAGCGTGTTGCTGATGGCTGCTATCCGTAATGTACATATTGTATGTATATGTCCTTACTTGCAAGTCAATATTGCTGATATGAAGCCAGTCAGCTACCATGTCCTTAGTTATTGAATTCTCATTATACATGTTCTATGTACAGGCGAGGCCAACCATGTATCAGGTCATGAAAGAAATGATTGAGAAGATGGGATATACAGTAAGTGGGTGATAAAAAAAAAAAACTTCCCTCCACCATATGGTTCTTTAGTGGAAAGTGCATTTCTTTTCGTAAAAACCCATGAAACATATTGGCTCATATATATCTCTGCAGGTCAAGCTTGTCCGTGTGACTAAGAGAGTCCATGAAGCTTATTTTGCTCAGATGTTTCTCACAAAGGCATGTATTATATGTTTGTTTCAATTGAATGCTTGTTTCTGTTTTTCTTGTGGAGAACAATAGAATTAACAGTAAAAGGTTCTTTCTTTTTGGTTTTTACAGGTTGATAATGAAGATGAATGCATCAGTTTTGACCTTCGACCTTCAGATGCAATTAATATTGCTGTAAGATGCAAGGTACATTACGTTCCGATCTAGGTGACTTCTTCAGGGGCTTTGAAAGCTTATCTCTTCATTCAGCACCCCCCCCTCCCGCCCGCCCCAAATCTGAAATGGAGTAGTATTTCACACAATACTATCTGTATCCATCCGAGTACTTAATGATCTACATTTTCTTGTGAAAACGTGGATACGGAGCAAGTGACCAGTTATCCTTGGCATTCCATTTCAGATTTTGGATGTTTATGCATTTAGGTAGTCGACGTGTCTATTAATGATATTATGCTGTAATGCTGTATTATATTGATGGGTCAACTTCCCTTTAGATTATGGGACCTTGTGTAAACCAGTTCTGTTCAGCAACCTACAAAACGTTAGGTCTTATTCTGAGAAATATCTGATGCATCTTTGATGTGATTGTCAATTTTGTTAAATGACTTTTGTCCTCGTATGTCATAAACCATATTGGGTATGTGGGTGTTCCATTCACCTGAACATATCTGAATTGAACTTAATAGACTTTATTCACCTTATGTATACACCTGATGAGCTGATTGTACCTGATCGGCCTTGAAACCTATTTTTATAAGGCGAAGAAAACACACCTTATTCAAAGTTGGTGCCTTTGCTCCACCGACCTCTGTGGTTGATTAGAAAGTTCTTCATACTCTTGTCCTTTCACTTGAAAATCAACACTCATGTTTTCCACTTCAAGACATATCAGAAGATGAATCATAAGAGGAAGATACATCTGGAAAAAGGTAAAAGATCTAGTAACTAATGTTGTACTATTGGCTTCTGTTTGCTGAGGTCTCCACAGACAAGAGTATGCATTATATATTTCAAGCAGTTTTATATCTTGAATAGATATGACATTCTACAAGTTTTTGTGAGTTTGATAGCTTTTAAGATTTGCTTTGAAACTTATGTGTTATGTTGACCTATACAGGTGCCAATACAAGTCAACAGGAACTTGGCGCATAGTGATGGAATGAAGATTGTTGAAGCTGCAAAGGCAACGATCGTAGGCCCTGCTTCCGACTTGTTATTTACAGAATTAGATCGGTAGGTTTCAGTATGCTTATTTATTATTAATTTTATCCATTATTACTACTCGGTTCAGGTGTATCACACACGCCCTTCTTCATGAAGAAGTGACAACATTTCTGATCGCTTAGTAAGTGGATATCTGATGTAAACAGACATCATTTTACCCTTGTTTCATCGCATGCACTACTTAATTTTCAGCCCTAGGGGGATAAGGTTTGCCTGCTTGATAAAATGTGCCAGCCTAGCCTTTGATAGGCTGTGGATTTTATGCTCGAATTAGCCCGACGCTTTTACCTTTTTAGTTGGTCTCAATAGACAATTTTTTACCTTTCAGTTGGTATCAATAAAAACAAGCATAATCAGCAGGAAATTTTCCACTTTTTGGGATATGCTCATTGTTGAATGCTCGTTTTGTAGCTTTCACGCGCAACTATAGTATTGGTTTGATATTTTTGTCACTGAAACAAGTTAGTGGATCTTTATAACTTGGTATCACATATCACCAGTTGCGAAGTACCGAAATCTTTCCTCCAAAAGTTTTTTTTTGGTATGTCTGTGTTTGTGGGAGGGAGCAAGGTTCCTTCTAACTATGCACGGCAGCACGAGAGGAACATGTATCAAAGTGGATCTTCTCTGCAAACTGTTACAATGAGCTTTATTATATGAACAAAGCTGTTCTGTCACTGGTCACTGAGATTATAATTTCACCTGACTGCAGAATATGAGATTTAGATAGCCTTCATGTAGTCTACTCTGAAGGTGTTCCTTTTGACACATTTGGCAAGAAGAACATTAACTGATTTTATTGTCATCTTGGTCATTCTACGGACTTCACTCTAGAGTTATAACAGCTGTAATGTATTCTACTAAATTACTTTTGCCATCCTGAAGTACTTGGACATAATAGAACATGTTGTTCTTTGGTAATTGGTAGTATCACATAATTAAGGTAGATGATTGAAGAGATTGGTTGTTTGTAAATTGTACAATTCTGCTATGCATTTTGTTGCTGCTTACCGTTATCTTAGTAAAGAAAAGGAGGGTGGAAGGAGAAGATAGAGGCGCTACAAGGAAGCATACGAGTAATGACTCATGTTTTTTCTGATTATTTATATCCGCACTATATCTAGGTTTACTTAATACAATAGTTGGTTGTTCCTATCAATGTTCTCTAGCATAAGGTTTTTGCCGTCGTGTAATTGCTGATCGATTGATGTCTCTAGTTTACATGTGACCTGGTCCATTATGTGGAACGTACAATTAATATTGATTCTCCTTGGCTCTTATCCAGGCCTAATGGTAAGCCATGTATAGAGACGACAGAATTTAACCTGCTGCGCAACATGCTTAGTGCTGCTTATGAAGAGCGCTATCAAGATGCAGGTAATAATCTCTTTTTGTTTCCACATTTGTTATAATCTGGAGTGTTTGATCTTTGATGCCATCGCTATTGCCTACTGCCTACTGCTACTGCTACTGCTACTGCTACTCTGCTACTAGAGCTGGGCATGCTTCATCTTTCTTAGTCCTTAGCAGGACTGTTTCAAATGTTAATAGTGTCCTATGTTTTATTGACAGAAGTTAGGCCTGTATAATATAGAAAAGACTTAATAGTACAATACATATCCCATTATATAGTAAGAGGAGTGTTTCTCGCCAAAAAGTATTGCGATCATCACTTAGTATACGGGTCCTAACAAAAATATTTTCAATAAGTGACATTTTTAAACTCTGTTTGGCCCTAACTAACAAGTAAAATGATTTTCCATGGTAGGGGGGGGGGGAAGAGGATGGATCAATCAGTAGAAAGAAAGCAAGAATCAGGAGGGAAATCTGACATTCTTTTTTCTAGAAAACCTCCACCCTTGGAGAAACTATTTCACTCTTTCCGAACCAAACAAAAGAACATGAGAAAGTCACTTTTCCATGAATATCGTTTCCTCCCAACCAAACGCACTCTCAATGCCCAATACTCGGATACCATCACGTCTTAAACACAAAAAAGATTCTATAATTAATTTCTCAAATGAACACATGAACTTGGCATTAGTTATTTGACTTGTAGGAAATTAGCTTAGTCTTCCAAATGACGATTATATTTACTTAACTCATCATGCTTCTACACTCTTTACCAGCTCAATGGCGGGACAAGCTCACCCAATTCCGAGCTAAAAGGAATTGGGCATAACAGGTGAATACCTCAATACATTTTTAACTACTTCGTAAATCAATTTAAATTTCTTCTCAATGATATATCAACTGCAAATTTCTTTCTCACTTATACATTGGTATTCACAGGAAACTAATATTGTACATTGTACATAATTTAAGAAGCTGAAGATATTGCTGGTTTCTCAAGCGGAACTCTTTCTCTAGCTTTCTTCGCTTAATGTTGTAATTATATCTGTGAATACTAGTATAGATGAAGTGATGGACTGTCTTTTACTCTAATGAAAATGGAACTTACTGTTGTGCTTTGAACTGCAAGTCTGTGCTGGACTGCTGGTGAATACTTGAATGGTAACGGCCTTGCCTGTAAGCTGTGGTTACCGTCAGTATTTATACGCTGCACGATGTTGGATGATGGATGTTGTATTTGGCTTGATGTTGTTGCTTTGGTGCATGTTATGACTTGTAGTAAAGATCTATGTTCATCCGACGTACTAGAAATGAAAAGATAAGAGCTCTTTTTCCTTGTTAAGACCCTAAGTATCATTTTGATCCTCCGTCTCATATCACTCTTTCTTGTGATTTCAAATGAATATACGCTAGTTATTATGGCATTGGAGAGCGAGAAAATGTACGGAGGTGATTCCACTTAGCTAACTAGGGTTGTATGCTAATGAAAACACCGGATTAGAAAGCCTTGATTTATTGTTACCGGAAAGGAAATCGTGCAGCAGATTGACTCGCTAAGCATGTGTGTCAATCCAACTCAATTAAACTCTAGAGCCATACCAGGGGACTTCTTAGCAGTGGCGTCACCGTAATTAGTTTTTGCATCTAATGGACTCCTTAATCTATGGTAGAACAGTCATGATTCTTTAATTTTTGAGTTTATTGACAGATTATTAGTGTAAGAGGTAATTTTTTATAAAAAGTTACAAAAGAAACTTAGGAGATCCTTCTTTCAAGGATGACTTTTACGCTATCTAAAAAACAAAACGATAAAGTGCAGGTTTATCGATTTGTTAAAGGTATCGAACATCTTGTTAATTAATATATTATTTGTTATTCTCAATCTTGAAGATCATGGTGCCAATTAATTTCCTCTTGCTTTGGACCTAAGAGTAATGTTTCGTGAAAAAATCAACAATATTTTTGGTGGAGGTTTCCCATTGGTGCAAAAGATTAATGGTTATTTGGTAAACAATTGTCGTGTACGTGTTGCACTTATAAGTCCCTAAAATGGACCCTTCCTAGTTTCTTCAATATTATCAGAGACAACCATTTCATTAGCATGAAATTTATTTGAGCTCTAATTTAGTTGACTTTTCATGTTTTAGCTTTCTTTTTTGGTACTTTGGCAGCTGATTTTTCAACATTTATGTTATTGTCCACCCTTTTCATATATGAGGACCAATTTTAATCGGTGAATATGTTAAATTGTATCGGTTATAGGATAATTCTCATTATCAATCTTCCTTCGTTTGTTTTTAATTATTACACTTTACTTTGTGGGATAACCAAGAAAATTGGTGAAACCTATGCAATGATTGTTTAGGGAATAAATAAAATTGTTTGGGGAAGTATGAGAGAGAATGATATAAAGTAAAAAGTATGGGGTCGTATATTTAATAGGAAAATAAAAAGACAAGTGGGTTCCGAAAGTGTGGGAAGTTGGAATATTGAGATGTGAAAGTTTACCAAATATAGTAAAAGTGAAAGTGTAACAATTAAAAAGAAACGTATTAAAAAGGAAACTGTAACAATTAAAAACAAATAGAGATTATGTATTATGTATATTGAACAAAATTGATAAAAACTTGTATTAATCGTTAAACTATTGCAACCTTTTTTTAAGGGAAAGAAATAAAGATTTTCTTGCCATAAAATACTTTATTTTATGATGTACAATTATCTTTACTTTAGATGTTCTAAATTATTGTTGCATCTGTTAAAAGTATTTACACCTATAGAGTATTTATCTTATACCTGAGTCTTTATACATTTAAAACATTTTAAACAAGTAAAAGTCACTTTTGAAAGAGTTTTATCTGAGCAAAAATAACATTTTTGAATATGGAATGTTCGTCCTATACTTGAATGTAGGATGAATTAGTTCATAAAATTTGGAAGATAATACGACATCAGTGCTATATCGCAATGAGAATATTAGTCACCCGGCCTTTGTTGATATGTTGCTATAGGGAAAATCATTGTCATCCCCTTCTCAACGGGTATGCACAAAAAACTATCCTTGCACTGTTATCTGCATGGGTCTCCGTACTCCTCTATACCTCCATCCTCGCCCCAACATCTGTCATTCCCGCTCTAACATATGTCCATGTTTATTAAAGTATGTGCTATTTTTTCTTTTAAAAAAATATGTTGAAATAAAATTAGTTTAATCAATATACCTCTTAGTAAATAATAGATAATATGTAATGGGTACAGAGATAGACCGGGTACATTCAAATTCTACACCCGTCTATCACCCTATAGTAGGGATAAATTTCATCCTCACCCTTACTCCATCATCCACGAAAGCTTCCCCTATCTTCACCTACCTGGAGAAAGCCACCGCTTCAGGAATCCTGCCCTACTAGCATCCCTAGGGCTGTTCACAGGTCCAAACCCGGACCGGACCGAAAAAAACCGGACCGGACCGAAGACCGGAATTCTTCAATTTAAGACCCGAAGACCGGACCGATTTATCGTTGGACCGGGACCGGACCGAATTAGACCGGTTTTTCACTTTTCCACACTCTTTTTAATAGTTTTGATCATTATAAGAAAATATTATAAAAGTAAATTTTCGAAATGAATTTTTCAAGGTCTTTTTTGAGACTTTAATCTAAAATAGTTACTAATAAAATATAATCTAAAACGTACAAAAGGAAAAAATTATATTTTTTGATCTTCGATATTCATATTTTTGAATGAAAAACCGGTCCGGTCCAAGACCGATTTTTACGGGGTTTTGGACCGGACCGGAACGAAGACCGGAAAATTAAAATCTTTGACCCGAAGACCGGACCGTTTGTGACCGGTCCGGTGCAGGACAAGTCCGGTTCGGTCCGGACCGAATTTTGAACAGCCCTAAGCATCCCTACGCTTCACTTTTTTTTTACAGTTTGAGAAAATCAACAATTTTTCATAATAAAAAAAAAGTTGAAAAAAAACGGTGGAGGCAATAACAAATGCAAACGTGTCATTGAATGGATTATAAAAGGGACCCACAAAATTGCGTGTCACACTCATAGACCAAACCAAATCGAAAAGGAAAACCCGCGAAAAGGCAAAAGCTTTCGTGCCACAAAAATAAAATAAAAAACCTCTCTTTTTTATATCAACGACTTTAATGTCCAAAATTAAATACACTTCTATATTGACAATTATTCCCAAAAAGAAAATAAAATATTTACTCCCACTATTTAACCAAACCGAAATTAAATTGAGTATTTAAATTTTGAATTTTTGTTTTTTTCATAAAAGACGGACCAAAAATATTTAAAAAATGAATAAAAAAGAATGAGTCTTTAATTTCTTTTGAACTTTCGTCTTTCACTCTATCTTCACCTTTTTATTTCTTTTTCTTTCTCCCCTTTGTTGGACTAATTTCAGGTATTTTTTCTGGGATTTTTTCAATTTTTTTTTAATTTAAAGTATTGATTTTTTGTTAATTTTATGAAATTTAATTTGATTAAGTTTTGGAAGATAATTAATGAAGAAATTGAAGGAGATGATGTTTTGGTGAAGTAATAAAAATGGAGTTAAGGAGAAGTTCCAGCATGTCTGGCCCACTTGACCTCTTTGCTCGTCCTTGTAAGTTTCTTTAATAATCCTTAATTTTCTTTTATTATTTTGTCTTTTTGTTGTTTATTTTGGGAAAAATTTAAAATTGTATTATGATTTTTATTAATTTATTGTTTTTGGGTTTTTTTTATAGTTATTAAAGTTGTGTACTTTATGTTATATTCTTGGTGATGATCTTGGTTGAAGCAATTTTAACAATGTTTATTTCTGGCTACATTATGAATTATGATCATTATTGTGGGTATTGCTGTTGGTAGTTTATATGGGGTGAACTGATCAAATGTTGGTTTGACTAATGTTTTCTTGTGTATATTGTGTTGGTAAATTTATCTTGATTTGCGGCGATTTCGATTTTGATTTGCCATGATTTTATACCATTGTAATGTTGTCTATGTGAGGATGATGGTATTGAACATTGTTACCCAATTTGTTAATTTTCCAGCGAATTGCGAGTTGAGAGAAGCGAATTATGGTCGGTTTTGGGATATTTTTGGTTCATTTTGAGCGAATTGTGAATTCTAAAGGCGGGTTAGGTAACAATGGTATTGGAGAATCGGGTGGGCGACTTTAGGAGGGATCTTGCTGATAAAGGTTGAAATGTCTGAAAATTACTGCCCAAGTATAGAATGATGGTACTATTGTAGTTAAGTATTGGGTCTCTTGTGTTTTTTGTTTTTCTTGTTGAAGTGTGGAACAGGTGTTAGAGCCAGTGTTACCTGTTCGTTAAATCCCATGCAAACTACGATCCAGAAGGCGAATTGGTACATGCCAATGGTATACGAATTGCATTCCTTTACCAGTTCTTATACCGTGAATTAGGTGCTGTTGGTTAGAGCTTCTTCTATTGTGTTATCACTCTCATCGTCTAAGTGATCAATTATGGTGTACTAGTAGTATGCAGGTTTGTCTAGGTGATCAAATAATTTTAAAGCACTGTACAGTTCATACTAAGGTAAAGGTTAGGGGTCCTATACTCCTATCAAGCTTTCCATATGTAGTTTAAAAAATTAAGTAGCACCAAGAGTTGGTTACAATATGATTAAAAAAACTTCTTCAGGATAGTTTTAATGCTGTGAGTATGCTCAAGCATAACAGCTAATACAAGGCATTCTCGGATAACCTTGAAGCAATGAACTTGTGCTAGATCATGTTTTTCTGAGCAAATTTGGCATCGCTTACTTTATAAGTATAGAGATTCACCTCTGCAGTTATAATTTATTAACCTTCAATCATGGTGTAGCCCAAAGGTCGTCGATTGCTATTCTTGCATTACTAGAACAATGGAAGTTTGAGAACCCCATTTATGAATTTTAGATTGATTTAGCTTTTGAAGAATAAAGGCATGTGATGAGGGCTACTTAATGATATATAATGCTTACAGGTTTCGAAGGATCATCAAGTCGTGAAAGGAAAGAGCGGAAATCAGAATTTGAAATATCAGAAGATGAAAAGCGGAAGAAGGTGGGTGGTCTAAAAAAGAGAGCAATTAGTGCATCGAGTAAAATCAGACGTTCGTTCAGCAAGAAAAAAGGCAAGAGGAAGGTTGAGGGAAGAAGTGCTTCTGTTTCTATCAAGGACGTACGAGATGTTAAGGAAGTGCAAGCTGTCCAAGCATTTCGACAGGCACTGGTTTTGGATGAAATGCTCCCTGCAAGACATGATAATTACTACACCTTGCTGAGGTAGTGTGTTCTCTTCACCTGAACTCATCTGAACTGAGCTTAGTTCGCTCTGATATCTACAGGCTAGGAAGCCCCCATCCGTCTATTTAATGCTTTCTGTTTTCGCTGTTTGTTAAAGAAATTGTTCTTAGTTATGTATAATGGCTGTGGAGTTGAGTTGCCATGGTAGTAAATCTGTGTTGTGAATAGATTACTTATACAAATTGCTTACATCAATTAGGGGTGCTTTCAAGTGAACTTACGTGACTGAATTTATTAGACCTGACTGGATATCATCTCCGATTCAGCTGATTTTTACACCTGAATTATGCCTAATTAACCTTGATCACACATGAGCACTCCCGAACCATTTTTTTTAGGTGAACAGAAAGCCAACCCAGGTGTTGATTCCCTAAATCCTTTGGACATCTGTTTGACTGCTAGTATTGATTTGAAGTAGATTATTTGTTTAGTTCATTTTGAGAATTCTTCCTTGCAGGTTTTTGAAGGCGAGAAAGTTTGACATTGAGAAAGCAAAACATATGTGGCAAAATATGCTGCAGTGGAGAAGAGAGTTTGGCGCTGATACTATCCTTGAGGTATTTGTCTTGATCGATTGATACTAGACTCATCCATCATCTGCCTCTTTAGTTTGTTGGAGGTGGACAAATTTCTTTCATTTTATTGTAAAGATCTCGACTTCCTGTTTGCTCTCTCTTAGGACTTTGAATACCACGAGTTGGACGAGGTCTTAACGTATTGCCCCCAGGGGTTTCATGGTGTGGATAAAGATGGGAAGCCCATCTATCTTTATCTGATAGGAAAAGTTGATGCTGAAAAACTTATGCGAGTAACAACAATGGAACGATACCTGAAATATCATGCACAGGATTTTGAAAGGTGCTTTGCAGTAAAATTTCCAGCTTGCTCTATCGCTGCAAAAAGGCATATAGATTCAAATACAACAATTTTGGACGTTCAAGGCGTGGTATGTTACCTATTTCTTGTGATATCTGCTCATACTACACTGATTTTTGTCTGAAGTGGTGCATGGTAAGAGTTCATTTATGTGTCTTTTAATCTTATCTTCAGGGTTATAAAAACCTAACAAAACCTGCTCGTGAACTGATAATGCGGCTACAAAAGATTGATAATGACAACTATCCTGAGGTATGCTGTGCAGTCGTGCGCTGTTCAAGATGAATTGGATGTCAATGAATTTAACATATCTGATTATTTACCATCATTGGTGTTTGTCATGTAATTGTGGATACCATTCCTGCAGACTCTCTGCCGAATGTACATCATTAATGCTGGCAGTGGTTTCAAACTAGTTTGGAACACATTAAAGTCTTTTCTTGATCCTCAGACGTCATCCAAAATTCATGTAATATTTTGAGAGCTTGAATCAGTTTATGAACCATGACCATTTATTTAATTTCTCTCTCTCGTCTCTTTTTACTTGCTACATTTGCCTTCTCATAGTCTCTAAAATCAACCTCTGACCATTAATATCTTTGTTTACGTATTATGAAAAATTACAAAAGTTGATATGGGAACTTTGACTATCGACCTTTAAGAAGAAAATGTAGCAAGTAAACAAAGATAGAGGGAGCTTTCAGTCATGGAAACTTGAATTTTCATCTTCTTGTTGTCAGGTTCTTGGCCACAAATATCAGAGCAAATTGCTAGAGGTTATTGACAAAAGGTAATTCTGTGGGATACGCTGCTTGGTTCACATTTTATCTCATTGTGTATTCAATGTGGTAATTCTCCACTGAATATTACCTGAGTTCTTTAGTTATCCTTACTAATTATTTTGAACTTTGTGTCGCATACAGCCAATTGCCTGAGTTTCTTGGCGGTACATGTGACTGTGCAGATCAAGGAGGTTGTCTGAGGTCTGACAAGGGGCCATGGAAAGATCCTGAAATCTTAAAGGTTATTTCAACTTTCCAATGAGCAGTCATCTTATGGTGTCAAAATACTAGATTAAGTAGTTTTGACTTACTTGATTCTAACATATTGCTGGCAGATGATTCAATCTGGTGAAGCCGAAGTTGCCATATCAAACAGTGAAGGAAGAATTATTGGTTATAACAAGATGGTATGCTCGATTCTTTGAACAGAACTTTCTGCTGCCTGCGAGTAGATAAAGAGTTTTTGGCTGCAAGCCTGCAATCAATCGTTCAGTTCTGTTTGCATATTGCTTCTTCGTTCTGATGTTTCTTCTGTTTGCAATAATTTTGATTGACCAGGTTAAAAATAATGACACATCAGCTGCAGAGTCCGGCTCTGAGGTTGACGAGTTTCAATCTTCTAGAGCACCCGGGGCTACTTTAGAACTAAAATTGATGCCAGTTGATGAAGAAGTAAGCTCTCTAAGCATTGATCTCAGTAATTAAAGTTGATAGTTTTGGTAAGTCTTGTGATAGGATTCACATGCTTAGGCTCCATTGGTTCATGTTTCTTAGCTTGACCTTTGAGTTATCCCCCATTGTCATTTGTTCGTCGTGTTTTGGGCTTGGTAAAGACTGACAAATTATTAGAAGACAACATAAGATATCTTTCAGAACCATAAACCCAATCAATCTCAATATAAGATTTGGAACTTTATATTCATATTGAACGATATCTAAAGCTGCATTGCTAGTTTTATGAATCCATCTCCGAAGCATTGGGAAATTGAGGATACGAAAGGAACTGAAGATTTTGATTATCTTGGACAGTAGGTAATATACTTCCAAGATGCTGACCTAAACCAGAACTTATTCTACTTTTATTCTTCTTCACCTCCTTTTGAGACTTTGTTCTGCTCGGCTGAATTTAATCTTTTCCTAATTGAAACTGAAGAATATTTAAAATCGATTCTTACTGATTCATCATGTTGTATTTGTCATCTTAAGCTACTGATTTATACTGTTTAGAATTAATAATTACATAAATTAGAATTCATATTATATTAATTGAAACTGAATTTATAAGTTGAAAGGAACATGACTTTCCTCAAAAACACTTCTATTAGATATGTTTGAATAATTTATGCTCAAACTCCTAGTTTTGCTTGGGAACTCCTGTCCTATTAATATTATGTTGTGGGACAGCTTTATCATCAGTTTAACAAAACATAAAGTTTAAAGATCCTCTTCACGTTTCCATCCGTTTTGTTGTTCTTCTTCTCTATTTCCTTTGCAGGTTTTTTCCGTCCCTATCTAACTCCCTTTCCTTTCCCAATCTCCAGCATAGGGTTTTCTTTATTATGTGTTTTTCTATGACACTCTGTAGTTGATTATATTGACAATCTGTAGTATGGCATGTCTTACTCTTATGATACAACAAGCCGAAAAGCAGCAAGATATTATATATAGCTGCTGGCAGTGAGTAATATACTCAGTAGAGATATCTCTATTATATAAGTGAAAAGGTGGGGGACACCAAAAATCATTATTAATCTTTTATTAATTCCTATTTTAGTGGAACAACTCTCTCTTCATAACTAACTATTTATATTTTTTATTTTGAAAAAGAATGCAAAACACACTAAACAAACAAATATATTATTTATACAAAATTTTACATGACTCTGCACGCATCACGTGCATATAGGGCTAGTACATGTAATGCCAAGGCGTCAACATAACTATGGCCTTCTCCTCATTCAAGCACTTAAAGGGCTTTTCTTGTATTGGTTATGTTTACCAGGCATATGAATTATGCTTCTTGTTCCGGTTGTCTTCAGGCTTCAAGTACTCTGACAGTGCAGACTATCACATCATTTGAAATAGTTCAATGATCAATGTGATTTACTAAAATTCATGCTAATTGAAAATGATAATGTCCTCTAAGATAGAGGTTGAAGGAGGAGATATTGTAATGAACATTTTGACCTTTTGCAGGGTAGAATGATAAGAAACAGTGGCTCTAATGGTGACTTGCCTGATAGTGATGAACATGTACCTGTAGTCGTGAAGCTCTTGGATGCTGAATCCAAAGGAGTAGCCTCTACGGATCAGACTAATCTATCTAGAGGTTAGTATACCGAGCTGTTACATGACTTTCATTGTTTCAAACAAATTATATTTCTATGGATGAATTTTTGCCGCGAGGTCTTAAGATTCCACGATAATTTGACAAGTCATAAGATCTTGAGAAAGCCTCTGTTTTTCCATTACCCTTCATCTTGGTGAATAAGATGTTATCACTAGTAGAATGCCTCTTCTCTTGGTTTTATTGATCGAATCACCCACAGTTGTTGCTATGCGTTCAAATTTCGAGTTGGGGAGTTATTGATGACTTCAACATACATTGTAACAACTTTAAGTTCATCGGATCTTCTTACACGAGATTGATTGAGGAACATGAAAACTCGAGCATTGATGAAACACGACTTCCCAAAGGGATGTAAAAGTTTCTAAGAATTCATTATATTATAAGCTAATTTGATTTTATCGGTAGAAAGAAATGCAAGCTCATAATATAACTTCGTCTTTTCAATTATGATGTTGCCATTAGGTTCATTTACTTGAATTTTCACCCAAGCATGACCTAGCTAAAAGCTTCAAGTACAAGGATTAAACAATTCCATGCATAAAGCCGAGGGTTCTTGAATCTTGACTTTCATTGTTTTCTTCAGTTTGTGCATGTTATGTTAGCTTCAGGAACAACCAGTTGGATTTAGACTGTATTATATCCGTGTTGAATCTAGCTAGTTTGGCTTGGATTCTGTTTCCTGATACTTCCCATGTATTGTATGCAGCTTTATTTGTGCACCAATTTAATTTTTTAGCATGTCTGTCGTAATTGCTTGCAGAGACGGTCTCTCAACAAGATGCTAACGCGGAGCGAAGTCGATTTCGGATAGTTGCTGCAGTCGTGGCCTTCTTTGTAACCTTATTTACTTTCTGCCATTCAGCAGTTAAAGCCTCCCGAGAAGTTCCCAGGCTAATATCAAAAGCCTCTCAAGGAATTCCCAGGCTAATTTCAAATTTCGCATGCAGCCTTTCGGATATGATACTTGAACCAGATTTCAGAGAAGATCTTCGACGACCCTCTGCGGGTCCAGACTTCACAGATACAGATATTAGCTCAATAACAAGAAGGCTTACCGAACTTGAAGAGAAGGTAACTACTATTCAAACAAAGCCGGTGCAGATGCCGTCTGAAAAGGAAGCGTTACTTAATGCAGCAATATATAGAATGGATGCACTAGAAGCAGAATTGATTGCAACTAAGAAGGTACCTTGTCTTCCTTTTTTATACTACTTTTTAAGGCTTGCTTGTTTCACATCAATAAGCACGGGAAGTACGCGTTGCCATGAGTGAAAAACACAAGACAAAAAATGTAGGATGTCTTTTTTTTCTCCACGATCAACCAAAAAACTTCTTCCGTTTTCTAGTAATCGAACATGGGAAAACAATTTTATCTGAAGCAGTACTTCCTATGCTCAACTGATTTTATAATACAAGTGATATTTTCATGTTTCATTTTTGTTTATTCGTATGATGAACAGGCGTTACATGAAGCTTTGATGAGGCAGGAAGACTTGCTTGCATACATTGACGCGCAAGAATCTGCTAGATTCAGGGTATATGATTACACGTAACCTCGTTACATAATCCATCAGTCGAAAATTTGTTGTGTTTTAGTTGCTTATATACTGATATTATGCTGCAGAGGAGAAAGTTCTGCTTATGAAGAGTGGGTTGCTGCATTCGCGGAGATATTTGCCATTTTGTTTATTCTCTTTTCGGGTATTTAGAGTTGGAGTAGAATTTTGAATCAGTACATAATTTCCTTGTATTTGTGTACAGTAGTGATATGATGCAGCTTTCACATTTTGTATGCGCCTCATTAACTTATGTTAATTTTGTTGTCTGCCTTCCTTTATTTGTCTACTGTTGAATCTGTTTTTTTTTTCTTCTTTTTTTACCTTTTTTGGTGTATAAGGATCCACTAAGGTGGGATGCGAATCGGAGATTTCTTGGAATCGGATTAGTGGAAAAACGTTTTGAGCGATTAAAAAAACGGATTAGTGGAATCAAAATTTTTCCACATCGCCAAGTAAGTTTTAATCGGATTAGTGAATTTTTCCACAATTTTTGAATTTTTAAAAAAACGTTTTTCTGGAATCAAAATTACGGATCCGGATTAGTTTTTCGGTAGAAAATCCGGCCAATGTGGTGGTGGTGGTGGTGCTAGTGGCGGCGGTGGCAAATGTGGTGGTGGTGGTAGAAGGGGAAGAAGTAAGTTGAAAATGTTAGAAAATGATTAAAGGGGAGGGGATAATATAGACTTTTATCTGCGTATTTATACGAATACGGGCTATGAGCTAGTAAATACGGGCTGTGAATAGCCGCACACACAACTAAGAAGTATAGATACATACCAAGGACCTTTGGGTCCAATGGTATAGCTTCCTTTCTCCCACATGGAAGACCAAGGTTCAAATCTTGGTGGAAGCAAAATTTCATTATTGTTGGGGGGTGGGGGTGTATGGCTTGTAATGGGCCTCTGGGTGGGGGCCTGTGCGAGCAGCCCAGGGGATTATTCTTCTTACCATAATATAATCTCATACTTATAAATGAGATTATATTTATAAAAAAAAAAAAGAAGTATAGATACATTTTCTTAATATAATGATTCAGTTCGTTTATATACTATTGTCTCAGGCTTTTAGTTGTATAAGAAAATGTACTATTATCTCTACTGAATCATTATGTGGCATAAGAATATAAGATTGACAACTTTATGTGCTTGTTTGGACCGAAAAGAGTTCCCATGCAATATGAATTTCTATGGTAATTTTTATGAGGAAGAAAAGTCAGGTTTTGTTTGGGGCAGAAAATAACTTTCCATGAATAAGACTTGGAAAAGGTATTCAATTGTAAAATAGTGTCCTTTATTTGTTACTTACACATGTAAAGTGAGAGGCGAAAGCAAAAACGAAAAAGAAGAAGATAGATGGGAGAAAGGAAATGGGAAGGTAAACAAATAAGGAGAAAATAGAAAACCATCCATAATTACGATCCATAATTTCACAATAGGTAACTATTTATAATTAGGATCCATCTTTACAAACCAAATAAAGAAAAATAGAAAAACTAATTTATAGGAAGAGGTATATCTCGCAACCAAAGGAAGCCTTACTATTTTGTTGTACGGCTTCTTACATGAAAAGTTAGAAGAAAAAGAAAGAAAATAAAAGAGGGTGGTAGAATAGGGAGAATATTTTTTTCATTTAGAAAGAGAGTTATTTTCCACTCTTTGGAAAACTATTATACAACGGTATAGGAAAAAAAATTCCAACCCCTATGAATCGAAAAAAGAAAATAGGAAAATTACTTTCAAAAATATTTTGTCTAAACAAACGCTCCCTTAATATTTAATCTTGGAAAGTTGTCCAAAACCTTCTTTTTTAAGACAACAAAGATACAAGTTGGATAGTGGAAAGACCAGCAAAGGGTCAATGTGATGATCAACAATATTCTGAATTTGTAACATTCCCTTCTTTCTCTCTACCACAAAATTAGAAACCAGTGAAAAAAAAAAACATCTCCCTAAAGTTAGTTAAAAACTAGAGGCAAAGAGAAGGCTAAACTAATTTTTGACATTACAAGAAAAATCAATTCCTTGCCTTCACTTTGGGGGGTTTTTTGGACTCCCCAATATTCACCACTTCCACCTCTGCTCACCCTCCTCAACAACCCCAACGATCCTTTTGTCCTTCCAACAACACATCCGACATCCGGCATACTGTTTCGTCGCAATTTTTTCATTGTATTGTTGAAAGTTCTCCCCTCAAAACAAACAGGAGGTGATAAGGCCATGAAAACGAGCCTCAATATTTCAACCAAAATACCATGGAGGATATCATTATTGTTGGTTGTGACAACTATATTCGTATGTTCATTGGTTGGAGTATGTCGAGCCCAAGATAAAGATGTTGACAAGTTTGGGGACCCGATAACTAAAGGGGCTTATGCCTTTAATACGGGCTCGGGCTCAGGCGGAGGAGGTGGGCCTCCAAAGATCCCTAAAGCAGCGCAAAATTGTGATGGTATATACATCTCCTATGACTTCTTAGGGCGTGAGAAGGAGTACCCCCACGTGAAGAACACGACAGCTCAATCGTGGGCCTTTAAGGCCCAAGTGCAGCTCGTGAACATGGGTATTACCGAGCTCAAGTCGTGGAAGCTCTTTATCAAATTCCAACACAAAGAGTTATTGGTGTCGGCTGATGGAGCTGTTTTGGTGGATGGAGATGAGTTTCCGGCCCAAGTTGGTACCAATGGTACCACTATCGGAGGGTATCCACAAGCGGATCTAAAGACTGCTATCGACACAGCAGGGGATTTTAACCAGATCTCGGTTAAAGTTGGTCTTAAAGGCACTCAATTTGGGGTCAAGCCTCCGGGAACCCCTATGCCTAAGACCATCAAGCTTCAAAATGACGGTTTCAAGTGCCCTGCTCCCTCCAAACGTAGTAAGTTGATATATATATGTATCGTAATAACGAAATCAAAATGCAATTCATGCAATTTATCTTCAACACTTGCATGCACACATCGATGACAATAGAAATTATAGAATGCAACAAACCTACATGAAAATGTGAAACCATTGATTTTTTTTTCTTCTTTTTTGTGCTTCTTTAAGGACTTCAAAAACCCATAAGGAGAATGAAACTTGCTAGTCATTTTGCGTAGTTTTGGAAGCAAGATAGGCCTAGTCATTCCCCTAGTTTTCTAGACAAGATAAGCAATCATTAACGGTATGCATGTGTATCAATGCATCATAGATGTGACCTTTGTGCATTTTAATCCAATGACTCAGTAATTCTCCATCTTTTAACCTGTTTTATTTAGCATTTTCAAACAATATAGTATAAAAGAGGGGGAAAGTTATGTGATATCTTGATATATTTTCCCAATATGGACATCTAACTTCTCATAATTATTAATGAAACGTAAATAAAAATATAATCTATCATTTACCTTGGAGACCGGGAAAAGGCAAATACAACAAGTAAAATAAGCTAGATTGAGTAGACAAGTCGCAGCTGACACAAGAGTTATCATGACACTCGAAATTTGCAAATTTCTATCCTTGATCGCATTAGATACGAAATCAATTGGCAACTTTTCATATCTCTTCATTTGATCAGCATCTTGATCATGTGTCTTATAACGTATTTTTACAGAAAGCAACATTTATATGTGCTGCCGGAAGGACAAGAAGTTCAAGGTGAACCCAAAACGGAAGTTCTCAAGAAAGAAAAAAGGTGACCTCAACATAATGTACGACGTTTTACAAGCATATGGTAACAACTACCTAGCGCAAGTAACAATGGACAACGATCACCCGTTGGGTCGCCTAGACCACTGGAACCTAACATGGGACTGGATGAGAGGAGAGTTCATCTCCACAATGCGAGGCGCCTACACCCACCTCAAGGACCCTTCTCAGTGCCTCTATGGACCTGCAGGCCAGTACTACCAGGATATGGACTTCACCGAAGTAATGAACTGTGAGCGGAAGCCTGTGATCTCTGACTTGCCTGCTGAAAAGAAGGAAGACGAGAAGGTAGGCAAGTTGCCTTATTGTTGTAGGAATGGCACAGTGTTGCCCAAGACAATGAATGAGAGTGAATCGAGATCAGTATTCCAATTGCAAGTGTTTAAGATCCCTCCTGACATGAACCGTACTGCCCTGTACCCGCCCCAAAACTGGAAGCTCACCGGTATTCTCAACCCTGATTACAAGTGTGGGCCTCCTATGCGAGTGGAGCCATCCGAATTTCCAGACCCCAGTGGATTGCAGGTAGTTGATAAAAATTGGTGAGGTGAAATATAAAAAATGAACAATTTGCATCCTAAGAAGTTTACTGGATACAAGCTCTAACCACAAATAAAATTCATTACTTTGATGTTGTAGGCAAAGGTTTTGGCAGTAGCAAGCTGGCAAGTGGTATGCAACATTACCCGTCCAAAGGAAAAGCAAAACAGATGTTGTGTGTCGTTCTCAGCCTACTACAATGAGTCAGTTGTGCCATGCAACACATGTGCCTGTGGATGCAACAATCTCCCAGAAGGGAGCCGATGCAGCACCAAGGCACCCGCCATGCTCCTCCCACCTGAGGCTCTACTTGTTCCCTCTGATAACCGAAGCGTCAAAGCCGTGGTATGGTCAAGACTTAAGCACTATCCGTTGTGGGACCCAATGCCCTGCCCTGATAATTGTGGGGTCAGCATTAACTGGCACGTTGATGCGGACTACAAAAATGGGTGGACTGCTCGCATGACCCTCTTTAACTGGGGTGACACTGCCTTCCAGGATTGGTTTGTTGGAGTTCAGCTAGGGAAGGCATCACAAGGGTATGATAAGGCCTACTCTTTCAACGGAACAATGCTAAAGGATCTCAATGACACGATATTCGTGCAAGGGTTAAAAGGGTTAAATTACCTGATTGCTGAGACAAATGGGTCCAAACCCCGTGACCCAAGAGTGCCCGGGAAGCAGCAATCAGTGCTTTCCTTTAACAAGAAGCTAACCTGGCATCTCAACATTCCAGCAGGCGACGGGTTCCCAAAAAGGCTGCTATTCAATGGGGAAGAATGTGCACTGCCTACGATCATTCCGAAAAAGAGTGCAGGCATACGATCAAAGCAGATAAATAGTATCATTACTTTCATCTTCACGTCCATCATCACCTTGTTCCTGGTTAGATGACTGCAGATGAGGTACATATAATCTGAAGGGTTTGACAGTAAAATGAAAAGTGTAAGTCGATCGAAATTGGGTTGTCTCTTCAACCAATATTCTTCTCCAGAATAACTGAAAGAAAGCTAGCATATGCAGAGGAAAGGCTTATTTTTAGTAAAATCGTTCCATCATGTGACGGAATGGTGGTGGACTGATGAATGCTAGTACATATTTGAGATTGAGCCAGTGATATCAGGAAATCTTAAGGTCTGTAATTTACATAATTTGCTTTTCACAAAAAACAAAAGGAAAAATCACAAAGAAAAGGAGAAAAGAGAACACAGCCCCTCAGAATTTTTGTAATAGGGGTAGACATATTGATACGTTTTGCCCCAGTAAGATGGCGAAAATGAAGATCCTATATAGATCAAGTAAACTTCAGAGATTTTCTTTCCCCCTCAGGGATTCTTTAATTCTACACATAGACCATGGAGGAATTCTCTTAAAAATTGTTAGCTAACAAAGAAGACTCAAAAGATAGATTAGAATTCCCTCTATTTTTTCACTCCGCTTCCCTACATAAGGATAGAAAAAAATACTACTCTAATTTCCCGACAAAATATGCTTTCTTCCTCCACGCATTTTAATTTAAGAAATGGACCATTGGATACAGGCTACAAAAAGGTGGCAAGCATAACGAAACACGAAATTTCCTACAAAAATAAGTGTTCACATTGTCCATACCGTATATTTTAGTAGGTGCAAAAGAGGGGAACAAATCCAAAACAATCCATACCCTATAGTATCACCCCTTCCTCCGCTGATTTATATAGTATCTTTATTAGAAATATAATCATAAATCATCTGAACTGCAGTCAGAATTGAAGCAAAATTTTGAGTACTCACAACTTTCCTTCAGTAATCAGCTGCTCTTCTACTACTACCATGCAAGTTGAGCAATGTGATTGACCGTGGCCCAAGTAGGAAATCAAGCAGCTACTATCTTCTCATACTGGACATCGGATTCCAAAAAACTAACTGGTTGGATTAGCTAGCCAAATGCGAGATGCTAACCAGCCTAGCACGGCCTTGATGCATAATATAATCAGAAACAGCTTGCATTTCTTCAAGTGAGCTATATATGAATTTCCCTATGTCGTCTGCAGCTCCTGAAAACCTCCCTGCAATTCGCAAAGCAGAAAATATCAACTATAAAAAATAGAACGTACAAGAATTTATATCTGAGTTCACTTGTAAGTTACCCGAATAACTTGGGCATGTATTGTGGTAGAAGATGGTGGAATTAGGGGTCAGTGATAGCATGATATTGAGACTTATAGGGGCTATACAGTATTATGATGGCAGCGGTGGTTAAGAAATTGAGGAGATGTGAGGGAATGATGTGCTATTAAAATGGTAGGAAATCAATAATGTCACGACTTTACTCTTTTTCTTTCATATAGGTAAATTGCACTTATTACTATTAATTTGTTCCTAAAAGCATCAATTTTTTCGTTAGGTTGATGGTTGAAGTGTGTCATGATAAGAAGTTGAAGGTCTTGTGTTCGAGCATCGCTCATATCTCTTTCACTCTTTATCTTAGGACCCATATAAAAATTTGAAAGACAGCGCCAAACCATGTACAACATGGTGTTTCAAATGGAGGATACGTGAGGTGGAATACTGTAAACATTTTCAAAATTTTAGTAAAGAAGTATATATATTGCACCATACATAAGACTGTTTCTTCATCTGAGACATAATTCACACCTTTCATCTCAAAGGGACTCAAGGGGTGAGCCAACGTATACTCACTAATACTCCAAAGAGGTTTAAGCATTAGCCAACCAGAAAACTATCAGCTGTAGTACTCCAAAACTAAAGTAATGAGGCCTACTACAAAGCATAATTGGGAAGACGAGCAGGTAAGTAGAGGATCAAAGTCCAGACATGATAAACTACAATAAAATGATCTCGAAAACAATGGCAAGTGCACCTATCACAACTGTAAACAACCAATTGCCAACTCCACCTATCATCACAGTCACAGCCATAAAAAGGAAATGACACGAGAATATTTCTAATACATGCCCATATTCTCAAGCATAGTGATAGTTATGCAATGAGATGGCATTTTGGGGGAGGTACTTCAGGCATTATCTTTCGAAGTTAGCGTGAGCAATAAGCTAGGGATTTAGTTAAGGGGTGAAATTCCTATACATAGAGGAGAGTAGAGAATGAAAAGGGCATGCTGAATAGTAAAGATAATTTTAGTTGTGTAATGGGAGAGCGTGAGCCTCTTGAAAGTTCATATTAAGAGAGAATCCACCTCTCGAAAGTGGAATTATCGTTCTCATTTTGTGTAATTTGCAATCTAGTAATATAAACATCTTCTTCTTCCTATTTTCTGCCATTTATAATGCTTAGGTTATGTTGATTCATTACATATTATTGCATTCCTGTGTGGAACAAAAGTCGGGACATCAGAAGTTGAACTTCAAGTGCAGAAAGCTAAAAACAAATCAAAAAATGGATAGCAGATATATACCCTGTCAAACAGGGAATACATGTGTTAAAGATAGACCTTTTTTCCTCGAACTCTTCATTTAACCTCAATGCCCCATGTCAAATCTTCAAAAATCAAACATAGCTAAGGATGATTTATACTATAATCTGGACCAAAACATGGAAAATTTCTTAAACAGGCAGAGTACTTGAGCACTTACCCGTTTCCAACACAAATACCGAGTCTAAATAACATTAAAGTAGATTAACATATGATAGCAAAAAATAATATACTATCTTCAAACTATACTTTATTCTTCGAGCTAGTTCAAGCCCTGAGATCACCAATATATAATTATAAATCATGTTTTCAGCCATGAGTCAAGATTAACAATCCAATGCATAGTTTACGGAAAGAGTCAAAAGGGCAAAGTTAAAATATGAGAAAAACCTTGACGAAGGATTCATGCAGAAGAAATCGTTCACCCACTCAATTATAGACTAGCTAGATTTCCCACCCGCAATGCTTTCTTGAATCCGTTTGAGGTAAGCAAATCCAGCGTGCTTATTGCTTAAACTTAACAGCTTGATTCCAGCAGTTTCTCTGCCAATATTGCAAGCACCATCCTGTGAAGTGGATGAATCCTCAACAGGAGGGTTACTCGTGCGGATGTAAGTCACAAAAGAGAACCGAGCATCATTTTCCACCATCTGACGTGATGAGAACAACGGACTGAACAATGATGTATCAATTCGGGGGATGAAAGTATCACATTCAATGTTCGCATCTATATCAGTTAAGTGAATTGCCTCACAACTCCGACCATTCAGTGCTTCCCTGTTACGAATAACGACCATCAAACAACCTTAAAAGAACAAAAACCAATATAATCAAGCTCATTTCACATCATTCTGAAATTCTGTCGTTGGATTTGAATCCTTGGTATCATTACTGTCTTAAGTAGATTAGTAGGTTAGATAGTCAAAACTAAAACTTCAGTAATATGGAAAAGAACATATTCAACAGCTACCAGCAGCTTACTTAAGAATTTGGCCACCTCCTATTACGAACACCTTCTCAATAGACTCACTATGAGAAGGTTCCGCCAATAATTTCAATGCCGAGGACAGGTCATTGCACATTAGGACATCATCCAAACTCGCAGCTTCCAACTTCCCTGCACGAGTAAGTACAACATTGAGGCGACCAGGTAAAGGCCGATACTTTTGAGGAATACTTTCCCAAGTTTTCCTCCCCATGATCACCGCATTCCTTTTACTATCAACAGATGTGGTTGTCGTAAGCTTCTTGAAGAATCGAATATCGGAAGGCAAATTCCACGGTAATTTGCCATCCTTCCCGATTCCCATATCTCGAGTTGCAGCAACTACAACTTCATAAGGCCTTTCAAGATTGTAAGGCATATTCCCCTTCTCGTTGCAAAGCTCCACAGAGGTTCCATCACAAGCCATATATACAGGCCTTGTAATCACATATCGAAATTTCGAGAATGTTGGCATTGAAATGAAGTTGACATGGCTACTAACATCAAAAATCAGCCCAGTCTGAAAAAGTTAACAAATTGTCACAAACTAAAGTCAGCAAGTACACAATTTTTCAGTTATTACTTTGACAAACCACTTCACTAGTCACTCTCTTACAACTAAGAATAATCCTTTGTAAGACATCCGCACCGTAAAATATCAGGAATGTTAGGGTTGTGAGTGTTAGCGGAAGCAAATAAAATATCAATAGTTTAAGCGACTTCACTAGTCATTCTAACAACTAAGAATAATCCATTGTAACACATCCGCACTGTAAAACATCAGGAAGTCTATCATGTTCATGGGTACAGACAACTCTAAGTGTAACCAAGGCTATTATTTTCAGCATTTGCTCATTTGGGGCTACTCATTCCGAAATATACTACTTCCTCCGGTTTTTTTAATTGCAACACTTTCCATATAAGGAAATTTGAAATTTATTATGACACTTTCGTTTGGGGCTACTCAATATCACTTTCTCTCTATCTCTCTCCTATCACATGGGTCTCCTTCTTTTTTAGCGTATAAGAATCGATGATTCTAACGAAAGTGGGACACGGTAGCAGGGGCGTAGCGAATCGCTAAAGCGAAGATTTTGGAATGACTACATCAGAAACAGAAGATCTGGCTAATAAAGTATTAGCGTGAGACATTTTGTATCTCTTTCGTCTCCAAATTTTCGCAACTAATAAAATACGGAGGAAGTGGTATACTTCACTCATTAAATGCTATGTAAAATAACAGCTAAGAAATTGTAGCAAGATAGGACCTATATTCCTCATATTCAGCTATAAGTGTCTACTAAGATACGTGTATCCGCGTTTAAGACTTACATTTCGGTTCAAAATAAAGTATCCAATTATCGACACGACACTAGTCCGACACGGGTACGTAAGAAAATTAGAAGAATCGAATTAACATACTATGGGGCAAATTCAATCATCTTTTTTCCAAACTTGTGTCACACTCACACTACAATTTGCATTACCAGTTATTTTATTTCATAATCTTAGTAAGAAAATCATGTATGACTAATGATTGTGAAAGCAAGATATACATCACTTAATTATCATAAAATGACAATAATTTAGCTCTGCAAATTTAGTTGTATAAATAGAAATATAGTACTGTATATGTGGGAGGAAATAATACCTGGGAATTAAGCAGAATCCGCCATAAAAGATGGGATTTTTGAGCAAATTGCATCATTAAATGCCAAGAACTGAAATTGAAGTTATACTTCAAGAGATAAATTATGTTACTTATGGATTCCAATGGGTGTTGCAATTACTGAATCCAGCAGCAAAGAATTGCAAAGATTTTAACTTTTGATGCTGTTAATGGGTCATGAAATTGGAACACCAAGAACAAGAAGGTGAAGCGCGCTGACGAACAATACAAGTGATACTGATAAATTTGATCGATTCATAAGTACAATTTAGAAATTGTCACAATGAGGACCTTTCTATAAGAGGATTTCATGACATGCTATAATCCTTAGGGTGGGCAGAAATGTTGGGTATTCGGTTTTAGACTCAGAACTTGTTGGAATTGGTGGTTTTGTAATTGAAATTGGAATCGCTGAGACTGGATTTGGGTCTAAATACCAGGAACCGGTTGGAAGTGGTTTTAATACTGGGTAGTAAAATTTTAGACCTGGTATCCACTGGGTACCTGATTCAGTCGATTCTAAGACTGGGTAGTCGGTGGAACCAATTTTGGGACTGGGTCCTCAGAACTTGGTATGTTAATGAAATGATTAAGACTTAAATGTTTTAAATTTTAAAGATGAACTAGTTAATGGAAGTGTAGAATTATGTTACCTCTGATGTTTGTTTTTACCTAAACAATACAATATATAGCTTTTGAATATAACTGATAGGGTACCCGATATTGGAACCGGCCAAATAAACCCAATAACAACCAGTTTTGCAACACTCTCACAAGGACCAGGCACCCGGTTTAGAAATTGGTCCCAATTGATTCCGATTCCAAATCCAAAAATTAAGGAACCGGTCCAACCGATTCCTATAAATATGACCAGGTACCCGGTTGTGCTCACCCCTAATAATCCTGTTCTTTTGTAATTATTTTGTGTATTTATCGGAAAACATGTTTATTTAGGTGTAGATAAATTCTAATAAATGCTATTAAGGGTTGACTTTCTCACAGATAATGTTCAAATGAGCGAAAATTCTACAGTGAATGTCAAATATCGCTAAACACCACTATAAATAAGTATAGACCAAAAGTTTCGAATATTCCGCCACAATCATAGGATATAAGTTATACCAATTCGAAAAACGAGCAAAGATCTAAACAAATTGCGAATCTATAATCATATCTATATCCACATCCAATTCCTCATTCTTCAAACTCGGTTACATTGCTACCAATTCATGTCCCAAGTTTTTAGAATCGGTAATAACAAGATACAGGACGGTTCCCATAATTTAGATCGGATATTAGGGTAGCTCAAAAACCGATCAAGACCTAAAAAATAGGCCGAACTGGACTGGACCTGAGCTTACTGGTCCGATCTCCAACTCTCCTCTATTTTCCGGATCGGACAAAACCTGTTTTGCCTTTTCTTACAAATTATAGTATATCTTATGACACAAAAAAATTATTTTTTTAAATATGTATACATCCTAATAATTAAGCAAATTGACCAATAATTATAGTTTGTTGGCTAGAAAATACTTTTTTCCCTTAATTTTTTTCTTATTTAAATCCTCATAAATCATAAACCATTGTATTCGTATACATCTATTATTTACCGATCTAATCAGTCCATTTTCAATCCAAACTATAATTGTTTTAATCTCCGAATTTCAAAATTGAAATTTCAGAATTCTAATAAGATCTAATCCGATCTGATTCTGGACTTGTGAACACCCATAAGGCCCTACCCAAACCCAATATATGTTTTCCTAATCCTAGTTTGGGTGGAAAAATTCTAAATAGTGTATATTTTCAGCGCGGATTTGTTTGTTTCAAAAGACAAAACACAATAGAAATAGTCCGGGACCATACATCCACCACCAACATGTACACAAATTCATGATAAAGATTACCCGTCAGCTTCCGGGCCTCGTCTCGGGCTCACCCAAGATTAGAGGCATCCGGCTTAGGAAAGAAGATGACAACAACAAGAACAACAACAAGAACAACAACAAGAGGGAAGAAATTCTCTGCAGATTGGGTAATTGGAGGAACAGCAGCTGTGGTAGCAAAAACATCAGCAGCACCAATTGAAAGAGTGAAACTTTTATTGCAAAACCAGGGTGAATTGTTGAAAACAGGCCGTCTTCAAACTCCTTATAATGGTGTTTCTGATTGCTTCAAAAGGGTCTTTCGTGAAGAGGGTGTTCTTGCTTTTTGGAGGGGTAATCAGGCTAATGTCATCCGTTATTTCCCTACCCAGGTCTTCAAAATTCTATCTTTATTGATTATGGTGGTTTTTTTTGTTGTTGGTAATTTATACAAATTTTTGGGTTTGTGTTTTTTAAGATGTGGGTGTTATGTTGTGTTTTTTGAGGGGTAATTAGGCTAATGTCATCAGTTATTTCCCTACCCAGGTCTTAAAAATTCTATCTTTATTGATTATGGTGGTTTTTTTTTTTGTTGGTAATTTATACAAATTTTTGGGTTTGTGTTTTTTAAGATGTGGGTGTTATGTTGTGTTTTTGGAGGGGTAATTAGGCTAATGTCATCAGTTATTTCCCTACCCAGGTCTTAAAAATTCTATCTTTATTGATTATGGTGGTTTTTTTTTTGTCGGTAATTTATACAAATTTTTGGGTTTGAGTTTTTTAAGATGTGGGTGTTATGTTGTGTTTTTGGAGGGGTAATTAGGCTAATGTCATCAGTTATTTCCCTACCCAGGTCTTAAAAATTCTATCTTTTTTTATTTGATGCTTTTTTTTGTTGTTGGTAATGGATACAAATTTTTGGGTTTGTGTTTTTTAAGATGTGGGTGTTATGTTGTGTTTTTGGAGGGGTAATTAGGCTAATGTCATCAGTTATTTCCCTACCCAGGTCTTCAAAATTCTATCTTTATTGATTATGGTGGTTTTTTTTGTTGTTGGTAATTTATACAAATTTTTGGGTTTGTGTTTTTTAAGATGTAGGTTTTATGTTGTGTTTTTGGAGGGGTAATCAGGCTAATGTCATCAGTTATTTCCCTACCCAGGTCTTAAAAATTCTATCTTTTTTTATTATGATGTTTTTTTTGTTGTTGGTAATGGATACAAATTTTTGGGTTTGTGTTTTTTAAGATGTTTATTGCTTCTTTTTTAATGGGTTTCATATTGTAGTGTTGGCATTGTTGGGTCTTAAAAATTCTATCTTTTTTTTTTATTATGATGGTTTTTTTGTTGTTGGTAATGGATACAAATTTCTGGGTTTGTGTTTATTAAGATGTTTATTGCTTCTTTTTTAATGGGTTTCATATTGTAGTGTTGGCATTGTTGGGTGTTATGTTGGGTCTTAAAATTTCTATTTTTTTTTTATTATGATGGTTTTTTTTGTTGTTGGTAATGGATAATAAGTTATGGGTTTGTGTTTTTATAAGATGTTTATTGCTTGTTTTTTTAATGGGTTTCATATTATAGTATTGGTATTGTTGGGTGTTATGTTGTATTTTTGGAGAGGTAATCAGGCTAATGTCATCCGTTATTTCCCTACCCAGGTCTTAAAAATTCTATCTTTTTTTTCTTATAATGGTTTTTTTTGTTGTTGGTAATGGATAATATTTTCTGGGTTTGTGTTTTTTAAGATGTTTATTGCTTCTTTTTAATGGGTTTCATATTATAGTGTTGGCATTGTTGGGTGTTATGTTATTCAGACTCTTCATTTTACCTCAAGTACCCGTGTCGATACTAATCAAGGAACTTTTTTTGTAAAATGGATGAGTCTGATACTTGGACACGTACCCGAGTTGGAGTAACATAGGTTGGGTGGCTTGAAACTTAGGAGGCAATAAAGAGAAGAGATGTAATTGGAAAATGTGAATGTGGGTTATGTTGAAGGTGGGATCTTTGACTGTATGAATGTTATTGGTTTGTGGGAATTGTGGAAGTGAGGTAGAGAAGTTAGAAGAATTTGTTGTGAAATCAAAATCAGGTTGTGGGTTTTGCGAAAAATTAAGTTAAGGCCTTTGGAAGAAGTTGTTTTAAATTCAATATAAGGATGTGATCCATCTCTTACTTAACTATTTGCATAGCAATGAAGGCGTGCAGTGTAGTTTGATGGGTTTATAAGAAGTATGCAGGAACTTAGTAGGATTTGCTATTAAGGAATTGCTGCTTAAGCAAGTCTATTTGTCTTAGTTGTAAGTTTCTTTACCTGATATATTGATGGGCAATGGAGTATTATAAAACTTATTTGAGCTGGTTAGGGAACTAGTCTGACATGTTACATATGGAAGATTTGAGTTTTAGTAATGGATATAGAATTTTTCCTATTGCTGGTATGCACTTCGGCCTTTGTTAAGAGTTTAAGTCTTAAAAGAGTAATTGAAATTGGAGTTGGGACTTTGCTTTCACTCCTTGACAATGTCCCATTGCCAGTAATAGAGAATATGGTAGTGTGATTAAGGTGCTGATCATTGTTAAGGTGATGATATTTGTTAATTTCAGAGGACACTAGTTTAAAAGAAAAGAACACCGATGTTAGGGTGTCAGCATTGGATAAGATGGTTAATGTGTAAATGGTAGGAGTAGAAAGTCTGCTGAGGCTGGGATGCTCAATAGTGAACTCCACAGATTCTTAAAAGTTTCCATCTTAAATTTGTTAGACTCATCTCATTAGATGCTTTATGTTTTTTCTTTTGTAAATCAAATGCTATTGTTTGTATGTATATACTCCACCCTTTTGAGAAAAGAAACAGTAGGCTGGTTCTGATTTCTTTTTAGTTTTTTATATGATTGGTTTTCGCTGTTGTGTTTCTCCTCTCGATACTTTTCATGTTTGGAGTCTTCATTCTCAAATTGCTGAGATATTGTTCATACTTGAATCAAGTAGATTTCATCCCTAAATTCAAGAAATGGATGAGTGATATGTGGGAATCGAACTCCTGAATATGCTTGCGAAATCATCATAGAAGCATAAATGTGAAATGTGACAATGTCCCAAGAAATGGTAGGGTATTAATGATAAATAGTGTAATACCGCTTGTAGCTGTGACAGCAAGTGATCTTTAAAGCAATTTAAATAAGAAATTCAAGGTGTTCAACTCGTGGCAATATGCAGGTTCCATATTATATTAACGAATTGAACAAAGAATGGCAACATAAACAACCAAGCTGCAAATAGATGCATAGACAGAGAGATATTGCAAGAGCACTCATTGCAGCCAATCTAGGTATTGTAGAGTGCAAAGGTTGCTTCTGACTGAATCTCCTTTCCCTTTCTTGATTCCTCCCAACTAAAGATCCATATATCCTTTTCGGCGCTTAGGCCTGCTCAGGAGCAGTTTCGACTGCTAATGCTTCTCATTCTTACTCATTACCTGATTTGTTTTTTGTGCTCATGTTCCTGAATCCTGAAGTTGGTTGGAGCTTTTGCAGGGATACCAATTATACAAGTAGCAATGGTTTTACTGCAGTTTTTACCCCCCCTCTTTAAAACCTGAAGTGGAATAGGATCATGTTTGCAATCATTCATGTGTTCTGTTTCCTGCTCATTTAAATGCTTGAAAATGGGGATTTCTTGATGCAGGCTTTCAACTTTGCATTCAGAGGGTACTTCAAAAGTCTTTTTGGACGTTCAAAGGAAAGAGATGGTTATGTGAAATGGTTTGCTGGAAATATGGCCTCTGGAAGTGCTGCTGGAGCAACTACTTCATTATTTCTCTATCATCTGGATTATGCACGTACAAGACTTGCCACTGATTCCCAGGGGTGTTCTGTGAATGGACAACGACAATTTAATGGAATGATTGATGTTTACCGAAAAACATTGTCAACTGATGGGATTCCAGGCCTTTATCGAGGATTTGGAGTATCAATTTTTGGAATTACTCTTTACCGAGGTCTGTACTTTGGGATATATGACACACTGAAGCCCCTTATTCTGGTTGGGCCACTTCAGGTAAGTCACTCAAATTCTTTTTTGGCGAGTCTTGTACTTTTCCTTCACTCATCTGCTTTAATGGAGAAAACTATGCATCATAGCAAGAACTGTTGTACTACTTGGTTAATATACAATGTTAATGCCCAGGACTCTAAGAACCAAATCTTGATGGATGATAATTGGCAGAAACAGAGTTTCTTGTTGAATGTTTGATTGGAGCTCTCATTTATTGTTTTCTAGTTTATTTGTTTTATCGCCCTTGCTTGTCTTCCTTCCTTTTAGGCTTCTACCATCATGAGTAGTGTCCACTTTTCATGTTATTCATATGAAATTAAGATCTGCTTCTGTCACAGGGAGCAAAAATCAAGAAGTTTGTTTCACACTGCCATTCAATTTTGAGTTTTGACAGAAGTGTCTTACAATGCTGTACTGTAAAACATCCGCATTGTAAAACATTAGGAAGTATATCATGTTCATGGGTACAGACAGCTCTAAGTGTGACCAAGGCTATTATTTTAAGCATTTGTCATTTGGGGCTACATTATGCTCATTCCGAACTACACTACTTCCTCTATTTGGTCCACGAACACTGATTAAAACTCCCATGTCTGCTAGAACGAAAATGGATGAACGATTTCACTCTCATATTTTTAAGGGACGTGACACTTAACCATAGATGTGTGTTTGACAATGCCACACGTTCGTGGGGTTTGACTTATGTTTCTTGCTGTCTATGTTATACATGTGTGTTTCTAATAATGAAATATACAAACCATTTGATAACTTAGGAGACACATAGAACATATCACTCAAATGAGTAGAATAAATTATTCTTTATTATGAATGAAAAAAACTCTAGAATCCATAATAGAAACCGAAATAATGTTCATACTAATAGGTGAAATATAATAACAATTATTAAGTTCTAAAGCTATTCCATAAGGTAAAGGTAGATTGGAGACTCCCGCTGCCAAGGCCCTTGGCAACTCGAGCTCCATCGCCAACTTATAATTCTACCTCTCCCTTAATCCAATCTCCTACTTCATTTTAGTTTCTGCACGTTACAGATAATGTGAGAACCATAACCAGAATCAAATACCATGATGCATAATCAGTGAAGTTATTTGTATAACTTAAGAAGCTCTGGTCTTCTTATCCTTCAAATACTTAGGGCAGTTCCTATTCCAATGACCCACCTTATAACAATAATAGCACTCATGCTACGCTGCTACTTTGGCTTTAGGTGCTCCCTTTGGCTCCTCGGAATTGTTGGATTATCAATTTGCTTGCCTTTCTCCTTGTTTTCCTAAGCAGGAACTCCACGTTTCTTGAACCCCTTGCTCTTTCCCACCATCAGAACATCCTTATGCTCTTGTACGGGCTCAATAAGTAAGCTCCTTTAAGCCTAAATTAGCATACCATGTAACTCTTGCATGGTCACTTCCCCTCCTTGCATATAGAAATTCAATCGGAAGTTCTTATATGCATTAGTGAGTGAATTGATGATCATATCAATTGCTAGCTATTGGGGATAGAGAAATCTAGCTTGGTCATGTGCTTAAAATGACCAATCATATTGAACACATGGGGACCAGCTTATTTAACTTTCTCTAATCTATACTCAAAAAGCTTGAGGTTCACTTCGAACCTCTCCAACTTAACATGTTTCTGGAACATGGTTCGCAGCTATTGGATTATTGTATGAGCATCCATTCCATCAAAACGCTTTTGAAAGTCAGTTTCCATTCGTGCAAGCATCAAACATGTGACACTTGCAGATTTGTGTAAGAGTGTTTGCCTAACTGTCTTATCAGCTTGACGAGCATTCTCGGGAAGTTCAAGAATAAGAGTTTCAAGAATACTTTTTATCCCTTCATTTCTAAGAACTATTCTCTTGGTTGAGTTTTTCTTTTTCAAGAAAACGGCGCAAATTAAAGTCAAAGTTGTTATTAGACATTATTACAACAAAAATAGCAAACAAGTATTCAATCAATATGTTTATAAATGTTGATTTTATTGTTTTTCCAAACAACACCTATAAAGCATTATAATATGAGTAATAAGTCTGCCAAAGCAGGTTAATGCTAACTATTCCTGGGATAATAGGGTAGGTTTACAAAACTAAGTTAATGTTTGGTTTAACTCAGCAAAACTATTAAAAGAGTTTTGGGTTTTGAAGCTAAAAGATAGGATATAAACAAAGAGTTGTTAACCTTTCTACCAAAAATGATAAATTGTTATAATGAGTAAAGTGGTTTACTTACCTCAATCACTATTTATGAAAGGCAATGTCAAAGTCCGTTTAATTATAGTTGGAGGGGATCTTGCTTATTTCTTTATTCATATGAGGTTTTATATTTATGAATAACGTATTACTAGTTGTTTAAAGTAGCTTAAATAACTAACAATAATAAACATATTGATTGAATGCTTGTTTATTACTTTTGTTGTAGTCATGTCTAATAACAATTTTGTCTTTAATTTGCGCGGTTCCCTTTAGAAAGAAAAACTTAACCAAGAGAATTTCATAGATTAGGAAAGGAATCTAAGAATAGTTCACATAAATGAAGGGATAGGAAGTGTTTTTGAAACTCCTACTCTGGAACTTCCCGAGAATGCTCGCCAAACTGATAGGACAACTAGGCAAACGTTTTTAGACAAATTTGTGCCAGTCACATGTTTGATGCTTGTATGTGTGAAACCTGACTTTCAAAAGCGCTTTGATGGAATGGATGCTCATACAATAATCCAACAGTTGCGAACCGTGTTTCAAAAACATGTTAGGGTGGATAGGTTCGAAGTGAATCTCAAGCTTCTTGAGTGTAACTTAGAGAAAGGTAAATAAGTTGGTCTCCATGTGTTCAATATGATTGGTCATTTTGAGCACATGACCAAGCTAGGATTTCTATATCTTTAAGAGCTAACAATTGATATGATCATCAATTCACTCACCGATGCATATAAGATCGTTTGTGCAAGGAGGGGAAGGACCATGCAAGAGTTGCATGGTATGCTGGCTTAGAGGAGCTTGCCTAATGAGCTCGTACAAGAACATATAAGATGGCCTGATGGTGCGAAAGGGCAAGGGGTTCAAGAAGCATAGAGTTCATGTTAAGAAGGGAAAAGGCAAGCAAGTTGCTGACATCCAACACTTTTGAGTCAAAGGCAACACCTAAAACCAAAGTAGCAACGCAACATGAGTGTTACCATTGGTACAAGGTGAGCCATTGGAAGAGAAAGTGCCGTAAGTATCTAGAGGATAAGAACACTGGCACTTCTTATAGAGATAACTTAGCTACTTTTGTATCATAGTATTTAATATTGGTAGTGGTTATCATATTATCAGTAATATGTAGGAACTAAAAAGAAGTAGATGACTGACTTAAAGGAGAGGTAGAATTACAAGTTGGCGATGAAGCTCGAGTTCCCGCCTTGGCAGTAGGAGTCTTCGGTCTACCTTTACCTTATGGATTAGTTTTAGAACTTAATAATTGTTATTATGTTTCAGCTATTACTATGAACATTTTTTCTGTTTCTGTTATGGATTCTAAGGGGTTTTCATTCATAATAAAGAATAATTTTTTTTGCTTATTTGAGTGATATGTTCTCTCTATGTGCTAAGTTATCCAATGGTTTGTATGTTTTATTATTAGAAACACACATTTATAAAATACACAACAAGAAACATAAGTCAAACACAACATACCTATGACATTGTCGATTACACCGCATAAGTACAAAACGAATTGAGAAACTACATAAAGCTCTCAGCTCATTTGATTTCGAATCATTTGATGTTTGAGTTTTGCTTAATGGGGAAAATGACAAAGCCTCCTTTCAGTGGTTCGAGTGAAGGGACCAATGACCTCTTAGCCCCCATTTATAATGATGTGTGGAAACCGCTGTGTATAGTGGCTAGGGGAGTGTATAGTTACTTCATTACTTTTAGTGATGATGTAAGCAAATCTACTTAAAGTTAACCCTAACTTTGAAGAGATGTGACACTTAACCCTAGTAAGGATGAGAGATTTCTTTTCTCTCAATTGTATAGTTAAAGTTACTCTTAACTTTTCTTTGTGTATTTTTTCCTTCACCCATATATCCATATATATAAATATTCTCTATGAATAGCTTTTTATCCCTTTTTAATGGATAAGATCTACAGTTGATGTAAAATTCTCTGGTTTGTATGTTCATCTGCCTTATTGCCGCTAGTTTTGTGTATGAATAGAAGCCCTTCTAGTGTAATATAGTAGCAGTAAGAAAATATTGTAAAAGGCTGAATATCTGTAATATATATAGTGCATGAGGACATCTATACTCTAGTATAAACTAGCAAAAACCACTTGATGGCTACTAAATTGACGATATTCAGAGGCAAGAGTTGAGTTATCTTCTCCTCTGTGAAGGTTCTATCTGCTGCCGTGCAATAAAAGAACATTCCTTGTGTCTGCATATAGCTCTTATTCCATCATCTTCACCTAGCTTTAGATGATCTAGAGGCTTTTAATATATAATACTAGTACATTTTTTAAGTCTCTCCACAAACGTATAAAAGATATTCAACAATTGCTCTTTGGTGATCTCTAGCTCCCCGAAGGACAGTGATCTCTAACATTTTTCCATTGGGGTTGATGATAAAATTAGTCTAATTGCTCCTTGTTTCTTTCTCTCTTTTGCTCTTCCTCTAATCCGTCTTTCCAGGTACTACAGTAAGCTATTGTATTCTTGTACACTAAACTGTTCGATGTGTGTTCTGGTATTCTTTCAAAAGTTTCACGTCAGAATATACTTCTATCAAATGTCTGAATTCTGGTTGATTTTTATCCTTTGATTGTTACAGGACAATTTCTTTGCTAGCTTCTTCTTGGGTTGGGGGGTGACAACTTTTTCTGGAATTTGTGCCTATCCATTTGATACCTTGCGACGGAGGATGATGCTTACATCTGGGCAATCTGTAAAGTACCGCAGTTCGTTACATGCATTACGTGAGATTATTCATCATGAAGGCGTTACTGCTCTTTTCAGGGGTGTCACTGCAAATATTCTTGTAGGTGTTGCAGGGGCTGGAGTGTTAGCAGGCTATGATAAGTTGCACCGTATTGCTTATAGACATGGCTATAGATTTGATCCCCAACCGAAGCTATGAAAATGTAGAGTTTAAGATTCTTGCAACTGTACAGCTCCACAATATATCTTTTCTATGTTCATTAATGATCCAAATTGTTGCAAAGAAAGATCAAAGAACTTTCTTTTAGGAAAAAATAGTCTCATTCAATGTTCATTATTGATGCCTTTGAATAAAGGCTTTCCCCAATTGTATCATATGTATAGATTTATCAGACTATATCAATGGAATTGCTTATGCTTCTCATTCATCCCAACGTGTTCAAACGCTTCCTTGCTAATCTTAGCATAGTTTTGTTAGTTCAGCTTTGGAAATAGTTGACAATATTTCCGAAATAAACAAACATCCTGCGCGGTGATGGTTCATCTGTTTTTTTCTCCTGTCTAGGTCTTGTACTTAACGTCAGGCCCGATCAGGAGAGTGTGCTAGCTGAGCATCAGCACAGGGCACATAGCTTTTGAGGGCCTCAACTACTCTGCTAGGGCCTCCAATATCTACGGGGCTTCGAAAATCTACCGGACGACCCTACTTAATAATCTATAGGGCTTCCAAAAGAGACAGGCCTACTTTGCTTCCTATCTTCCTTGTAAGGCTACTTCACCTTTACCTCTGCAATGTACGCCCAATTTGACGCCATGCGTTCCTACTATGTACTAGATACTAGTATAAAGCACCATTACTTTTTATACTCCAACCCTTATGTAAAAACTCATGACCAACTATCTTAATTATATAAGGAGGAGCAGGGACAAAAAAAATCTTAACTACTTCACTATTTAGATAATTAACTACTTTTGCAGGCATCTCGTGCACTTCAGACATCAAACTATATCTTTTTTCGTTGTCATCTTTCATCAAATAACTCCTTTTACCTTAACAAAAGGACGAATAAATCCCATAGTTCACATAATTTTATGACCCTTGTAAATTGTGTAATTTATTGTTATGATCTATTCTTAAATTTTAAATTTTTATCAATTTATTCAAAATTATATAGAATATTATTCTAACTCAATTAAACATAAAAGTGTAAAATGAACATAACATTGTCCGAGCCAATAAAATAGTTATTGAAGTACTTCATATGGAAATCAAGTGCTATTTGGGAATATAAATTTTGTATACAAACATATATCATGCGGTATTACACAACATTTAGGGTTATAAACTTATTACATGTGGTAGTAGAATCAAATGTACGTGACACTTACAAAAGTGATTTAAATAATTTATGAAATAGTTTATTGTCGAATTACTAAAACAATTACACAACTAGAAATAACTTAAATAAAATAATTTTTTGGTGTGATTTTACATGCTCCATATTAGTAAAGCCTCCTAAAGCATAAAAAGTAAAAAACCTAACTTCACTTAGTAAAATAATGGGCGAAAACGATTTATTTCTTTTTCGCTCTTTATTTTAAAGAGTGAAGTATATTTTTTTTTTTGTTTTGACGAGGCTTTACTCGTATGGAGAATGTACAAAATAAGTTAAAAAAATATTTTATTTAAGTTATGAGATATAATAATAGAAAATGAGACTCCAAATGAAACGCTATGTGGGATAGATGATCCGGACTCGCTAAAAATTGACATATCTTTGTTTCTATCTGGATAGAAAAGTTCACCATTCAAAGTATAGATATCGTCGCCCAACATTCCAGTGGCAAAAAATTCAAAGAATTCAAAGCTGTAGATTATAATTGTTATAATGGTAATTTTCTTTTTCTCCTTGCTATGTAATTATATGTTATGAGTTGGAGCTAATCAGTGAGACGCCAAATTGCAATTTTGACATGCCCACCTAATGTTTGATGAAATGCATGTTAGAATTATAGTAAAAATTTATAATTGCAAAAAACCCAGAAAAATCTGCTAATGATACAGTAGTAGGGTTATAATGCTTCATTTTATATTGTTGTTTTTGTGATTTTAATTATGGGTTTTGTTTATAAGCATAGAATATTTTACTCAAAATAGTATCAATTTGGAAATTTATTGGCAAATCATGCGTCAATTGATATTAGTTATTATTTTTGTGTACTAATTTTGGTAAGTATTTAATGCTTAACCATATAACATTTGCCTTTAATTATTATCCACTTCACTTTTTTATGCCAATGTTTTTGTTGCTAAGATTTGGGTACTTCCTGTACTAATTTTATCCAGCAGCAGGTGGGTGGTGATGGTTGTTTTATGCGTTTCGGATTAAGGCTTTGTTGTTGTTGTTGTTGCTGTTGTTGTTGTTGTTTGTAATGGGATTTTTGCAAGATTTTAGCTTTTTGGCATTACTTCATCATGTACTATCTTCAAAATCTTAAGTTGGTTGTAGGTTGCTGTTGGTGATTTAGAATGATTCGGGATGCAAGCTTATTTAGTTTACGTTTCGTTGAGGAGCTTTCGCTCCTTTTGCTCCTCTACTTCTGGTTTGAAGAGATCTAAGTCGGTCCCTACTCAATCGTTGGAACTTGGAAACCTTCTCCTTAGAGCCTATATCACCAAAACTTTGCATCAATCCGGAACGCAAAACCTTGATACTAAGTTACCCCTGTCAGAGAGTCTAATTCTGCATATTCTTAGAAAGACCTCCCTCGATCCTTCCAAAAAGATTGATTTTTTTAAGTGGTGCTCTGATAGGCATGGTTATAGACATACTGCAGAAGTTTATTCTCAGCTTTTCAGAGTGCTTTGTCGTTCTAAGAGTCGCTATTACCTCAATGATCATGTGGTGCATGATCTTTTTAGTGCTATGAAGCAAGACGGTGTCCTCGTTGATTCAGCCACCTTTAAGCTTTTGATTGATGCTTTTATCCATTCTGGTCAGATTGATTCTGCTCTTGCGATTCTTGACCAGATGGAAGATTTAGGAGCTACCCTGAATCCCCAGATCTATAATTCTGTTGTTGTCGCTTTGATTCGGAAAAACCAGCTTGGTTCAGCATTGACTATGTTTAACAGACTACTAGAAATTTCCAGCAGTTGTGGAGCTCCTGATCTTTGTGAGCCTGTGGTCTGTAACGAATTGCTGGTGTCTCTTAGAAGAGCTGGAATGAAGGAAGAGTTTAAGAAAGTATTTTCCAGTGTAAGAGAGAAGAAAATTGCATTGAATACATGGGGTTATAATATATGTATTCACTCTTTTGGATGTTGGGGCGACCTTGAAACTTCATTCCGTCTTTTTACGGAGATGAAGGAATCAAATGCTAGTGATGGTCCAGATTTGTGTACATATAACAGCCTCATCCATGTACTTTGCTTGGTAGGCAAGGTGAAGGATGCATTGCTTGTTTGGGAAGAGCTAAAATACTCGGGTCATGAGCCCGATGCTTTCACCTACCGTATCCTAATCCAGGGCTGCGCTAAATCATTTCAGATTGAAGATGCTACTAAAATCTTTAATGAAATGCTGTGCAGTGGTTTTCAACTAGATACTGCTGTATACAACTCTCTCTTAGATGGTTTTTTCAAGGCTAGAAAGCTCAATGAAGCCTGCCAACTTTTTGAGAAGATGACTCAAGAAGGGGTAAGAGCAACTTGTTGGACATATAATATATTGATAGATGGGCTGATAAATAATGGTAGGGCAATTGCTGGTTACACACTTTTCGGGGATTTGAAGAAAAAAGGGCAGTTTGTTGATGGCATTACTTACAGCATTATCATTTTGCATCTTTGTAGGGAGGGACTAATAGAGGAAGCCTTACGTCTGGTGGAAGAGATGGAAGGCAGAGGATTTGTTGTTGATTTGGTTACCATAACCTCACTCTTAATTGGACTTTATAAGCAAGGTCAATGGGATGCAACAGAACGATTGATGAGACACATCAGAGATGGAAACTTATTGCATAATGTCCTCAGGTGGAAGGCTAACATGGAAGCTTCAATGAATCAGCAACAGAAGAATAGGGAGGATTTCACCCCCATTTTCCCAGCTGAAGGGAACTTTAGTGAAATTGTTGACTTGCTCTCGGTTGAAGGTAGAGCAAGTAGAGCAGATAGCGCCATAAGATCAAGTGATGATGAATATTCAGATTCAGAGTTGGGCCATGCAGATGTGGATGAGTGGTCATCATCCCCTTACATGGATCAATTGGCAAATGAAGTCAAATTTGATGGTCAGTTTTTTAAATGGTTCTCCTTATCCAAGGGTCGACGAGTTCAAGCGAAAGGGTTGGAAACTTTTGATATTGACATGATTAATACATACTTGTCCATTTTTTTGGCAAAGGGTAAGTTGAGCATCGCTTGCAAACTATTTGAGATATTCACCGATATGGGTGCTGATGATGCTGTGAGTTACACATACAATGCCATAATGAGTTCATTTGTGAAAAAGGGTTATTTCAATCAAACATGGGGAATTCTCCACGAAATGGGTGAGAACCTTTGCCCAGCTGATGTAGCAACATATAACATCATCATTCAAAGTTTAGGGAAGATGGGAAGAGCAGATCTGGCTAGCTCCATTCTAGATAAGCTTATCAATGAGGGTGGTTATCTTGATATTGTTATGTACAATACTCTCATAAATTCCCTTGGCAAGGCAGGGAGAGTCGATGAAGCCTTGAAGCTTTTTGAGCAGATGAGGAAAAGTGGGATAAACCCTGATATTGTCACTTATAATACACTAATTGAAATTCATACGAAGGTGGGTAGGCTAAAAGAGGCACACAAGATCCTCCGCATGATGTTAGCTGCTGGCTGTTTACCAGATCATGTGACTGACACAATATTGGATAAGCTCGGGAAGGAGATGGAGAAGGAAAAATCTCAGAACCAGAAAGCACCATTCACAGGCGCTGACTAGAATGATTCCTCTCTGCTGCAGTCATGACATCAGTTCCTTGTTGACATTGGTTTCCTGAGATCAGGGAATGAATGAATTTTAAAGGTATGGTGATGTTAAGACAACATATCATGCTATGCTATTAGCTTATTGCATTTCGCTATTAGAAAAGCTAGTTGGCTGTTGGCTAAATTACAGATAAGTGTAGGAGGGGGTTCCCTTCTTTGTTGGTTCCCTTCATTGCAGAAGTTTGCCTCGCGGTTTTCTGGCATCTCATTGAGAGTGAAATCTGAAACCAAGTTTTCCATATATGATGTACTTTTGTTGAGAGAATACTTTTGAAGAATAAATTTATCATTTGAGATGAACCTTAACATATTTAATTTACAGGATGAGGTGAAGAAGCTGAAGAGTTTATCGATACATTTGGTCAAAATCCGTGATCGATTCGAGCCTTTTTTCGATTGAGTCCATACTGGACATGCCAAGGAGGCAAGGACTTCCATCTAGTTGCAGGCTTATGTGGTAATTGATCTTGTGATCCCATCATAATTGATTTTATGAAGATAGAGATTTGATCGATACTTTTGGTCAAAATCCATGATCAATACATGGCAGTTTTTAATTGAGTTCATACTTGCCATGCCAAGTACTTCCATTTAGTTGCAGGCTTACGCGGTAATTGAACTTGTATTCACATCATTAAAACAAGTCAATCACAACTGTGCTTTCTAGTTTGGTTTTGTAAGTGTTTGACAAGCTTTGTGTTTACACTTTACAGTAACACTTTGCTGTTAGTTGTGATCCTTGAATCTTAAGACCAGGATGTGAGTCTGAGAGTGAGAATTATCAAATATATAATGTGTATCAATTACAGGATTGCAAGTACAATCAGGTTTGATAACGTGTATCAAAAGCATACTTGCCATGCCAAAAACTAAATTTTGAAGGCTATTACAATTTGGGGGAGAAAACTTGGACATGGATAGTTTGTGGGATTGGTTATTCCCTTTTTTTCAAATACAAATGCTGCTTCACAGAGGATGGTTTGCTGTAGTGACTGCCGAACTTTTTATTTATACTTTTGATGTGATTTGCTCCATCATCTTCTCCACTATCGGTTTATATAGGCAAAGTTGCAGATGAATGTGCATACATTCTCAGAGCAGTAAAGACGCAATGTTCTAACCTTTATAGCTATTGGAGCGGGAGTCAAAGGCTAACCAATTTACTTAGTATTAATCCTTGACAGAACCGAAGCATGCTGTCCTATAGAATGGAATTTTGACCAATAGAAGTGGCTTGTGTACTGCTATTCGAGCGATGCTAAGCAGAGGGTAAGTACATTGAATCTGTGTGGGGTTAATTACCACTGTTGGTTCTTGCGTTATTTACTCATGTTAGTTTGTGAATTTTAGGAAAGGAGTGAAAAAAATCGAGTGAATGCTCTTCCAGAGAAGATTCTCTCTGTATGTGGTGCTAAATCAATAGCTAGAATCATATACGAGATGGTATGTGTATTAAATTTTGCCTTTACGCTCAGCATGCTCTATGACTCTATTGAATATTTATTTGTGTGGATTGTTGCCCATTGAGGGATAATTCCATAAGCATGCATTTCGTTCATAGTCACTCTTCCTCTTAAGAAGTAAAGAACTGAGTTTTGTTGCAATTTTTTTTCTTTGACTGCTGAGTCAACCCTGCTCATGTCTTCCATAACCTCGATCATATTTGACATATTATGCATTCAACTGATATTTTGAGGCAGAGGCTCGGGGAGAGGGTGAAATTGAGCAAGAGGTCACAGAATTGCATGCATCTAGTTCAAATGCTTCAACATCGACATATGCTCTTGGTGATCCTATGTATCTGAAGCTATGGGACAAGAGAAAGAGGTTCGAGGCTGAAAATCTTAGGTAGGAAGAAGAGTTGAAGGAAAAAGAAACTACGGATTATCGTGGAGAAACTTGGGCTTGGTGCTTGACTACTGTCGGTGCTGTACAGGCCTAATATTTGCTACTGCTTGTTGCCACTACTGTTGTCTCGAGCCCTCTTGATGCTAGTACTGTTGTTTTGTTCCTACTGCAGTTGTCGTTGCTGCTTGTTGTTGTCGTTATGCTTCTTGAAGGTCTCTTGAGTTCGTCTTTGTATCTTGCCTTTTTTGGTTAGCGGCTGGTTGTTTGTTTCTGATGCTACTTAAATCAAACGTTGGTTCTTTTCTTGTTCTTTTTCGGTTCGATCCAAACAATGAATGCTACTGCATGTTTGGTTCACTTTTTGATGTTAATAAATCAAGTCAATCTGAATGCCAAATCTTTTTAGTTTTCCTACCCCTGCTTTCAGGCCATCTTCCTCATCCTCCATCTACAAAAATATTATCCGTTGAAAGGGCGAGCATGTCGGTACTCGGTTGTCCTGTTTGGCTAGAGCAAATAGGGCAAAAAAAAGGGCAAAAGTATTACCTGTTTTTACCTCAAAGAAGCAATTTTTCTTACCCTCGTTGATCAAAGTTAGTAAGGGCGACAAATTTAAGTTTGCATAAACCTACATCAGCACCTAAGAGAGCAATGGGAAGGAACATTAATGCTAGTCTATCAACTTTTTTTCTCCAAAAGTTTTTACAGTCATCTATCACTAGAAAACCATAATTAAAATCTACGAAGAAACATACATGTTCGAAGATACACTTCCATTTTCGAGACATACAGATGAGACATTTCTTATAGAGTCATACAGACGATCACTACAATTACCATCATCAACTACCGACCATCAAGTAGGTCTCAAGAGATTGTCCTATAATCTTTTCCTATATTCGTAACTGGTAGAGTAGCTGTAGTCGTGTGTGAATTATCCTTTGAAATTGATTGTGTGCCGGAGAATAGTGTCTATCGTCATGAATACTTCAAATACTTCCTCCGTAACAAAATAAATGCACCAATTAGCTTGGGCACGCATGCCAAGATAAAACTTTAAAGCTTAATATCTCTAATTATGTATTTGTAAAAACTATAAACATTAGATCATAAAAAACTACAAGTTGAGACGAATCCAACAAGACCTCACATGACTATATTTTCCCTTATGTATAAGTCACAAATTGCGATTAAATTTAAAACTGTGAATAGTGTCAAAAGTGCAATTGGTGCGTTTATTTCATTATGGAGGAAGTATCTTTTTTTCAGGGTAGCCAACCAAGTCATAACAAGTCTTCTAAACTCTATTGAATTCATAACAAATGTTTGTGCCATTTATAGGTATTGAACAAAAAACTTGTGATAAGGTGGGACATTTTTTTACCAGTCGATCCAACCACTTGGTAGTTTTTACTACATAAGTCAATATATGATTTCTACAAGCCTTTTCCTGTGGGCAATTAGGGAGATATTTTCGTCTGGACTTAAGTCTATATGATTCTACAAGCCTTTTCTTGCAATTAGGGAGATGCTTTTGTAGTCCTCGGAAGTCTCACTGGACGAAGGGCACGCCTTGACGGGAAACTTTGTTAGGTTTAAAACGGCAAAAATATGGAAAATCAAATATTCGACTAGAAAAACATTGACATTGGAAAGGTCTACCGACCAGTTCAAGCTGTAGGCATCTACATTTTAACCCAATTCTTCAAAATCCCCTTGTTCAGGAGTTCTAGAAAAAGACCGAACACTAGTAGCTGCGTGAGTGAAAAGCTCTTCACAATTCACAGTATAAATTTGATAAACCTCCTTCTATAACGTTATAGAGAACCTAAGTATCAACAAATATGGCCAACCGAATGCTTAAGTTACATTTGGGTGATGACATTTATCGTCTTTTGTCAAATAACATGAATAAACCTGTTTACAGAACATGTACAGGAAAAGGCTATATACAGGTGGAGCTTCGAATTCCTCCACCAAGTGTATTCTATAAATACAGGCTCACCTCTCCACTTTCCGATATCGATGGGTTTAGGACCATCGAAGTTATCCCTTTTGACAGGCCTCGCACGGTTAGTTCCTCCAGTACCTGCTGCCTGTAGTTACAATTACAGCAGTGAAGATACCACTGATACTATAGTTTTCTGCATTCAAACAAACCTAGTCAGATAGCATAGAAGACCGCAAATGTCAATGTATACAAAACGACAGACCAACTGATACAGCTTTCACAGAGCACGCTCAAACGCAAGGCAAGCAATGTTTTCTTAAGCAGTTAATAAGGGTCAGGGACCAGGAAGTTCGTCGTCATCTAACTCCCCACATATATCAAACTAATAGAGTTTATTTTGCTGGCTACATGACAATTGACAAGGTTTTTATTAGATGAAATTGTACATCATCTAGTATGGTAGTTGGTAGGGATGCTCCACAATCTCTTCAGGAAGCACATAACTAGACACAGTAAGATCAAATACAGGAAACTTTCAGACTGAAACTAAAAAAAATATTACTCCATAACAAGAATAAAACATCGCAATTTAAAAAACAAAAGTTCCCATAGATATAAGAGTGTGTTCTCTTCACCTTAGCTTTCCCAAACTTATTGGAACTTCATAGAACACATTTAGTGGACCTCAATCCTATTTTTTTTAAGATGAAGAGAACGCACCTCAGTCAATTTGACCACTAATTTACCTGAAAGATAAAAATAGTATGTGTACACAACAGCGGTTATAGTAGTTTTGGGAAAAGTGACTAGAATTTTAGAAATTAACTAGAAAAATATGGGGGTACTTCCGGTTGTTTTAAAAAGCCCCCTCCAACTTTCCCAAAATGTTAGCTTGTACTTCATAAAAATATAGGATTAATCTCATGTAGCAATGTCAATCTAACGTTCACAACTAACATTAAAAGAGAAACTAAACCATAACAAAAGCATACTGCTGTTGCAGGAATAACTAAAATACAGTCAAATACTCATTTAGCATCAAATCATAATCTATAAAGATGCTTAAAGTCAGGCAGGGCAGCAATCTATAGTTAAGGATATCCATATGTGCCCCTACCACAAAGAGACATCAAAACTTGCATACAGGCCAAATTCTTACATTTCATACAACAAAAACGAATGAGCGTCCTTGAGCTACCACGAAAAAGACACCAACTCATACATACAGATGAAGTTTACACAAACGAGGAGTATTAGAAATTGCATAGTCTCAACTCTAAACTAAGATTATGCATACCTAAGCTTGAACATTTTCTTAAGGGTTGAACAAGGATACAACGGTCATGTAAGCTTTGAAATCCACCACAATCCCCACCAACAAAAAGGCGTTTTCAATCTCAATACCCAGTTTCATACCCCTCAATGGTTCCAGATTTAGCATTCCGCTCAAATTTGACCATCTGCTTGTAACACTTGACTATCTTCTGATCCAGCTCATAGTAATGTTCCACTTTTTCCAAGGGTTTCAAATCAAGGTCAATAAAATATGCCTACAAGAGAGCACATTACATTAGACTATCAAACAGAAAAAACATATCTAATGAAAACCCAAGAGGAACTATCGGTAATAAGCCTTCATACTAGCCTAAACATAATAGAATTAGAATCAAGCATACTCTTGACTCTTGGATGAAGCTAGACCATCACAAATCAAGGAACAAGAGGAAAACAATAACTTAGTTCTTTAAAAAAGTATATACAATATATATATATATGTATCTATATATTCAATTGAACTTATATTGAACTTATAGTTGCTATAACTAATCATTTGTGTTTCCAATGTTTAGTTTCTTTAGCATCTTCAGTCGACTCAACTCAATGCTAAAGTACAAGGTATTGCCTTTCCTTTGACATTATGACTAGAGTTTAAACATAGAACATATATAGATAATAAAAAAGAGTGCATCATTACCTTTGCGTCAAACCTTTGCTTCGTTGAATCCAGGTATATTGTTCTATAGTGGGATTCTGGATCATCATCTTCCCTTGGACAGAAAGTAATCATTAGACTACAGTCCTTAGCTGTTGCAGCTATTAAGTAGTCTCTTACAATCTTCAGTTTTTCATCTAAAGGAATAGAATGCAAAGAGTTGTATTTTCCTAATTGCCCAGATGCACTACAATCTCTACATATCTTGCAGGGCTGGGAAACGATATCATAATAAGCATGAATCACGCCTTCCACATCAAATTTGTCAAGCTTTTGGACTTCAAGTAGCCTATCAAGTACGCCAAACTTCACTATCGCCTCTCCTACAAGATGCACAAAATAACTTATATGCAAACCATTCGCTCCGTGTATGAAAGCTTTAAGGTGATCTTCAAATGCTTCAGCTTTGACAAAATCAGTCCCAAGGTGACCACCTCCTAAACCCCCATATATTAAGGAACCATTTAGAAAAACACGCAGATTATTCTGTGGATTTGCATAGAGAGCCTTGATAGCTTTATGTATCCGTTCCCTTGATCCAGAGAATAAATCCAATGGATCATATTCGCTCAACTTTTGTACCTGAGCAACAAAATATCATCTCTCTGTGAAACTGTAAGCCAAATAATCAACATAACATGGGTAGAAAAAGGCTTTACTATCTGTTGGCGCATTGCATATACAGGAAGATAACTTGATTATATATTTCCTTGAATAAAGAACATGCCAGAGGAATAAATAAGGCTTACCTGAAGCTGTTGCAGTTTGAGAGCTTGGTGCATTTTAAAACGAGTTACATTCTTCTTGATGGAATTTTCATCAGCTATAAACTTTGAAGATGGAAGAAATCCACACTTGGGCTGCTTAAGGGAGACGATAGAGTAAAATAAGACCAATAAAATCAATGTTTTACCAATATGGGCATGTGAATAAAAAAAGATTTCTATTTTTTGGGGGGAAAAGTATGCTCAAACCACCTTAAGTTCCACGGATAGGCATGGTGCTCCTATGAATGTGCCTACATGAAAAAATAAAACAAGAAGCTTTCAGACAGTACATCGAAGGCCCAAATGATTAGTTTCTTCTCTACAACATACATGTTGAGCACGTTTTATAATCTATTGCCATTTTTTGAAGTAAGGAAGATGGTTTGCTCTATCAAAAGTAGGCAGACAAAGCTCGGTTAGAATAAAACAATATTAGGATGACATCATGTTCTAACAGCACTTTATGTCGTCTTTTTCCTAGAAGTGATAACATATTGTATCATATTTCTTCCTCAAACTATTACCAACTTGATATAGACACTTAACAATCATGGCAGCTATTAGTATAAAACCAGAGAGAAATACAACTATATTAAAAAGTAATTGGACAACATTTGTCGGTTTATAAAGTGTAATAAAACTCGGGTGTATACTAATGACAGATAAATTGGAGAAGCAAATTGATAGAGTTTATTAATGTTTCCTAACATTACTCACTACATGGAAAGACGGAATGATCTGACATAAGCAGCACAGAATCAACACAACAATCAACTTTGGCAGCTTTCACCCTCCAGCCTGGGCGCTGTGAAATAACATTTCTTTCAATTGACTCCAGAAATTCCCTTGAGACAAGAATTCGTACCTGAAAGTTTCACAGAAGCCAAATTATGTTAGGCATTTGTTCGTCTGCACTTATTTGACCTATTGAGTCGTGAATGTAAAATGATTATAATCATGATCACAGAGTAATACTATCTGTTCAAATTTAGAGCAAATGCTGCAATACAAATCTTTTTCTAAGATTTCTAATAAAAAACTAAACATTGAGATAAATTGTCTTTCCCAATTTGATGCTATGATGGTGCCATGGTGGTGGACCAAGAGCAAAAATTGGTTAAAAAATGGCAGTAATATAACCACATCCTGTACATCTTCATTGAATAAGTCAACTGAAAAGAAAATGATGTTTGTTAAACAAAAGGACTCAAATTCATAATAAAATAGGAAAAGGCAGGGGAAAGAGTTTCTCGTGGATGGCCAGTCAATTTTAAGCACTTTCCACAGAGCCAATAACCCCTAGTTACTTTCAGGAAATCCCTGAATATACTACAAAAATCAGTCAAATAACAGATTAGATAGCATTTTACATTTCTTTATTCCCTTCGGCTCGTGGTCATTCAATGTTCATCCTTTTCTTATCTTCTTTTTCAATATGCTCCAGAACACATCCAAGTCCAAGTCTAAGTCTAAGATGAGCATGGTCTCATGATGAATATATACTCTCCATTCATGCATAAGCATAGCAATTCATATAGATATAAATGTAAACACTAGCAATGGCCACTTTCGGCGCAATAAACAAACAAACACAAGAAATAGAGAATTCTCAGTAGTCAATATACCCCAGGATCAACAAACTCGGATCCTAACAGTGGGATCATCACACACTGCACATAGAGCTGATCAGCAATCTCCTTGTTCGGGGATGTAACAATATCTCCATCATCTTTCCAAAGAGTGCATTCATGCTTGGACAAAATACCAGTTTCATTATTGGACCCATTCCTTGAGACTTTCTGCACCCTTATTATTTTCCCACTCTGTGCAAGCATGAAAACCGATCAATAAACTGCGGTAACTCACATAAAGTTCATTAAGCATGCAATTTAGATCATGTCAACTAACATATAATACAAGTAGATCCCTATCTAAGGTTTCATAAGAGCACTCACTTTCAAGGATTCACGAGAGTTATTCTCTATGTAATTTCACTTACAAGTATAACTCTCTTTGGGTTTTGGAAAATATTATTCTCTATGTTTAGTTAGAAGAAGTAAGCCATCTCATACATAACTAATGTTTATTGGGGGATAAAAAACAAATAGGAGGTTTGTGTAAACAACCTAACAAATTTTTTTAATACTATATAGGCAAAGGTAATATATCACATCGAAAATATTTGCTACATTTTGCTTCACTCAGGCCGTCACACTTTGTTTGAGCTTGCATTTTCCTTGCCTCCCTTCCCTTCCCTTATCCTAGGTTTATCCATATAAGAAAAAATGAATCCTATCCTTTCCCTCCAAATTGCCCTATCCAAACAAGCATTCATTCTGCAATCTTAATACTGCCTATTACTCATCAAATATACCCATACGAAGCAGCTCTTATTAACCTATACTAACCACATCTTCTTCTCTTCTTGAGTCATCCTTTGACACCCCAAGTATAAATCCCTAAAGGGGCTCATATTCTTTTGCAATACTAACAGAGACCCAATAAAAACAAGGTAGTTGCTGCGAAAAGATACTCAGCGACAAAAGCTCAGAGTTGGAGAAGAATGAATCTGCAAATCAGCAGTCAGACTTAATATATGCATTTCAACCAATCTGCTAATATGTATCATTCCCCTCAAACCTAAGGATTCATTTTACTTTCTTATATAAAACTTCGATATAAGCAACATAACTACTCCTAGTTTGGGAGATATAAATAAAACTTCACAGTATACCATCTAAAACGAGAAGATAAGAACACAATTTAAATCAGTCAGATATCAAGTTCATATGCCAATATAAATGGCATGCAATGTAACCCAAAGAGTCCGAACATACGAAGGCAGGTGAAGATCCCGTGTAAGAAAGAACTAGATTAACAGCTCCTTCTCCTCTGTAACTCCAATCTCCTGCATCCTTTTCCTCCAAAATTAACTCCATCTGCACTAACAAAAAAAAAGCTTAATCAACAATTACCAGCAACTGCATTCAGCGGCAGAGCAAGGATTTTGGACTTGGAAGTACCGTAAAACAATTAGATAAGCACGGTCTCAAAGATCATGTTAATTTTCCATTGCCTTTTACTACCTCCGTAACATAAAAAAAATGCAACGATTTCAGACAAAGTGTGAGTAGAAAATGTCTAATCGTCGCATTTTTTATGTTACGGAGGTAGTAATTCTTTTGATCTAGGTAAATGGCTCATCACCTCCAATCTTCAATATACAACACACATATGAACTAATACAAAAACTTGTGTCAATCTGTCTATCTTCCATGACTAGATAGATAGATTGCATGTAACTTTTAAGTTAAAATTTCGAGGTTTTAAATTTGCAACACTTCACACAAGGGAAAAGCTTAGTTCATATATGATAGATGTGAACTAAACATCTATCAGATTATCAGATACAAATATACTACGATTTTCTATCAGTATACTACATTTTCTATATATATACTACAAGTTCAGCAAGTTCTAAATTTATTAAGAAAATATACTATCTTAAACTTTTGTTAAATATACTACATTATTTATAAAATATACTACATGTACCTGTAAATATACTACGAATAAATTGATATATTCCAAATTTCCTATATATCTGATAGGAATTAAGCAGCCCTTCACAAGGGAAAAGAATATAGGTTAAAACCTCATGATATTACCATGATCTATCCATATATACGTCGAAAAGCCGTCTATCCCAAGACTTACTCGCGAACTAATTGTATCATAATCAGCATCATATTATGAATATAACAAATTAAACAAGCCCTAATTTCATTCATACTTCCATTTCAATTTCAAAAAATTACAACAAAAAAGTAAAAAAATAAATTCCACAATTGCACAATGTTATAATCTGCACAAAATAAACAATAACTAAACTTATAAGTATAATTCAACTATACAACATTTTCAACTTACAAAAAAATAATTAAAAAAGATATACCAGACAGTCTGACACCGGCAACTGTCGGTTTCCGGCTTCGCTGTTCCGGTGATGAGGCGGGAATTCCGGCAGTCAGACGCCGGAGAGTTACCGGTTACCGGTTAGGAGGTGAGAATCCGGTGGTCAGGACTGAAGTGTGAAGCAGTGACTGAAGTATGAAGCAATGAAGAAGAAGAAGAAAAAGATTTAAGTTTTTTTGGGTTTTGTTTTGTTTTGTTTTGTTTTGTTTTGTTTTCCCTCTATCTTGAATAAGACAGTGATGTGAGTATAACTGTTCATATTTGTAGCAGTTTTGTGTCTGAGGTATCACAGAGCGAGGGTGAGGGAGAATATAATTTTATGTCTGCGGCTAAACATGGCTCGTATTTACGAGTTTATAACCCGTGTATGTATGAATATATATCAGAAATGTCTAGATTATCCCCTCTCCTTTCACTCGCTTTATACCCTTCCAAAATTCATTACAAATACCGAAATACGGGTTGTAAGGTGAAAAATACGGGATGTGTTTAGTAACACCCTATTTTTTTTCTCTTCTCCCCCTTGTGATTTGTGCAATGCATGGGAAAGCGGAAAAACCAATATAAAGTTTTGCAAGTACCTTATATTAGACAATTTGTAAAGTATACTTCCTCCGTTTTTTTTTACTTGCATCATTTCCTATTTTTGGAAGTTGCATATTATTTGCATCATTTTCTTTTATGGCAATACTTTCTCTCTACCTCTCTCCAATCACATGGGTCCCCTTTTCCCACTCTCTCTATCTCTCTCTTCTTCTTAATTCTTGTGCCTAACCTCAATGATGCAACTATAAAAAAAACGGAGGAAGTATATCTTAATCGATGATTAGGGGTTTGTTCTGTATAACTTATTTTAAGTTTAGTTTAGCTGAAGTGAACATACCCTAAAAGGAAAGACATTTGTAGATTTCTTTTTTACACCATGGATATATACAACTAAAAAATAAGGACAATCAATAAATTAAAATTCAACTTATTGCCTCAAATGTGTCAAAAAAGTTGGTATTCTAAAGAAATAAGTGTGACATAAGATATCTTCTAAAATCCTACCTAGCATTATGATATTTCATTAATCCTTCTAATTTATTACATCTGCTTTTATAATTTCTAAATAAAATCACACCAGGACAGTTAAATAATGGTAGTTTATTAATCCTTATAATTAATTCAAATCATATTTATATTTACAATAAAATAACAATAATTATTACAATAAACTTATTATGTAAAACTACGTGTATAGTTAAGCGTAACAACTAAACCATGACAAAAGAATAATGAGATGTTTTCCCCCAACAAATTATATAAAAAAAGTGGAGAAAAAGAAAAAGACAGATTATTCTTTTTGTGATCACACGCTAACAGTGAATTTCTTTTGTACATTAAAAAAGGAAGAAAAAGTATAAAAAAATAAAGAAGGAATAAAAAAATCTTCTTTTCTTGACTTTGGAAGTCTTTATTAGGACTGATGGGTCAACTTCCATTGAAAATGCCCGAGCCCGACCCTTATTTACGGGCTTGGAAAAGATACCCTTTACCTCCTGTTGATACATGTGGGCTAGCCCACTGGTTCACAAAGCATAAAGGATCCAATGCAAGATTTATACCAAAAACAAAACTACACTGAATTACAACTAGACCCTAAAGTTGTTTTGTCATAATGGGCCAGGCATTCATTGTAACAAAATTGAGAGTGCATAGTACATTCTAAGCTAATCATATGTAAAAATTGAGAGTGCATAGTACACCCGGGTGGCCGGATGTACTTTGAGCATATTAGTGTTAGGTGTACCATGCTCATGGTACAGTACACCCAACTCTATTTGAGCACAAATAACATTAGATGTACCATGCAACACCTCGATGTATAATAAAAATTGGATTAAAAATCCAACTTTGCAACTGAGATGTAAGTATAACAAAACATCCTCTCAAATTCAGGCTTTTTTTGCCTCCAATTTGAGTTGTTGGCTCTAACTCAAGTATAACAATACAAAGAAGACTAATTACGATAGAAGATTTTGTGCCCCTTGAACATTGGAATCATTAGCAAAACTTGGAGATAAAATCTTGGAATGGGAAACATCCCCACATCCACTAGTATTAGAATTAGAAATTAAATAAGAGAAGGTATTGGGTCAGACGCGTCCGACCATAACATTTGGTCGGACGACTTTCAGTTGGTTTCATTTTTGTTTCAGTTGGTTTCAATTTTTGTTCAGTTAGTTTCAAATCTTTTTCAGTTGGATGTCTTTTAAGTTCAGTTACTTATCTTATTGTTTCATTTACGTGTTTTAGTCTAAATGAAAACAAGTTAGAAGCAAATGAAAAAAAAGGGTGAGTAAATGAAAGCAAATTAGAAGCAAATGAAAAAAAAAGGGGAGTAAATGAAAGTAAGTTACAAGCAAATGAAAAAAAAAGGGGAGTAAATGAAAGCAAGTTAGAAGCAAATGAAAAAAAAGGGAGTAAATGAAAGTAAGTTAGAAGCAAATGAAAACAAAAGGGGAGTAATGAAAGCAAGTTAGAAGCAAATGAAAAAAAAAGGGAGTAACTAAAACATACCTTCATCAATAACTAAACCAACTGAACTATTAAAACAAAGCAACTGAATGTATTTTCAGTTCTTCCGCGATTCTACGATCTACTGGCGAGATGGTGGAACTGTTTCATCATCCAGCTTGGCAGCCTTTCACCCGCATAACCACCAATCTTAGTTCTTGCAGATTAGCATTAGGTTGGAGGTTTCTAACACCATCTCATCATCTTTTGTCTTAGTATAGAATGTTAATGCTAATCGTATTAAATTCTCTTTGCTCTCCAAATTTGCTTTGTACGCTTTCGTCCCTGTACCAGTTCTTCTCACTTTGATTTCCAACTCCCCAAAACGTCAATTTCAATGCAAACGAACTTCAATTTCGAACAACAACTACGAATTAAAGAGCGAAGATGCTGCGCCATTGTTGCTATTGTTGTTGCGAGAAGAGAAGATGTATTGGGCTCAGCCCGTCTGACAGTAAACAATGCGTCAAACGGTCTGACCCAATAGTTTCACATTAAATAATGGGTTGTTCAAATAAGTTCTACATCAAATTACACAAAGTACGATGCCAAATTTCAATTCAAAGATTCAAGTCACAACCATTTTAATTGAAAGTTACACTGTAACCGTTGCCTGATTCTATGTTTTTTTAGCTACTTTGATTTTGGTGCTAATCATCTAGTATATGTTATATGTAGTTCTACACTGTTTTTTGCAATATTTAGATGATTTACTTTGGCAATATTTTTAGCTAACAAATATTTTTACTAATTAGGTAAGAACATGTTTTTTTTATTTTCATGATATATATTGTAAAAATACCTTCTTTCAGAAGTATATTTCTATTAATTAATGAGTAAAAGATATTAAATAGTCAAAATTATGTATTAACAAATAGGGGTGAGCACAACTGGGTACTAGGTCAAAATGTCTAGAACTGGACTCGGAACCAGTCAGAATCAGTTCATGGAAACTGGAACTGGAATTGATTGGACCGATTTCTTATTTTGGGAATTGGAACCAAAACCAGTTGAGACCAGTTCCTACTCCGATACCCAGATCTTGTGAGAGTGATGTCAATTTAACTTCAAATGCATCTAACTTTCTAGAATTGATCCGAGATTCGATAGGAACTGGTTTCAATAGCGGGTACCCAATATCCATTGGCATTCAAAAGTGGAATATGTTCAATGTTAAGCTAACAAATATCAAAAAAATAACCACAACATATTTGTATTAGCATAAGTTGTGACATATCGGGTACCCAGTGGGTACCAGGTCCAAAAATTATACTACCCATAATTAAAATCAGTTGCAACATGATCCTTGTATTTGGATCCAAACCCGGTTCCAATACGATCAATTTCAAATTCCACCGAGTCTCACCAATTCTCACCATAACTCTAAAATTGGATACTCAATTTTTCTGTTCACTCCTATTAACAAACACATGAGTCAAAATTATATTGCATTTAAAACTTCGTTATCAAATTTAGAGAACCTCATAACCACATTTTCAAACATTGGTTATCACCTTCATGATCTGTCAAAGTCACCAAAGTTGCAACATACACTTCATTGGTCTTTGTCCTATTGGTTCAACCATATGTGGACCAATTAGTAGATTATACACCAAGGAGCACCATGAGCATGATGCTCCTTGTCCAAAACGCAGCCAAAATTAAACAAAACGCGTGCTTTTAAGTTGGGCGCGCTGCTCAGTGTACATTGAGTGTTCACCAGTGTACACGAAAAATTCAAAAAAAAATTTGATTTGACAGGTTACTGTTGAACATTAAAAGCATGCTCAGTGGTTTCTCTTCCTCACTCTCCATCATTTCTCTTTCTCTCTCCAATTTCTCTCCCCAAAAGCTCCAAACCTCCATTACCAAAACTCCAAAAACTCAAAAAAATCCAATTTCGGTTACTCTCCTTCACGAAAATTCCCCCATTTTTTTTGAAATTGCTCATTGAACACCATATATTCGAATTGTAGCATCAATTTTTTACAATTACGAACATTAGAGAAGAATTAAACAAACAAGCAAATACAAAGCAACCAAAGAAGTTACGTTGCCAAAGCCACTCCAAATTCGTCATCCAGTACCGACGATTCTTCCAGCCACAACAGAGTAAGTTTCTCCTCATTTTAATGTACAAAAAATGCTCATTGGATGCGATTGTTTTCTAAATTTTCTTTCTTTTTCGTTCTTAGATCTGAAGAAGAAATACCACTGAGCAACCCTTTTGAAATCAAAAATCCCAGAACCAAAAGGAGGCCAAACATCCAAACAGAGGTAATTCCAAAAATGTAAAAAGTGTTGTTCTTCGGTTTTATTGTACAATATATATATGTGAGTGTACATTATATAAATTTGTATTTTATTTAGCATGTACAAGGTTTTTAATTTTCAGAAAGTTGATGGATATGCTTTAGAAAGTTGTACATTAAGAGAATTAGAATGTACATTGGTGGTTGTTGGGTGCTATGGATATGCTGTAAGAAGTTGTAAATTAATAGAATTAGAGTACGTATATTTGATGGTTGTTGGTTGTTTCTATGAATTCATACATTGTTTATTTGTACATTGTTGTTAGCATGGTGGTTCATTAATGAAATAAGAATGTACATTTGATGTTGTTGGTTGTTTCTATAAATTCATAAATTAGATGGATGTGCTTAAGAAAGTTGTACATTGTTTGATTACCTGGTTGTTCATTAATAAAAACCATATGTACAATGACAATCCCATAGCTGAGAGTGAAAACAATTCTTGAAACTGATGCCAAGTGAGTACTTTTATTATGATTTGTTTAATTTATTTGTACATTGTTGATTTCATAGTTGTTCATTAATAAAAACAATATGTACAATGACAATCCCACAATTCAAAGTGAACCAATTTCTAAAACTATGCCAAGTCTTCTTGTTTCTTTGTACATTAGTATATTCTTATTGTACAATACATATGTTTATATGTTCATTATCTATATCACCATATGCGTTTTCCATTTGTACAACGTATATGTTATTGATTATGTACACTACAAATCCTTACATAATCATTATATCTAATAATATGTACATACTCTCATAAAGGATTCCATACCTTGTATCCAGGCCCAAGCACGGGAAAAAGAAAGTCTCAATCTCTAAAGAGTAAGTGATATGTACACTACATACTTGTTCTATGTACAAGACAAATGCATATATGTTCATTATGTCTAAAAAATGAACAACACTATCTTTACTTTAATGTTCAATTTTTTTAGCATACGTACCATGACTATTCCCCAAATGTTCACTCTTTAAGTCTAAAAGTAAAATGTCTTTACCTACGTGTCCCATTACTAACACGACAAACATTTTGCACTCAGTTTGATAGGATCAAACACGTCCAGACACAATATTGCATTCACACTCTCAAGAGCAAAGTCAACAAGCGGGGACATGCGTTGCGAAAAATGCCAAGAATCATAAATGAAATCAAGTTCTTTTTAGCAGCATTTCACATTGTTCCTTTTTTTTTGTAGAAATTTAGAATACTTTTTTAGTCACTGGCTAATTGATCATTTTTCTTTTGGGTTAACAAGACAATATCCTTGTATTTTATATCTTGCAAATGCCCATTATATATATATATCTAAGTCTCATTATTTAACATATGTACACTTAGTTATGATCTTTTGTACGATTGCATGTAAACTATTGTACAGTTACCAATGTTCATTCACTTTACACATATATACAAGGCCATAATTCATATGTTCACTAATTGTATACAGATGTACATTGTCTAAACCTATATGTTCACTCATTAAGTTTTTGGTGACACTAAGTTTTCTCAAATATCCTTGTATTGGAACAATTTTTTTTGAAATTGAGTATTTTTATACAATGAACATTTGAAATTAATAAATGAGCATGTTTAATAATCATAGTGAACAATAAAGTTATATAAAAAAACATATGCAAAAGTTAATAGGAACATTTGGAGGGAAAAGTTTTAGGGAAATGAATTCAAAATATCCAATTATGGAGGAGAGAGAAAAATAAATAAATCTGATGTACATTTGGGGGCTAATGTACAATGAGAGTTTTTTTGTACATTGGCAAAAGTTTTATGTACACTGCGAGCATGCTGACGTACATGATGACATGGGCATGGAGCATCATGCTCATGGTGCTCCTCCCTGCACCATCTAATTTGCGTATGTGGACTGTCATTTGGAACCACAACTTACTTTTGCCCTGTAATCAGTAGAAACCATGATAGAATGCAAATTACTATTGAACATGATTCTTATGCTTGATTAGACTCTCCTCCAATATAAATCTAGGTGTATAGGCCCAGTAAAGTTTGTCAATAGACAAAAAATTTCCAAAATAAGGAACTTAAGCGTGATACATTATTAGACTATTAGCGTCAAATACATGTGGTGCGCGCGAAAATGGTTAAATTAATTAGTAAAATGGTTATATAGAATTAGTAAAGCAATTTCAATTTTTCTTTTTCTTTTTTCTTTTTAGTGTCCACCCATCTTCTCTTCCCTCACTGGTCCCAACTTTTGATAATTCAACAATAATCCAACATTTAGGCCTCGTTTGGTTGGAACTGATTTCCGGTGGAAATCAGATTTCCTGGGAATTGCTAAAGTAGCAATGTGTTTGGTTGACAAAATTCCCAGACCGTACAGGAATTAGGAATTCCAATGGAATTCTGAATTCCCAGACCGTACTGGAAATGCATAACCCACCCTCCCCACGGTGACTCACATTTCCTGTGATTATCAACCCTCTAATAATCATTGTTCATCTGATTAATCCTCTAATCATCATCATTACCATCATCACCTTCATCTTCAAGCTCTTCCCTTAACCAAACTTAATCACCATCATCGACATCAACATCATCATCATCGTCATCGACCATCATCAACGTCATCAACATCATCAACCGTCATCACCACCACCATCGACCGTCATCACCACCACCATCATCGACCGTCGTCGTCATCATCAAAATCAGATTTTTGATTTGATCAAAAAATAAAAAAACAAGACCTTTGATTCAGTTCCAATTTCTGGGTTTTTGGGGTTTGATTCTGTTTTTAAAAAATCAGATCTTGTATTTTATTTTAAAAAAAAGATCGGATTGAAATTGAAGAGTGATGATTGAAGGGTGTTGATGATTAAAAAAATGTGGTCGACAATAATGGAGAAAGCCTTGGAAGTGAGGATGAGTGATTGTAAGCAGAGAGAGGAGGAGATTGAGAGATGAGTGATTATGAGTGTTTTTGGCTTAATCAATAATTAATCGATTATGGGAATTTAATTCCCATTGTGTCAACCAAACACAAATTTACACTTCCCATGAAATTTAACACAGGAATTCATTTCCCATGAATTAAAACTTTCCACGGTAAATTAATTCCTACGTCAACCAAACGAGGCCTTAGTATACGTTTGCTCATATTGGACTGAAACCACATAGATATAACCTCTTTAACCTGTTAAAGGCCCTTGACTTTTATAGATAAACCAAAACGGTTAAATCATAATTAATCCACATATTTTCACATTTTTCTCATTTTCCACATGTTTGGTTCCCAATGATCACGTGGGTGTTATAATATTCAATGACAACTTACATTATTGCAATTTGCAATCTTTGGGGAATTATGTAAGCATAATGCCTCGTCATAAATAAAAGACTTTTCAATAAATGCCAAATTTTGGTATTCTCATTTGACATGTCTCATAAAGCTACTCAATTAATCACTCAAAAAAAATGTTGGAGTAATCCTTAGTTCCTTACGTTTACCAAAATGGCAACCCACATGAGATAGAGAAAATATTTTATTTTGATTTTTTCTCTATTTTTATGGGAGTTGTCAAACCTTAAGATCATCTTATCACTCCAAAAAAAAAGCTCCTCTAGTAATGGGTTTGCATCATCATAATAAGTTAACATTTAATATTTTGTCACTTTAGGAATAATATTATTATATTCCCTCTTTCGTATAAACATTTTCTAAAAATTAAATTTTAATTCACTAATTTGAAATAATATGATATTGCAATGTCAAAATTAGCCAATACATGTCTAATTGGATCAAATATAAGTTTATCATGAGAAAACCACGATCGTTGATAAGATATGACACTTTACATACTCTCTTTCATATTTTATTTGATACAACATCCTACGACAGCGACTATTGAGCTATTATGGTTTTGATATAAAATTATAAATTTGACCATGATAATAAAGAATAAAAATGTATGTTATAATATTGGACAAATGTCTATGGAAAACTCAATTTGTAATACTAACCGCAAACCAAAGAACAAAAACCAATTCCTATAGGGAGAAAAATTCTCCAGTAGAAAAAGAATGAAGATTTATGATGAACATGAGCTCATAAACTAAGAGTAATAGAAAAGAAAAGCAGGTTACCATCATTCAAAATGGGTGGCGATAACCCCTACATCGATAAAAAAGAAATAGAGTTTGAGAGGCAGAAGAGAGAAAGAATTCCTAGGAAAGTTCCATTCAGAACAATGATGTTATTTTGGCAAAACTTCAGCTAGCTAAATATCGGGGGTGTTTGGCAAATGGTTTTTGGGTAACTTTTTCATTTGTTTTTGGCTTTTGGCTTTGGTTTCTGGTCAAATAGCCAAAAAAAGTGTTTAGTAACTGACTTTTGCATTGGTTGAAAAGCCGACTTTACAGCCAAAAGCAGAAGCTGGTTTTACCAACTTTTTTGGTTGGCTTTTGGCTTTTGTTTTCATTTTGTACTAAACCACCAACAATAACATTCACTTTTGCCAAACACTTCTTTTAACAACCAATAATTATACAGCCGGTCAAACAAGCCATTAAAAACAGTCAGTCAACCAACCAACATATAAAGCCACCAGCCAATAGCCACCAGCCACCAACCAATTGCCAATCGTCTAGTGACAAATTTTTTGTAAATGTGCTCTATCTAGGGCCTATAGCCCTATAACTTTTTGTTTATTTCATCCTTAGACCCTATCCTCTTTACTCGATATACTACTAAACTCAATAATTTTATTGATTAGATATTGATCAATATTTATTAAAACTTACACAGATTACAGCGAATTTACTGATTTATGTTGTACACACCCTTCGTTACTTAAGATCTTCTTATTTTCGTTTTCATCTATTCAATTGATTTTAAATGCATAAATATGATCGTTACTAACTAGCACTGATCCAGTTTATCAAATCTACTTTTTACCGAATACTTTTTCAGTTGACGAGTGTTGATTGCTCGAGAATCACGTGCAGGCCTTAGGTTAACCCGTCCAAATCAAATTCTATCAAACATTATCCTTATGGGTCAGAATAGAACCAAATTAACCTAAGTTCACAATGGAAGCAACGTGGTAGAGAAAGTAGCGGTTTTAATCGAGCGAGACAACTCATGAGCTACTCGAGCTCGACTCGGTCAAATCCCCGTCAACGCTAGAGTCGAGTTAGCTCGGATCGAACTCGAGCTCGACTCGAGAAGCCAATGAGACCAAGTCAAGACATGGAAAACTCGACTCGAATACTTGCGAGAAACTCGAATGATATCTTGGAGGCAAATATATTCAATATTTATTACAATCTATCTTATGGGTGAATGTAATTAAAGATGACCGGTAAACTAGCAAATAGCTCGAGATTGAGTCGACTCAAACTCGATTCGAGCTCGTTTAAATTGGTAGAAACTTAGTCAAAACTCGACTCGATACCGACTCGAATCAAGTAAAGTTATGCAAAACTCGACCCGACTCGGCTAGTCATCAATACTAAGAGATAGTGTCTATAAATAACACACTTCCTCAGCCTCATTTGATTGAACAAGAAAGAAATTTCTCTTTGGGTTAAATAATTACTACTTCCTTATTTCTTCTCCTTGGTCTACTATCATTTCCTTTCACAAATTCATCAGTTTTTGGCTGAGTATACAAAAATGGACATGCTTCAAGTATTTCACATGAACAAAGGTCAAGATGAAGCCAGTTATGCAATGAATTGTACTATTCAGGCAAATATACTTCTTGCTCTTTAAACTTTAATTTGTTTCTTTCTTCATCAATTTACTCTCAAAGGACTAATTACATTTATACTAGTATGAGTTTTCTCATTCTATATTTCAACTAACAAAAAATGATAATTAATGTTTTTATCTTTTAACTTATAATAAATGTCCATAACAAGGAGAAGAGTCATGACCTATGACAACCTCTATTGATTATCCCGTTTAACTTCTAATATACTTCCTCTGTTTTTCCTATTGTATCATATGAGTTGGACAATTCTTAAAAAACGTAAAAAAAAAAAGTAGAGGAGAGAGGAGAACCATAAATACTGCTTAATACAAAAGTGAGATGGAGAATTTTCAAAATTTATTACAATGCAATGGTTATGATGAATGGAAAATAATGCACGATAAAACGGAGGAAGTATTATAATAATTATTAGCCGTCTATCTAAAGATGATTTAAATATGATTATTTTCTCTAATATTTTCAAAAAAATTTCCCTTTTGGTTATACTTATATATTCATTTTTTTTTTTCAGAACAAGATATTATCTTTAACAAAATCATTTGTAGAGGAAGCCATACAAGGCCTCTTTGACAATGATTTTCCTGAGACCATGGCCATTGTGGACCTAGGTTGCTCGTCCGGCCCCACCGCCCTCGAGGCGGTGTCCGAAATCATCTCCATGGTTAATGCAAGGTGCCGTAGGATGGACAGTCATTTGCCATCACCCAAGTTTATGGTGTTTTTGAATGACTTACCAGGAAATGACTTCAATGGAGTGTTTGCATCACTCTCTAATTTTCAGGAGAAGTTGAAAGAAGAAAAAGGTGATTATTTTGGAGCTTGCTTTATAGCAGGTCTTCCTGGTTCTTTCTATGGGAGATTGCTTCCTACCAAGGCTTTGCACTTCGTTCACTCCTCTTGTAGCTTGCATTGGCTCTCTCAGGTTAGATTTTATGAACTCGGCTGACATTAAAAAGCGTATGCAAGAATTGGAATTCACTGCATGTCATCACTCCTCTTTCAATAGCATTATATCTACATCATTCTCATAAGTACTTAAAATATATTGTTAATGTGAAGATTTGAACTCATAACCTCAAGTATTAAATAAAGACTCAACCTCACTCCATGCATAATATTTTTGTTGCTTCTTTTATCAAAATTAATGATGATATATGACTCGCAACCAAGAGTTAAATTATAACTTTTGAGATCTATATCGTAAATTAGAGTACTTATTTCGCCTTTTTATAAGTATTAGCTATTTTCAACTACTACTGAATTATAACGCGTACCGATTTTGGGACATCGTCTAAGCCTAAATACTAGTTTATGATTCAACCACGACTTGTCTGATTTATGTTATCATTTAAGCCATATACAAAACCATTTTATTGCTCATTTGCTTATAAGTATACTTGAGCAAAATTTAAATTTGGGTGCAATGTGCAGAAGTACAAAAGTTAATATGTGTTGCAAGTATTTGATAATACGTAAAATATAATATTTTCTTAAATAATTACTACTATAAAATTGTACTAGGTATCAGATAATTGACTTGTTAAATTATCTTCATATCAATAATAATAATTCTATAATCGCTGAAACAAAATAGTTTCTATTCTTGTTATGACATAACATGTTATGTTTAACCTACTAACTTCGAAAAAAGCTAAGATAGACCATTCCCAATTAGGAATGGCAATGGACCGGACTCGGATCGGACTTACCAAACTCCAAGTCCGCTCCATTTCAATCGGACTATGATTTTTATACTCCTATTAGGATTTGGACTATATATTCTCGGATTCGGACTCGGACTTTTTCCTTCGGATTGTTTCGGACTCGGATCGGATTCGGATTAAATTACCATATTAAATAACCAAACACATCTATAAATTTTTTAATGTTTTACTTAATTTCTTATAATGTAAATCTATTATTTCTATTAAAATGTACTTTCAATCTATTAGTTGACGAGGTAACAAGTAATAACCGGACTCTATTCGGATTCGGATAAGATCTTACCAAGGTCCAAATCCTATCGGATTTCATTCGGACTTTTATATTTTCGGATTCGGATCGGACTTTTTCCTTCGGATCGAGTCGGACTCGGGTCGAAGTCGGACTGAATTGCCATCCCTATTCCCAATCTATACTATATTGCGGTATTGCCGTCCCGTTATCATACAAAATTCCGAGTTAACAACAATCTATAACCACAAAACGTCATACTACAAAGCAACTCAAAAGTGTATAAAGTGGATAATTGTTGATTTGATCATGAAAATAGTTTCCAAATTTACAAACGGAATCTCATTTATATTGATAAACTTTACTAAGCCTATACATCTAGGTTTGTACGGTTGGTTATAGGTGCATGGAGTAATCTATCAGACTTATTTATGACTATTGTTGGGCTACCTGCTCCAAACACTTTTCAAAACCTCTCCACCTGATTGCACTACAGTAGAGTCTAACCACATATAAGTTGAGACGGATTCCATTCTAAAATAATTTGGGTATAGATGGAGTAACATATCAAACTTATATATGTGTGTCATTCTCTTTCTCCTTCATCAGTGGAGATAACAAGTGGGTATTTTCCTTCACATATATCACTACTCTATATCTCCTTTGGAAGAGAAAACAAGAGCCACAAGTGTACCCAAAAGTGGGCAAAGATGGCCATTGATGGCTACTTTAAGTCACTAGTACTATGTATCGTGTACGAATTGGGCAAACAATGGCCATCAATACCCCTTAAAGTCTGAAGAGTGAGTAGAAAGTGAAAAACTAACATACACTTATTTGGTTGTAAGTTTTTTGATGAGCTTTTAGCAGATTGATACCATATTAAGGACTTGACAATCCAATAAGCTGATTTTAGAGTAACCAACAGATTTCATGAGCGGATTGAAGAGAATAAATTGATTATGAAAATGATCATATTAGGAACATTTTCAAAGAGATGATTGGAATTTAACATTATCATTAGTTAAAAAAACAAATAGTTATAAACTATCAGTTAATACTTTAATAAAACAAGGTTATAGTCAATTCAGCTATTACAATTAGTTGGTCAAATCAGTTCATCAAATCAATTATCCGTTGACAGCTATCCGCTAAGCACCAAATAGGACTTGAATGAGAAATAAGTTAAAAGTAGATAGTGTATTATGAATTAGATATAAACAAAATTGAACTTCAAGCACTAATAAAATAAGTAAAAATTAGTTGGAATTTCCTCATTCCTTCAATTTATGGCTATTTTTATTTTTTATTTTATGGACTTGTTATATGAACTTGACTTTTATGCTTCGAATCGAACTAAACTAAAGTGAAAAAATGAAGATAAGAAGCTTAGAAGAACAAAGCGTAAAATTGAGAAAAATAAGTCCAAAAGAACACAATCTTAGTTTATCGTTTGGGGATAATGTTTGCAGGTTCCACCAGGTTTAGATGGCAAAGATAATCCAATGATGCAAAACAAAGGGAAGATATACATATCAACGAGTAGCTCAAGTGAAGTGATTAATGCATACAAGTCACAATTTCGAAAAGATTTCCTTTCTTTTCTAAATGCTCGAGCTGAAGAAGTGATTTCAGGTGGGCGCATGGTGCTAACATTGATGGGCAGGAAGTTAAGTGAACCTACTTGTGAACAGAGTTGCTATCCTTGGGAGTTCCTTGCCGGGTGTCTTATGAGCATGGTTTCCGAGGTCAGATATTCACTTATTTATAAGTAATACAGAGTTTATAACTATTATGAACATTTATATGTTCGTGATCAACAAAACTAGTATACCGAATTAAAAAGAATTGTTTTAGTAAAAATACTACACCAATCCTTCTTCGTGACTAGTAATTTTTGTGCACAACTCCTATGTGAAAACAATTAGCTATATATGGAGGAAATCTCCGCCAATTTTATAATTAAAAGTTGCCTAGCTGGAAAGGTGCCGACCGACTACTTGGTAATAGTTGACGGTGTGAGTAGGTGTGCCTTGACAATAGAATACATATGTTATTCTTGAGGCCTAATTCAAGGATGCCCCCAGTGATGCCTAAGTTAGATTATTGGAAGGCAAAGGTATAAGGGCACACAAGTATTTGTGAAGGTGTATATAAACATACCTAGCGAACAATAATTTTGGTCTATTTTATAGTTGTACGAACTTAGTGTCAATCTATCTTAAGGCCCATACACCTCTGTCTGTACACGCATCACTCATCAAGGTCATTTAAGCAGGATGACAACTTAGCAAGACAATGTTGTTTATGGTGAAATCCGGAATAAGAAATAAAAACTTAATATGTGTGACCACAAATCTGGTCAACTATTGGTATTCCCATCCATATATGTGTTTTCCAATTACTATATGATTGTAAATTGTTGTAATTAATTGCATAAGCTAAGCATGTATGATGTGTATATTGCAGGGATCTATTGAGGAGGAGAAAGTGGATAGTTTCAACGTGCCATATTATGCACCTAGTGTTGAAGAACTAAAACAATTGGTTGAAGAAGAATCATCATTTTTAGGGCATCGTTTTGAAACTTTTGAAGTTGAATGGGATGGACTTGGAGACAACAATCTTTGCAACGATGTATTCACTTCTTGTAGGGTGCAAACAAAGGGAGAAAGAATTGCCAAAATGCATAGAGCTGTGAGTGGGTCAATGTTGGAACATTTTTTTGGAGGAGGAATTATGGATGAGCTATTTCTTAGACATAGTAGGGTTTTTGATGATCACTTGGCTCATAACCCTAATTCCAAATGCCTTACTTTAGTGGTTTCTTTGATAAGAAATTAATATTGTATGAGGTGAAATTGAGGAAGAAACCTTGCATTGTTTTTCTACTGAACTAATTCTGTTTGTTTCGTTTATTTGACTTTTTTAACATTGTTGTGAAAAGTTACGAAGTGTTTAGTAAATGAAAAATCTTGGATGAGACTGTCTCAGTGATTGAGACGACCAAGCACAAAGTCTCCTTCCTTCACCATATTATGTTCTCCTTTCTAATTTTAAAATTTCCTTCAGATAAGAAACCTTGTCATTTACGGATGGGGCCCTAGATGAGCAGTTTAATAGTAGAATTGTGCGACAATTTCTTCTTGATTTCGACAATTGTATGTCGAGCAAATGATGGAGCCCTATATTTTATTTGTAATATGGATGAGAAAATATCCTCTTACCTGCGATTATAAACTTGGTAGTTTATTTTGAAGCAACAAAAATTGGTGATATTTTTGTTTAAAGGTGAAGTGAATAGGATTTTAGTAGGGATGGTAGTGGATTGGGGATAATCCTATTGAAACAACCATATTTGTTAGGGTTTATGTTTATGTTTATGTTCTTTACCCTAATGGACTTGGATTAGCTTTAGGTCTAAATATTTAGAGTTTATTTGGTCTAGATAAGTTAAATAATTTCTCACCCGAACCTGCCCATAATCTGATCCATGGATACATTTATTATTATCTATTAAAGTAGTGCAAACTACATATTTTTAACTTAAATGCTAACCATCGAATCTCTACTTTCTACTCACTATGCTAAGTGTTAGTCTACAATATTCAAATGAAATACTCTAATATTCTTGTTATATAATAATAAGATGAAACTTATATATTTAGGTAGTTTTGAAATGTTTGAATTTTAATAATTTTGCATAATATTTTTAAATTTAAAAATAACGTATATGGTATAAATATAATCTGTAATTGTAAATTTATGACTTCATTATTCTATTAGTAATTAGTATACGAAAAACATATATAAGGATTTGAATTTTCCGAACCTATTTAAAACGAGTCCGAGTCCACTTCAAAAATTTCATCTTATGACTAATTCTTCTTACTTTGTCATATACCCAAGTCCCAACCTAATGTTCAATCTATTAATCTTACTAGTGGCATTCTTATAGCGGTGTAACAACCTTGTGTCTTACCAAAATGAGAAAAGCTAGATTTAATCTTCAAATATAGTTGATGACAAAAATACCAAGAATATTAAAAGCAATATTAATTAAAAAAAATAAACAAAACAGTCCACTCACTAGAACTCTAGAAGTGGAAACACTAAACAACAACATGCAGGCCAAGATCCCAACATCCATCATTCTTCCTCAACGTGGCCCTTCTTTCATCGTTGAATTAATCCACTTTATTAAAGTCAATAAATTTTGCTATTACAATTGCAAATTTAGGTGCATAAATGTCTTGTTTGATACCATGTGAGACTGTGAGTGAGTATGAAAAAACCTTAATTCCAAATATTCAACTAATCCTCATCTTAATTCAACCTACTAATGGAATTAATATTCTTCGGTTTTGCTCCTTTCTTATTGCTAATTGGTTACCTAATGAAGAAGTTATGGTTGATTAGCCTTAAACATCATAATTATGGAAAATCAAGGGAAAATATTCCACCAGGAAGTAGAGGATTATTCCCTTATATTGGAGAAACTTTACAGTTCATTGCAGCAATTTATAGCAAAGAAGGCTTCTATAGCTTTGTTCAAGCTCGCCATTTGAGGTATATCAACATCAAAATGCCACACCTTTTCTTATCGTAAATTATTTATTTGATAGTTAGAAATATTACATATGTAGAAGTCTGGTCTTTTTGTGCCTAAACAATAACGAAACAAATGGTGTACACGAGATTCAATCCCAAGTTTTGAACATATTACCCTACAAAATTTTACTCCCTCCGTTCCTAAATGTTCTACCCATTTCAGTTTTGCATGCATGCCAGCGCACGTTTAATTTTGATCATATATTTAATTATACATTAGCAAAAATTATAAAAATTAGATATTCTTGTAGTGCTCATCGAGACGAATCAAACAAGACCGCACATGACTATATTTTAACTTATATATTAAGAGATATTTAAAAGATTCTCTCATGTTGTGAATAATGTCAAGATTCCAAATGTATACAACATTTAGGAACGGAGGGAGTACCAATTAGTTGAGATCAACATATATATAGAAGTCTTGTTGATGAGTCGTGAGTTAGTGACAAATGACAATCATTATGTGATAAACCATACAAATTACACCAATTCTCAATCAATAATTTTGACATACACACTTTCATCACATGTTATCAGAAAGAACTATTCTTTGTATTATTTGAATTTATCTTATTGATTCCTTGTTATATAATGGGATTTAATTTTTTTTGATATCTATGGTCGTTTTTAACATGTGGGAGAGCTTTGTGCTAATTATCAAAACCAGACCTAAAAATTTAAATTGTTATTCATAATTTCAAAATATAAGTATCAAACTAATATTCATATTTTTTTTCCAAAATAATATTGAAAACATAGAGGTTAGGATAATGTGAATATAATAAACAACAAATAACGAATTTTGGGCCCTATTGAACACAAACTTTTATCTTATGGTTTACTTGGCAATGTCATCAACGAATTAGGTGATATCATAGTTTATAAATTAAAGGAGCGGGTAAGCCATATAATCTGTTATAATCTATTAACATGTGGGAGTATATTTTAGTATACTGAAAACACGGTATATTAGTTGAAAATACATGTATTAATAGTCGAGTGTATACTCTTATAGAGTATATAAGTATGAAAATATTAATGTCTTAATACTCTGTAATTATCTTGTGTATCTCATACTTATAAAAATTTATATCTTATTTACATATGTATTAACACATACAATGAGCCTCCTAAAAAAAGCATTTATCCCTAAATCTTAGGCATATAACTAAATAGTGTACCTTAGGACATTTTGAGATTAGTGACATCTTCATATATGCTCTCCTATGTTTTAGGATTCCTCCACTAATGCACAACAACATCTTAGAGAAGACCTTTAGGAGAACATATACCTCTAAGGGGTGATAAAGACATGACCATAAGGTGATAAGCGTAAGATCTTTTACATTTAGGTCTTGCACTAGTCTTTTTCGAACATTTGGTGATTCTAGATAAGTCAATATCAATTACTAATTTCGGTTAAATGATCTTCGAATTTGCTATTGTTCCTTACATTATGAAAGAACAAAAAATGGTGACCATTATGATATCACTTGCTAATGTGAATACTAACTAGATTAGTGAGCATGACTTATTTGAGACTTGTATCCTTCAAAATAACACACTTTAATACTAATTAAATTAGTTGGTAAAATTTTGCACCATCTATGTCATAAAGTTAGTGTAATGTACCATTATGATATCACTAGCCAGCGTGAATGCTAATTAAATTAGTTGGTAAAGTTTTGTGGAGGCGATATCCAAGGTTATGAATAGAATCACGTCTACATCATACTACATTATTGCATATATCAATCACTATACACCAAAAATTGATATCACACGACAACAACAAATACATTTTTTTTATTTGTATGTTTTATTTTACATGTCATATGAGATATGAATAAAACGAACTAGTTTTCCCCCAGAATTGAACTTTTTAATTTTTACCCAAAATAGGTATGGAAATTGCTTTAAGACACACATATTTGGGGAGACCCATGTATTTGTGTCAAGCACAGAATCAGCAAAGGAGATATTGAGCAATGATTTGGGTAAATTCACAAAGAAGTACATAAGGTCAATTGGAGAAGTTATTGGAGAACAAAGCCTACTTTGTGCATCACATCAAACTCATAAATTACTTCGAAGACAACTTCTTGAATTGTTCACCTCAAATTCCATTGCTTATTTCACCAAACAATTTGATGAATTGGTTGTAAAAACTCTCTCAACTTGGGAATATAAAGGACATGTTGTCATTCTTGATGAAGCACTCAAGGTATTGTCTAAATCACTTCATCATCTACACCTCTTTTGTACAATAGTATCTTTTTTTTCTTCTTAGAATAAGTTTCATTTTGAATTTGATGTATCAAATTTATACTTTCTGTTTTTTATTAGTTGTGACACTTTAAATTTCACGGACTCCTAGACAATTTTTGGAGAGGAAAAAGATAGAGAGAAAGAAAGAAGGGGACCCATGTGATAGGAGAGAGATAGAGAGAAAGATTTACCCAAAAAAGAAAGTGTCACAATTAATTCCAAACTTCCTTATATAGAAAGTGTCACATTTAATAAAAAACGGAGGAAGTAGATTCTTTTGTATTTGGAGCTTAGTGAACGATTTTATAAAATGTAGAATATATGAATTGCTTTTGGGGATGTAACTGTTTAAGGGAGCCCTATAGGATAAGTCAAACTTCAAATCATGTTTTTAGCATATAATTCCATTTGAACTTTTGAAATGGGTGGTTTTCTCAAAAGTTTTTAGCTTGGGTGCATGTAATAAGTTTTTATGAATATTTATGATTAGAGTCAAGGTTGATGAGTAAAAAAAAAGAGAGTGTAGCTACATGCCTACATTGGCTATGTAGATTTGGCCATACACACATTTTCGCTATAGAAGCCCATACACAATTTGTTAGAAAATGACTGATTATAATGACTGAACAAAGACTGAATTCAAGGCCGTGTCGCGGTAGAAGACCACTGACTTGAAAGCAATTACGGCCCGACTATGGTGGTAATCGCAACTGGCCAAATAAGGAAGGTAATAAGCTCCAGCTCAGCTCTTCCCAGAACCCAGATCCAGGCCCGGTCCGGTCCGGTCCGGGCGGGCGGCGCGCGCGTGTGTGTGATAGCAAGCCCAAACCCAAGCTTGATTTCCAACCACAAAAGCCAACCAAGTACTCAACTCAATAAACATGAAGAGGAAGGGAGTTAATAAACAAAGGCAAGCTCCCTTCCATAGGTGATGTGGGATGTTTGGGAAAAACACAAGTAGGCTTTGCAAGCCTTAACTCCAACACAATTCACATATGATAGAGTATAAATCTATTCCTGGGCTTTCAACCATAAGCTTAAGCTTTTGGTTGAGTTGGTTCCTTGACATGGTATCAAGAGCTAGTGTGACTACAAGGTCATGAGTTCGAATCTCATCCACCCCTCATTTCTAAGTGGAATATATAGCGCCAGGTATGAAGGAGGCTTGTGTTGCATCCACACTTCAAGCCCAGTGGGGCTCTTGCGTGAGAGGGCGTGATAGAGTATAAATCTATTCCTGAGCCTTCAACCATAAACTTAAACTTTTGGTTGAGTTGGTTCCTTGACAACATATGTAATTGGAAAGATTGTGATATTTATATTATTAGCTTTGGAATAGGCCCATGCCATGCTCACCCGCTTGACTGTCAAATCGAAATTAATATTTACTGATGCCCACCCATTCAATGACATCCATCTATTATAGTGATCTCAATTTGTCTTGTTATAAAAACATGTTATTAGATATCCAATTAGGTGGTGATATCGATGAGGATTTAGGTACATGCCCATGTAGGAAATTATGGATGTTAGAACTTAGAACGTACCGTCACGGGTAAGGAATAGGTGGTCGATATAAAAAGTCAGGTGGATATACATTAGACCCGTCTATTTAATACCTAATTGCCTCTGATGCTCAAAGATATTTAAATTTAAAGATTTTCTAAAATAAGAATAGTTAAGTAGCACAAAAAATAGTACTTCCTCCGTTTTTTTTAAAATGTGACACTTTCTATTTTAGGAAGTTTTAAATTAAATGTGACACTTTCTTTTTTGGTCAATAAACTCTCTCTATCTCTCTCCTCTCACATGGGTCCCCTTATTTTTTTCTCTCTATCTCTTTCCTTCCCAAAAATTGTCTAGCAGTCCGTGAATCTAAAAGTGTTACATTTAAATAAAAACGGAGGAAGTACAAATCTTGTTTCCTCTGAATTCAAATGGACTAGCAAGTAGCAACCCATATGGGGGCATAGCATGGTCCTACTTGCTAAATGGGCCTAATTAATATAAAGCGTTGAAAGCTAACTGGGATCTTAACTTGGTATAAACTAAAAAGTGGGCCTGCTTTTACTCAATTTGGTATAGTAAATTCATATGGCTAATACTTTATGTTAGTTTAATAAAAGTGTGCATTTTGTGGTATAAATTTTGATAAAACAGATGACTTTCAAGGCAATGTGTAAAATGCTGTTAAGTTTAGAGGCTGGAAATGAGCTAAATATGCTGCAAAAGGATGTTGATTGTGTTTGTCATGCAATGCTTGCACTTCCATTCAACTTTCCTTGGACCACTTTCAACAAAGGCCTCAAGGTGAAGTTTTTAAACCTTGGTACTTGTACTATTTGTTATCTATGTCACTTATAGACTATGATATCCGGTGGGTGGTCGAAAATAATGGTACCCACAGATAGTACGATTCTGCAAGATCTATAAACATTCGTAAATTTTTCTTAAACGATAGTGACTTATAATTGGATGAAGCATAGATTTTGAGACCGATGAAGCAATTCTTAAAATTCATATTTCAATCCTGACATAGTGTTATTAGGGAAATGAGAAATAGTCTAATGTAATTCCATTCTCGTAATTCTCCATCAATGTGATTATATATAACAATTGTAGGCAAGAAAAAGAATAATGAACATGCTAGGGAAGATGATACAAGAGAGAAAAGTAAAACACTCAACAACACTTCCTTTTGTTCATCAACACAAAGATTTTCTACAATACCTACTACTAGCTTCGGACCGTGAATCATGTTCTTCAGATCAAGCTTCAACCTTAACAGATGCACAGATCAAAGATAACATCTTAACCATGATAATTGCAGGTAATTATATGCTTAAGCAAGATCACTATATACATTTTTGTCATTAAATTATTTTTTCGAAAAATTAGCTATAATTTGCTATATGACATGGTTAACTATTAAGACATATGATAAATGAAGATCTCAATTATACATGTTATATGTAGGCCAAGACACCACTGCAAGTGCAATCACATGGATGGTGAAATACTTGGATGAAAATCAAGGAGTCCTTCAAACTTTACTGGTTATTACTTATCATTAATTAGTTAATATATTTTCCATGTTAAATGCACGAGTTAAATAACTCTAGTGCTTAATGGAAATGTGTTAAGAACCAAAATCTTTTAATTGTTTCATTAACAGGATGAAGTACACAACCTAGAGAAGAGAGTTGCACCCAAATCCTTTCTTACATTAGAAGACCTCAATGGAATGACATATGCTGCTAAGGTATATAAAGCTACCTCCGTCAAGATTTAATTGTCACATTACGAGTTCATAAAAAGATACTATCAACAATTCAACATGGCTATCAGTTCCACACGAGGGGATTCGAGTATCATCCTACCTGATTCATTTTTGCTTTAGACTGGTAGCACTACTTGTCATGATCACAAAGCAGTTCTTCTAGACCATATGTTTAATACATGTTGTTTGTGCTTCGACATGACAGTTCTTTGTAATGCCTAATATAATGCTTTGAAAAGCGTATAAATTAATGTGGGAAAGTATGTGTAGCCTAGATGTTGTCACGTATCAAAATCTCATGTACTTGGAACTATAAATTAGGGGTCCTTGTTTGAATAAGCAGGTTGTTAAAGAATGCTTGAGGATGGCATCGATAGTACCATGGTTCCCAAGAGTTGCACTTCACGATTGCAATATTTTAGGTTTGTCTTCCTAAGAAATTTAATAATTTTGTTTATGATGTTATTCTATATATTTACTCCACAAATTACAAATTCAAATGAAGTAATGATTTTTATTATGTTGATATAGGATATACAATCAAAAAAGGATGGAATATCAATGTGGATGCTAGATCTATACACTTTGATCCTTCATTACACAAAGATCCTAATGAGTTCGTTCCAACTAGGTTTGATGTAAGACTTCCTTTTAAAGACTTTAAAGAGCTCAGTTGTCCAGAAAATGGTTTATTAGAGTCTTAGAGAATATCTATATGCATTCGTATTGATACATGTACCCTAAATAGTTAGGCCTTGTCCATTACTTTCTAACCATGGTCAGTGATTGAGGTAAGATTGACTCACTTCTATGGTCTGGTTTGACTTTTATGGTCAAACTTATAATATTTGCATAAATAATGGGGTGTTTGGTTGTCGGTTGGCGGCTTTTTGTAGTGGCTGGTTTCACCGTCTTTTGTATCGTGTTACTTGACTGTCTGTTTAATTATTGACCGTTTATAAAAGTTTTGACAAAAGCGACAATTGGTGCTCGTTGTTGAGTATATAATGGAAGCAAACGCCAAAAGATGACAGAAAAAAATGGTACAAACATCATTTCACTTTTGGCTGAAAAGCCGACTTTATAACTGCTCTAACAAACGTTCACGAAACACTTTTTCTGATTGTCTGACCAAATAAAAAGCCAAAAACCAACAAAAAAAAGTTATCCAAAAGATCAAGTACTCCAATAACTATCATGCCTTCTTTCTTTTGTTTTAATTTGGGTGATGAACTAGCATATTGTTGTGTATTTTGCAGAATGAACCAAAAGCATACAGTTACTTGGCATTTGGCGCAGGTGGAAGAACATGTCTAGGCATGAATCTTGCTAGAACTATGATGCTTGTCTTCCTTTACCGCTTACTTACCACTTACAAGTAAGTTCTACTACTAGCTTCTCCTAAGACTAAAATTTCTAAAGCACCATTCATGTTCTGTGTTTTTACTAAGTTACTAGAGTATGATAATTCATACACTTATGTGCACTTCTTTTTATTATTTGCTATTATAAATTCATAATAACTATGGTATACCAAATTTTAATTAAAAAATTTAGCACACGTTATTAATAACCAATAATAAAAAGTGGAACGTAAGTACTATGTTAATGTAAATCACGCATATGTTTCTCACATATGTTTTAATCTCATAGGTGGGAGGTGACTGACCTGGACTCGAGTGTGGAGAATTGGGCCCTCTTTTCGAGGTTGAAAAGTGGTTGTCCTATTCAAGTTACACGGCTTTACAAATAATTGAATATAAAGACAATTAGGGTGTATTCTCTTCGTCTTTAAAAAATAAATGTTACGTTTGTTTAAGTCTAATTAGAGTGGTCCAAGTTCAGTTTTGTGAATATGAAATTCTCAATCTTCTCTTTCCTCATTTCTCTCTCCTCCACGTCACCAATTGAGATTTTCCAGTTGAGAATTTTATTCACTTCTTAACAACGATCATTTTAAAAATTCTCAATTCCCTTTTCTCTTCTACCTTGGTTTATTTTATCAAAAATAAAGTGTTTGAATATATATCAATATGTGTATCAATTTGAAGAGTATAAAAAAAGTTTTACATGGTAATATATATTTTAAAAATTTTAAAGTAAATTTTATAATATTTAGTTTTGAAAATTTTGAAAAAATGATTGATTTTCTCTCTCCTGCTTGTCACTCTCTCATTGGCTCTCTCCTCATTGATGAGTTGTTGAGACTTAGCACCAAAAAAATCCCCATTGGATGAGAATTTTGGGAAAATATTAACTCTTGAAAATTTTCCCTCTCCCTGTTAAGGAGCTCTTTTATTCTCAAACGATTCTCAATCCATTGATAATTGTTTTGAGAATAGCATTAAAGATGCTCAGTGAACATGTATGTCCATCGCACCATCGGGTCTAATTAGAACTTCAATAACGCTTTTATTTTTGAAAGGAAATTATAAGTGGCCCGAGTATATGAGTATATGGCTCATATGATGCATAAATGCTTAAGGCGGTTCTGTGAGAAAATGGGCTGATTGGGCTTAAATCTACAAAGACCAATACTCGACTGAAAATGGCCCTCGCTCTAAATTTATGGTAAAAATTTGACATTGGGCTTTTTGGATGACGCCCTTTAGAGCCATAGCCCATGAGTAAAATTGCTTTTCTTCCAAATGTAGAAAGCAAAATTCTCAAAGTACCTCTAGTAATTAGTTCTTTTTTCTTAAAGGAAAAGGAAGAAAATCCAAATGTCTAACGAAATGTTATCTAACATATTTTGAAAAACACTTATCATTCATCTCTCCCTTCCAGTTTCAAACCTCATATTAATAACAAAGTTCGTTTGATTTCATCCTCAATTTTTACCTTTTAAACTCAAAATGATCATAATAGTTCTAGCTGTTCTAATTTTCAAAATTGACAGCAACAACAACAAAGGGGGAAATTATAATTTCTATATTTATTCTTTAACTTTTCGAAAATAATGAAACCAGAAACACATTCTCAAATCGATGTTGTTTGTGTTCTTTTCCCCCTTCTTTTTTTACATTCTCAAACTATGGGCCTGTTCTCCCCAACTTATTTTTGGTTCAGTTCAGTTCAGTTCATTTCATTTCGATTCAGTTCAGTACAGTTCAGTTTAGCTGTTTTATGCGGAAGAGAACAGACTCTATATCAACCACAACTTTAAAGGTCTCGAGAAACCTTACAATTCAATGTCCGGCAAGCTACCAATATGTTTTTGCCTAGTAGATATTTCGTCACTCTCCTTTATCATATGTTTGTGTATGAGCTAATGTCAATAATCCTTTAGAATCAAACAATCCTTTAATGCAACAATTTTCTTTTTGACATGCCTACAAAAATCTCCAACATTATACTTAAAAAACTTGCTACATTTTATATATCCTTTTATGTTTTAGTACTCACCCAAATTCCACATAAACCCACAAATGAACAAAACTCATCTAGGAAATTTCCTACTTTTTAATTTTTTTGGTAATTATATAGTACTTTAATCTAAAGATATGTTTTTTGTTAGGGCACAATTCTTTTCAAAAAAAAAAAAAAACTGCCTCATCCAAGTCACACGTGTACTAGCAATCTAGCATTACCAAATAGAAGAATGATTAAATAAAGAAAATTATTGCTCTAATACAAGATTATTGGTGTGTATTGTCTAAATGTCTAGCTAGCAACTACACAATTAGCTAAATATCCTTAAAATATAAAAATGCAAGTTAATAATGTAGTAGCTAAACATATACAGATGAGGTAGGTCAATGAGTTATTTATATACATAACTTTTGTTTCATATGAGTAATTAACTAATTATTGGGCACATGAAAGTGCATAATATGTTGGAATTTTGAACACTTTAGAGTTTTGACCTTAAACTGAGTTTTAAACTCAAATAAAACAACAATTAAGTGATTAAGTACTACTACTGTTTACACACTTGTAAGGAACCAGGTAGCAGATTCGTAGGTGATTTAATATAATAATGTAGAGTAATACAAATTTTCGTGCATCACAGCTAAGTAACTAACTACTGTGTTTGGATAAGGGGATGTAGGTTTCTCACTTTTCCTTAAGATGTTTTTTTTTGATAGAACACTTTAAATAGTGTGTTTGGATATCGTTAATCATCAATTAGTTAAAGTTATTAAGAAAAAAGTGTCATTACACAATAAGCAACATATGTATAGCTACAAATTATATATAATTAAGGCATTATAGGTGGTGTAATTCCCTCCTAAACGAAATTTCTCACATAAAGTCTCTCCTGAATTAATCAAAGTATTAAACTTTAGTAATAATGATTAGGGGGTCTTTTATTAGACATAAATCATGTTAAATCAGAAACAATCGACAAGCAGAGATAAATAAGAATATAAAAGAAGAGCACCAAGATTTAATGTGATTCATTAATAATGTGTTAGTTACACCCACATATGGATGTAGAAACTGATATCTTAATCGTGGAGCGAGAGTACAGAGTATTATTGAATAATAGAGGCGAAAGGAGACTAGAGGATTTATCTTTATGTATCCAGTTAGGCCAAAAATAGGCCAAAACATAATACGGAGTGGAAAAACACATACAATAGTACAATGTTGCATAGTGATTCGAAGCGCCATATAGATCGATTTAAGTAAGGCATTCTAATTTCTAACAAATTAATAAATCAGATAATATTATTAAAAGCTAGGTTTTCTCATAAATTCATTATAAAAAGTTGTGCATTAATCGGTATTAACGTTGTTGATGACTAGCTCTTAACCGTCAGTAAGCCATTTTTTTCCACTTAGAAAAAACTTTGTCTATCTCTTTAAGCTATTACCTATCGATTTTGTGCATTATTCACATATCTCGCTTTGGCTGTATTTTTTTTACCAATACATACAAATGAATCTTATTATATGATTTGTAAAAAAATTTAGATTTCCATCAATTTATATTTTAGATATATATACGAACTTATTATAACTTTAACTGATTAATAATTAATGATATCAATGATTTAAATAGTGTGTTGGAACACAATTAAAGTCAAAGTGGAACAAATAGTACAAACGAAAGAAACAAGTTTTATGAATATAAGTTTAAGTATAAAAATTCAATAGGAGTCAGTATTAAAGTTCATTTTACAAAACTAGTACATAAATAAAAATAACTTTATATAATAAAAATGTAAGTAAAAATCACGAAATCATATCACTTGAACAAAGTTGTCTGGACTTTGAGAAGTAACAACTGTAAAATTCTTACGTGATCACGACGGATTATCTAATGGTCTATAAGATTGAAATAAGAACAAGGATAATATTATTTTAAAATGCTAGATTTTCATTGTTATATTAAATCAAAAATTTATATATGTTAAGCTATTACAATAAATTATGATTTTAACTAAAAGTAGCTAACAAACAACAGAACCAATTATATTATTTATGGTGCAGCTTCTTGCATGGGGGTGATCACCCTGGCTTTAATTTGCTCATCTCCAATGATTGAGGAAATGAGTTGTACGTAAATGATAATGGTGCATAGCTGTCCATGATCACATAGACATAGGGTATGTTGGGCAATATTAGAGGTAGAGGTACCTGTTAGCTGTCAGAGTAGCTGTAGCTGTCGGAGTAGCTGTTAGCTGTCAGCCTGTATAGTAGCTGCTAATTGTGAGTTGTGAAGGTAGCTGTTTAAAACATGATATATATAGTCGTGTATAAGCACTTAATACTTTCTCTGATCAACAATAAATGATATTCTTTTGAGTAATAAGATTAATTATACTAACCTAAATGAATAATTACATATGATAATAAAAAAAATTAATATTTTTTATTCTTTTTCCCTGATCATATACAAACTAAAAGCTCGGACGCTTATTAGCAGACTAACAAAACTAGCTATATTAGGTATTTTCGTATCCAGATAATTTTATAAAACACCCTTAAAGTAGGGCTTATTCTAAAATAATCTTTAATTGTAATATCTTTGAAAATACCGATTATGATTCATATTATATTTTATCAATTTCCAAAAGAAAAAGATCCAAAAACAAACATATAAAACTCTTCATGGTTTTTGGTGAAATATAAGAGCTCTATATATTTCACATAATTTAATTTATAAATAAATAGGAAAATAAAGATATGATAAACAATCACATATATATGATGCATTGTGATTCTCAACATCCTGATGCGGTGCCTTTAGAGAAAAAAAAATGAAAGAAACAAAGACAAATCATTCTAATCATGATGATGAACCACCGCTAGTCAAAATTTCCAAACGTTATTACTTAGCAACGTTTCAAAAACTCTACCCAACTACTACCCCAAACTCTACCACTACTTCAACCACTACATTACCAAACACAATAATAATTAAACTAGTTTTTTGACTTAGTCTAACCTCTACCTCTACTTCAAAAGCTAGTGCCGAACACACCCATAGTACGTTCTTTGAAACTTCCCTATAAACATATAATGCATACTAATTTTTTGAAACTAATTTTTTCAAACTAATTTACAGTTTGAGCTTATCATAATTGAATCCATGTGGTATTAGAAGAGATAACATAATACAAGTATAAGGTATCAACGTAGGTTAACTATTACTCCAAATAGTCTCACCCCGGCCTCTTAACTCTTAGACAACTAATTATATCTTATCAAGTTATCACATATGCCAAGATGCCCCTACTTTCTACCTTATTTGTCTTCATTTATTTTTTTTATTACCGCCTAAATACATTACACACACATAATATCCTACAGTTGAGCTTCCTGAGAGCATCATTAACAATGAGAAAAAAATAAATTTCAATCTTCTATTTTTTTATTTCTCTCTCCTCCACATCACTCAATTGAGATTTTTTAATTTAGATTTTTTTTCACTTCTTAACAATGATCTTTTAAAAAATCTCAATTCTCTTTCTCTCATACTTTTTGCCTACCCTACCATATTTTCTCTATCTTCTACCATCTCAATACTACAGTAAATATTAATTAATTAAGTTGATCAAAATATAACAAAATGGGTGTCTATGGATAGAGGATGAAAAATTATAAATTTTAGTGATTTTATTTTATTTTTTTAACTTTTACTTTTTAAGATATTGACTGTGCAAAATTATAATCCAACAAGTAATAAAGATTCTTTTTACCCACTTGAAACTTGCCACCTGGCCTGACGCGCGTCAGAGCTGCAGGGGCAGTTTCCATTTTTTTTTCTTCTTGATGATTAAACGCAGTTTTCTCTTCGTTGCTCTCTGCCGTTTGGGGATAATACACAGTGTAATTTACACTGACTTTGCCATGCCAACTGATTGAGAATTTCTCAATCAATTCTCGGTTGTGTGAGAATTTCCCAAAAATCTCAACACTTGAGATTATTGCTTCTTACCATTAAGACATTTTTTTATTCTCAATAAAATCTCAATCTAATTGAGATTTTTTTGAGATGAGCATTAAGGATGCTCTGAGATAAGACCCACTGTAAGTCTACATTTACCTTAAAAAAAAGTACACATACACGCACAATAAAAAAAATATGCCCTAGCTAGCACAAACTGAAATCTTTTAGGGAAATTCCCAACGGTGGCCCTTAGGTCTAAGGAATTCCCAGTGGCGGAAATTCCAAGAAAACTTTCCCGTTGGTAGCCCTACTTTACAAATTATTCTCAAACATAATCTTAATGAAGAATATTCTGTTAATAATAAAGCATATTCCGTTAGTTAACAGTTAAGGCGGTCACTCGCAAATAAAACGATGCATTTTGGGTCTTTTTTGCCAATTTTGACCTCAAAATCAACTCTTAAGGGTTAAAACTTACCCACTAAAATCATCCCTTAAGGATAAAAAAGACCCAAAATACCTCGTTTTACGTGCGAGTAACTACTTTAACTATTAACTAATATAATATGCTTTATTATTAATGAAATATTATTCATTAAGGTTATGGTTGAGAATAATTTGTAAAGCAGGGTTACTAGAGGGAAAGTTTTTTTGAAATTTACGCCACTGAGAAATCTTAAAACCTAAGGGCCAACATCTTGCAAAGTTAATCCAATGACATATGGTCCAAATGTCCAATTACCTTCTAGAGGACATATAAGTGACCTTGCAAAAATCAAAGAAGAAAAAGTGAAAAGGGCCAAAAATCTAATAAGGAAAAAACAAAGAGAAACACATAAAAGAAGAAATAATCAAACAACCGAATTTAAATACTTAGATTTCTTGACACTTTGTTATGTATTGTTGGAGGGTCTCTTCCTACCTACAAAGAGAAGGGCATGCACCTAAAAAATAGGGCATCAACTCCTTTACTTTATATTTTTAAATCCCTTTTTAGGCTCAATGGAAGGTTCACTCTACCTTTCCCTGTTTTTTGTTTGTTACCTACTAACTTAGAACAAACCAAATTGCCATTATCTGTAATTTCTATTATGATTGTCTCAAAGACCAGTGTAGCAACTACCACACTCACAAAAATTGGTAGCAAAAAAAAGAGGGATAAGCACTCCACCGTACTTGCATACTTCTAAATGATTAAAGAGAAATATAATATTAAATTTCATCATTATTTCTTTTAAATGGAAGTCTTTTTTTCGAGTTGGCGGTCTTCTAGTTCTAAGACACCGTCTACTTTAAAATTAACATTAGACGTACAATGGCCCAATCCAATATTAAGAGTTTTTTTCGCATATTATGACTAGTTTAATTCATTTTGTGGCTAATATATAATCCATTTCGGGACCAATTTTTAAAATTTTAATACCTTACACTTCTAAATCAAAATTCATATTGAATAAGATTTTAAGGTTAAAACTTCACTGTCTTAAATTAAATTTTTTTTACTTTTACTATATTTTTTGTATAAATATGTAGATAGATCGGCATAACTTAAGTAGATTGATAAGCTTTACACACTATTAAAACTCAGAGAAATTTGGTCAAGTCGTATTTTAAACATAGAGATATAAATAGTGATCATTTTGTCAATGACCTTCATACAATAATCAAAAGATGACCCCACATCATCCACGAAATATGGCCATATGGGGTTGAGTTTGTAAATTCTTTTTGAAGAGAATAAAAATAAAGCTGCAGCACTGAGTTCTTCACTTCTCATGAAACTAAAATACTCTTCCTTTTGTCAATGTCCATTTAATATCAAAGTTTAAGGCAAAAAGCAAGCAAAAGAATCTATACGTCTAGTCAGGAAAAAAAAAGGTGTTTTCCCTCTCATTTTAGTATTTTTTTTAAAATCAAAAATCAGAATAATATTAGTTTATGTTTAAATTTATTTTATATTATTTTGTTCGCTATCTGAATGTTTAGACAATTTAATTTTACTAAACGGTGGATTTTTAGGCCGACAACCGTCATACATAAAACTTTCTAGTGCTTTTTTTCTCTCCTTTGATATTAATTTTTCTCTTATCATCGATAACGAATTAATGATGCAAGTTGGTCTCGAGATTAACAAGGTCCTCCTAGTTTTCTTCTTTTTTTAGGAAAAGAAATTTGAACAAATGAAAGCAAAAGCGATCAATATCTCAAATATTAAAGTGGCATCAAATTTAAATTGACTTTTAATTAAAATATTTAGGAATTTCAGGCCGCAAAAGGACTAAAATCTCTATCTATAACACTCAACTATTTTTTAAACACCCAACTTAATAATAAATTAGATATCATTATTATATGCTTTAATTCCTTTCTTAATCGTGAATTAGTGATAAAGCAGAATATAAGTCATCACATCAGTAATCTGATTATCAAGGATGGAACGCGTACGTATAAAAAGTGGCTTATAGCTATATGAAAGTGAGTTATATACTTACATAAAATATGGACCAAAAAGTTAGAGATAGAAGTTAAGAACCATCCATTTACAGAAAGTGATGGGGAATTATTTGATACTCATATTTTCTAATGTACTCGCAAGTTATAAGTTATAACCTATAAAGCTCAGGCGATACACATTACACAAGTTATTATTCCATTGTGTTTTTTTGTTAATTACATTATTCTTATAGAATTCACCTTAAAAGTTCATAATTGTTAAAACACGTTTCATGTTATCAACCGGAACTTGTGCAATATAGAAAGCGTGGTTTAATATTTCATGTTGTATTGCTTTCGACATTTTAAATATCATTAACGGATTGAAATGAAAGTTAATGATCCAGTGGTGAAGCTTATTAAACGTGATAGATCGCCTACAACTTTTAGGTGATTGAGGCTCTATTCTTTTGAACTGAATTAATTGAAAATGATTTTAGTTTAGTTCAATACATTTTAGTTCTATTAATTTCAATTCAATTGAGCTCAGATCCATTAATTTCGGTTCATTCACTTCAGTTTATTATTCACAATACTGTTGTTCTCATCTTCGCTATTATTCTTAATTTATTATTATCTTTATAGTAATTATTATTGTTTAATATATGAAATTCAATTTTAAATATTAATTATGCTCTTTAACATTATTATCGATCTTTCTAATACTAATAGTCACTTTTATATTTCTTCTTCAATTCAACTTATTTTTACTGAACTTTGCATTGATGGATTAAGGTGAAAAAAGTTACACATGGAATATATATATGGCTTATTTTAAATAAAAGTTAGACTATAATTTATATAGTAGTACATGATATTGAGGCTTTTTGTAGGTCTATTATCATCTAAAACTTTTCTTAAATGGATAAAACACAAGAGAAAACATCCTTTGAAAAACAACAAACACCAACAAGAAGCACTAGTATAAAGTACACAAAAAGATAGAAGAGAATCCCCATCACATTCGTTTAAGACAACCCCACACCAAAGGAACTGTCTGCTGGCTGTTCATCAGTGTTGACCTCTCCGGCTCTCTCCTCACCTAAGTATCATTTCTTGTTACATTGTTATATCTTATATTCTTATATTATATACTTCTGTTAAAATATGTCGCTATTACACTCAAAAATAAAAATTATGTAAACTTTTTATCGAGAGAAAGCGTCGAATAAAAAGTATCTCTATAATCGGTGTAAATCTTATGTGAAACTGTACTGTCAAATACTCCCTCCGTCCCATAATATTGTGCTTGTTTCTCATTTTTCACGAAAATTAAGGTTAGACAAAACACCAATGATTGAAGTACTTGTGACAACAAAACAACAAATTCAAAGAGGTAAAGTAGGGAGAAAAGACAAATATAATAATGACAAGTACATAGAAAAGGAATATTTTAGAATAAAATACTTTCGGGGACCATTTTTCAAGTACTTTATGAGAGTATGTTAGGAATTTAGCACCTTTCAAAAATGGAAACAAGAAGAACATTTTGGGACACCCAAAATGGAATACAAGAACTATATTATGGGACGGAGGGAGTACTTTTTAATCAATCATAATACTAAATACTTAATTTAGAAGCAATTTTATTATATGAATTATACTACCTCCGTTCCATATGTATTGCAACATAGGGAGTTTTACGCCTCCCAACGCACTACTTTAGACGCTAATATCTCTAATTTTATTTAAGTAAAAATTATAAAAATTTGATATTAATTAAGCATATATCGAGACGAATCTAACAAAATCTCACATGGCTATATTTATCCTTATGTATAAATCACAAAAAAAGGTGAAAGGGTAGTGTATGAATAGTGCAAAATGTCAAAGGTTGTAATACATATGGAACAGAGGTAATATGATTTATATATCAATCCTCCTCTACCTATTTTCTCAGAGTTATGAGAGAATTCTATTGTCAAGTGCGGTGATAATTATATGGGCATCTTCAAGGAAAGAATGCATATGTGAACAATAGTGTCCCTACTACTAAGTATACTAAGGAACATATTACAAATTTCTTCGTCAAGGACAAAGATGGTCATGGTACTAGCAACTACAAGTGGTAACTCTCCTTGTCACGTATGGAAACTTCTTCACATCTTTAAAGGGATAATTGTGAATATCTAACTCCAAAACGTTGACGTATTTATTGGGTCAAGCTAAAATAATTTGGGAGTACTTACTTTTCATTTTGCAATTTGATGATTTAGGTGAAATTAATAGATTTTACGGAAAAAAATAATATGAAGTATATTCGCAATATTTCATAGTAACCTTTTAGCTATACTGATAGAAATTATTGTTGTTTTTGAAACTATCTTTGATACACCTTTAAATACACCGGAATGTACAATATGCCATCTGAAATAAGTATCTAGCATAAAAGAAATATATGCCTTTGGGCTTTGTGGATTAGGTATCAAAGTAGCTATCAACAGGAATATGATGTCCTCTATCTAAAAGCCCAACAATCTATTTTACCTGGCAAGCAAAAACTATATGTTAGAATATGAGGCAATCAAAAAGGTTTCCTTAAAACATCAAGGCAGAATTTATACTCTAGGCAACTTAATTTGTGGTCGTAATACTTCCCTAAATTTCTAGATTAATCGATAATTTACACCTTTAATTGCAAGAATATGTTCCAATGTTTATCCTATATCCATGACCCCAAGTGTTAGAACGCATCTTGTTGATGTAATGGGCCTAATGGCGGATTCCAGTATTCTTGTTTATGTGTGCAGTGATTTTAGACAAGTAACGTGTAAATGAGCTAATTAAATGACTAGATTGTTACGAAATAAAGGGAAAGATAACAGAGAGAATATAATTGATTAGCTTATTCAACCACTAAAAGGGTATATATATACATAGGAATTCCTTGGATCACAGAATATCCTAAAAGATATCGGGAATGGATAATGGACATCCATATAATTATTTATAACTCCCCCTTGGATGTCCATTATTTAATTACGCCTCATTAAAACTTTACTAGGAAAAACTATGTGGGATAAAATCTAGTGAATTAAAACTTTAAGGGTTTTGATTTAAATAATACTCTCTTCTTCTATACATTCATCATTATCAAAGACAAGTAGTAAAAGATGGCCGCACCTGCCCTTAGTATTCTACAATATAACATATATACTGTGTGTTAGTGCTACTAAACTTGGGGTCTTGTCTCATTAGTCACCGCTGATTTTGGCCTAACAAGCGTTTTGTGATCACCAACAGTCAACCCGTTATTAACAAGTGGTTAGACCCGAATAATTTTACCATATTTGAGTCTGGATTACCTAACTTGTTGACGGCTTAAACTGCACCACCGGCCTGCTGGTAATTTTTCTTTTCAACCAAATAATATACAAGTGCAAATAAACAACTTTCAGATGGTCATATGATCGCTACTGATGTGAAGACGAAGAAAAGAGGTATAGGGGCAAACAAAAGAATCAAGTTGATGTTATGCATTATGCCATGATACAGGTTTTGTCGTTTGCACATCAACAAAAACTTATCGTTATCAAATGGTCGTTACCGCACGATGTCACTATTCCTTTAGATAATATTAAGATAGATGTTAGAGTTAACAACGTGCTTGTTGCCATATTTACAATATTTGGATTCCTGAGTTCTTTTCGGCGTGAAACGAAAAACATAAAATCCAACTCGAGTTGTCAATCCCTATTGCAGGGAGATAATATGGATATATATGGATCTTTTGACTGACTTTTATCGCTTAACTATCAATTGGGTTGCCAACCATCAAATTCTTATTTGTACATGCATCATCTGCAATCGTTGCTATGGGTGCTAATGTCATATTAGCTTTCAAAGCTACATTGATGAATATAATGACTAAATTTGTGACGATGCATTACAAGAAGCCGACATAGAGGAGGTTAAACACATAATCAATTGATCCTAGAATTGAGAATTATTTTCTCAACTGTATTTGGCGGTCCTGCTATAATCCGTGATTTGATGTTTTTCAAACATCTAGCAGACTTGTATCATAATAAAATTGTTAGTCGATTGTTTTATACCGCTATTAAATGCAATGACAAACATAAAGAACAATTTGTATTCCAAATTTTATTTTCTATCAAAAGAATCATTGTGATTTCAAAAATTAATATTCTGTTGTTTTGGACTAAAATGAATCATCATTCAAATCTTTTGATTTTTTATGTTTATATTCTATCTGGTCAATTCAGTTTATGTCATATTAAAATTAAGTTTTTATCGAAACTTATTGATTTTATTAATGTCATTTTATGTAAAAATCTTATTCAAATCGAATCTATGCTGATTTAATTTGGATTCGATTTCGGTTTGGATTAATTTTAGTTTCGGGTAAAAATCGGTTTGCGATAGTTTCATTCAAGTTATTTGGATATCGGGTCAATTTTATATCGAGTTAGTTTTGAACTGAGTTTGATTTAATTAAGTTTCGGGTTAAAATTGGATCACATTTTGGATAGAGATATTTAGTAAATCGTATTAAATCAATTTTGTCACATCTACATATATTACTCCAATTCGGCGCTTTAAAGAAAAAAATTCAAGATCCGCAGCGTCATATTCTAAAACAACATTCTCATAATTCTTGTCAGACTTCACATCCGTTGAGTTAGTGATATTTGGACAACAAAATTCAAGCTATGCCAAGTGAGTTTACGATCTCATCCCCGAAAACTCGACGAAAGGCATCGGGGTCCCGGCTGTCATCGGGGATCACTGGCTCGCCAATTATAGGCAAGCTAGTCAGATAGAGGATATCCTCTAAAGTAGGGTTCATCATGATATTGTTTTGAAAAACGAACTCATATGCATCAATTCGATCATCTATGACACTATAGTGGCCCAACGCCACTTGAATCAAATCAGTAACAGAGTTTAAATATTTCTCATCAATTCTTTCGGCAACCTTTACTAGCCGAAGAAGATAACTACCATCATCGTTAAACTCTATAGCTCCATTAATGATCTCTTTGATATCGTCTTACAAAGAGTGGGAATTCTATTACCAACCCTCAACATTTTCTACAATAAAAACAATTGTCTACAATTAGATTCACAATTAGCTAGTATAATACAAATGTATTGTATTCAAAATTTAGTTGATTTAAATACACTTCAGTATAATACAGATATTCTTAAATTGAAGAAATCAACCCCAAACTCAATACTAAAACACCTAATCTAATCTAAAACAATAAAAATGAAAACTTTGATTGATGACTAATTTATATATGTACTGAATATCAATTGAAAGTTTTGGAACATTTAATTATTGTCAATTTCTTCAAAAAAAAATCAATTTTATGCTACAGTATTAATAGTGTTCTCTTGTTTCTTATTAAAATTGCAAAGAATGAGGAGAGGCCAAGCAAATTTTGAGCAAATCAAGCTCAAACAACTTCAACATTGTTCAAACACCAACTATACTCAATCCACAAGCATTTATCTACAACTGCGCCCCCGATACTCCGTCTTCGGTGTCAGTATTGTATTCAACGACGAAGCCGTTTTTTGTTTCTCATAGGTTTCTCCATCTACACGTGGTCGGGATATAATGTCACAAGTATACGAAACCTTGTCGTGTTCAACGTGGTCATGAATACTTCCATTCCACTGTATTTTATTTTGAGAATGATAGATCAAAAAAATCTTTCCTAGATTTGTCGTCTTTTTTTTTTGTCCAAATGTGGGGAAAACCCGAAATAATGACAAATTACAACTAGTTAACAATTAATTTTACTTTCTCTTATTATTTATCAGTAAAAAAAAAGTTACAAAATTTAATATTTTGAAACATGTTGAAATTATATAGAGACAAATCATAATCTTTTACATAATACGATTAGTTTAAACTCTATATATGTTAGCTAAAAAAATGGTCAAAAGGCTGAAAGTATAGTAGTTGAATAGTACAAAATCAAATTATTGTAGTTTAAAAAAAAAGCAAAACAGTAAATAGTAGTAATACTAATATATTTTACTATAAGTTTGTAAGAATTATCCATGTCCATATCCAAGGTAATGAAACTTCATCTATATCTATCAAAGTGTGTTTCCCTTTCGTAACTTTTGGATTTTAGTTGGCTTTATAAGACATCGTCTAAGTGGTTGTTTGGTTGACAATAAAAAATGAGGGAAGTAGAAATTCATGGGAATTGATAAGTGAGCAAGTTGTTTGGTTGACACAAAAAGTTGAAAATGGAAGAAATGGGAATTCACGGGAATTTTCACTTCCCACAAAACATGGGAAATAAATTACCAAACCCCCCTTGGTTACTCAAAATTCATGAGAATTTCAAATTCTCTTATATCAACCAAACAAATTTATGAAATTCCTAGGAATTGCTTAAGGCAATAACTTCCTATGAAATATAAATTAACGTATGAATTTGCTTCCCAGGTAAACCAAACAAGCACTAATTTTAATTTAAAAATTAGACAACAACCCAAACCCAATAAAAAGAAGAAAATGAAGTAAATAAAGTGATGGATTTTTTTTGAATAAAGTGATGAATTTATGTTAGTCCAATTTTAATAAATTCAATATTTGAATTTCTATGACCATTCAATGTCACCTTTTCGCTCGTTTATTTATGTATAAAGAGCCACAAACATGTGATAAGAATCGATTTTAGATAGTCATCTTAGCATCTTAAGAATGAGAGAAATGCTCTCACCTAGGGCTGTTCGCAGGTCCAAACCCGGACCGGACCGAAGACCGGAATTCTTAAATTTAAGACCCGAAGACCGGACCGATTTTTAGTGGACCGGGACCGGACCGGACTGGAAAAACCGGTCCAAACCCTGGACCGGACCGAATTAGACCGGTTTTTCACTTTTCCACACTCTTTTTAATACTTTTGATCATTATAAGGAAATATTATAAAAGTAAATCTTCAAAATGAATTTTTCAAGGTCTTTTTTGAGACTTTAATCTAAATCAGTTACTAATAAAATATAATCTAAAACATACAAAAGGAGAAAATTATATTTTTTGATCTTCGATATTCATATTTTTGAATGAAAAACCGGTCCGGTCTAAGACCGATTTTTACAGGGTTTTGGACCGGACCGGACCGAAGACCGGAAAATTAAAATCTTTGACCCGAAGACCGGACCGATTGTGACCGGTCCGGTCCGGTCCAGGACAAGTCCGGACCGAATTTTGAACAGCCTTACTCTCACCAACTGAGCTATTCGCCGATCCTTCACTCTCATCTTTCCAATTAAAAATTACGGAAAAAATGAATATATTAAATAAAGTAGGCATTATCATTACCCTTTATCAAATAATCCGTTACAACTACATATATCATTCCTAAACCAAACTAATGTCTCCTCAAAACCCATGTTTGCCTATTTTCATTACCTTTCTCACTTAACAAATGAGGCATACTTATTACTAACAAAATAGTAGGGGCATAATAGTTCCCAAGACTCCCATAATCCCTCAATGTCCTCCCTCCAATCTTGTACCATATGAGAATGATAAAACCGGTCACGTAATAGAACAACATCGTAAAAACAATAATAAAAAAAAACGAAGGAACTTCAGCAAGCTATAATTTAGTGTATAATTTATACAATTTATACAATACAATTAAATACTTCCTCCGTTTTTTTATAAGTGATATACTTTCTAAAAAATGGTGTTTGAATATGAGTGATACACTTTACAAACTTTCAGCAATTGATATAATTAAACCAGACAAGTTAAAACACCATTGAAGACATGAAGTTTGAAGTACATATACACAACTTCAACAACAAGGTTGCTTCTTACTAGTAAACTTTTTAAATTTACCACTAACTTTTTATCTTAAAAACTGTACATTACAAAGGAAATTAGAAAGTTCACTTTGCAGAAAATTTCATAGAAAAGTGTCAAAAAACCAACACTTCCTTCTTCCTATCTCCCCTGTTTTTTTTCTCTCCTCAAATTATACATTTATCACAAAGACAATATTAATTATCATACTATTATCATACTATTATCACTATTAATTACTCATCTTAGTTTAATATAATGTTGTAATATTTAATAAAAATTTCAATTACTCACAACAACAGCTAATTTCTCTTCCATCAAAAACCTCTGTTGTTTCTCAATAAACTCTTCAACTTTCCTCCTAAATTCTTCATTACTCAATTCATCAGCTTCAAATCTCCGATTCTCTCTCTTCTTACTCATCTTCTTTGATTCATCAATTTTCCGACGAACTTCCGTCTCCGATCGCCGCAATTCCTTCTTCACCACCGCCATCTCCACCGTCGATTTCGTTCTCCGATAAACTTTCTCCTCCTCTACCACCGCCAAAACCGCCGGAATTTCAGCCGGAGAATCTCGTAAAACATTATCATCGGAAATTACAATATCATCGGAAGAGATACTGATATTATCAGCGAGAATTTCAATTTCATCAGCAACAACATTATTAATATTATGATCGGAAGATTCTTTTTCGCCGGAGTATTTAGCGAAGAGAGTGATGATGATGATATTTCCGACGAGGAATAAGAAGTGAGGACTAGAGAGAAGAGAAGAAAGTCGTCGGAAAATAACGCCGGAGAATTCAACGGCGATCAGAAAATAAGAAGAAGTGAAGGAGATTGAGTAAGAGATGAGTGTAATTACTATAACGATTTCGAATGTTCTTACAATGTTTGCGATTTTCTTGAAGTTTTTGTAGCGTTGCATCGCTTTTTGTTTCTCGATTTTAATGGTGTCGATTTCGTGGTAAGAATCCATTGTTGTTTGTGTTTGTGTTTTTTGTGGAGAATTTTGGAGTTGTAAATGTGTGAAGCGGTTTTTTGAATTTTGTAAAATGGAGAGAGAATGGTGGTAGTGAAACTATGGAGTTGTGGGGGGAGGGTTTTTTATAGGGCTATCCATGGCATTTCTAGGGTCCATGATTGGAACTTTCTTTTTCTTTTTGTGATTCTTTAAATATTTTTTGTGTTACTTTGATTGGTATATTAAATATTTACCCCTACAATGTAATAGGGGGGAAAATGAAACTTGTACATTTCATATTATTCAAAAATGTTACTCTTGGAAAAAGAAAAAAATGTTAGCCTCTACTTTCAAAACTATTTTTACTAGGGTTAGCAAGAAAGAACAAGTACTTCTTTTGGACTTAGAATTGGTCATTATGTGAAAGGCTAACGGTCTTACACGTATGAAATCGGAATCTAGGTTAGATTATAAGTCTAATCGACCGTAGCTGATTCTGATTTTAGTTATTAGTTTTTTCATCCTATATTCGTCGGAGTTGGTGTGGACATCGATAGATATCGTTCCATGATTAAGACTCTGTTCAGTTCACCTTGAAATAATAATATTCAGTAAAAATAAGTTCAATTCAGTTCAGTAGAAATAATTTCAGTTCAGTAAAAATAATTTCAGTTCGGTAAAAATAAGTTCAGTTCAGTAAAAATCAGTAATGCAAAGAACAAAAAACAACATGAATCAGCAAAAAAAAGTTCAGTTTAGTAGAAAGAAGTTCAGTTTAGTAGAAATAAGTTCAGTTTAGTAAAAATTAGTTCAATTCACTAAAAATAAGTTCAGTTCAGTAAAAATAAGTTCAGTTCAGTAAAAATAAGTTGAACTGAACAGGCATAAGTACTTAATCTCAAAATTAATATATTTTAATAATTTGCATTCAGCAATTTGCATATACTTAAATGAGAAACACAAAAAAATTGCAAAACAAATAAGATATAAAAAATATGTGAGAATTTGACAAATAAACTGGAAAGTTAATTGAATGCTGGATATTGAAACTCGTTCCCATGGTCCAGTTCCTCATTTTTGAGCCTGTTTAGGTTGGTACACATTTTTGTTCCAAGTTCGTGGAACCGGTTCAGACCAAGTTTGGACCGATTTTGAAAATTTTGAACGGGTATTAATCCTTTCACCCCTAATTTTGATGAAGCTTGATTTATTTTTGTTAAACTTAAGTTATGGTTACTAAATTTATTTAGGTTGATTTAGACACCATTCAGCTCACCTTAGAATAATGGAGTATAATCAATAAAGAGGGTACATAATTGATGAAATAACTTGAGGCCCTGTTCAGTTCAACTTATTTTTACTGAACTGAACTTATTTTTACTGAACTGAACTTATTTTTGTTGAACTGAACTTATATTTTCCTAAACTGAACTTATTTTTACTGAACTGAACTTATTTTTGCTGAACTGAACTTATTTTTACTGATTCATGTTGTTTTTTCTTCTTTACTCTACTGATTTTTACTGAACTGAACTTATTTTTACTGAACTGAACTTATTTTTACTGAACTGAACTTATTTTTGCTGAACTGAACTTATTTTTACTGAACTGAACTTATTTTTACTGAACTGAACTTATTTTTGCTGAACTGAACTTATTTTTACTGAACTGAACTTATTTTTACTGAATATTATTATTTTAAGGTGAACTGAACAGGGCCTGAATCATGTAAAATAAAAAGTTTTGTTAGCAAAATTACATTTGGTTCAATAAATAATATTTCATCTTATATAAATCAGATTTAATAAACCTATTTTTAATTATATTCGTTGTAACTTACTTTAAGAATTTATAGTTGAAAAACGTTGCAATATTTGGTTGTTTCAAAACGTAGGAAAGATTAGTATAATAGTAGGCCCCGTTCAGTTCAACTTATTTTTATTGAACTTAACTTATTTTTGCTGAATTGAACCTATTTTTACTGAACTGAACTTATTTACTGAACTGAACTTATCTTTGCTGAACTAAACTTATTTTTACTTTTGCACTACTTATTTTTATTGAACTGAACTTATTTTTACTGAACTGAACTTATTTTTGCTGAACTGAACTTATTTTTACTGAACTGAACTTATTTTTACTGAACTGAACTTATTTTTGCTAAACTGAACTTATTTTTACTAAATATTAGTATTATTTTAAGGTGAACTGAACAGGGCCTAAATCTAAAGTATGAGAGATTTATCCTATGTTAATACTTATTTTATTCTTTAGGATTCTGACTTTATATGTCTCCTTCACTTCTACGGTTCTACATATTACTATATGATATTTTTCTATATTTTGGTAACATTATTAATAACATATTTCATTACCATTTTTGGTTGTATACTAGCACGATAAAAGGGCAAGGGTTTAGAAAATTTCTAGATTTTAACTTCAATATCACTAGCAAAATCACTACTTCATTCGTAGAGTAGTTTATCAAAACAAATATTTCTAACAAAACATTAATTTGCTTGGCCTCTAAGGTACAAAATTATCAAATTGAGGCAGAGAAAAGAGAATAAATTTAAGTTTGGAATGTTACTAATTTCATTTACTTTCTTAATTTATTTAAACGACAAAGATTCCTAACATACACTCAATAGACGTTTCAACTACCTTAGAATAGGTTTTACGAGGATATAGAAAATTACTTGATCTAGAAAAAATATATGTAGTAGTTTTCCTTGTTTGTATCTTGATTTTGCTTGCATGGAGCCATAATAATTTAATTGAATAGGTCGTAGTAAAACTCACATCATGATTAATTATTAGTTTCTTAATCAAAACAAGTGTCCAGATATTATTCCTAACATACATTCACTTAACATAAATTAGTTCTACATCTGCCCCGTTATATAGTTTCCATTTTCTTTTTATCTGTCTCGAAAAAATTGTTTCCATTCCTATTCTTTTTACTTTTGATATTTATTTTATTGTTACTCTATTGGTTATTTTCGTTCATTTAAGTTAATTTTAGTTATTGACAAACAAATTAGCACAAGTTATCAAAAAAATTAATTAATGAAAATTTGAAAGAAAAATATTTTATCCTTGAATACCAATGTCGCATAATCAAACATAAATTATGACATTTTTCAATTTTATTAATTCCCGTAATAAATTATAGAATGGAGTAAGTACATGGAAATTATGTAATAATATAGTGGAGTACAACCCGAATTTCAAAACCTTAACCATGTGTTTATTATGAACTTTTTGTCTTAATTTGATAGTGGGTTGTGGGCCTCAGACATGTCGTCTTCTGGGCTTCATACAGAAAGGACGTTATCACGCATTCATTTTCTTCTAATTTTAAAAAATCATGTAAGGTTGTAATCGTTTAAAACTATCTTATCTTAATACTTCTAATAAAACTAGTTTTAAAAGAGACACCTTATATGCAAGCACATAAAACAAATTCAGGGTGTGTTCTCTTCAGCGTAAAATAGTTGAATTGCAATGAATTAAACTGTAGTGAACTGAATCAAAATAAATAGTAATATGTGAAAGTAAAAATATTGTCAATAACTAAACTGAAAATCAATTAAACTAAACCGAAAATAACTGAGTCGAACTGAACTCAACTAAAAATAAGTCGAAGCCAGTCTCTTTTTAAATGGTTTTATTGGGCGCGGTCTCATTATTCTCTCCATCAACCTAATAAGGATTAGTGGAAAAAAGACAGAAGTACTACTGTGTTTGTTAGTCTTTCACTATAATTAGTCTACAGCCCTACTATTATAAGCCGGCAGGCTAACTAAAGCCTATATGGAATGACGCCAATGCTAATGTTTTCTAATCCTGATTAAAAGTTTATTTTAACGAAGTGCGTTGTTAGTTGTTACCAATACTTTTGAATTTTAATGACATGCATTTGGGAAACAAAGGCTTATCATTTATATTGAACATACATAATTTTTTACTCACTTAGGCCCTGTTCAGTTCACCTTAAAATAATAATATTCAGTAAAAATAAGTTCAGTTCAGTAAAAATAAGTTCAGTTCAGTAAAAATAAGTTCAGTTGCGCAAAAATAAGTTCAGTTCAGTAAAAATAAGTTCAGTTCAGTAAAAATCAATATTGCAAAGAATAAAAAACAACATGAATCAGTAAAAATAAGTTCAGTTCAGTAAAAATAAGTTCAGTTCAGCAAAAATAAGTTCAGTTCAGTAAAAATAAGTTCAGTTCAGAAAAAATAAGTTCAGTTCAGTAAAAAAAAGGTGAACTGAACGGGGCCTTAGTCACCTTCCTTCCTTGAAATTTACCCTTATTTTACTCGTTTTCACGTTGTTCAATGTATATATTAAGATAATTAATATTGTTAACTAATTATAATTCATCGGTTTTATATAATTGTTTGTTCATTTCATCGTAAAAAAATAATAATCAGTAAAATTAAGTTCAGTTTACTACCATTTCAGAGTTTATTTTTGTAAGTATAAAATCTATTAAGTACAAATAAATTTGTTTAGTAGAATACGAAGCAGAAAACGATTGAGATTCAGTGCAAATAAGTTTAGATGTCAGCTAATTTAGTTGGTTGATAAAGTCTAGTTAGAGTGGTATATGAAGCCTGAAATCGTATATTCGGCCTACATAACTGCACTACGCCGGTTCTTCCTAAAGCAAAAAAAAATAACTAAATAATGCAATAGCTTAAAAGGTTACTCTAACTAAAAGTTTCCAACATTTCCCAATGATTGACGACTTTAATCTGCTCAGCAAATTTAATGGGAGGATAAAATGAGGTAGATATAGATTTCTAATTCTTGACGATGGACGAACATCTTGGCAATGTTCTTCAATCCTCCTATTTATAGTATTTCTTGAAACTGACAAATACTATAATTAATACGCACAATAATTGACCAATAAAAATATCAAAAGATCTAGGATTGGTCATCCATGCATAATTTTATATATGGCCGCTAAATCCTTATCTTATTTTGATTGTCTTCAAAATCCAATATTCAGTGTACTTAGCGAACCATCGAGTTGCATTATTCATGGTACATGGCATATATATTGTATACTTGCACATCATATTATAATGTATGGTTACTATGTTATGGACTTATGGTACAATTCATCGGACTGAGATTAAATGATGTCGTCAATGGAGATTTCAATAGGAAATTAGATAATCTGTCTGTTCCTAAATAATAATTGACATCACGGACGATAATCAAAGAGGGTTTTTAAAATACAGGGTGATTATATTGTTTATGAGAGTAGAGAAAGTAAGAAAGATAAAGTTGAAAAGGAGAAATTAGTGAGTAGATGATTTTAAGTGGGTTATTACTTATTAAACGAAATTATTAAATGAGTTATGAACAGAAAGTTATGGGAAAAAGTAGAAAAGAGATGTGATGTTTTACCCAAAAAAGGCTAGGTAAGAGTGTAACTATTAAAAGAAAATGGATGAAAAAGAAAAGTTTCTCTCATTTAGGAACAAATGTTGTAAAAATTAAGCATCTCATGTATATCATGGGTTACCTTAGCTTATCTATTGTCTTATGTATTTATTTATTTAGTTTGCATATAAGATGGTTACAAGAATATTATGTCCAAGAGCTCGCATTATTGTCTGATTGCTTGTCCAGTCTTCCTACAAGACGTCTTCGTTTTATTTTTCAAAGTCATCTTTATTAACGAAATTCTTTACGAAGTCAGTAAAGAGTAGAAGTACTCCATTACTCTTAAATGTCTGACCTGTTTATCAAAGTCAGGTAGACTTAGGTGGGATTTCAACTTATAACCCGATAAGACAAATTCTTATTATCTACTAAAAAATACTAGACAAAACTAATTAAATTGATGCATATTGGGGAATGAAATTGTGACTAGAGGAAAATTTAAAAAAAGTTAATTTCCACTAACATGGAAAACCCATGACTTCGGAAAAGGTCTACAAACACCACAAAATCGAACATGGAAAAGGGTAAATTTCAATTGGTTTGGTAATTTGGTACGAGTAAAAAGAGAATAATTTATTTAGCAGTTGGCAGTTGCATTAGATTTTACCATGACAGGCAGACACGCACCAATAGTGCCCGTGCTATACTGCTGAGTCTGGTATGGTGTGTGGGTGGTTTTGGGAGCTCTTGTTACCACGTGACCTTGTTGCCTACCCTAACTAATTAGGAATTTAGGACCTAAACAACAATACTCATTCCTATTGTGTAAAAAAGTTAAGAACAACCAATTCCAAAGTAAGACGGGGACATGAGCCGGCATGGCCACCGGTGGCGGCCCGAGCCACCATTAGCACGGCACAACACGTGCCCCACGTGAACCGCCAAGGCACGATAAACAATGTTTAGGTCATGGGTGTCGCCGTGCTGGGGCTATATTGTGGACTGAGATATATTTGGTGGTTTAAATCTGATATAAACTCGCAGATTGACATGATAATTATATTGTAACTACGGCCTGAAACTCTTCAAGTTTCTGCAATGATATATTGTGTTGTTAAGAGTGTTGCCTACTCACTGTCCAACTTTTAGAGCATTCCTTTTGATAATAGCAGGCCGATTTCTAGGTTTGCAACTACTCAAACATTAATGTCCTACTTAACCTACTGAAAAAGGCACCCCAGACCTACTCCACGAGCGGTGTGAGCCCAACTTATTTTTTTGTAGTTCATATCCTCACCACACAACGCTAATTTAATAATATATTTGAGTCGACGCACTACAATACCTTGGCTTGCTTGTCTATCCTTTGGGCCTGCACAACCCGACTCATGTCCATCTCTTACTAAAGTATTGAGTTCTTGTTACAATTAAGGGCATACTTGGATTTAAACTTAATGATACCTTTTTTTTAAGATAAAGGTAATGAAAATTACTCCCTCCGTAACAATCTATTTGCTACATTCATTTTTTTTTACAATTTCCAAGATGCGCTTTTAAAAACTAATACAGTATCTCGAATTTGGTATAGGAAAAAAAATACAAAAATTATATTTGGAAAGTACATTAAGACGAATCAAACAGGATCTTACATTAGTATGTTTTCCATCACATGACATGAGGCTAAGATGGGGCGTGGCCAAATGTAAGGCAGCGGGTTTTAGTCTCACTATTCGGATATATAAATTCAAAGTAGGGGGTGTTAGGTAAATGGCTTTTATGTGGCTTTTTCATTGGCTTTTAAATCTGGCTAAACAGCCAAAAAAAATGTTTGGTAAACGGTTTTTGGAGTAGTTGAAAAGCCGGCTTTTAAGCCAAAAGTCAAAAGCTGCTTTTACCAGCTTTTGTTGCTGGCTTTTGCTTTAATTTTGTACTTCACAGCCGTTTTTACCAAACACATTTATATACAGTCAATAATTACACAGTCAGTCAAACAAGCCACTAAAAACATCCGGTCAATCTAGCCACAACAAAACGCCGCCAACCAACAACCACCAGCCAACGTGCTAAACACTCATAAAAACAGTCAAAATAACAAAGTAAACGGTAACTGAAGTCAATACGTAACAAATAATTTAGTACGGAGGTAAGAAACGATGAACAACCAAATCCTAACTCTTGGGGCTATGAAGGACCAGGTCAGACAGTGATGGCCCACATAAGTTAACTGCCAGGAGGCAGCAGGTACTTCCTTAATTAACCACAAGTCCACAACTCCTCGACCACGGTCCACGACACGAGTACCCGCTTAATTTGGCCCCGTCAAACACGTGATCAGGCGTGTGCTTTGGGTCTTTTTTTTATATATATATTTTTACTTTTATTTTTATTATCCATGTGAAAAAGTTAAAAAGAGAAGAAGATAAGGAAATGAGATAAATAAATTCTTCCTTTTGTCACTTTATGTGAACCCTTCACGGTTTTCTTCTTCATCCTTTTTTTTTTCTCCTTTGTTCTTGAAAGCTACTAAAATTCAGGTGTATGTCTTTAAATTTAGCTTTTTGGAACTATAATATTTATATAGGAGAAAGTTTATATAGAGTGGACTTTATATATGTATGTAAAGTTTTGATCTGCTCATCTTAAACTAATGATATTCGTTAAAAATAAGTTTGATCAAGTAAAAATAAGTCAGGTTCTCTATATATACGTTAAATTCAGAAAAATCAATGATTTTAAAAATAAAAGTTTTTTGGTTTAAGATATCTTGTAATGAAATATGTACGCGTGTTAATTGGAACAAAGGAATAAGAATTTGCATTTGCATTAGGTATTAGGATCAGTGGCGGATGTACATAGTCTAAGTGGGGTCACTCGACCCCACTTGAATTGGTAAAATTGTGAAAATGGTCTTTTAAAATGTATTTTTTTTGGGAAATTACCTTACAAAATTGACTATTTGACCCCGATAAAATTAAACAAATACATTTGACCCCACTGAATAATTTTTCTCGATTCGCCACTGATTAGGATTGCATTCATGATCTAGATTATTAGGGTAATTTGGTAATTAGACTCTTAGTAGATTCTGTAAAGATATTTTGTATCTCTATATATATGATGCCAGGCAACCTAAACAGGTAGCCATTTATTTCCAATACTCGTACATGGTATCACGAGCCTAAGTTTTAGAATTTTTTATTCTCTCTCTTCCGCTCACATTCTCTAACCCTAAACCTAATTTTTTTTTATTATTCTATCCGGCTTCTAATGGCGGACCGCACATCCACCGCCACCGGATCCACCTTCCTGCCGGCGGTTTCTGCCGGCCACCGCAGCCTCACCACGCCGGTCCACCAACCGCGGGTGGCGCCGCCCCCTCCGCAGCCTCACCTTGCTGCGTCAACGACGACTGGCTCGCCTCACGCGCAGCCTCGTCTTTCCGCCACGAGCGTGGCCGCAGCCACCACTCTTGGTGGCGCGTCGTGGCTGAACCACCAGCCTGCGGCTTACACTCAGGCGCCTTTTCTGCCACCGCTGCTGGCCCAGTCCAGCCCTTTCATGGGCGGCTCTCCGTCCACGAGTGCCACACGCATTCCTCCAGGGTTTGGCGCGCCCTCATCGTCTTATGCGCCGACCATCTATGCTCCACCCGCCTCTTTGATTTCTCCTCCGCCGTTGCTTGCACATCAATTTAACAATCACGACATCACACGGTATGTGACCATTAAATTAACGACTCCAGAGGATTTTCTCGTCTGGAAGACTCAGGTTACATGTTTTTTGTTAACACATCAGTTACTTAGTATTGTTGATGGTACTATCTCTATACCTTCATCTACTTGTGTTGATCATCTTGGAAATTCCACTCCTAATCCGCAATTCTACGAGTATTTACGTTTAGATCAACAAATTAAATTGTGGTTGTATGCTACTTTGTCACGTGATGTTATGCTTGATGTTCATGAATTACATACTTCTGTTGAAATTTGGAATCGTTTGATGTCTAGATTTTTACATGCTAGTATGGCTAGGTCTATGGAATTGAAAGGTCGATTGAGTCATATGAAAAAGCCTGAACAGCAGACTATGGAGGTCTTTCTGCGTGAAATTAAGATTCTTGTTGACTCCTTAGCTGCTATTCAGTGTCCTGTTTCTCAGTATGATCTTGTCCAGTATACTTTGACTGCATTGGATCAAGATCGAGATTATGATGCTCTTGTTACTACTTTGTTGCAATTTCAAACGTCCTTGACGTTTGATGATCTTCGCCCCAAGCTACTTCAGCATGAGCAACGCCTTAAGGCTAAGCGTGCTTATGATGAGACCCTCCCTACTCATCAGGCTTTAGTGGCTGTTCAGTCTGGCTCTTCAGGTTCACAATCATCTTCTCAGGTGGTTCGCATTCTAAAGGTCAAGGGGGTGGTAAAAACAGGAATCGGAACAATACTCGTAACAAGGGTGGTCGTGGCAACAATGGAGGTCGCGGCAATGGAGGACAGGGTGGTCGTGGCAATGCAGGCCGCACTAATGGTATGGGTAATTTTCATGATGTTTCGTATGTTAATTATTCGTGTGCCAATTATGTTGCTAATGATTTGTCTTCAGCAGGAAGTAATCCATCTAACGGCAATTTAGCCACCACTCCTTCTTCAGATACTTGTGGTCTTTGTTGGTATCCAGGTCACCAAGCAGCTTATTGCCCTCAACGTTTTAATCATAGCTTTGTGCCTTCCTCTCCTGATGGTGTCACACGTGCCCTAGCTGCACTGTCTGTTGGTGGTGAAACAAATGACTCCGTTTGGTATCCAGATTCTGGAGCCGCATCTCACATGACCTCACAGGATGGTAAGCTATCTAACGCTCTTCCTTACACTGGTTCGAGTTCTATTGTCGTTGGTGATGGCACAAAACTTCCCATTAATAAACTTGGAAATTTAACTCTGTCTTCCCCTAGTCGCCCCCTTCGCCTCACGAAGGTGTGTCATGTTCCCCAGTTAAAACATAATCTGATGTCTGTTCAAAAGTTATGTCAGGATAATTCTTGCATAGTCTGTTTTGACGAGTCTTCTGTTTGTGTTAAGGACAAGACCACGGGGGCAGTTCTGTTGCGGGGAATCAGTAGGAATGGTGTCTACCCTCTTCAGCCTCACATTCTCGAGTCAGAGTCGTCTTCCCGAGTTAGTTCGGAGCCTTCCAGAGTCTGCCCAGAGTCGTCTGTCCCTGCTCTTATGGCAACCAAGGAGTCTGGAGATGTTTGGCATACTCGCCTTGGTCATCCTTCTGCTAGAGTTTTAGGATGTTTACGTTCACAAAACTTGATTTCATGTAATTCTAAGTTTCATGACGATTGTGTTCATTGCAAATTAGGAAAGATACATCGTTTGCCCTTTGAGTCTGTGACTCATCGTGCCCCTTACCCCTTATATTTGATACATAGTGACCTTTGGCAATCGCCCGTTACATCTAATCAGCTTTTTCAGTATTATGTGGTTTTTGTTGATGATTATTCACGTTTTTCTTGGCTATATCCACTTAAACTGAAATCTGATGTCTTTTCGACTTTCATAGCTTTTCAAAAACTTGTTGAGAACTTGTTTAATTCCAAAATTAAATTTTTCCAAAGTGATGGTGGACGTGAATTTGATAACACTCCTTTACTACAACATTTCTGTGATTCGGGAATTTATTTTCGAAAGTCTTGTGCTCGGACTCAAGCGCAGAATGGTGTTGCCGAAAGGAAACATCGAACCATTATCGAGATGGCACGCACTATGCTTATTCAATCTGAGTTGCCTACTCGATATTGGGTTGATGCGTGTTATACGGCGGTCTATACGATAAACCGTCTTCCCAGTTCGGCATTGCGGGGTTCATCCCCATTTGCTAAACTTTTTCATCGTCCCCCCTCTTATGAGTTTTTGAAATGTTTTGGTTGTGCCTGTTTTCCGTTGTTTTTAGATCCTAAAATCAATAAATTACAGGCTAAGTCGATTCAATGCGTTTTTATTGGCTATGCTTCAAATTATAAGGGTTATCGATGTCTTGATCCTCTTTCTGGCAAAGTTTATACAAGTCGTCATGTGTTGTTTAGTGAACGTAAATTTCCCTATCGTTCTCTTGTGTCTAGCACACCCATTGGTTCGCCTATGACTGAGTCTCTTGACCCCTTAGGTTGGTTCCCGAGTCTTCCTGTGTCTAGTGACCCATCCCCCGAGCCCACAGCACCACGGGGGCACGTGCAGCAACCCGCTGCCTGCCCACTGGGTGCATGCACGCCCGAGGGTCCCTCACCTCCCAGCAGCTCTGCTGCCTACCCGCAGGTGAGCCCCGCGCCCGCAGCGTCTCTCCCTTCCCCACACGCAGCGTCTCTCCCTTCTCCACACGCAGCGGCTGCCAGCCCGCAGCACCATCCCGCGCCAGCGGGATCTTCTCCTCCTTCGCCTTTTACTCCTCCCCTAGCTGTCCCACATGAGTCATCTTCGTCTCCTCTTGTCCCTCCCCCTAGGCGTCCTAGGAAGTCGTCTCGGTGTGTCGATCCTACTAATGTTCATACCATGACCACGCGTCTCAAAGACGGAATCATTTCAACTAGGAATTTATTGGATTTAAAAACCGATGTTGTTGAGTCTGAACCGTCTAATTTTAAGCAAGCATCTAAAGATTCACGTTGGCAACAAGCCATGCGTGATGAGTATGAAGCATTAATTAAGAATGATACATGGGAACTTGTGCCTCGCAACAACAATAGAAACGCTCTTGGTTGTAAGTGGGTGTATAAGATTAAATATAATTCTGACGGTTCTGTGGAGCGGTTTAAGGCCAGGCTTGTTGTTTTTGGTAATCATCAGCAGGCAGGTATTGACTACTTTGAAACCTTTAGTCCTGTAATTAAGCCTACTACTGTTCGCTTAGTTCTTACTCTTGCTGCTACTTTTAAATGGCCTATTCGTCAACTCGATGTCAAAAATGCTTTCCTTCATGGTTTCCTCAATGAGGAAGTCTATATGCGTCAGCCTCCTGGTTTTGAACACCCTTCTCAACCACATTATGTTTGTCGGTTACGAAAATCCATTTATGGTTTGAAGCAAGCTCCTCGAGCTTGGTTCTCTCGTTTCAGCAATTTTCTTCTCTCTATTGGTTTCAAGTGCAGCAGTTGTGACACCTCTATGTTCACTCTCAAACACAGTAGTCATATTATCATTCTCTTGCTATATGTTGATGATATTGTGCTTACAGGTAGTAGTTCCTCTTTGCTTCAGAAATTTATCAGTGTTCTCTCTGCTCAATTTGCTATGAAGGATTTGGGTGATTTGCATTACTTCTTAGGCATTCAGGTTTTACGTACTCCTCAGGGTTTGCTTTTGTCTCAAAACAAATATGTAGTTGATCTTCTTCAGAAATTTCATCTTCATACTGTCAAACCCGTACGTACTCCTGTTGTCTCTCGTGTCACTCTTTCTCTTTTAGATGGTGAACTTCTTGCTGATCCCACAGATTATCGTAGTATGGTTGGTGCTTTGCAATATTTGACTATGACTCGTCCTGATATTGCCTATGCTGTTAATTCGGTTTCTCAATTTATGCATGCGCCTCGTACTACTCACCTTCATGCTGTGAAAAGAATTTTCAGGTATCTGCAGGGAACTTCTGATTATGGGCTATTTCTTCATAGTACTGGCTCTCCTACTGTGACTGTTGCCTATTCTGATGCTGATTGGGCCGGGTGTCCTGACACTAGGCGTTCTACTACTGGCTATGCTGTCTTCCTAGGGAAGAATTTGATCTCCTGGCGTTCTAAGAAGCAACCTACTGTTTCGAAGTCTTCTACTGAAGCTGAGTATCGTGCTGTTGCCTACACTGCGGCTGAAACAATTTGGATTCGTCAATTGTTAGCTGATTTAGGGTATTTTCATCGACGGCCTACCATTCTCTATTGTGACAATGTTTCTGCTATGTATCTTACTGCCAATCCTGTTCATCATGATCGTAGTAAGCATATTGATGTTGATTATCATTTTGTTCGTGAGATGGTTGCTAAAGGTGGACTTCAGGTCAAGCACGTTCCGACACAGTTGCAGGTTGCTGATATTTTTACTAAGGGTCTTTCTTCTGAGTTGTTTTGTAAACATCGTTCCAATCTATCCGTGATTCCTCCCCGTAAAGATTGAGGGGGTGTATTAGGGTAATTTGGTAATTAGACTCTTAGTAGATTCTGTAAAGATATTTTGTATCTCTATATATATGATGCCAGGCAACCTAAACAGGTAGCCATTTATTTCCAATACTCGTACATAGATCATTAATCTCACGTCCCTAGTTTTTAAGGGTTCCGTTCATGGCAAGTTTGTCAAAGTAATATGCATAATGTTTAGTTGATAGTAATTTGAAAATAAAAGAGATTAGTCGTCCTAAATTTAAGAAATGATTATCTTGTAAAGGTTTTATCATTTCTTGAGTTATAAGCTTGTTTAAAATTAAACCTATTGAGGTAGGAAGTTTATATTCGTTTTAATGAGTATTTCTAAGACACCAACTCTTTAATGATGTTTTATACTTCCTCCGTTTTAAAATAAGTGATACACTTTATTTTTCACGTTTATTAAGGAAGTGATGTAGGGGTGTAAACGATTAAATTTTTCAACGAAATTTCAACACAAGTAATATAGAGTCTTATTCTTGCTTGTATTAAAATTTCATCGAAAAATTTACTCGTTTACATTCAATTTAAAATGGAGGAAGTATATAATATGTAGGCAATAGTATGAATAGTTAGAATTTATATATGAGATAATGCTTGATTAATTTAATCCTCAATCACTCTTTTTAGTCTTTTGAGATCAACTTTTGCTTGTACTCATTAGACCTTTAACATTGGATGAATAGCCAAAGCAAATAGATTAGGCAAAGAAAGAATAAAGATGAATATTACAAAGACTAGCTTAGCTTCACCATGAAAGATATGCAAAATTGGTTGGGTCCCTACACGTGAAAAGGTAAGAATGTGTGGTCGTAGGGTTTATTTTGAAGATTATACCCTAACTAGCCTATTGCCAAATTTCTTGATTAGAAAGTTGTATGAAGTTTAATAATTAATTAACCTCTAAACAGCAATCCCGGAGTAATTATTGAGTCAATCATGGTTTAAGCATCATTATGCCTTCCATTTACGAAGTTTAGTGGGATTTTCATTTCTACAATCGTACCACGCCCGCAAACCCCACCAATTTATTACAAGTATATCATATATGGTGGAAATTTTGTTTATCAAAGTGTTGTACCAACATGCTAGTTAATTCATTGCACCAAAAAAAAGACTTGCTAGTTAATTCATAGGTAGGACTATGATATCAAGCTAAAATAGTTCATGTTTCTTAAGTGAATGATTATAGAGTTATTAAGTTTAGATTACATAGACCATACGTAGTATATCTTTAAAATAATGTAAATAAAGTGATCTTCCTTCGCTTCAAAAAAATATTTCTCATAAACCAAGGTGAAGAATTTCTAGAAAGATATTCCTATATTTTGAACAGGAGAATGACTCCTTTCAATTTACAATAAGCCTTTTTTAGTGTCTTTTTACTTTAAAATTTGAACTCTTAACCTTCTCCAAATCACACACCCATTTTTTTAGTAATATATGACAACTATGTCTCTATTGTTATAATCGCAAAACGTGAATTAGATATATTGTGAGACCCATATTTTTGGAATTGTACGGTCGCCCCTATATATATTATGCTCCTATAAAACTATTAACATTTTTTATAGCACTATATTAAATCTCTCATAGTCTCACTTCCGGTTGAGTCGATCTTTTGACATGGTATCGAAGTTAGCGTGGCCTCTAGGTCACTAATAAATAAAATCCCATCTACCCCTGCTTCTTAAGAGGAATATATCTAGCGCCATGTATGAGGATGCTTTTTTGTATCCATACTTCAAGCCTAATTGACTTTTGCATGAGAGATATTGATAGGGTATAAAACTATTGCTAAGACTCTAACCATCAAAATAGAGTTTTGTTTAAGTTGGTCATTGATAATATCGTATATATTTCATACATTTCCTTTAAGAAGTGATGTATCTATATAATTGCATAAAGTAATGAGGAAAATTGGTATGAGGAAGATTGACACATTAAAAAAAAGTATGAATTATGATAGAAACAAGAAAGTAATCAAGGGGAAACATGCATGCATGCGTGCATGCATGAATGAGGAGAATGTAACTTAAGAAGAGCAAAACATAGAGCTATAAAACATTTGATCATTTTATGTTGTTCCATCATGCTGGTCATGCGGAAGAAGATTAATGAGTAGCATATGAAGTATAATTCAAACCCAAAATTATTATAAAAAAAATATAGATAAATATAAAGGAGCACCCTTTTAGCCCCTAATGATAACCACTTCACTAGTAAAATAAAAAGTGAAGTGAAGAAAAAACACACTAGTGTAGGAAAAGGGAATAAAAGAAGGATAGTTGGTCGGCGGTGGAGTGTATAAAATATGATTGATGAGGGACTCGTTGTCAAATCTGTCTTGGCTTAATATTCAACATTTACTTGGTTTAGTCACCATCTTTATTCTTGACTCACCTTCTCTATTGTTCATCAAGTTAGTTACATAACTAATTAATGCACTTCTATTAATCAAATCCTAATTTTTACGGCTTTATAATATGTAATCAAGGTCAATAGTACAATATTAGTACACTACCATGCATGAATGCACATCATGTAACACCACCTCACCTTACTAAAGCACTATATACTTATGTGTTAGGTGCCGCTTCTAATTATTAGTGATAGAGTATAAAATCAATTATGTGATTTCAGCTGTTATTTAAACTTCAGTTTGACTTGATCATATGGTATAGTATTAGAACCAACGTGCATGGCCAGAAGCTAAGGTCACGAGTTCAAGTCTCACCCCCCTTTTTCTATATGTGTCTGGTATAAGGAGGCATATGTTGTATCTACACTTGAAGTTCAGAAGGCTCTCATGTGAGGAATCATGATCGATATAGTAAAACCGATTATGGAGCCTCAAATTGTCCAGGGACCAACTCGGCCGAAAGTCCAAATTCCTGGTTGAAACCTCGAAATTGGTTTCATACATTCGTAAGTTCAACATTCAAAAAAAAGTGTCTTTCCTAGAACTACAAAGTTTGGGAGAAGGTAGTAAGAATTGTGGGGAAGTGTTCTGATTCTCGTCATATGCAAGCTTATGTTATTGATCATCTGACTTTTACAATGGGTGTTTTATTCAAAAGTTCGGGATTCATTCTCATCAAAAATGGACAAAAGATATTGAGAACCGATTTATTCAAAACAACTTAAGACAATAACTCTAATAAAAACTCATTAAAACACATGATCTCTAATATTATAAAGTTGATCCTACTACGTTTAAAACAACCCTAATTATAACTCAATAACACATCACCTCCTCATGTTGTTGCACTTTGATAACAACACTTAGGGGAACATTATTTTTCTATTATAAGCTTCCTCATATGTATTGATGGATACCTTATTATGCTCCAACAGCACTAACACTCTTAACACTCTCAATTAACAATAAAGGTATGTAAACAAAAAAATAGTCACGAACCATAAGTGAATGTGACATGACTATGGAGGACAAGGGGCAACTAATTTACCAATCGTAAAGTTGAGGGTTTAATAATTACTCACACAATCAATTGAAGAGATGCAAATGGAGATGGGTAAACGTGTTAACCCTCCATACCTCTAAATCAAAAGTTTTTGTGTCTTTTTCATTTGTTGCTGAGATTCATGTGACTTTAACTCTTTCCGTTTTGACAGTTAACCAAAGAAATGGTGAAATTATTGGAATTTCAAAGATGATACGATAGACCCAAACCAGATTTTAGGATGTGATATCCCTTGAATACTTGCCATCTCATACACTAGGATGTTTTGTGGGGCTCCTACGAGTGCACATCTTCTTTTTAGGAGTGTGAATGAGTCGAGTTTAGTCGAGTATTATCCTATTCATGTTCAAGCTTATTTACGAAAGATAAATTCGAGCTCGAGCTCGAGTTATAAATAAAGCTCAAGATTAGGTTTAAGCTTGATTTGTTAAGGAACTCTCATGTTTAGGCTCGACTTGATTTCAACTCGTTTATTAATCGAGTCAAGCTTATAAACAAGTTTTGATCCAGATTCATAAGCTAGTTTTGCAACTCATGTAGTTAATCCATTTAAAATATGAGCATAGATATCAAATTAAGCAAGTAATGAAATTTTAAATGAGTAATTTTTTTTTATTGATTTTAACCTAATGATCATCGTTAAAAATTGTGTGGAGGGAGATTATAGCATGCGCACTAACTCAATTAACAAATATTACCCCCCAAAAAATTGGCGCAATGGAGGCGTTGATACTTGTTAGACCCTCTTTTCATCCAATTCCCTAGTGGTGATGGAAAGGTGCATGGTGGTGCAAAGGTGGTAGCAAGTAATGGTGGCGGCGATGGTAGTGATGAATGATGAGAGAATTGGGAAGAGGAGGGTGGATGGAAGAGTGAGGATAGATGGAGGAGAGGGTGGATAGGGTAAATATGAGACGTAATATTTTAAATATAAATTGTCTTTAACAATACCCCAAAATTACATATAGATCATATTAAACTACGTCCAAAATGTTACTGTACATTAAAAAACAGAGACAATATTTTTATGATGCATCAAATTGGTAGCAACTTTCAAAAGCTGAAAAATCTAACCTACAAACGGTATCCTTACATGCTAAGGAAAATTAGTCATGGGCAAAGGTTACAAACATTTATCTCAAATATCTTCCTCTTTTCACGTTGTTTTTAGTTGCATTTCACCATCAATTGTTGGAGAAAAGTGTTACTTTTATTTATTCTCAGATCATAAATTGAATGGAAGATACCATCTGGTTGATTTTTACTTAGCTTTCCACTTAGTTTGTTTGTTGCCTCACTTTCAAGTGTGAGATTCGCCTCCCACATTATTGCTTGAATCGTGATATTCATTTATAATAGCTCCAAAAAGTTTTTAGATAACCTTATCCTTCCTCAAATCCCAATTTAATCCTTACTATTATCAATTAACACAAAAAAAAGAAAATGAAAATGAGTAAAATTAATCAATTATATCCAAATTCGAATAGTAAATGAAGATACTATCCTATTCAAAAAGTTTACGATTAGTAGTGTCACTAATGTTGAATTCATAGTAATACTTGTTAAATTTTATGGTGATTTGTATTAAACTGGTTTTTAGCCTTTTTACCGATAATTTTTTTTAAGTTGAGGAGCAAAAGGATGGTCTATTTTACCTATCATACTTTGTAAGTATGAATATATAGACAAGCTGGTTAGTATCGATTTATAGAGATAGCTTAACAATCACAAAACTCAATGATTTGTAAAAGCAACACCAATGCCAAGCTAGAATATGATTTACATGTGGTCTTAAATATAAACTATATACAAAAAAAACTAAATATAGAAACATTAACCATTAGCTAAGCATTGATAACAAGTTAACAACGACCTATAGTTTGTCATTGTCCATGGATATCACTTACAAAAATGCGACTATATGTTACTTCTTCCGTTTCTTTTTAAATGTTATACTTTTTTTCACGGACTGTTAGGCAATTTTTAGTTAGAAAAGTGGTAGAGAGAAAATATAAGTGGGAACCACGTGATTAGAGAGAGATAGAGATAAACTTTTTATCAAACTGTAGATAAACAGTGTCAAAGTCAATATGTGGCACTTAAAAAAACGGAGAAAGTATTTTATTTAAATAACATGTTTAGTCTAAGAAACGAAATGGAGTAACAGTTATAGTAACTATTTCAGTGCTATTGAAAGTGAGGCAAACAGAAATGAATCCACAAAGTAAAATCTCCCACGCCTTAATTAGATGATTAGCCTAATTATTGATCATATTAAACAATATGATTGTCAATCATATTTGTTTATGAAACGCACTGTACCCGCTTAAGGAGACAAAAACAATGCAGCTTTTGAAAGAATTAGATTTGACAAGATGATATTACGCACAATTATAACTAAGATAATCCCACCTTTCCGGCTCATTTGACTCTTTCAATAGTTAACACACTTCTTTTACTTACTTTCCACACAGTAAATGACAATTCCCCAGTTGTCCAAGATCTATAAAGCAAATTATCTCCATTAACTGAGTAACTGAGGCTCTGTTCTCTTAAGCTTAAAAGAGTTGAATTAGACCGAACTAAACTAAACTTGTGAGACAAATGAATCTGAACTGAATTAAAATAAACCGAAATTAATAGAGTTAAATTAGACTGAAATAAATGGAGCTGAATGAACTGAAATAAATAGAGCTAAAATAGACTAAACTGAAATTAATTGCAATTAATTCAGTACAAAAGAACAAGGCCTGATTAAATAAAATTTAAAAGGTGAAAAACTTCAAACCAATTAACATTTTCTTATCTACTACACCCGTCCTTAAATAATTGTCTTGTTTCACTTTTAGAGTCTCCTATGCATTGGCAAGGACGCATTAGTATAGTGATAGAGTATTAAGACTATTCCTGAGCCTTCAACTATCATATTAAGTTTTTGGTTGAGTTGGTTCCTCAACATGGAGGATAACCCGAGGGTTGTTTTTTCGACAAATCGGCCTCCTCGAGCGCTAGCATGGAACGTGCTTGGTAGAAGGGTGGTAATGGGTCACTTTGATTTATTCTTCATGATATTAGGCACAGATCAGATATATCATGGCGAATTCTTCAGAAAAATTTGTGTCTGAAGTAAGATGCCTACGCCATTGTAGGCGTCCGTAAGCCCCACAACCATTTTCAAAACCAACTGATTATTAGATACTGGAGCACCAACATTCTTCAACTGATCCGCCAACATCTTAGACGAAGCGTTAGAAAAATCATTCATAGTAGTGTTGCAAAATTCTGACGACATAATGTCTTGGGATATGTTTTGTAGCCGTTCCCAAGCCTAAAGTCGTCTCTTTGAGCTTCTCAACCCCAAACTTGAAAATTTTAAGATTTAAACCTTAGTTCATAAGTATTAAAATTTTCCTCGTTATGGCACTTCTTAATGTTTAGGAAAATGCGCACTACCTTGTCATTGATATTAACTGAGCCCAAGGTAGATGAAGCCCATATACCCGTATAAGGAAAAAAAAGAAAAAAGAAGGAAAGAACTATAATACTACAGGCCTTTTGGTCCAACAATTTCACGATTGTGCTCATAGCCAAATGACCCACTGGGATTATTATGTTGGGCCATATTTGTTTCACTGACCCAAGAGGGCCCAACCAATCAGCATTAATATACCACCAGACCATTGCCGTTGACACAACTCCGTACAACTATACCAGCAACCTCCTATGTTCCATTTTACCTCAATCCCCTATTGCGGATCCTCGACTGTCTAATATGGATATGAATACTTCGAGACTTTTTTTGGACCAAATCATGGAAAATTTTCATATCAAAAAAAGAAGTCGGACACTTAGTCATGTACTTGCGTCCAACATATGTACCCCAATCTGAGTAACAATGTAACATGGCAAGCAACTTTAGTTGTTCTTGACTAAAAAGACTAGTACAGTTATTATTATACAAAAATCTCAAAGACTAGCACGGGAGAAGTGGTGAGCTACTAATATGGATCATCAGAAAGGATGTACGAATGTCAGATTAAGCCATTGAACCAATATTTCGTAAAATCCACCGTTTCTTGTAGACATAATGGGGGATGTTATCAACGAAAGCCCAACATAATTACAAAATCACCATACATAACATGTGTTCATGTCTACAATTGTACAGAAATCCCCACTGCTAATGCTCTGTTCTTTACCTTGTGCTAGAAAAAGCATAATCCGGGTGGACTCGGCTAAAGGCCTAACAGTTTCTTCGACGAACAGTGGAGGGAAGAAAATGGCCCTTAATCCAACTCAATCTATGATTAGCAGATTAAGATTATATAGGATATATAACGCCTGTTAACAGCCTGACTAATTTATGCAAATAGACTTTTCCTGTTTACTGTTTATTGGTAAATCCAACTACAACACAACCCCAACAAGTAAAGACCATCTATATTAAGCACCTCAGAAACATTTATCATTGCATCTGATAATCTATATCCTTCTCAGATACCTCAACGTCGTTAACAATACTTCAATTCTCATCCACGCTGTTCGTTCATTTTTGTTCATCATGCAATGTACAGCTCAAAGTATTGAAATTGGAGGCAATAGATAAATTTACAATGTGAAACAAGTAGATATCTCATATCTAAGCTCTGATACAGGCACCTAAAATACCTAATTAGTCCTTATTCCTACCCTTAAAAGAAAAGTATCAAGAAGATGAATGGAAGGAAGGAGAGACAAAAAGCAAATGTGTACTTGGAACATCAATGTTCACAGAGCCAAATTTCCGAAACCTTTTAATTGCATTGCAGACGTGCAATCCGCTGTGCTTAATTCAGTGAATGCACGTGTTCTTGGAGCAAGTGCAAAAGAAAACTGGGCATATGTTGAGGAAGAACAAAAGCTAATCCATAAGGGAAACCTAAAGAACGAAAAAAGAACTGCTTGGTTCCACAATGTAATGCTCTAACGGGTTATTCATACGAAAGTCACGAGTAAAACCAAGCAAGCAGAGCATTGCTAATATGCAACCAACCATTAAAGCTTGGGGTCTTACCCCCTTTATAGTTGTGGTAAGAAAAACCAAAGTAGGTACATATACACCTCAAATTGATGCTAAAATTACCCATGCCATGATAAACTCAAGTACCATACTGATGTTGGATTAGACAAACTTAGTAGCTTCAGGACATGAAGCAGTACCTATCAATACTTGTAATCAGAGTTTGCACAAAATACCACAATTAGATGCCAAGAAGCTATTTTGACATCTAACCTCGATTCACTAACATATAGTACAAGTCTATAACAACTATCATCTACTATAAGCAGAAATGGCTGAAAAGGCTCTACATTGGATCAAAGCTCAGCTCATTACCTAGAGAACAAAGGCTATCTTAGGCCTGTTCCCTTCACCTTAAACATTAGTAATATTCACTAAAATAAGTTCAGGCCGGTAAAAATAAATTCAGTTTAGCAAAAACAAGTCCAGTTCAGTAGTTTACTTAAAGAATAGAGCTAAATTAATGTCCATCACAAATTGTAGTTAACATCCCAACAAATTGGGCAAATACCGCGAATTAGCATCAATTAGGATCATATTCACAACGATTTCACACTCAGGCAAACACATTGCAAATTACCCACCTCAAACCAGCATAAATTGTACACAAATAAACCATTAATGCACACATGACACATTTCATTCTACATTAGAAGTTTAAACAACTAAATCTCACTAATACAGAAAATACATCAATCCCCACTGAATTCAATACTGAACACATCAATTTCATTTCATTCACCAAACATACACCCAATTCAACATCAATTCCAACATCATAAACAAAAACAACACCAAAATTACATTATACAACAAAACATTAAACAAACCCTAAAACAATAAACACCACCCAGAAATTAAAAATCTCACTTCTTCTTTCCTTTAGCTTTCCTTTTAGGAGGAAGAACAATCTCACCTTTAAGAACAGGAATCTCCATAATCTGAGACAATTCTCCAAATTTCTTCCTAAATTTCTCAACTTGATCAGCATCAATAAGAAGAGCAGACCTATTTCCCAAGTAAAAAGGATGGTTACCTGACCAAACATCAATGGTGTAATCTTTCTGTGTCCCACCTGTTGTCATTACTAATTCACCATTGCAATAGACTTTTGCATCGTCATAGAATTCTGGGTGTATGTCCTTTTTGCGACAGCTCCATTGTGGACGAAGAGTTGATGATGAAGATGGTGTTTTTTGGTGGGTTGAGATTTTTGGTGTTGATGGAAGTTTTGCAAGAAATTGGTTGGATAGGGTGAGCACCATTGTTGTTAGCTTGAGAGAAAAAAATGTGGGTTTTGTTTGGGTGGATATGGTAGTGTCAAGTGTGTGTGTGTTTTGATGGGTGTGGGTGTGTAGTGATTGGAAAAATGTTGTGGTTTTGGGTTAAAGACTTTTAAGTCCAAATTTTACATAATTTTCAAGCTTGTGGCCCATATACAATTGTTCACTTTGAAACCTTCAAAAATCACTTATATTTAACATTATACTACCTCCGTTTTCTATAAGATGTTACACTTTTTTCACGCGTATCAAGGGAGTGAATTAAAGGTGTAAACGAGCAAATTTTTCAACGAAATTTTAATACAACCAAGAATGAGATTTTATATGGCGTGTCCTAAAATTTCGTCCAAAAATTTGCTCGTTTACACCATTAAATCGCTCCCTTGATATGCGTGAAAAAAAAATGTAACATCTTTTGGAAAACGGAGGTAGTATTTAAACTAGATTGTAATCGCGCTAATGGAGAGATGCTTTTTTTTCTTGAAGCATAGTCATTAGTTAGCTATTTATACCACGACCAACATCCATACACAACTCAAATCGAGAAACTGAACTAGCACCTCGTCAGGAAGAAATAACCATTGTAATTAAGAGTTTCTTCTCACATGGCCAACTCCCCCCTCGATTAGTCATACTATCATTACCCACATCCCCAAATATGAAGTCCAAGAAACAACTAATGACTTCAGGACAAGCAGCTTGGTTAACTCGATCTATAAAGCCATCACCAAGATTGTGGTGGCACGACTCTCACCAATTCTAGACAATCATCAGTCCCTACGAAAATGCCTTTTACAGAGGGAAGATGCATACATGACCATCTCCTAATAGTGCAAGAGATCTCAACACTTTTCAAAAATAACAAAACAAAGCTGGTTGGTGTGCTTTAAAATTAAACATGGAAAAAGCTTATGACCGATTAGAGTAGGACTTTATGTGGGCATCCCTCTCAGCTTTTGGCTTCCAGGACGTTGGTGGAGTTAATTAAACAATGTCTAACCAATGTTTTGTAATTCCTCAAAATTAACGGGAACACAACACAATGATTTAAACCATCCAGAAGTTTAGGATAAAGAGACCCTCTCACCCCTTACTTATTTATAATCTGCATGAAAGTCTTCATTAGAAAATTAGCAATGACCAGCAACACCCCTATGACTGGTATAGGTTTCAAGCTCTGGCCAACAACTAGTAGTATACCATGCGGGTCTCATGTTTTAAAATGATAGCCTAGTCTTATGCAAACCCACAAACTCAACCTAATTATTCCTCAAAAGCCAGATTGATGATTTATGTGCCATCTCTGGACAACTAGTCAACTTTTTTAAATTAGCCCTCATTTTCTCTAAACAAGTTCCCAGTAACAGAAAGCATTCCTTAGCAAGTCAATTTAACAATTTTCCCAAAAGCTGCCTCGGTAGTTATCTAAGAATTCACTTCAGCTCCTTCAGTTCCTTCAGTTCCACAAAGAACGACAAAGCAAAATCCTATAAGTTACATAAGATGGATGCTACTATGGGAAGTCAACTTTCTATCCAAGGATGGGAGGCACACACTAATCCAATTGAATTTAGAAGCAATCCTAGCATAATCACGCTCCTCCTCACTCATTCCAACTAACATGGCCAAATCTATTGACACTCTACATATAACCTTTTTCTAGAAACAACACAAAGAGAATAATGCAGTCTCCATTATTTCACGGAATAAGATCTGTATGCCAAAAGCCCTCTGAGGCTGGGCTTGAGAAAAACCTACCCTCTGAATCAAGCATTCATTGCAAAAGCACTTCAATGAAAAAAGTTAGTGGAATCTGATGTGGCAAAAGGAGAACTCGAGAGAGAAGATTTGGAATGTATTTGGACCCTAATGCATTGCCAATGCTCTAAGATGGGGATAAGAAGAAAGAGAAAGGAGTGGAACTGCGGGGTGGAGTTAAAGTGAAGGTTTTCTTTTCTTTGCCACATCTATTGTGTGCCTAGCTACAAACTCACTTCCATCGAAATCTGGAAATACATAATAACAACTCTTATTGAATGTCTGCAAATTTACGGGTTAAGTCTCTTAGAGAGATATTTAAAACCCAAAATAAAATTTAGTAGGTAGTGTTGCGCTTTGTCGCTCCTTCTCCACAAAAAACATCAAACCATATTTTACAACAATACTAGAGCTAATAAATGTAATGTCCTGTCATTTTCGTGTTAACCCTTACTTGTCCCATCTAATAAAACGGGTCGTGTCATGTCGACCCGTTTATTTAATTGTGTCAAAAACTTTGCCGAACTCGTTTATTTCTCGTCGAGTTTAGGCTATATTGGCATGTCTTACCTACTAAAGTTAAAAATTGAGTGGAACTTCATCGTGTCAACTTACTTATTTAAACGGGCTAAACCCCTCCAACCTTAACATGTCCCATTTTAATAAAAGTGTCAATCCGTATACTTAATCTATTTAATACCCGCAACTCAAACCCGCTGATAAGCATCGCCTTTATCTCGAGTTAGTGGGTTATATCAATTTTTACCACCTCTAAACAAAACTGAAAGCATTTTTTTGGTAATGAAGAAAGAAAAGAAAATGTAAAGAATCCGAGATTCCGCAATGTGTTAAGCGGTGTGACCAATTGACCATATTCAGAAACTATCAGTGATCAGTTGATCACACTCTCCAAGTACTCCTACTGAATTTGGCAATTTGCCCACTTGATCTTACATAAACCCTCCATTATATTTACAAAAAACCCCTAGATTTTGCAGTTTGCATACAATTTCATGACTTTTTGAAATCCCCCTTAGTCATTCTTCAGTTTCAGCAACACTGCTTTTCATTTACACATCAAAAAGCTAATCAAAAAGCTAATCAAAAAGCTTGATACTCAACAACCCACTTTCTGTTCTTGCAAGATTTTGAACCTCTGATTCACATTCCTCTTATATTCTGTGTATCTTCTTCTGGGTATGATTTATTTCTCATTCCATGCAACTTTCTTCATCTGGGTATTTCTCATTTTTGCTTTTCAGTGATTCTATAATACTTGTTAAATATGATTTGGGGTTTTCAATATTTAATTAGTACTTTTCTTTCATTCTTTGTAAAGATCTTCCCTTTTTGTGCTTCCTTTTCCTAAATAAAGAATGATTTACTGAGAAAAATGAGTTTTTTTGTTGTTGTATGTTTGCTTTTATATGAAACAGCTTTAGAGAAAAGCTATGGATATAAGTGCAGCAGCTATAAATCCTAATGCCCATATCACAGAAGCTGTAAAGAAACGATTTTTAGGGGAAAAAATCAATGGAAATTTCAAGGGTAAAGATCTGAGAGCTCTGTTTGCAAGAAATGAGAGCAAGGGTAGAATAGTCATTAAACCTGGTGTTGCTTTCTCTGTTCTTACCTCAGATTTTAATCAAAGTGTTAAAGAGTCTTTGGTAAGTTAGTTTTTGGATGAATTTTGTTGATTATGTATCAGAGCAATATATGTTTGATTTTGCTTAAATTGTGAAATTGGGTGTTTTATTTTTTGAGTGCAGAAATTTGAACCATCATTGTTTGAAACTCCAAAAGCTGACCCTAAAAATGTAGCTGCAATTGTGCTTGGTGGAGGTGCTGGTACTCGCCTCTTTCCTCTTACCAGCAGGAGAGCTAAGCCTGCTGTATGATATCTTTCTCTCTTTTCCTTTTCTTGTTGGATGTATTTTGAGCTATGTACGTGCCGTACGTGTCCAAGTGTCCAACTCGTCCATTTTAGGAGAAATTTCATTGTTTTTGGCCCAACATTGATGTATGGAAGTACCTTACCCATGTCCGAGTGTCCAGGGTCTGACACGGGGACTTGAGGCACGGGTACTTGAGGTAAAATGAAGAGTACGAGTAACTCAGATTTTGAGTAAATGATGTGCTTGATGTTTATAGTTCCAGAAATTTGTATCAAAATGATGTTGAATTTCAACTGAACATGCTTATTCTTGGATTAACTCTGGTTAAAGTTGAGTTTTTGTGAAAATAATATGTTGAAAATGTTGTGCAGGTGCCAATTGGAGGGTGTTACAGGCTCATTGATGTGCCTATGAGCAACTGCATCAATAGTGGCATAAGAAAGATTTTCATTCTTACCCAGTTCAATTCGTTCTCGCTCAACCGACATCTTGCTCGGACGTATAATTTTGGAGATGGTGTGAATTTTGGGGATGGTTTTGTGGAGGTAAGATAAGAGGACAATTATGTCTACATCTTTGAACAACAGTTTGCTAATCTAGACTTCTAGTGGTATGACTGTGTACAAAATTGATGAGCTTAGCTTGAATTGTCATGTAGCCCTTTTGGTGAAATTGACCTTTGTATTTTTTGTTTTATGTATTGCAATGATGACAATATCAATAGTTCATCAAACTGGATGGATAGTCAATTAACTCTCATTGTCCGGTATCAATAGTTACATATACTGATTCAATATTTTCGGGAAAAAACGACTTTTAATATAATAACGGTTTATGGATCACTTCAAGACCTTAATTATGAGAATTGAGATAATGTGACTAGTAATTTGGATGAAGAAAAGTATTTTCTAGTATAACCTTACAAACATCGAGGTAGAGGATGCACTGATGTTGATTATGAATAGGTTTTTGCTGCTACGCAAACACCTGGAGAAGCAGGAAAGAAGTGGTTTCAGGGTACTGCTGATGCAGTGAGACAGTTTTTCTGGGTATTTGAGGTATGTGTTTATGCTCTTAATCGGATTATTAGGCGACAGTATTAGATTTTAGGACTCGTTAGAAGGAGCTGATGTCTGTAATGATTTATGCAGGATTCCAAATCCAAAGATGTTGAGCATATAGTTATTCTCTCTGGTGATCATCTTTACCGAATGGATTACATGAGTTTTGTGCAGGTATTACTCTTCTATAACACATCATTCTGCTCATTCGGTTTATTCGACAAAGTTTCTAATTCATGTTTCCTATTCTACCAGAAGCACATTGACACCAATGCTGATATTACTGTTTCATGTATACCCATGGATGACAGGTATGCATATAATGTTTTCCTACATTACACTTCCTCCGTTTCACAATAGTTGCAACACTTCGACTATCACACTTGCAACACACAATTTTGATGTTTGATATCTTCAATTATCAATTAGTAAATATTATGGAAAGTTATCTTAAGCCAGTACGCTGAAACTAATCCAACAACCTTTAACGATAGCATTTGTATTTTATGAAGTATAAGTAAAAAGAATATGGTCAAAGTTAGTATATGAATCGTGCAACAACCAAACTGTTGTAGCTATTATGAAACAGAGGAAGTATCAAACTCTGGTGACTGGTATACTTAGGAATCTGTCTTCACGACCTCAGGGATATTAATATGGAGAAGTAAACATTTAGTGCAATTTTGGGTACAGAAATGATGATTTGTCATTTCCATTGTAATTACGTGCATTGAGTTGGTGGAAAAGTTTGGTGTTAATGTCCAAGTTGGTTTATCTACAGTCGTGCATCGGATTATGGGTTGATGAAGATTGATCACACTGGAAGAATAGTCCATTTTGCAGAAAAACCCAAGGGGTCTGATCTAAAGGCAATGGTATACTAATTACGTTCTTGCACGTTAACCGATGCTATTTATTTTATCTTTTACGTTTTCTTCTTCCAATGAATGACGTAGATTTTATCCTTTATGGTAGCAAGTAGATACAACTGTTCTTGGGCTCTCGGACCTAGAAGCCATGTCTAACCCATATATTGCATCAATGGGTGTTTATGTCTTTCGAACTGAAGTTCTAATGGAGCTTCTCAATAGGAGATACCCTTCAAGCAATGATTTTGGCTCTGAGATTATTCCTTCTGCTGTGGGAGAGTACAATGTTCAGGTGAATAGGGCCTTCAGCCTTGAATTCTTCTGTGTTCAGCAATGTTGTATTTTCTATTTTACTTCTAACTTCGTGATTTCAAATCAAAATTTCTGAATATGCTCAACTTTAATGTATGCTATTTTTGAAAATTCTCTTATATATGCAGGCTTATCTATTTAACGACTACTGGGAGGATATTGGAACCATCAAGTCTTTCTTTGATGCCAATTTGGCCCTTACACAACAGGTTTGTCTTCTTGTATTTCAGATAGTGAGACGGTCCTCTTCAATTAATATACACATGGAACAAATACTTTGTTGAGTAAGGTTTCCTAATCTTTACTTGGAAAAAGTAAGTTTCATGAATAATAAGTTCCTAAGTTTAGACAAGGGCTACATAAGTCCAATTCACAACTAAATATAAGTTTGCTCGCATAAACTTTTAACCGGTTCCTGTATACTATAAGTAAGCTTTGATGAGTACAGTTACGTGTGTTTCAAGTGAAAAAGACAAAGCCTAAGAGCGAGAGAATGAAGTATTGCCCAGAGAAGCAAGCTTCATTGTCTTGATCACTACCTTATTATTTGCTTCTGAATGCAGCCTCCGAAGTTTCAATTCTACGACCCAAAGACACCTTTTTATACATCTGCCAGATTTCTGCCTCCTACAAAAGTCGACAGGTGCAAGGTATTATTTAATCTACCTGCTTCTCCCTACATTACATTATCAACATACTTTTCGGACAAATCTAAGAGATAACTTAATGCTTCTTTATAAATATAATTCGAGTGTGATTAGCGGTCATAGTATATTGAAAAAATTATCATGGTATATTCGTTCCCGTTTCTCTCTCTATGAAAATATCATCATGGTATATTGAAAACTTATGTGATTCTAGTCCATAACTACATAATCTTTTCCTCTCATCTTTTCTCTCATGCGCCCATAGTTGCTGCCTTGCTGGCTATAAGATCGATTTGGTTAACTTATTGAAGATTGGTTTATTCACCTTGTTCTTTCACTGGATTTAACCGGTGATTATGTCTCACCATATTAAGTTATCAACTGCTTCTTTTTTATCCCAGATTGTCGATTCCATAGTATCCCATGGTTGTTTTGTACGGGAGTGCAGCATCCAACATTCCATTCTTGGAGTTCGCTCAAGATTAGAGTCCGGCGTTGAGTTTCAGGTTTGCTATCTTATTGGTTCACTAGATTATTTTCTATTGTAGTACTTGCTTACAATCGCTTAACAAAGGCTTGACTAGCGAAAGAAATGAAATACCACTTTTCCTCCTCGTTACAATATTAATCGATTAGCCCGTTTCTTGTTTGGTTTCCAGGATACGATGATGATGGGTGCAGATTACTATCAAACTGAATCAGAAATTGCTTCTCTGGTTGCTGAGGGAAAGGTTCCTGTTGGGGTTGGACAGAACACCAAGATTAGGTAAATCCTTCTTTCTCACCGTTTCTCTCCTCCTATATGTTTTTTTTTGCACTTGCTACATGTTCTCCTTACCATTTCCGTTCAAGAGTTCTGTCGACAATTAAGGAGGGTTGTTTTCAATACCTTAGTTGTTATTATACCTGTCCCACGGGTCAGGTTAGGGTCCCAAAGATTCGGGATTGGGTCAGCGAACACACATTCATTACAATACACCGAGCCATATTTTTTTTGCTAAAACTTCACCGTAATCCCATTATATTTATGGGCAGTGGAGCCAGAAAAGGGTCGGTTCTCAGTTTTGTACCGAGCATTTCCGAATTTTTTTTTCAGACCGATTCGGGTTTGGGTCACAACGTTTTGTTTAAGACCTAGTATTTCGGGTCGGTTTTTGACAAATCCTCTAAATACCTTTGTGTAGGAATTGCATCATTGACAAGAACGCCAAAATTGGAAAAGATGTAGTAATCGCAAACACTGATGTAAGTCCCATGATTCCATAAATATTCTCTTGGCCTTTGCAAAATTGCAATAACAGACCATCATCTTACACCGTAGTCTTGCATTATTATTCGCCAGGGTGTTGAAGAAGCAGATAGACCAAATGAAGGATTCTACATCAGGTCAGCCATTACCGTCATATTAAAGAATGCAACCATACAAGATGGTTTGGTGATTTAGATTTAGCTACATTTGTATAATCTCGTTAATTAGTAATAAAGTTTGCATGCTTTACTTTTCCATGCAATCTAAACCACGAGATCCGTCCATCACGTATGTATATATATAGATAATCAGAATAGAAGATGCTTATATATTCCCTACGCCACTGTAACGGGGTTCTTAGATTCTGTACTTCTTTAGCCTGGACAGTTTCTTTGACTGTTCTGAAATCATATCAGTAATGTAAGATTCTTCCCCGAGCAGTATTTCGTATCCATCTCGAAAATTGTCCAGTCCCTCGGTCAACAGCTGCCAGAATAACCCGCTGGCTGCAGGCCCACCTTTGCTGGCTGATGTATAGATAGAAGAGTAGGTGATATTGTAGAGCTGATTTCTGTCAGATGCCGTATAGCCTGCGGTTTTATATGATTTACCAAACTCTGCAAATATTACCGGCTTCTTAAGGATGTTTAGGCAGTCCAGAATATGTTGTTGCACCCACTGCCGGTGGAAGGAGAGCTGTGCTTCACCAGTTGAATCAGAAAGCCTGCAGAATAGCTTAAGTACATTTACTTTTGAACACAACCACAAATAGTACTCAGTCTCGTGGCCGGATCCGGATGGTGCGATGAGCCACTGAGTGCATCTTTTAAAAAAAAGGACAGTTTCAACCAAATAGGAACAACGCAGGTATCTAAGAATGTAACAATTGAATATTTTATACCTCACAAATAATACCCAATGATTGCAATCTTTTCGTTACGGAGAAACAAAGGAAGTATGTTATTTTAGAGTAAAACGGGTGTTTGCAAAGGGGTAAGAAATTTACCATTGATCTGGATACGAGTGGACGGTAGCGAGATCTATACCGGGTACTTGATTATTAGTAATAAAGTTGGTTCCTGCTTGGACATTGTTTGGATTGTATTGCTTCCTATCATCTCCATAGAAGCCTTCTAATCCAACTTCTAGGAGGTGATTTGTATCTAATGATTTCAAGTAGGAAGCCATCTCAGTTATCCAATCCTGAAAATGGGGGAAAATTAATACACATTTTGCAAATAATATTATCTTAGAATTCCTAATTTATTTTGGCCAACAACTTATACATTATACAACTTTCCGCCCAACTAAATACTAAAACTAGTTTTTCTAGTAGAAGAAAACATTTTCATTCCTAAAGGAAGGAGTGCCACATCGCCTATTTTTACCTTTCACTTTATGTTCTCCCTATTTCATTTCGGCTCTTCATTGTGTAAAGAACCAATCAAAGAAAATCGAACTATAACTAAGTGCTCTTGTAAAATGGATTTTCATGGAAATTAATCTTTCATGAAAAATATTTTCCGTCCAATCAAAATGAGCTTGTATGCGAAGTTTTTCCACCCTATACCAATTGATTCCTTGACGTTACAACTTGATGGTGTAACAATAGCTTCAAGATGTCAGTCTTTTCTTTGAACGGTTGGAGGATCATAGATTCCATGCCTAACTAAAAGTCTATGAGGAAACATACACACATATTGCTGCTACCCTGCTAAATTGTCTATGCATGTGATTATATGAAAATGACATTTTATTTTACTATATAGTGCAGATTATCTGATAATTTCTATTGAAATTATTATACCTTTCTTCCACCAAGCCAAAAAATGTATATTTTCCTCCAAACGTATGAGCACAAAAAATTTAATAACTTCCCTAAAAATACAACTATTTAGCTGATATTGTCTGGACAAAGTAGTGAGTAAGAATGGAAAGGGAGGTTGAACAAACCTGAATGATTTTTCCTGATAAATCTGAAGAACATCTGGGCTCATTCATAAGCTCCCAAGCCATAATGGTAGCATCATCTTTGTAAGCAACTCCAGTGAAGCTATTTACTCTTGTTAATACAGTCTGTGCATTATTTTCCAAAACAAACTTATCTTATCGACACACGTAAAAATCTATTCATAAACCATAACTACATCAAGAAAGCACGACGAGTATGAAAAAATCTTATAAGTGACTCCTACTTTTGAAGTAGTAACCTAAATATCTAAATCTGTTCGAACTACTCTTTTTTCCAGCTTATTGAAACTTATTTTTTTAAGGGGAAGAAAATGCATCGTGCAAAGATATACTAGAAGATGGAAATCATACCTTAATATGATTCTTGTAGAATCCCTTAACAAGAGAATTAGTGAAGAAATCATCTTCAGATGAAAGAGATTGTCCTTTGCTATTAGCCCATTCTACATATTGCTTCTTCCCTCCAAAATCTTTGTAATTATTCACCAAGCTTAGCACCACCTTTATCCCATACTTCTTTGCCTCTGATACCACAAAATCTAAACCCTTCATTCAATTCAACCACCCATATTAAAACATAAAAAAGTAATTATCTATATAAAAAAAACTCTTTTTCAGTTCTCTGTTAAATTAATAGTTTAACCTTCATGCTTGCCAATACATCATTTTAACCATTTAATGTTATATATATTAAGGTAACAAAATTTCACACGACTATATTTTCCAAGTAAAAGAGAACGAAGGAAGTATATATATTACTCGGAACATTTGTTCGTTATAAGAGCCAGGAGAGTACTGAAGAGGTCTATAACCACCATCACTGAAAGCCCATGTTCTTGCAATGGTGAGGCCATGTTTTGAAGCTTCTTGGAAGGCAGTTGATACTTTGTGCCTTTCAGATGGGTCGGATCCTTCATACATTAACCAGTATGCATTAAACCCATTTGCATAAAATGGGTTCCCATTTAACCAAAGTTGGACCCCTTTTGTTGTTATAAATCCATCCTCTCCTTTTACTGCTTTTTCTTGGACTTTTAGCAGGAAAAAAAACAAGAAGAATGAATATCCCAAGTTCTTCATTTTTCTTTTTGTTGGTGAAAATAATGTGATGAGGTTGGCATATATATATATATATATGGTTGTGACTTGTGAGAAAAATTTAGACCACCACTATCTTACACATGAACGTTTTATGCCATGTGGTAAGACTACAGATAATAGTCGTTATACTGAAGTAAGGGATAACTCAGTTGGTTAATTCTTTTCTTTTTCCCGATTTTAGGGAGATTTGGAATCAACTATCATTATGTTTTTTCGTTCTCATACATAAAAAATTATATCTGATTGTCTTTGTTTTTTTTTTCTAGTGAGATTTGAACAATATGGATAGGGGGAATAGATAAGAAAGTATTTATAAGAAGGGTTGGATATCAGGATTTGATTTACTACTATTTATATCTGATCCACTTATTTTTATATGTGGATTTTTTTTAATGAAGTTGAGACTTCTTTTAGTAATAGGATCATTGATTCGGATTTGATACTTTATTTTTAGGGAAATTCTCAATGGTGGCCCTTAGGTATCAGGAATTTTCAGTGGTGGAAATTCGAAAAAAACTTTCCCGTTGATAGCCATGCTTTGCAAATTATTCCCAATCATAACCTTAACAAAGAATATTCCATTATTAATAAAGCATATTCCATTAGTTAATCGTTAAGACGGTCACTCGCACATAAAACGAGGTATTTTGGTTCGTTTTTTACCCTTAAAGGTTGATTTTAGGGGGTTAGTTTTAGTCCTTGAAAATTGATTTTGAGGTCAAAATTGGCAAAAATGACCTAAGTTGTAACCTACGTAATAATTTTGTTTCACCGTAAGGTGGATCATACATGACTATATTGTCTACATGAGCTAAGTTGGTTGCTTTTTATTGTGAGTACTACAACACTACCACAAAATTTTGCCTTTACAAAGGTAACGTGTGAGTTGTGAATTATGAGTTATGACTTATGAGTCATGGGCCTCATCCTCATGGCCATGGACAAGGGTAATTTGTTAGTGTCAGCTATTTTCTTGTAGAATTCTTCATTGTAACGTTTCTTCCTTGCATGTAGCTACTAAATTAAACTCAATTTAATTCAATTCAATTCAATTCAATTCAGTTCAATTCAGTTCAGTTCAGTTCAGTTCAACACCAATCAGTTCAGTTCAGTTCAGTTCAGTTCAGCTCCAATCAGTTCAGTTCAATTCAGCTGTTTTCAGTAAATCTAAACATGCCCTAAATTCATTAAATTTCATCTAGCATCTTTTAAATTGACTAATGATTTGACTATTATTATCACACCAAGTAACCTCATCTATCTTTTAAATTGACATAATAATTCGACTTTTCTTATCACGACAAGTAACTTCAACCATTTGTCTCTAATTTTTCATATGTAATTCATTCGTTTCAAAATAGATTATATATTTGCGTAATCTTTATAATTTACAGTTTAAATTTTAATTAGGTTTGGTAATTTACATTTTAAGAAAAACTTAATCATGCGCAATTTTGTTAGATTCGTCCCAATGAATATTTTCTTAATATCAACTTCTATAATTTTTACTTATTGATAATTATAAATATTAATGTTTAAAATAATACATTGATAAGCGTGAAAACATGAAGAGTATCACTTATTTTGAAACGGATGAAGTATTATAAAAATTGATGTCAGGAAAAAATATATTAAGAGTAATCCAACGATATTTTGCATGCTAATTTTTTTTATACATTAGTTTGAAATTACTGATAAAAGGCTTGAGGCGCCTCAGGGTATCAACCTATTATTCTTGTACGTTCTCTCTCCTCCCCCATCTCTATTATATAAGTGAAGAGTAGGGGACACCAAAAATTAATATTTATCTTCATTTTAATTCCTAATTAAAGTGGAACAACTTTCTCCACAACTAATCGTTTCACATTTTTAAATTTTGAAAAAATACAAAACATCCTAAACAAACTTACTGTTTCATATTCATGCAGAATTCTACATGATTTCATACGCATCGCGTGCATATATGACTATTATTTATATATCAACTGTGCTCTCCGCGTACTAAGAACCTCTCAGTAATTAGAAGACATGTTGAGTCTTCTTGGTACCACATGAACAGTGCAAAACTTATTTGATGTGATTGAATCTGGATCATTATAATTAGGGGTGTTCATTTCGGATTATCCGATCCGATCCGAAAATTTCGGATCGGGAGAAGTGCGACCCGAATCCGAAAATTTCGGGTACCCATTTTTTCGGATCGGATACCCGGATTATCCGATCCGATTTTTATGGGGGAAAAAAGTTTAAAATCAAATTTATTTAATGGGAAATTTTACGGATATTTCGGATATTTCGGATCGGGTCGGATATTTCGGATCGGATAATTATCCGAAAAATATCCGATTTTTTAAACATTTTTCGGATATCCGAAAAAGCCAAAAGGGTGATCCGAATCCGATCCGAAAAATTTCGGATATCCGATCCGAATTATACGAAACACTATATTTCGGATCGGATATCCGAATTTTCGGATCGAATCGGCCGGATCAATCAGATCGGGTATTTGTGAACACCCCTAATTATAATAACATCTTATGTTCATACTTAATTGAACTTAAACAATCCTGATTATAATTACAATATACTTGTCTCGAGAACCCATGCTAAATCAGGAGGACCTTAAAATTTGCATTGCTAACCCTCTCTTATCACTATGTAGTCTGGTGGGCTATTAAATGTAAAATATTCAGGGCCAAGAAAAGCCTTAAGTTACAAACTCATCAACATTTATACTCGAACTATGGCCCATTATCAACTTTCCAAGATAGGCAATGCATACCAAGTAAGTGTTGGTTCAGTAGTGATGGAGACTGGTTTTGGTAGAACGGACTTGTGTTTGAATCCCCGCAACACCCTTGGGAGAGGAATGGAACCTAACCACCCCAAATTTGGCCTCAATCTGGATGTAGCCCAAAGGGTGAACTGGGTGTAAACACCAAAAAAAAGATAGGCAATGCATTCCACTAATTGCAGGCCCTCTCAAATCTCAATGTGACTTTTTGACAAAAAATCGTCCTAAACCAACCTGATCTACACCTAAAATTGTTGGGCTAAGTGATTTATTTGATTAGGTGTTCCAAATAAAAATTGTTCACCTCAACATCTAAAGCAAAAACAGATGAGTAATAATTACTCTGTGGATCATAAATTTGAAATATTTGCGATAGGTAATTATCGTTAGTTCATTACCTTGGAAGCAAATTTGTGTCACGGTCATTGAAGATCAGCTCGAATTTATATCTCATATATGTTTTTTTTTTTAAATTCAAGTTCGATTAATAAATCTATTTGTTTGACATTAACATCAAAATCTCATCATATGATCTATTATTTTGAAATCATTCTTGAATTTTTCAAATAAATTTAAATTTTCTTGAAATAAAAAAATAAGACATAACATTATTTTAACCCCTTTTATATAAATAGATATTATTTCCTATATATTGTATCCCTATTAATTACTTTTATATAAAAAATTATGATTAGTAAGTGTCGCATATTTTTTTGGGAAAAAAGTAAAAAAAATTAAATATTAAATTGTATGCAAATAAATTTTAGAAAGGCTTTTATCCATTTAATCAAAAATCTCTTCAAATATCTTGATTTTAACATTTTATCCTATTTAAATGATTTGATTTCATTGATAATTTCGCTCATATGAAATTTAAAATAGTTGATTGCAATCTCTTAATATTCATAATTAGTTATATTTATAAGATTGGTAACGTGAAAGTCAAACAGTGTAGATGAAAAGAAACGGAGATATTACTTATTTAAAACTAAACTTTAGAATTGAATAACAAACTGTTATGTGCCCTTTATACATAAATTTTATGACACAAATTAATTGAGAAATTTTTTAAAAAAATTACATTGGATATAATTAAAGTAATTATCATATAATGAACCCTTTGTAATAAAATTTGGCGCGCTAGAATAAATACGACAACCATATTTTTTTGGTAAAATCATATAGTAACTTTATAGAATAAAATTTATTATATTTTTATTCGACCAAGTGTTTTACAACTATAATGCTTTCCGTTTTCTAAACAACAACCTTAAAATTTCAATTTTGTTAACTACTTTTTATAATACAACTATACGTTTAGAATAAATTATTGAAAGAATTAGGGCAGGGTCATTATGAACTGCGAATTTTACCATCAAAAGGTAGTGATTCTTAGTAAAAAAAACTTAGTTATTTAAAAAGTAATGCTCGCCTTTATAATTTATCTACTTTCAACCACTTTTGAAATGGTTAGACAATTACACCTGTAAATCTAGAGTAAATTTTTTTTTGTAGAATCTCAATAGTGTTCATCAATTATAAAATAGTCTTTGTGTTCATCAGTATTAAAGGTTAACACAATTTATATTTTTTCTCCAAAGGTGCTAACCTCTTCACCCAGATACCTTTGGATTTTTCAATAGTTTTTTCATCTCATCTCTACCTGTTTGCACCTTTTCTACTGTATTTTTCCACGTTAAATTTTTATTATCTCTATAATTGAAGTTAGGGAGTTTTAAGCCGGTAAATTTATTATTTTATTTTATACTTGCCAGTAGGTAACTTTTGCAAGTTTTAATACTTATCAATGAGGTTTCTGAACTTTAAGCCAGTAAGTTATATAACGTAGTTAAAACTGAAAAATTTTAATTTAATTGATTGATGAGTGACTTTGGTATATATCCCAAAATTAGTACCATTTTGGAAAATATATTGAATGTTGATCAACACTCCTGGAGCGTTCTTTAGCAAGATCCATAATCTAAAAAAAAATATCTTTACTAATAGAAAACTAAATAATAACTAATAGTTAAGCACATACGTTATAGTGAGTGTCGATCATAGCTAATCATTTCAACCATAAAATCAATAGATCACTTTATCCGCAAACAAAAATAAAAATAGCCCATCTTTTTTTCTAAATAATAATATAAATAATCTTTTTTCTAAAAATAGTCAATTCGGTTTATCTCGTACTCTCTCCGTCTCAATTTGATGTTTCCATTTGGAATATAGGGGGAAAACCAATGTAAATTGAGGTGGATAAGAATATTTTTTATTTTATATTATATAAAATATATTTTAGAACCTTTTTGCTTTTAAAAAAGTAAGCGACAGAAATAAAAGTGGATGATTGATAAATAATAGATTGTAAAGTGGGTCAAGTGTAAGACAAAATGTAAATAAGTGTACTAAATAATTGGTTGTTAGAGGGTAAGATGGAAAAATACATATTTTTAAAATGGAACTTTTTGAAACATCCCAAAAAGGAAAACGGGAACATCAAATTAAGACAGAAGGAGTATTATATTCCATTTTCAACCGGGTCATATTGAGTAATGAAAAATCTTATTCGAATCGAGTTTATGTCGACTAAATTTGGATTTGATTTCGATTTGGCCCAATTTAGATTTCGGGTAAGAATCGGTTTGAAACATCCCGAAAAGAAAAATGAGAACATCAAATTGAGACAGAGGGAGTATTAAATTCCATTTTTAATCGGGTCATATTGAGTAATGAAAAAATCTTATTCAAATCGAGTATATGTCGATTAAATTTGGGTTTGATTTCGATTTTGCATAATTTAGATTTGAGTTAATTTCTTTTGAGTTATTTGGATATTGCGTCGATGTTAGATCGAGTTAGTTTTTTAATCCGATTACATTTATCACGTATACAATTATTTAAATTATCTAAATCATATATTCTAAAAAATTTGACCCCTAAACAAAAAAAATTCAAGTCGCCATTGGTTAGTGGGTTTAATGGGAGGAAGAGTTCAGACATTCTCGTAATTTTGATGTAAACCAAACAAGAGTACAGATGATGTGAATTGTGATATAACACAAAAGAGGGAAGCACATGTCTCTTTCTCTTACTTTTATAAAGGAGTAGTAGATATTATTCTCTAATCCATAAATAGAAAACTTAAAGCAATGTTCTTGGTTTAAGTTTTATACTTGCCAATAAGTAGCTTTTGCAAGTTTTAATACTTATCAATGAGGTTTCTGAACTTTAAGCCGGTAAGTTATATAAGGTAGCTAAAACTGAAAAATTTTAATTTAATTGATTGATGAGTGACTTTGATATATATCCCAAAATTAGTACCATTTTGGAAAATATATTGAATAGTGATCAACATTCCGGGAGCGTTCTTTACTCAGACCATGCATGAAGTTCGGTATGTATCCAATTATGCTATGGTTAGACTTGGTACTCAGACCATGCAAGAAGTTCGGGATGCTGTTCGGAATGCCGCTAATGTGGATGTAGTTAGACAATCTTTGAAGGGTCGGTGCTGTCTTGTTGCCACAGAAGATGACTTTGACTTTTTTCTCACTAACAATCTTCAGGGTTTCGGAAGAGTTGTTATTCCGGCAACTCGACGGGGAGCTCGTGTGTTGACCTCGTATCGTCCCTTCTTCGATACCAGAGTAACTTTTTGTTTTGAAAACCAAATTCGAGCTTTGATTTGATGATCAAGTACTGAATATTACTTGCTATTGGGTGGCTTTGTTCATACTGGATACACATTATCCTATACTCGTGGTCCTATTAATACTATACTACTCCCTAGTTGAGGTCTTTTGGTAGAACAATTGATACTAGAAAGGTGTTCAAATATAATTGATATCCTGATACCTACATGCTATTGGAATTCGTTGCTTTGATTTTGGCTTGTGAAATCAAAACGTGGTTGTATGGCTTGTAATGTTTAATACAACAAAAATTCAACCATAACATTAAAAGTTAAAGATAAATAAACAACAAAGTTTAACAACATTACAAAATATTACAACATAAAGTTTAATTTATTTATGTTAAAAATAACTTTAAAAAAAGGGGTATACAGATCTGGATCCGTGTAATACTTTAGGACCCTGTCCAGATCCGCTTTTTGAAGCTAGGACCCGGATCCTACCCGGATTTGACGGAACCTAATTTTGAGTGTCCAGATCCTCTCAAAACGGATACGGATCCATTGCCATTTCTAATCAGGAGGACCTAAAAATTTGTATTGCTAACTATCTTTTCACCATGTGGTCTGGGGGCTATTACTTGCTAAATGTTCAGGGCCAAGGAAAGCCTTAAGTTACAAACTCATCAACATTATTCAGCAAAAAAAAGCCCATTAACATTTGAACTCGAACTATATGGCCCATTATCAACTATCCAAGATACAATTTAGGAAGAGGAAATAAACCAAAGGATATGCAATGCATTCCAAAAATTGCAGGGCCCTCAATGTGACTTTTAGATAAAAAATCGTCCTACAACCAACCTGATCTACACCTGAAAGTTTTGGGATGGGTGATTTATATTGGTCTTCCAAATAGAAATTGTTGAATTCAAAATCTAAAGTAAAAGCAGAGGAAAATAATTAAGCTTTGTGGATCAGAAATTTGTAATATTGCGTTTTAGTATTATCGTTAGTTCATTACCTTAGAAGCAAATTTGTGCTATCGTCACTAAAGATCAGCTCGATGATGTTGTCCCCAAGATCAACACAGTGATTTTTAAAGTCGTTCGCCCATACTAAAAAGATTGTGAAACTATTGGGTCAAACCGTCTGCCCCAATATGTTTCGTCGGACGAAGCCGCGAGAACCGCGTTGCTGCTCCTTCTTCATCTTCTTCCTCTGCCGCCGCTGCAACCATCCAGTGAGTTCTCGCGGCTTCACGAGTCGAGTGAGCTGCTTCTCAGTTTGGATTGTAACACAAAGGCCCAAAGTTTGGGTCTTGAACTCAAAGGGAAAAAGAACATCGAGACATCGAGACTTCTCCCAAGCTTCACACATCCACAATCTCTCACCTTCAAACCCAAAAATCGCCTCTCAACCGACCGTCGCGCCGCACCTACACCACCTCCTCAAAGTTTTCCGGCCACCGTAGAACCACCGCGAAGCTCCACCTCCTCTAGAAACTCGCCTTTTGTTCCTCCAATATCTCCTCCTTTGCTTTAAGGTTTTAGTTACTCCTTTTTTTTATTTGCTTTTATTTATAACTTATTTTGTTTCATTTACTTAAGTTTTCTTTTCAGTTAGACTAAAACACATAAATGAAACAATAAGATAAGTAACTGAACTTAAAAGACATCCAACTAAAATAAAAAAGATCAACTGAAACAAAATTGAAACCAACTGAAAAAAAATGAAACCAACTAAAAAAATGAAACCAACTGGAAAAAAATGAAACCAACTGAAAGTCGTCCGACCAAATGTTATGGTCGGACGCGTCTGCCCCAACACCTTCTCAAAAAGATTAGATTTGGGGTATAAATTATTCGTATAAAGTCAAAAGTCCAATTATCCAGTCCTATCCAAACCAAATTACTGATTTTGAATTAGAATTTTCTCCGAATCGGATTGGATTTGGGCTGGCTTTTCCTGAAAAAAAAAACTTTGGAGTTCCAAGGAAAAATGCGGAAAACCAATCTCACACGGGTGAGTGAAGCATAATTAACCACAAAATGAATATGTTTTTATAAATTTTTGATACAAACACAATGATAGAACATTAACAAACTCAATACTCCCAAAATAAATTTACAAATGTAAATAATCAAAGTCCTTTCCCCTGTTGGAATTTATTTTTCACAATATTTTCTTCATCAGAGGTATAATAATGTTACACACAAATAATACTTCTTGTGATGCTCATGGAATGCAAAACCACAAATAATATTTCATCAGAAGTATTAAGTCTAACAATCACTACGACCTTCCTCTTTGATTCTTTCCTTAGCATCTTTCTTCTTGTGATGCTCATGGAATGCAAAACCACCAGCTCCAACTGCAACTGTGGCTGCAATTTCCTCTGCTATCTTGTGGTGGTGAGCATTCTCTGGGTCCTTTTTCGCTTTGTGCTTCTCATGCTGCACATATATATGTCCCATTGGTCAATTTTGTGTATCGCGCAGGCTTAATAACTACTCTAGAATTTTATATTCTTTTTCCGAGCATTGTATAATAGTATACGTGACTATTATTCCCAGATCAAAAGACGGAATATTAAAGCATAATCCAAACAAAAAAAAGTTATTGAAGAATGCTAGCTAGATTGAAAATTGTATATCTACTTAGCTTGTAACAATATTGTTACCAATTTACCATTTTAGATGCATAGTATGTATGGCATATGAACAAAATATGTCCGAATTTGGATTTTTTTCTTTGTCCATCTATGATACAGATTTATCATTTCTCGATCAAATATTATTTATATTAAGTAATCACTCGTAAAAAATCATTATAAAGTAAAAGGAGAGGATGATCACGTACCAAGGCATAAGCACCAGCAGCAACGGCAGTAGCCTTGCTAATGTGTCCAAGAGTTTTGTGATGCTTCAACTCCTCCTCGGCCGTCTTAGGCTCCTTTTCCTCCTTGTGGCGGTGAAAGAGGTGGTGGTGGTGCTTCTCCTCCTCGCCGTCGGCCATTTCTTCCAATCAAGTTACAAAATCAAACAATAAATATTCAAGAACAACAATTATGAAGTAATATTAAGATGAAATATTAGTTGATGATGTATTTTCTTCTTGGAACTTTAAGGCCTTTATATAGCCTACTTAGAGCCAGATATTTTAGTGTTCATTATTCAAAAAATCTTAATTTAGTGGATTTGCAAGAAGGAAAATGACAAGTCATGTACATCCACAACCATATTTGACATTTCAACATCCAATAATTCAATGTCTTTTTTTCTTAATGCAAATCAAATAATTCAATGTGAACATGAGCGTTTACCATGAATAGTTCACAAGTGTAAACCTGCAAACTTGACTAATGAGGCTATTGGCTAAACAAGGCATTGCTTTGCCTAGTCTATATCTCAAGCATAAATATTATTTGATTGGATAAACCTCCAAGTTAATTATTAATTACTTAAGCATTAAGATTGCAACTAAATCATTTTCTTATGGCAAAGTTTCTAGATCTATAAGTTGGATTGGTGATAAACTTTTAGATAGACGCTTGATTAGCTTTTATACTTGTGTAAAATTGTACGAGAATTTTTGTTTTATGACTCTGTTTAACTCTCGAATAGTTAACTTTCAAGATGGCGAATTACAATTTTCAACTTTATTTGTAAGATAGAATTGGATTGGATTGGATTTTTAATTTAATTATAATAATATTTATGGAAATATTTAATTCTCATTAACAATTAGAGTAAGACTTTTCCACCAAAACTTATGCTTCACATGTTCTAATTAGAACAAAAAGATACCGCGTTTTGTGGCGAAGGAAAGAAGGTTGATAAGAACCAGAGTTTCAAAGGCCAACTACCAAAAGGCCCAAATTAGTTGGTCTAATCTTTCTAACTAGTCACACGTATGACAGCAAGCAATCAACCCAGGATTAAGTACGTTTCTTAATCAGCTATTTTCTTAACCATCACACCTTAGCTTTTGGGTGAGTTCCTAATTCTTGAAATAATTGGTGTCAACATATTTTATTTATCTATGATCATTAGTAGTTGCATATTCGACAACAAATATTGTATTTTAAGTTAAAATACGTACATGAACATACTAAGTGGTTGTTTGGTTGACAAGAGAAAACATGGAAAATAAAAATTTCCAGGAATTGGAAATTAGGTGAGTTGTTTGGTTGATAATAAAATAGCAAAATGGAGGAATTAGAAATTCTTAGGAATTTTGAGTTCCCACAAAATGGAGTAAGTAGAAATTCCCATGGAAATTAAATTCCCCCATTGTCAACCAAACGATTTAACTAAATTGTCATGCATTTGATTATGGAATTTATTTTTTGTGAATTGCAATTTCATGTGAATTTCGATTTTGCACGTAAAATAAACGACCACCAATATTTTATATAAAAATAAGGGTATGGAGAGAACATATTCATTAGGGCTTACATATAACATAACCCTTGAATTGTTTTTGATTTTAAATTGATATAACATGTAGGAGTCACTTTGGCACATAATCAAACACTAACTTTTCCAAATAATGAAAAAGACAAAAGCATCAATTATTAAATTGATGGTTGTAAAAGTCATCATTAACAACTTAAAGTCAATGCAAAACATCGTGTTACACCCTAAATAAGGATTTTGTTGAATGCTTAGCAGGAATTAGGCATGTTCTTTTCGACTGAATTAGTGGAATTTTAGTCCAGTTCAATCAAATTTAGTTCAGTCTGACTTAAATTAATTCCGTTTTAATGGTATAGTTTTTCCTTTAAAAAATCTAGTTCAATTTAGACAAAGTCCGATGATTGCAATTTAGCCCAAAACAACATGGGCTTAACCTATCATTGTTTAATTATTAATTCAATGTTGAAAGACTCTTTAATCCTTGTCACCCAAAAAAGACAAATAAGACGAGTTGTTTTGTGGGGGTAAATTTTGTGAATTAGTCTAGATCGAGCTGTTCATCAAGCAAAATTAATTATAATCACGACGCATGATTTTTTCTATATAATACTCTATATTACTATTTCAACCATAGACAACTAAGTTACTACTAATTTGAAGAAATTATTGCAGGATTTGTGGATCAATCAAGTAAAGGTTGGAGAACCTTATTTCAAGGTGTATTCTAAGCTAATTTCAATTTGTGTATTTGTTTAGCTAATATACTATTTGTTTACCGCTATAATTCTTACAATATTTGTATTTTTGTAATTTCTATTCGCCAATTTTATCATTAATAATTTTGATTACGTATTAGTAATAAGAAAAATTATTATTCAAAAGCTATACATTGAGATGAATCCTATGGCCTTTTTTCCTGTAAAATAATTCATGGTCAAAGTTATAAAGTTTGAAATGAAAACATACAAGTGTTGCAAAAATTAGGAAGCGGATGATGTAATATGCATCACACTTGACCCTAACAAGATAATCTCTATTTTGTAAGGGAAGAAGAGGGAACACCAAAATCCAACATTTTTTAAAATTTCTAATTGAATGACAAAATTCTCGCTCCGCAAGGCCTGTAACTATGTTTTTATTTTTGGGAAAACAAGCAACTTAAACAAATTGTCATTTTTCCTCTTCTCTCAAACTTTATATGCTTTTGCACACATCTCTATTAGATACGTGACACCAAAAATCAATATTTTTTAAATTTATAATTAAATGACAAAACTTTCTCTCCACAAGTAATTGTTTTATTTTTGAAAAAAAAAACACTTTAAACAAACTACTAGTTCTTCTTCTTATCTTTTCATAATCAAACTTTATATATTTTTGCACGCATCTCGTTCATCTAAGGCTTGATGAAATAAAAAGAAAGTATGATTGTATGTCTGTATGACACATCTTCAAAAAGATAATGAGGAGGCATGGACCAAAAATGGACCAGGGCTCTATTCTTTTGGGTTGCCAATTTGCCATGTTGATCATAGGAACAAGGAAGTCATGGGCCAGAAGGCCCATAACTACTTATGTGGGCTATCTGAAGAATGGCTAGTTATGTGTTTCGAATGGGATATGGGCTGAATATGTGTTTCGAATGGGCATTGGCCACTTCTTTTCTTACTGATTTTGCTTTATTTTTGTTTTTGTCATCTCACTTTAATGTTAAGATCACAATCTTTTATCCTGTTATTAAATCTAATAAAACATTTTTAAAATGTATAACACATTTAGAATGATTATTTCAACCTATTTGTTACGTGAATGTAGAAACATATACCGTTGTTCTCCTATTTTGAAAACCAACAAATTTTATATGCGTACAACTCCATTTACAACGACTTTTGAACCTATTTTTGGATTTTCATACCCAAATTCGTTCAAGCTAGTCTGGCTACCGCAAATTTAGTAGCCTTTTGCCTTTTAACTCCTGATCTTTGCTCCTATACTTTGACATCGACCTAGGTCTGTTAGGAGACCGTATTTGTCGTTGTGTCAAGTCTCCACATGCAATATGTTTGTGGGGGTGTGACTTGTGATGTCGTCATCTTGTCAACACTAGGTTAAGTGACGGGAAGAAAAACAATCACAAATACCGGGAGTTCATATCAGAAAATAAATTATTAGAAGTTTTTTTAGGTTAAAAATGATAAAGTTAGATCAGTTTCCACCAAAGTGATAATATTTTAACGAATACAGTATTATACAATCACTTAACATGAGAAGTAGCAAAAGAAAATCCAAAGTTAACCTGTATAGCTAGGGCACAATTGTCATGCTAATTAATGTGATCACAAGCAAGGGTGGGGAAGGGGCGCTAGTGGGGGTCGTTGCCCCCACAAGGTTAAACACTTGCATGTATATATAAAAGTTAATGTTGGATACCATCACTAATTAGACTTGGCTTAATTGTTTTTTGATCAAAAATAAAATAAACAACTCATGAAACACGGGTTCAAGTCTCCATACCAAAATTTTCCCCTTTCATACAATTCCGTTTTTCAAATTACTAATTCTATCCCCATCATTCGGAAATTCCTAGCTCCGCTATTGATTGCAAGTGGACATTATGATGATTAGAATTAATTACTACCAAAATGGACATAATTTTTTATGAACAATTTTATTTTATAATGGAACATTATAATGGTTGGAAAGACTAAGTTGACTACCAAACTGGACACTAAAAATGTTCCAACTTCTAAATAAGGCTCTGGAAAAAAATGCATTTTTGTAGTTGACACTACAATGGTTAGAAGGAATGAATTGCCTACCGTGATAGACGTTTTAACTTTTATGATATGAACAAGATCCTCTAACGAGAAAATGCATTATACTAATAAATGGACAATACAATAGTTAGAAAAAGTGATTTGTCTTTCCTAATGGACACAATATGTATAACTTTTATTCTACATCTAAGGCTATTTTTTTACTCATATTTCATTTATAAATTTCAAATAAACAAAATTCACACTATAAAAGACCGTAAAACAATCAAATGAGCAACATAAATATCATCTGGAGGTACAATTCTCAATTTCTCATCTTACAAACAAGTTTAGGGATACAATGAATAAACTCCACAATATGTTATAAATAAGATCCTCTAATTCACTCAACATATCTATCTTCCTTTCCTCACCTACCGGCTACCATTAAACCTGAAATTAACCTTAGCTAAGTCTCTGTTGGCACGTGATCAATCACGCCACTTAACATTCTCACATCTCCCTCCCAACTTCCAAAGTCTAGCATCAGTCTATTATTTCCTTTTTCTTTTTTTGTAACAAAAGAAATAAATTAGGAGGACATGTTAGTTCGAGCACCAACCTAAGACTGCAAATTATAATGTACACGTAGGTGTACCTTGCGGTAGGTACACCCATGTATAATTGCTATATATTTGCGCACCCAAACTATTTTATAAAAGATGTTATAGCTCAGTGGTTGGGCGTGTCTACTTTAGCTTCCAATGAGGTTGGGGGTTCAACTCCTCACTCCAACCTAAATTGCCTTTTTCCATACTCATTTGCCTTCATAATCTTTAGTTAATTCGTACTCATTTGTAATATTTATACTCAGTCAGAAATTTCTCTTAAGGCTAACTCATACTCATTTAGGTAATTCGTATTCATTATGATTGGAATATTCATATTCATTTAGCTTCGTACTCATTTGGAATATTCATATTCACCTTGACCAACGCATACTCATTTTGCTTTGTACTCATTTTGACTAACGCATAAGCATTTTGACCAACTCATATTCATTTGGTGTACGTAAAGGTAGGTACAACAAGGTGTACCTTTTACCTTCTCATCTAAGATCTCTATACTGTAAGGGAAGAGGGGTGGGACACCAAACTTAATGTATTGCCTAATTTACCCTTTGTTGTTTAATTAATAATTTACAGAAAAAAAATAATTTATCATAAAAATAAATAAAAAATTAATGAGAAATATTTCATAAATAAACCACCTATAATCATCCGACAATCCCACTACATCACAAAAAATAACTACCCACCACCCACTCACACACCCACCCACCCAACCTCAATAAATAAATAACATAAAAAAACTGATTCAAAATACCAAAACTATTATGATATAATTTTTGCACACATTATGTGCATATAAGGCTAGTATGCTTATAAATAAAAAGGGTTTAGCTCCTTTTTTTCAATCTAAGGAAAAAAAATCCCCACGCAAGTAGTTGGTAGTTTTCTTTGAAAAATCTATTAATTTGGCATTCGGGCTTAGAGGTAGTTTTCATGAACTATAAATCAAAGTTTGTCATTGGCTCACTACCCGAAACTTCTAAAGCCACGCATAATATTCAAACAAGTACTGCTATATAACTCATAATTATACATCTTTATTTTATGAAAGATTGCAAAATTTATAACTTTCATTTTTCAAAATAATGGTTGTGCAAGGAGAGATTGTTTGTGTTACGGGTGCGGCCGGGTTCATTGGCTCGTGGCTTATTATGAGGCTCCTCGAGCGTGGCTATATTGTCCGAGCCACAGTTCGAGACCCAGGTTGGTCCATTTATTTATTTATTGTAAAGTTTGATACAAAGTTCCTATTGCTATTACGCACCTAGGAGTATATATCAGACAGTTTAATAGTATATACTCCCTTCGTCCCAAAATAAGTGCTACATTTTGACCAATGATGTAAGAGCTTTTTGGTCAAAATGTAGCACTTATTTGGGACGGAGGGAGTACATTGATTAGTGTATTTATTCTCGTGAAAAAAATTGGATTTGTAGGTAACATGAAAAAAGTGCAACATTTGTTAGATTTGCCAAACGCAAACACTCAGCTCACACTATGGAAAGCAGATCTTAATGAAGAAGGAAGCTTTGACGAAGCCATCAATGGTTGCACTGGAGTCTTTCATGTTGCCACCCCCATGGATTTTGAATCCAAGGATCCCGAGGTTAAATATACCCATATTTTAATTTTAAACATTTTCTATAATTTTAGATCCCATATTTTAATTTGATGCATTTTACTATAATTTTAGCTTGGTCACACGTTCATAAGGCACATAATTTTCAGAAAATTATTACTTTGACCACTAATCAATGTATTAAGAATAGGATTCAATCAAAACTCGACTTTCAATATTATTCAGTGTGCCTCATAACTTAACAAGAAACAAAGGTGTCTTTTTTTTTTGTGTGTGTGCAACTTACTACTTCCTCCGTTTCACAATAGATGCATCATTTGTACTTTTCACGCTTGCCAATGCATTATTTTAAACATTAATATCTTTAATTATCAATAAGTAAAAATTATAAAAAGAGGATATTAAAAAAATACATATTAAGACGAATCTAACAAGTTCCCACATGATTATGTTTTTCCAAAACTATAAATCACCAAAGCCAATCAAAGTCTAAACTGTGAATAGTGCACAATATGGAAATGTTGCATCTATTGTGAAACGGAGGTAGTATAACACTATAGGTTTATATCCCAAGAGTAAATTTTGTATTAAGTCTCATTAAAGAATATCTTATTTTAAAACTTTGATCATTACGCTTTTAAAAGAGTCAAGGTCACTTATTAGTAAGCAAACTATAAATTTGAGCGACCATTTTAACTTAAAAGGTGACATTTTTACCGTATCTCTACAATGAATTAGTATTACCATATTTCTACACTGAATTAACATACGTCAATAATTAGTACGTGAATTACTAATTTTTTTTGCGGGGTTTCGTTACAGAATGAGATGATTAAGCCTACCATAAACGGCATGTTAGACATAATGAGATCATGCGTGAAGGCTAAAATTCGAAGATTGGTTTTTACATCATCTGCTGGAACTGTTAATGTTGAAAAAATCAAAAAACCAGTTTATGATGAAACTTGTTGGAGTGATATCGAATTCTGCCGTTCTGAAAAGATGATTGGATGGGTAATTAATGGACTAATTACTTTTCATTTTTGTCTTAATTACATTTTAATTCTAAAATTTTGAGAACAATTATCTTAATTGATTATTTCATTTGATGATTTTCAGATGTATTTTGTATCAAAAACACTAGCAGAGCAAGCTGCTTGGAAATTTGCTGAAGAGAATAATCTTGATTTCATCTCTATTATTCCAACTCTCGTGGTTGGACCTTTTATCGTGCCAACAATGCCTCCTAGCCTTATAACTGCGTTATCTCCAATTACAAGTAAATTCTTGGAGTGTTAGTCTATAATAAAATCCGGGTTTACAATATTTATTTGAAGGAAAAGCTATATAGTATAATCTTATGTGTTGCATATAAGAAGCTAAATATTAAAAAAAATATACTAATTTGCATTTATGTCATTGATCAATGCATAATTTTATAATAAATTTACAATTTAATTCTATTTTAGACCATGTACATATGTTTTATATGTAAAGGCGGTAGACAGCATAAATCTTAATGAAATTACAAAAATCATTGAAAAGTAGTGTAAGTAAAGTGACCTCTTTGAAATAAATAATGAGATAATTCTATGATGAGGCTGTCTTTGAGAATTTGTCTTTGTTAAATTAACAATTGTGAATGTTATTAAGTTGAATAATCTCTTTCACCCATTGTCTTGAATTAACATTACATTTGACCCCGTCAAAAAGAAGAAAAAGAGAGATAATATGATGAAACTCAAGTTGAGACAAAAATAGGCACATCAATTTTTGAAGAATATTCTTACCTAAGTTTTATCTTAGATATATAAGCTTTATATTTTTCTCAACATATATATCCAAAAAGTAATCTATAATAATAACAATAATAGTATATTATACAAATACTTGTGTTAGACGGTCTTTATATTATGAGTATATGAATAGACCGTCAAAAAAATTTATTTAAGACAGTAAGTTTTTAGCTTAGAACTTTGGTCTGAAATTTTTTACCACCTTACACTATTAACTTGAAACTTTACACTATAAGATTTTAAGTTGGATTCCTAATGTTTTAAGTTAAAACCTTTTTGTTTTTCCATGATCCATCAATCTATCTGTAAACATGCAATAGACAGTCTATCTCAAAAAAACTTACTGAATATATTGAATATAATCATGGATTTTTATCATTACTCCTACTGGGTTTTATTATTATTAGGAGTAGGAGTACTACTTAATTTGAGATTAAGTAATATGTAAAATGAATTTACTTAGTTTTTTATATAATTCAAATAATGGAAATATATATTTGGTTAGAGGATTCTTTAACGATTCACATGCATCTTATTTTAGTAAAATTCTCCTTAGAGTTAGAGACACATAGTGAAAACATGGAAATTCGTGTCCTTTTCTACAACAAGTGATTGAAAATACTTTTATTTTAAATATTTTTATATAAAAAAAATCATATATACTTCGATAATTCCAAAGTAAGTCTATTTTTCATATTTAAAAGATCTAACTATAGATGCTCATAAACCCTAAACCCGATAATAGTTAGGAATAGTTAAACTATCTAACTATAGATGCTCACAAACCCTAAACCCGAGAATAGTTAGGAATAGTTAAAATAAAGTTGAATTAGTTTAAGAGAATGGGTGACATCTAAGAGTCAATTTTTACGTGAAAAAATATTCTTAGCTTCCAAGGACACATTGACCTTATCAATTAGTTGGTCCACTAATTTGCAGAAAATGAAGCTCACTATTCAATCATCAAACAAGGCCAATTTGTGCATTTGGATGATCTTTGCATGGCTCATATATTCTTGTATGAGCATCGTGATGCCAAGGGCCGTTACATTGCTTCTGCGTGTGATGCTACCATTTATGATATCGCCAAATTGTTGAGGGATGAATATCCTGAATACAATATACCCACCAAGTATGTCACTAATGTTTCTCTTTACTTTCGTATTTTGATTAGCTCATAAGTAGATTTATAATCTATAACGGAAATTCATTCCATCAACTCATTTGATATGAGACTCCCTATCAAACAAAAACTCATTTACGAGTCTATTTTATTACTATGAAGGAGGAGAAAGATGATTGGCATAAACTCGTAACGTATGGAGAAGTACTCTTATATTGTCATTTAAGATGTCATTCCACTAAACTTATTAAGTTGTTCTACCTACTATAGATCTATCACTCTGATAATAATTTGAGTTATCTATATATCGGAATGATTTAGGCACTTTAAAAAATGATTTAGGCACTCCTCTTATAAGAGCACAGTTTTTCATACTTAACTCACAAGTAGGAGTGCCTAAATCAATATCTGGAGTGCCAAATCATTACCCCCACATATATATACATGTGATATAAGGCCCCACTAACAATCAATGGTAGTTGTAGAATATCTCTTAAAATATATCTTCCCATATAATTTTATTCTTGATATGTGTGTCAAACTAATCAATAAGATGTTTATCTATGAACAACTAAGGGGAAATGGGGAATATAACATAATACACCAATTGTTCAAACCAAGGTTATTTGGTGAGTTAATAGGATTCTTACCTTCTAGATCTTAATCCAATCGTTCAACCTTTTGGGATCGGGACTTGCTTATCCTCCCGGCCCCTCCCAATCGCAACTTTAATTTCTGAAATTTTGATTACTTTTGAAACATGAGATGAACCGTGAGGAGTCCCTTCTAATGATCGAGAATATATTTTTTACACTTCGATATGCTCTACTTTAGGTAATTTTTTCATATAAAGAGAAAACTAGTAGGTGTATCTACAATTAGGTATACAGATGTGTTTGATTATAGTGCACATGACACCATTGATATTAATCAATTAATTAGTTCTAATTGTATCTATGGATCCTAGGAGCTAACTATGTTTGCCTAAATGATTCAACAATTGGACAGATTTGAGGACTATGAAGAAGATATGGAGTGTGTGCATTTTTCATCCAAAAAGCTGATGGACTTGAATTTTAAGTTCAAGTATGAATTGAAGGACATGTACAAAGGAGCTATTGAGACTTGCAGAGCAAAGGGACTTATCCCTACTTCCCTTCAAAACGAAAACCATGACAATTGCACCACCTAGAGGATCTTACAACTTTAATTAAGCATAGATTATGTGTAGCAAATCCTTTGTTGCAATTTTAGTAGATGGTGAACTTATTCTGGATTCAATAAGACACTTAAAACTAGATTATCCATGTATGTCGCACTAAAAAGTTATAGTTCCTATTTGGAATGGACTTGGTTATTAAGAACGAAGAATGACTATTGTTTTCTCTTGTTGTACATTTGCATAACTTTTTTTTTCTTTTCAGAAACTAGTTAGGTTGGCCCGGCGTTGCTCGGGCATATCTCCCAATATTTATTTACAATTCAACAATAATTAACTGAAAGAAAATAGACCACATATTAAATTTAATCTACTAATTAAAAGGTCATACAATTTGACTTTAGTCAATTCATAGTATTTATTTAGGTAACATCTTTCATCACTTAACTTGTATTAAATCATTTATGTTTCCACTACATACATACAAGTACCATTTAAAAAAGATATGTGAGAAAGAATGGCAAATTGTGAATAAAAAAAGTTGAGACCTATATAAAAAAGTTGGGTACTAGTTGACATCTTTGAAATCTATTTTTCCTAAACATTACTAAAAGGTAAAAATTGTTAATATTATCAAAGTAGTTTTTATGGAGTTTCGAGGAGTAACTGGATTATAAAATAAGCAAATAATATGATAGTGAATACCTATTTTATGAGTAGACCTGTGTAATGGGGGCGGGGGCCCATTTTCAGCCCTGATCCGGCCCGTTTTAGTAGGCGGGCTTAAACGGGCTCTGTGGAAAACAAATATGGGTGGGCTTAAAGAGGGCGGTCAACTGACCCTGACCCTACACGGCCCGTTATGATTTTTTTGTGACCCGCTCCGCTCCATTTGGAAACTAACCCGCCCCAACCCGGACCCGCCCCATTGAACACCTCTATTTATAGGTAGTCATAAGAGTACTTAAAAGAGTTGTACAACAATAAAGAGATGGGTACGGTAGTATGTAAAAATAAAAAGAGAATGATGAATTAACAAAACCTGTTTTGAAAAAAAACGTTCACTAAACTTGACTTGCTTCTAATAAAGACAAAATTAAGGCTGGGGCATACTTGGAATGATAAAATTACTATATGTATAACATTTATTAGGCGAAATGACTAATAATTAATGTTGTTGTATGTGTTGAAAATGATATCTCTTAGAAATTTCCTTTATTTAAATTTCATAACTCATAAAACATTATATTTCATATACATTTTTTGTTTTACCGGTCCAATCCAATCTATAGTCGATTTGGTCTCCGATTTTCAAATTTTAATTTTTTGGGTTCCCATCTCCGTTGCTGGACCGATAAATACCCCTAGTCACACCCAATTAATATCAAATTTGAATCATTCTCGCAGAGATACACTGTTGTTGGAACCGGTCCTCACCGACTATGGGACTAATTCCAGAAAATGAGGACCTGATTTAACCAATTCAAAACCCAGTTCCAAACTCAAGAAACTGGTCGTAACAGATTTTGCGTCCATTTTTTTGCTCGAAAACCCGGTTGTACTCGCCCCTATATATTAGGAAAATTTGATAAGAAAAATCTCACATTTATCCGGTCTTTCCATATTAGTCCCAACTTTTGGAAATTCAGCAATAATCCCAGCTTTAGGAGCAGTCTGCTCAAAATGGGCCTTTACTTATTAGTGAACTACAAATCTAAGTAAACTCTACCAATTACGTAATTAACAACTAATTGAATATATTTCAAATCTAAATTCTTAATTAAGATCTTAATTCTAATTTTAAAAAAATACTTAATTAACTTGCCCCCTATCTCCACTCTCTGCCAGCCAGGCAGCCACCCTTCCCCACCCCTTGCCAATCCCCCCAAACCACGTCCCAAGTCCCCCTTTTTGTTTCTAGGGTGGTTTTATTCAGGGCAGGGGAGGGTCGGGGAAGGGGTTGCTACTTTGCAGGGTGTGGGGATGGGTCATTTTGTTTTCTCTCCCCTTTTTGTTAAAGTTAATTAAACAAATTTTTTAAAACAAAATAAAAGTCAATGGTTTTTTAACCGATCAAATAGGTCACATATGCAAATGGTACATTTTGAGCAGATGTATCTCAAAAACAAGATTATTCATTTATTATAGGATTATCAAAAGTTGGAAACAATTTGAAAAAACTAGACAATAATTCAACATTGTCTGATTATCAAAAGTTCGGACCAATCTAAAAAATCGGACAAAAGTGGCACTTCTTCTATCAATTTTTCCCATTTATAATAATACTTAAAAATGACCCATCTTATACTCCATCCTAATACACTATCCATAAATTATACTTCCTCCGTTTCGCAATACTCGCAACGTTTCTTGTTTGCACACAATCCCATGCAATATCTTGAGCTTTAATATCTCTAATTATTGATAAGTAAAAATTATAAAAGGTTGTTATTATAATATTATGCATTAAGACGAATCAAATAAGACCCCACAAGGCTATATTTTGTCTTACACATTTGGAGAAAAATATAATATAAGATGGATATATGAATAGTGGTTACTATGCTAATGTTGCGAGTATTGCGAAACGGAGGAAGTAAGTCATAACCCAAATGGTCAATATGGACCAGTAACCATCCATCCATCTACAAACTCCCATCCCATCACATCCAAATCTCCCCCACACCATACCAAATTACCAAAGTGGGCTATCCCCATTGATCAATTATTTCAATCACCCACATCACCATATAAAAAACTATACAACAAACACAAATGGGCTTTGGGCTTATTCCAATCTACCAAAAAATGTCACAAAAAATATGAACCGTTAGATCACAACCACATATATAAAATGAAGTAGCATTATCTAATAAGTAGAACAGCCTCACATACACTCATTCAATTCTACTTCTTCTTTGTTAAAAACCCCTTCTTCTTTTCTGGGTCGACCCTAAGTCCCTTCACTTCGCGGCACCGCCGTCCATTTCTCTCTTTCTCTCTCCTCTCATTTCTCATTCCTCCATTTCTCTAAGGTAAAAATTTAATCTTTTGATTTACCCACAATCTTGATTTGTAGTTATTTATTGATTTTATGTTATGTTTTTATGTGTTTTTTGTTGGGTTTATCTTGTTTAGGGTTTTAATAAATCTGAATTTGGTTCTGAAATGATTTTAGGGTTTTGGGTTTTTTAGGGTTTTTGGTGGGTTTTTGATGTTTTTGTTATTGGGTTGTTTTGTTGTTAGATTTGGGTTTTGGTTTTTTTGTGGAAATGTTGCATTTTTGAAAAAATTTGTTTCTGTTGAATCTTGATTAAAATAGGTGCATCTGGTGGATGGATATATTGGATTTGTGTAATTTTTGTTTTGTTATTGATGTGATTGATGAGTTGAATGATGTAGGATAATGAGCTTGAATTTTTATTAGTATATTGTTATTAGGATTTGTATAGGATGTGTAGTTAAAGATTGTAGTTTTACGCCGTATCGATGGTGGTGAGCTGAATGTTGCTTGCAAAGAATCTATTGGGTTTATGGTTTTCAAATTGTATGAATATGTAAGCTTTTGTTCTATCTTTGTGATAATATGTTATGTAAATAATTGTGAAAATAGTTATTTTGTATAGTAGAGCGCTAGTGATGTATTTAGTGCTAATTGTCTTGTGCCCCTTAACCTTTGGATATTGAACAGTTATCTTCTATCTTTTGTCAGATGAATGTTGAGAAGCTCATGAAGATGGCCGGTGCGGTCCGCACTGGTGGCAAAGGTAGCGTGAGAAGGTATAAGTTCAGCTTTAGCATTTTTCTGAAATGTATATAAGGATTTGTGTTATGATATGGGAAATTATATAGGGAAATCAAGGTAGCGTGAGAAGGTATAAGTTCTGCTTTAGCATTTTGCTGAAATCTATATAAGGATTTGTGTTATGATATGGGAAATTATATAGGGAAATCATATTTGACTTGTTTTCTTATATGTTTTCTGGACTCTGGTTACTAGGTATTCTCTACAATCAGCTTAACTTCGGAAAATATACTAGAATATGATCATGGTAACCCTGAAGATATTTCGTTATCATAAGGTTCTTTGGAAAATTGTCTAAACTATAGGTTTACCTCCAAAATTTTCCACTTAATAATGTATTGATGGCGAGGTAGTTGGTTTGCATTTGGCTGATGGTAGTTTTAGCATGGAAAGAAAGAGAGTAGTTGTTTTTTCCTCCCTTCAGGATATGAGAAGCTTTGCAGATGTCTCATGAAAAGAAGAAATGGCCGGGTATATTTTAGTTAATTGATTGATCTATGTCAGTCTTGTTTGTGTATTCTGTCGGTGGGGTTGGATCCTGCTGCCTTTGTGGCTGTTTGTCTTAAAGATCTTTGGTAGGACAATTTGTTGAGTTCATTTGTCCTTGTGTCTGGGTAAACATTGGAATACAGAACATAATTAGATCAATAATGTGCATATCTGTGCTTTAAACCTAAGATGCATCTTATGGTGAGTCATATGAGAATTCAATGGGGTTTAGTTTGTTTTTGAACAAATGTGAGATTCTCTATTTTGAGGACATAAGACTAGGATGGGAATATGCTCGTGAGAATTGGTGGTGGCGTAAAAGTTTTTCTTTTTTTGCAGACTAATGTGAATTCACTGTTTGTTAGATGTTTGGATTAGTTATATGTTATCTGTGTATGTCCTTATAATTCTAATACTATCTCTTTTGGAGATTGCAGAAAGAAGAAGGCTGTTCACAAAACTACAACCACAGATGACAAAAGGTTACAGAGCACCTTGAAGAGAATAGGAGTGAACGGTATTCCTGCAATTGAAGAAGTGAATATCTTCAAGGATGATCAGGTTATACAGTTTATTAGCCCTAAAGGTGAGTTGAATGATTTGGTTAACTACGCATATGTCGAGCATAGGTTTGACAATTTCGCTTATGATATGCTCAAATGATCAACTTCTTGGTCTTGTGTTTGTTCTATTACTAATATGGTTGTTTTCCCTTCTTTCCAGTTCAAGCCTCTATTGCCGCTAATACCTGGGTAGTTAGTGGTTCACCGCAAACCAAGAGTATGAATCTTTTCAATTACATCATTTGCAATACTTTCAATTTCAATATATTTAAATGTAAATGTTGGTATGTATTCAAATTAATGAAAGAGCTGCTTTTGTTGTTTTTCAGAATTGCAAGACATCCTTCCTGGAATCATCAACCAATTGGGTATGTGTAACAATTCTATCATTATCCCGAAGATTGTTCTGCTCGACAATTCTACTTGGAAACAATATAAATTCTAATAACTCAATGCACTTTAATTCTCAGGACCGGATAACTTGGACAACCTGAGGAAGCTAGCAGAGCAGTTCCAGAGTAGGGGGGGACCCAATGCTAACTCCGATGGAGGTCTAGCAAATGTTGCAGAGGAGGACGACGATGAGGTTCCAGAACTTGTCGCCGGCGAGACTTTCGAAGCAGCTGCAGAGGAAGGACAGAAGTCTTAAATTATTCGATGATTTTGTGTGTTCTGTCTTAAAAGTATTTCCGCTTCCTCTTGCCCGCCTTTTTTTTTGTTTAATTTAGCAATTTTGCTGAATTTCTTCTTTCAAACAATTAGTTAAGCGATGTGTATTTTGACCGGAGGCAAGTTAGTTTTACTAAAGCCTGATTGGATTCATCTGCAGCTCTGTAGCTATAATTTTGAATCTGAGTGTCCGCTTGCTGCCAATCTTAAAGTGATTCTTGTCTCTGCCTTTCATAAAGAGAGATTTTGTAGGATCTTGTTGTGGAAAATCCAATCATATGATCTTCAAAACTTGAATACTAGCTTGTTTTGGTCCTGGTTTTTACTACTACTACTTAATATTATGATCTTCGGGCGGTGTCACACTTCTTGGTCTTACGAGTATACTACTGCTAAATTATTTGTCTGTAAAACTTGTGAAATAGAAGTAAAAACGCTGAGTGATGCTGGCCGAGCATGGGCCAAAAAACGATTGGGTAATGGCGGAACCAGTCTAAGCGAGTCGATCACGACTGGGTAGTGGTTTGAAAAGGGTATGGGATTGTGATCTAGAAGACATGGCTTGTGGGTTGGCTTCAGCCTTCAAGTGGTGGATCTTTCCCACTTCCTTATGAAGGTCTAGGGACTAGGGTTCAAAATCTACCTTAATCATTTGCGGGGGAGTGGGAATTGGTGCTTTGAAACTTTCTTTAGAAAAATATTGTTAAGTATAAATCTTAAATGTTGTTTAAGTGGAAAAAAAATTGAAATGTAGTAAATAAAATCAAAATAGAGTCTGATATCGATAAAGTAGGGGTGTAAACGAGCCGAGCTCGACCAAGCTCCGCTCGGCTCGAAGTCACTTTGGTCGAGCTTGGCTCGAAGCTCGACGAGCTTGCCAAGGTGAGGCTCGAGCTCGGCTTGTTTATAAACCTTTGAGCTCGAGCTTAGCTCTTTTTTTGTTTCTCCCGCCTATTGGTTATTGGCCTTATTGTTCTTCTTTAAATAAAGTAAAAGATGCAGTAGGTCACCATATTGCAATATAAAAACTAAACCCTATAATATTATATTCCTTTATGGGCTTTGTATGTTTGGGCTATTTTTTATTTTTCTTATTGCCACACGTTTTAAATGTAATTTAAAAAAAAACCGAGCCGAGCTTAAACGAGTTAAGCTTTGCTAGGCTCGAGCTCGTATACTTAAAGTATAGCTCGGGCTCGAAGTTGACCAAGCTCGAGCTGAGCATTGACCGAGCTGAGCTCGAGGGTTCTACGAGCAGGCTTAGATAGTTTACACCCCTACCATATTGTAACCATATTGCTTTGTGTAAGTTGCGGGTACGACTGAAGTGAAGCACCCATATAATGTTGAATTTGGGTCCTAGTATAATCCCTAAATTTGGATGGACTAGTAGTGATTATATGTATGAACATTTGCAATTGCAATTTATATGCTCGAAAGTCCGTTCATCAAATCATTGTAAATTTAAGGAACAATGACAAGTGCAATAAACATGAAACTGAGTACTCTCAAGATTGATATAACACAGTTCACAAGATCAGTGATATTATGTATATACACTAACACTAGTCAACTGGCAGTACAATCATTTTACAAGATCGGGGTGCAGCATCTGCTGCATGTAATTCTACGAAATCATGCTCGATAGTCGATACCTTCAAAAGTCAAAACTACAGCAACAGACAATCCCAGCGTTTCCTTAGCGCATCATATGCAACGGAGCAACGAACAGTTTGCAATACATTTTTACCATCAATATTGTTTTCTACTACAAGACCAAGATTTATGAGCGCATCTAGCGCCTTGTCAACTGGCATTTGTACCTGCAATGATTTTGACCATAATGTAAGCATTAGTTTATACTTCTCAGAGATGATTAGTTAATCTCATATATTCAGCCAATCGTACCTTCTCTTTGAATGTTTTGTACAAAAACTTCTCACATTCTTCTCCGAGGGATGCACGAGTCAAAAACTGCAGTTCAAAATTAATACTACATTACAATGACGAATTAAATGTCCGACATTTGTACGCCGAGCACCAAGCTATTGATGCAGTCAAACTATGGATAGAAATTCAAGGTGGTAGCTGAAGCTAAATGCAGGAATTGAAAGGAAGCCAGTGTTGTGTTAGCAATTAATCTCTCTATCCACCCAAATCCTATGTTTTTGGGAGGAAATGGAAGTGGAAATTATTTTCCCCTCACTTCCTCCCTTTCCTATCAAGATCCACATAATTTTTACAACCAAAAAGGAAATGTCAAAAAACTTTTCGTTTTCCATGCATATCTTGATGGCTTTGGTAGTGTGTAGTTCAGTCCGGCGCGGATTTTGTACAAGTGTAGACCACCCAATTTTTTTAAAAAAAATCAGGGCCAGTCCTGCAGTTCACATTCAGAAAAAAGTGATTCCGAAGCCCATACTCCACCTCCTTTTGCAACCATGGTCAGTTCCTCCAAGATAAAAAGCTCTCTCATGATGAATTCGTGACAGATGATGCGTCTAAGGTGCAACTTTTGCTAATATGAAACTCAATCGCAACGATTCTGATCCATTTAAATGGTTTGCCTATTTCAGTATATTGTTTCTGATATAACATCATTTTGCTAATAGATTTGGTGGAAATAGTGCTGTGAGGATGTCTACATGACTAAAACAGTTGGTATATGGTAAACATCAGAGAGCCACCTTAAGCGCAGAATTTTTTTCACTGAGAGCAACATAATTCGTCACCAACTCACCGTGCAAAACAAAGGGAAAAAAATATTGACAAGCAGAACTGATGACAGGAAAAAACCTGATTGTTTTCTGATTGGAGCAGGATCCCAAAAGCTAAAATACATTCCTTGTACTGCACATATTAGTAAGAAAAGAAGTCAAGTGTACTGAACAGAGACAATTTAGAGAAGATATTATGAAACACATTTAACAACTCACTTGCTGTTGTTCTGAAGCATCTAGGAGAAAATAAACAGATCCAAACCCACTAGCCAAAGTTTTTTCATACAGCGTCCTGTTGACTAGAAGCTGTTAAAGTACGGGATTGGATGATATAATTAGAAAATGGGAGCTTGAAATGGCTTATTATAATAGTTATATTCACTTCTTTAATCAACAACGAACTGTAAACTTTTACCTCATATCTATCCCGCGTCTGTTTGTATCCAAGAGCTACACGTGTAACAAAAATGATGAGGGCGCTCACAGAAATGATGTCTAGCAGTATAGCTGACCTGAGAAGGAAGTTACACAGAGCCTATGAGCTTGCATGTGTATGTAACAGAACCAGAAATGGTTCAAAAGTGGCCGATATGAGTTGAAAAGGTTGAAGAGCAATATGAAGAATGCTGGGAGAAGAGGGGGGATTGCCTAATGAGAAAGCTATCAAAAATGAGACTCAGTCGGAGTCATATGCTTTGACGTGGACACGTGGTAATCCTATGGAACAATGGCCTAGCATCAGGTTAACCACATTAACAATCAAATGGGAACTATCTGGTCAACTGTAGATAATGCAGCGTTCCTCAATCTAAAGACACCAAGGAAATTATAGTCTCTTGAAAAGAACAACACAATAGAAGGAAATAGAGGTGGTGAATTTCTACAGTCTGAGAAGGTTTTAAAAAATGTGACTTCTACCTCTTGGAGTAACATTTCCGGAACCAATTTTGAGTGTTAGTGGGTCAGTCTCATCTATGTTTTTGGTGGCTATTAGATCATACCAGCTACCTTAAAAAGCAGCTAGAGACGCAGTTGAGCTCTCTCCTGCAAAGGTATCACTTGCCTCCCATTCTGTCTTAAGTACCCCCCCGTAAACATAAGTTAGCTCGTCGTAAAAAGATCTTTCTAAATTCTGAAAGTTCACTAATCTATTCATCACATCAAACTGTTTGCTTAGGTTAACTTTCCAGCAATAGGCAAGCCTCTGTCGGCCTTACAGGATGACCATAATGTTGTTTTAAAGCCAACTTCTTAGATGGAGGGTGTAAAAAAGCATATGTAGGTTCATGTCAGGGTGAAGCATAGTAAAAGAGCCTTTCCATTAGTGATCACTTATCCCACCACCACCATCATCACCACTGGCCATCTCCATAGCCTTCTTCCCTGCCCTCCTTCTAGCTTCCTCCTTTCTCTCTCTCTCTGCTCCTTCTCCTCTATCATCACCTTTCTAGCCTTAAAATCACAAAGTTTGACATGCTGTTTAAGATGAAACTTTTATGGGATGAGAAGTACTCATATTAGAGTGCTAAATTCATCACACTACAAGAAGATACCTACTAAAGACCCTGCAGTGGCCAAACTCCCTTTTGTACATGATTGTTTCAAAATCAAAGAAACCCATTCAGATAAGTCTATACTGTTTGGTGAGATATTTAAATTAATCAACTAAAATGCTCATTTTTTATTTTTCAGTACAGCCAGAAAAGACATGCATTATCAATTTATTACTGAACAACATTATCACAACCACTTGGCCAGTAGCACTCTATAATGAAGCTTGACTTCTAGAATTGTATTTTGAGAAGGGAAAGAGGCTCTTTGACCTTAGGTAACTATAAAAAAAATTACTTTTGAGAGGGAAAGCTTTGCCACATAGTTTTGATATACAAGACATTTTGCTTGCAGGGCATTTTCTGAAAAAAACAGCATAAGCTTGAAATACATACGGAGAAAATAAAACATCTTCAAATTTGTAATTGATGATGTAAGCCAGAAGTCCTACTATTGTGGCAATATCCAAGCGTACCTACAAGTAAAGTCTCAAAGATTAGGTAGGTTGCTTATGTACACTTGAGTAATCTCTTACGAAAACAATACTACAGTTCATCAGAGCCAAACTCTTGCAGTTCAGAGCACAATTTCAAACAAAAACACTACATAATCTATTATATGAAATATATTTCATCGGAGTACATGAGACAAGTGGAGCTTTGTTATAGACTCTAGTCCAACACATACATTAGAGGCTTTTTCCATTGAAATGTAGTCTAAGGCAAGGTGAGTCACACGTATCCATTGAAAAATACCGAGATAACCGATTTCGAAGGTCGTAGTACACACGCATGAGATGTCCCTGGCTCGAGGGAGAAAAACTCATTGGATAGCATCCTTGCGTCATAAGATACCATAGTAGGTAATTCAATATGGGTAACAGTGATAGAGTGAAAGCAAGCTATCAAATGCAAAGAACCGACCATATGAAGTCTAAGCCATGACACGGTCTAGGAGGCCCGGGCAAGCTCTTAAGGTAAATGAAGCTCGATGCATAATGCACAAATAGGGGAAATATAGCTAAAACAATGAATAATTGATGCATGATGCATTGTGTGCTCGCATCTTGTCTCTACCTATATCAGTGGGAAACGGAATAGGAAATCATGTGTTTCCAAAAGTTGGTCTTCTTTCTCATCATGTGTTTCCAATATGTACCAGATGAAATTTTCCTTCTCTTAATTATACATCCCTACCTACCTACCTATCTACTTCCCTGCTCTTAAAGTAGTTTCCTACCTATAAGATAAGTTCAGGTACATGTTCCACGTTCTCTTAAGAAATGAGTACATGTTCTCCTAAGCATCAAGTTCATATTTCTCATATTAGATATTACCCAATCAATTTATCCCAATCAACTAAACGAAAAAAGGGGATTATTCTCATAATCAAAGACTTAAAAGATGTCGAAAATGCGACATACAGCACCCCAAGACCCCCGAGAACCACCAAATCTGCATTTTTTCGTGAAGTTTTTATAAAAGATATTCACATATTTTTCCAGATTTGTTCCTATATTCTGTGTTTTCACAATTTTAATATTTTCTTTTGAAATTTTTTCCAAAATAAGTCTATTGTATCATTTTCAAGTCTTATACCCATTAAGGAGTTACTACAAAGAGTGTGTTCATCCGGGATATAAGCTATCTCACAAATAAGCTATTTAAGGGAAGGGTCTAAGTGGGGGTTGGCTACACACCAATGTATTTGGCTTGCATTTCTGGACTCCTCTCCCCTCTCAGTGCCAGAGAGGAGGTTATCCACCACTGCCAGCATCTTGTGACAAAAGAAGAATGATACTTTGTAAGTTTGTATATCCCATCATAACAAATAATGTTCATCTGCATACCCAGCATCTCGTGACGACTGAAGGATGAAGTGGACAAATATTTAAAATGTAAGGTGCCTTCAGCCCTTCATATTAGCCCCAACTAATCTGAACTTTCAGGAAATGTTTTGTCAATGAAATGCAAAAATGATACTTCAGCCGTTTGATACAAGAACAGATGACAGCTTCAAATCGAGTATCATGTGTCACATATGCACATTAAGGCCAAGAAATGAGACATCAGAGGCTATAGTTTCAATCTGAGCAGAGACTATATTAAATTCAAATCTATCTAAAGCATGTAATCAACAACCGAATGTACAAAGCCCATCGTCACAAGTCGCCAACAACACGTATAAATCAATTTGAAGAATCCAGTTACTGCATAAAAACTTGAAACTGTAAAAGTGCATATGCGTAGAGCCTTAATAATAGTTATTTAATAAAAGAATAGTCCTTACCGTGTCCAATATGCGGAATGACAGTTTCTTGTGAGGAAAAACGACCTGTGCAAGATGATCATCAAAACTAAGAGAGAATGAAGAGAAATAAACAGAAAGACTAATGACTAACCCCCTCCTTTTCACTTCACCTGACCTAGTTCACAAAACAAGCATCCTATGAAGAGTTTGAAATGACCAATAATAATAGAAGATATTTGTGGAATTTGTTAGAAACAAAGTGATGAATAAGTGGGGCAGACATTTTGCAACAGACCAACTTAGATAGTAGCACCATCAAAGTGATATTGTATCTTTCATGACGAGGGAGTGACAGCATGTCAAATCACTTGTTGATGGATCGTACCGGTAAGTCTGGCACGGGAATCTTCTCATAAATCTTTAATTGCAACGAAGACATCTCAGCTTTTCCCGACAGCTTCATATCTCCAGTTTGCTCAGTGTACAGCAAAATCAATTCCTGAAATGCAGGTTCCTAGGACGACAGCCACCAGAGTAGTATAAATTGATAAATGACTGATCTATAGATCCTCTTTTAAATACAAAAATTCAGTTCAATCATGCATACAAGAACAGTATTTCTTTCCAGGTAGACTGGTAGAGACACAGTCATGCCGTCACACAAAGGAACAGTTAAGAAACTAGTAGTATTGCTGAAAAAGGGATTACCTGAATGATTGATTGGGAGAAAATAATAGAAAATCCAACTCTCAACATTCTCCACACATTGTTCCCACAATATTTTCTCGTAGCAGGTCTCCATATATCATTGAGGGAGATTCTAGATAATAGAACTGGCCTAAATGAAAATTCCTTTTGTTATTGGCGCCCTCAAAACAAAGCATAATGAATATGATAACGTCAAGCCGATGCTTTTTCATATAGCACATGCTCAAAGACATGAGTACAAAAGGAGTTCAACTTGGTCAAACCTTAAGTGGGGCTCAGTAGCAACAATAGAGTCAGGATCAAACTCATAAGGGGCTTCTGGTGTTGGCGGTATAACTCCAACCAAAGCGAGAAACTTTCTCAGTAGCCTACTACGAGGTCCTATTGACGACAAGAACCCTTCATAACGACTTACAGCCTCTTGAGCAGCCAGCCGGATAGGCAAGTCTGAGTCTAAATCCTGACCAAGCTTTGGTATAGCATTTGAAGAAGTTGTATCGAAAGAATAAGGATGTTGGAATACAGATGTCTCCTGGACCCAATGCTGGATTCTTCTTATCCATGTCTGAATGTCTTCTTTTTCACTGGCTCGTTGAATGGCCTATAAAAGGTAATGCCATACATAAATAGTCTGGAAATGAAAAGATAGTGAAAGAGGCCACAACAAAATGACTATACAAGAAAAATAAGTCACAAAAGATATGCGTAGTAGTTCCCAGGCTCCGCCAGAATCGTCTAATATGAAAAGGTCTAGACATTAGAAAGTAGTGAAGGTGCCAGCAAATGGTCTCCTCAATATTGATACTTTGAATGGAAAATCACAATCAATCATTTACCAATGCTCAACATTCACAACGATAAATATCATGAACCTTAGATTGAAGGAGATCAAGACTATGATGGTCATCTAATTAGAATTGGAAGGGAGACGATTAAAACAAACCAAACTCAAATGAGCTCCGTAAACTCAAATGCTCAACATTCACAACGATAAATGAGCTCCCCCTTCATGACCATGATTAACAAGCCAGCTGATCACATTAAGAGCTCCGTAAATCTTCTTGTTCCCTCAAATCAGAGGAAAATATCTCACAACTAGTAGAAAAATGCAAAATTACTGCACCCAGTATGCTTCCAATTTGGTCAAAACGAAGCAAAATTGTTGCACTGATTTTTTTTTCTATATTACACGCTTGAATTGTTGCGATGTTGCCGTTTTGCAAAGACAGGCCAGTTCCTGCTTAAACTCCAAACCCAGTAGCCCTTCAGAGCAAAATATCCCATTCCTTTTCAGAATATAAACGTTTCAATTTCTGCAGTTATCGGGGAAAGACAAAGCAAGTAGTGATTTTTTGCTTCTTCAGCTAACGACTGAAGCAATTTAATGTTCCAAAATGCTACAACCGCTGTTGCTTCCTTTCTAAAACTGAAGCAAATAGCCCTCATACAACTGAAGCAAAAAGCCTTTTCTCTACTAGAAAACCTGTATTTTCTGAGCTTCTAGAGGACCTCTTATTCTTGTTATTATGTATTATCATTGTATTTAGGAGTAATAAGGGATTTCTTGGAGATCCGTTTGAGATCTAGCGTCTCATATTAAACTATTTCTTGCTAAACTCTGTGTTCAACCAAGGAGGCATTCTTAATAAAGAAGGAAGACAACCCAAATGAGAGTATCAAGAAGCAATAGGTTAGTAATGCATTACAAGAGAGTTTAGAAATAGCAATAAGTTAGGAGATTAGAGATGGGTAATGGGCTTAAGACTTGAGTATCAAGATGAAGGGGAAAGACTAAAGAGAGTAATATGTATATATATGGGGGAGCAAGATAAAAAAAAAAGATAAGAAGAAAAAACAGGCCATTAGAACTGTCGCATCATAGTCAATGCCAGAATTTTGACTTTGTTTGCTGGAATACTGACAAGGATTGGATCGTGCACTATCATAGAAGGTAGTTTCGCAAGAGAAATTTCAGAGGCGGCTCATCAGAGATAATTTTTTCTTTAAAATTCTACTATGCAAGTGTAAAGCAAAGGTTAAGCCGTGAGAGAAGGCTGTCCTAAACTTGTTCTTTATTCCTTCCCTTGTTTCAAAAAAAGTTTAGAGCAAAGGATATACTTCATTATTGTGCTGACATAATGCATGGTGAAGTCATGCAAGCATTATACAATAAATATCATATATGTTCTTCAAATCCAATATGACATCTTCTCAAGTGCCAAAACCAAGTAAGTTACAAGGATAAGGCATGGAAGAGAAGTTCGGGAAAATGTACGTGATGCTTGTCAATTGCAAGAGAGACATAATTAGAATTTAGAACATAATTTTGTGTAATATTAGCTAAAACGCGTATGCGACAACGAAATCTGCTGCTATCAGAAAGTGCTATGAAGAAGAATTACAACCCTTTAGTGGTGCAGAGCTACCTGTTACAAATCTGATGAATTACCCATGCAAGAAGTTCCAGGTTTGTGAGGAAAAAGTGCGCCACCTTTTTAATGGAATTTTGATTCATTTATCCTGATAGAGTTTACTGCTTGGTTATCATGGGTTTTTAAGACTGTATATGATCTTGTGTCATTTTTACATTAACTTGATAACACTGTGCCTCTCTTTTAATAATAATGTAGCACCTGACAGCTTAATAGAGTCATGATAACCAAGCCGTAAACACTATCAGGATTGCAATAATCCTGATAGCTGAACAATTTTTTTTGAGAGCCTTCCCAGTGTTACCAAGTTTCCTACCCCCTTTGGCCCATTTTGGCCGAAATGAGAACTCAAAAAGTGAAGACGATTGCAAATTGGGTAGCACTGAAATACTGAATGACTGGACCTTCCAGCTTCCACTAAGAAATCAGCATTCAATAGAGTTAAACATGGCATATTGCAATACTGGGGATGGAAAACAAGGTGATTCAACCCCTAAAGTTGGTAAAGAAAGAGGTCCAAGAAACTCGGCATCTTCTGCCAAGAATCTAAAGATATTGAACGGTGTGCACACAAGGGTTTACTTTTACATGTTAAAAATTCCCTTGCCGTCTCTATTGCCAACATTACATGCATCAAGCAGTAAAAGATCTTCTAAAAATGGGAGGTGCGGCTTCAAACACACAACACCCACTGATACACACAAAAGCAATTATTAAACGGCTTGGAAGACTCTAAAAAAACTTCTTAGTTGAATGTGCAAGAAAACTCAGTTTCAGAGAATGTAGAAATCTCAAGAAACACTACACAAGGCACATGTTTTGCAGATAATCACACTTCCACACGCAACCTGGCTTTCTCTTTCATATCTTTTGGTGCGTGGCGATCGAGATTAAGTGATGATGCGAGTGACTTAAAAAGTGTATCTTCATAGTTAATAATTCCATCCGAGGGTAGGGGAGGCAGATGATTAAAAGAGTAACAAGGGACTAAGGAACCAGCACAAGTGCAAAACCCAGTACCTCTTTCATCCTGATTCCAACAGCCATCAGTGGTTTTAATAATAGGCCAAAAATTTCTTGCAGGACCTTTGACTGTAGAAAATCAAGCTTTTCAACTATGAGCATCCCTTTCTGCTTCTCGGTAGTGTAGCCTCGCCTGGAGACAATCATTGATAATATTTAAGACTCCAAGAAAGCATGCAACAAGTCAGCAACAGTATGTTCGTCATCCCTTTTCTCTAAAACCTCTACCTTTTAGAGAGGGGTTTTAGGAGACATCGATATGGTTGGAAAACAAAGTGATGCATTCAGCAAACTCATAGTTGATTTTAGCAACTGATGGAGGATAGGAGTGATGAGAGAGAAGCAGCTGAGAGGTAGTGAGTGCCTGAGGATGAAGACGCTGAAATGGGAGTCTAAGAGGAAGGAAGGACCCACAAACATAATTGTTTCCCATTCTCCTCTCTAACCAAACTCAATTCTAAATTAGGGGGTTTTGGTCTACTCTCCTTTCCCTTTCGTATTTCCTTTCCTTTCTTTGGTAGCGAACCAAACGGCCCCTAGGATTGAAGATTACAATTCAGCTAGACCTAATACTTGATGACCGAATTGACACCAGAACTTAAATTCTGGAAAGTACTGGCTGTCACTTGGCCATTACAACACCCATTCATTCAAAGGTCTAAATAAGTGCTGGTAGAAGAGTTTGATGCACCAAGTCAAAGAAAAAGGCAAAAGTATCTATTTACTTGGGGCAGTGTAAATATCCAGGTTGTTGTTTTGGCTATATAACAAGAGATGGGATCATAACAACATAGTGCAAAAATACGACTAAATATATGAGCAGTACTAGGTGTTCTACTAATTGGAAAGTAAGACTAAGGTAATCTAGCGGAGCAGATGTCCAGGATTTTAGTGCTGTAGAAGAACAGGTATAGTAGTAACAAAATTACAGGACAGCTAGACATAATTTTTCTTGCTTCCACCAGATGAAAGATGTGCCAGTTCTTGAAATGAATTGGCAATTGTGAATTGGCAAATGTTGCTTAGTGCCAACCAACATACTGGATATAAGCCCATCGCTTTAACTTTTTTAGTGGATTGTTACACCTAAAGGCCTCGTGTTACCACTTTTTGGGCCATTTGAAAAGACTGGCCCCAGTTTGTCATACAGGCAGACAGCTCTGCAGTCCATGCTTTTGGTATCCAGTTAAACTGAATGAGATTTGTGGAATGAGTTAAGCTTAATGGCAGTAACGAAGGCTTGGCTGCACGGAGTGCTTACACAACTTCTCAAATCCCACAGATTATGGGTTCTGCTTTCTTATCCAATATTCCAATCTATTTGATGCATTATGTGTATCTTGTACTTTGTGCATGCCCCCCCCCCCAAAAAAGAATTGGCTCGCTCTTGTTCATGAAAGAAGAAGGGGATAGAAACAGATCCTACAAGTATGATCGATCTTATACCAGCTATTCCGCATGGCTTGTTTTCACTTCAGATGAATTCCGTCCTTACAATTTCTTTAGTCATTTACAATACCAGGAAGTGTGACGTGTTTTTATTAATTGTATCCATATCAAATTTGTATTACAAAGGCCTAAATCAAATGTCTAATGAACTTGTGCACATTTAGGGTTTAGGGTTTAGCAAGGGCCTTTCTACAACCCCATGCGTAAGGCTGCTTATATTTTCCCCTTGGTAGCGATATAGGAAAAAAAATGATTTACAGTCATGATCTTATTTGAGTACGCAAGGTGAAGTGTATAACACTGAGAAAATCACCTGAATATAATAGCGTTGGACTCAGAAGCTCTCTTCCAATCAACATATATTGGCAAGGTGAGAAGATAATCACTATTTAGAGCTGATGTAAGCATCAAATCCCTCACCGAAAGCTCTTCAAACTGTGCATCCTGAAGAAGTTTCATGAAAGAGCGCTGGAAACGTGTCGCTGAGGCAACCTCAGAAGTACTGCACAGTAAGTCCATGTTGCCTAAAGGATGGCATTAATTTTATTCCAAGATAACAAACATACAACTGCAGGAAGAGATGATAGCAATGTCAAAGTGCAATGGGAATTCAGGGCTCTTAACAAGTATATACCCATGCATTCTCTGAAGAAAATGACACTTGAAACCCTCCCGTCAGGAGAAGCCTATCTGTTTACCTCCTGACTTGAACTAAAGGGACATAACAATCTATAGCGATAACTTAATATGGCTAGCTTGTGCGAGTTTGATGTGTTCCACTATTATTAGCAAATAAAGCAATTTGAGATATCTGCTGATATACCTGGAATTCTTATCATCTTTATTCTGGGTATCACCCTTTGAAGAACCAAAAATTTGCATCAAGTCCAGTCCATTTAAGAATGACAATTGACTCTCCTCTAACTCTCTGATGTCATCTCCACTACTCTTCAAACTCCCATTCCCTCCACCAAAAAACTCATTTCTCTCAGCAGAATCACCTTGTCCTTCCCTTTCAAGTCCAAATGTATCAGGAGCCCCTTCATTTTTCACGGAATGTGTGGAAATGTAATCAGACCGCATTTCTTCCAAAATGCTTTTATGCTCAGCATGAAGAATAGAGTCCAAACACCTAGAAACAAGATATTGAAATAAAAAATTATACTTCTATTGTTGTTCAAACTACAAAAACATAACAGAAATTTGGGAATAACCAAAAGATCCACATCTCACCTTTGAATCTCGGTATTGTAGATGTTAATCATGATTTTGGTCAGCTTTAAAAAATTTACTATCAAGTTATGAACTCCCATGGTAAATTGTTAATTTGTTACTGACTTTATGAAGCTGACAGCTGACTAGATCAAAATCATCAACTTGTAAATTTCTCATCTAATAGAAGCCAAGTATAGTTTGTCAAAATATATACTCCCTCCATATTAAAGTATTGTCAAATTGTCCTAGCCGCTCATGATTAAGAATTTAATACAATTGTATCAAGGTATCTAATTGGGTTGGTAGGCTGACCATATCTAATTGGGTGCTAGACCGAGCAATAGGTCAACGAGAGTGGAGCGGTTTATGCGTTTGACTGACCATCCCTCCCTAAGATCGACATGCCCATGAGCGAACTGCGGTGTAAGTCTAGGCGTAGAAGGGGCTATGGCTGTAAACCATGTGTTGATTCTCTAACCACAAATTAAAACATTTTTTGGATAGGAGGAAACGGAAGGAAGGGAAGAGGAGAGAAAGGGAGGGGGAACCGGGAAGATTTCCCTTGTTTGGATAAATAGTTGGGGGAGGGAAGGGGAGGGAGAAGGAGCAAGCCATTCTTGTCCTTCTTGAATAAGCATAATCCCTATGTATTTGAAGGGGAAATGGAACACACCTTTCCCTTCCCTTTCTTTTCCCTCCCCCTTCCCCCTCTCTCCCTCCCCTTCCTTTCCCTCCTACTTTTATCCAAACAGAGCGTAAAGGTGCATATTTACCCCTACAACTCAATTGTGAAGGTAAGTCTTTATTGCACCCATATTCCCTCTTTTTGCACTTCTGAACAACCACTACTTCCAAAAACTTGCTTAGCTATCAAAAGGCGTTCCTTCATTTCGTATACGTACCACTGAGGCTAACCTTTACTTCTGGCATGAAGGTCATGCAGACAGAGTATAAAAAAGCCTCATTAAATCATGGTCAACTACTAGTCTTCAATCTTCGCCTTCTTAGCTTATCTATTTCACACAGAACAATATCTATTAGTAGAGTCATTCTGTACTCTCACTGTCATTCAATTGGGGCAGGAGCAGGAGACTTGGAAACTGATATCATAATCTAACGATTTTGAGTAAGTGCAGTCAGCAGATGACTGACATTTCTGAACAGACACAGAACATAGGATTTTACTTAAGCAACTTGTCTATACTACTCACACAAGTAGTTAGAGGTAAGATAGGGAGGTCCGATAGGATTATCTCTATGATAATTGCTTTTCATGCATAAAGTATTGCCCTATCTGAACATTGAACACATTACATTATTGCCAATTATTTTGTACTCCACGGAACATGGGGAGCATCATACATTCATACTCCTTATGTACATATAGATAATGAAAATCAGTGTTTTTTTTAAACTGTACATAGATAATGCAACAAGTAACACATTAACGTATGTATAGTTTAAAACACTAGATGTGATTTTCATTATCGATATGTACATACGGAGTATGCTGCTCCCTGTTGAATATGCCTTGAATTCGAATAACCAAGCACGGGGTTTCTAGGCCCCTTTTGATTAATCCTTAGATTTAAACCTTAGTTGTATTCATTTATTGAGTGTTGCCAAACACATCTACATTATGTTTCTCTCCACAATAAAACTACTCTCCCTCTCTGTGGCGAACATAGCTAGCACACAGCTAACGAACCACATTAAATCTGTGTGTTATTTATTGCTTTCTTGTTCTTTATTCTTTATCGTTAGAATCAGTCATAACACTTCCTAGTTCCCATGTTCCGCGGAGTACAAAATAATCAGCAATAATGCAATGTGTTCAATGTTCTCTCAACAAAAAAATGTAATGTGATTTTCACCAAAAGCAAACAAGGTATTATGAAAAGGTACACATACTATTTTAAAAACAAGTTCACTTCAGTAAAAATAAGTTCACTTCGGCAAAAATAAGTTTAATTCAGCAAAAATATGTTTAATTCAGTAAAAATAAGTTTAATTCAGTAAAAATAAGTTCAGTTCAGTTCAATAAAAATCGATAGTGCAAAGAAGAAAAAACAAAATGAATCGGTAAAAATAAGTTCAGCGCTGCAAAAAATAAGTTCGATTAAGTAAAAGTAAGTTCAATTCAGTAGAAACAAGTTCAGTTCACGGAGCATAATCCACATTCGACAAACATACGATCATACATAGCAATTAGCAAACATAATACAAAACTAAGCGGAAAAGAAATCAACAAAAAATCATAACATACGAAGATAGTAGGAGAAAGTGTGAAACAATGGAATCATCATCATCATCATCGTCATCATCATCGCCTTCATTGTCGTAAATCGAAGAGCGAAGGAGAGAAAGGAGAGCATCATGAAGCTGTGATTTCGAAACCGGAATATATTTTTGCCTTGAAACTTGAATTTGAGAAATGCTATTTCCATTGTTACTACTCTCATTCTTCATCTTTTTGTTACTGTTTGGAAATTTAGGGTTGGAATTTGAATTGGAAGTAGAATTTGGAGGTGATTGTGATGGAAGTTTAGAGCGAGATTCAGCTGCAGAAGAGGCAGTGGAGAGACAGCAGCAAAAGGTGGATGAAGATGAAGATGAAGATGAAGAATGAGGAAGAGAAATGGGGGTGTATGTGAGCTGCCATGAAAGTGTTGGTAATGGTGATATTGTTACCATCTTCATCTTCATCATCATTCATCAACCTTTGGCCTCTCGTTGATATATGGTATGGTTTGAAAAATCACATTACATTTTTTGTTGATATGTGGGAAGTGGCCCTCTAAAAATTGGCCACATTCAGTCCAAGTCTATATCCGATATATGTATATATTCATCGTCTTATATTTTTTGTCTCACATTTTTATTCATGATAGTACCTTCAAATATGCATGGTAGTATATTTCTTATTGAAAATTATATGCCAAATACAAACTATATAGTTATATAGCTGTGAAAATATCGATTGTTATATATTACTTTTCTCTACTACCATGCATAAGAAATGTACTACCATTTTCATTAAATGTACCACCAAAAAAGTGAGGCAATGGATATATACATATATCGGATATAGACTTGGCATTTCTCCACTCGAGCAATCCAAAATAGTCATATTTAAGCTGGGGGGGGGTCTCTTCTCGTGGGCGAAAATGAACTCGCCTGAACTGAATTAAAAACAACTAGATTATAAGAAAGTGAGAGGAATAGTAAAATATGAAAGTAAAAGTATATGTCAGAGCTGAGCTGAAACAAATTGAAAAGGTCATTGACCGGTGTTTGAATAGTTCATGACGTACAATAGATGTCTTTAATTGTCTTGATGAGGACTAAATTATCGCATGTATGAATTAGGTTAAACATATCCCCGTAAAAAAACATCATAATCAAAATTGTCAAAAAGTATTTAATAGATATCACATGTTCATAATTCAAAATAAATTACCTAATATAAAACATTTTATAAACAACTATCTAACTTTATCATTACTCCAGCCTACCATTACCAAAACTATTAATTTAAATCTTCTGTCTAATTATAGAAATTCCCTTTTTTTATGATTATGGTTTTGTCAATTTCTAGAAACCTGCGATTTCATGAACCCTCATTTATTACTTTTGCCAAAAATCCCAATTTATGAATCTTAATTGCATTATTTTTCAAAATGTCCCAATTTACAGTTTCATACTCCCTCAGTTTTCTTTAAATTGTTAGACTTTACTTTGGAGTATAATCAAAAAAGTTGGTGAAAATATAGTGTGACAGTTTAGGGAGTATATAAAGTATGAAAGAGAAAGTAAAACAGGGCGGTTGAGTCTTGGGTGGGTAGATGGTATAGTCGTGTAAGTGGGTAATCAAATGGAAATACAGAATTTCAAATGGTCCAATATGTGAAAAAAGAAGAATAAAAAGAAGTGACATTTAACAAATATAGAAAAAAGAAAAAATTGATTGAACAAATTCGACCTTTGCCCTGTCTTTCGACCAATGGTACCATCTTTTGATAATTCAACAATAATCCCAACTTTAGTATGCATCTACTCATAATGGTGCGTCATTACTTGTAACTCGTTTGACCGGTTTATCCGGTTATTTTAACTGTTATTCCTTTTTAAAAAAACCCGCAACCTCACTTGCCAACAACCCCCTCCCTAGCACACTCGATTGCCGGAATCACCCCCTTTCCTACCCCGGCCCCTAAAACCACCCCATCACTAGAAATCACCCCCACCTCGGAAACTACCCCTTCCCTTCCCCTTCCCCCGTCGAGCAATGCGACGCAAAGGAGCCATCAGAGATGTTTGGGTTCATCGGCTCCGACAATGGGAAAACTTATTTAATTATGTCGAAATGGCAGTGGGAGAGTGGCTTTCGGTGGTCTGGGTGGGGAAGGGGGTGATTCCGGTGGTAGGATGGGTTGAGTAGGAGGTGGCAGGGGTGGGGGAGGGGAGAAGAGGTGCTAGCAGTTGAGGTTGTTGTTTTTTTAAAAAAAAATTATATACTACCTCCGTTTTTTTAGTTGCAATGGTTTCCTAAAACGGAATTTTTCCAAAGGTTGCAATGTTTCTAATTTTTTCCCATTTTTAGTAAATAAAAACCTTATGAAATTACTATTTTACCCTTACTAACTACAATTAATAAAACATAAGATCCTCATTGCAATCTAATTAACAACTACACTTAACTTAATTACTCCCACCAAAAATCATTCACTTTCCCACCCAACCTCATTTAATGTATCTACCCAACCCCAATTAAACCCCCCACTCCTTCATTTCTCGTCAGTTTCCCAGAAATCTTCACCTTGTTCTTCCCTGTTCTTCCCTCTTCCACCAAACCCTAGATCTGATTCTCCCTCATTCTTCACTTTCCTCTCAATTCTCTTCACATCCCTCTCGTTCTTTTTTCCCAGATCTGCTAATCCTCCACTCCTCTTCCTTTTGTTCCTCTTCTTCCATCCGTTCCTCTTCTTCCTTTCTCGTTCTGGAACCAAAAAATCGCCATGAGTCCCAAAAAATGGTATTGCCCATATTTGAGTCCTTTGGAAGACGCGTTCTTTGAAATCGAAGATGATTTCAAATCTGAAACCATCTTTGAAATTATGGAAAGCTTCAAAAACGATTCTCCCTGGTCAAAAAGAATTTACAAAAATGGAGTTGCAAAAAAACTACTGAAACCCTACGCCCTAAACGCTTTGGGAAGGGTAGTTCAAGATTGTGATGATTTTGATGATATGCAGAAGATGAGGGTTGCTAGGGCTTTGGCATTACCTGTTCCGCGAAATCCAAAATCGAAGGGGAAGGAGAAGGTCGAGTTTGTTGTGAAGGAAGAGAAAGTTGAAGAGGAACCAGTTTTCCCTAGATCTGGGAAAGAGAAGGTTGTTCAAAAGGAGGTTGTTCTCTCTGAGCCCAAGAGGAACAGATCTGGGAAAAAAAGGGTTAGTTTTGCTCCTCCCCTTCCTCCTACTACCCCTGAGCGCATAATTGTATGTGCACTTGCAGCACAAGAACCACCTTCTGGTTCCAAGAACAAAGGGAAGGGGAAATTAGAGGACCTTTGCATTTCTGGGGTGAAGGACAGGGGAAAAAAGGGGAAAGGAAAAGAGAAGGAGGAAGGAACTAAGGGGAAAGAAAAGGTGAAGGTGGAGAAGGATGTGCATGTTGATGGTTACTTCATGGTATCCGGTCCAAATCCTGGTAGGGAGCATGATATGTTTGTTGAGGATGATGAGTACGACAATCTGAGATTGTTTAAACTTGTGGAGGATTATGATGATGGGATGATGGATGGACCAGACATCCCAATGAGTCCCTGCACTAGTTCAGAGCTTGATCTTGATACTCATTGCTTCCTTTTAATGAGAGGAAATCCCTCTCTTTGAGGTTTTGTTTTCTATGAACTCCACTGTTTATTTGGTTATGTGTGTTGTTCTTCCTGCCTCCTGTTTACATTGCCACCATTTTCAAATTGAGTCTCCTATGATGTTGTTCTTGTTGGTTGCCTTACATCATGTTACTGCTGGTGCTGCTGCCTCAAAGGCTTATAATGTTCATTAATGTGGTTATGTTGCTTGACTTATATCATGTTACTGCTGGTGCTGCTGCCTCAAAGGCATTTATCCATGTTTTTGTGATTATAGTGGTTGTTTGATTATGTTGTTATGCATTGAGTCCCTATTTTTAAGAGGATATGGCTAATGATGTTAAGCATGCTATTGAACACCTAGTATGAATGATAGGCAGCACCACTCTTATTGTGTCCCCCCTTTTATTGTCACCTAAGCATCCATATGATGAAGGGACTCAATTTAGTAACTCTAAGAAGTAGGGGGTGAGATAGCTCCATACTTGGTTAAATAACCAGTATGTTGAGGAAACTAACCCTACTTCTAATTTGAGTTAAAAAGAAACCCCTGATGGATGCAAAGAAGTCAAATGATGTTTTTTATAGCTTAGCACTGCCACTATAAACTTATATGCCACAAAGCTCAACTAATAATTAAAAGCAATTAAACTTACACCAAAAAGTTTCTTTCATTTCATATTGAGTCTTTCTAAACATGACTGCATACAAACCTTGGTCTTTCCCCAACTACTACAGATTTTTACTTCATACATTTTCAAAAAAAGGAGTAAGATAATAATGTGTCTAACTTAGGTTTGGTTAACAGTCTTGCCATGATCATTGTGTATATACCAAAAAGTAGCTCCTAACTATGATTCACAAAATGTTTATAAACCCAAAAAACAGCATCCTAACTTCCATCCATATGCTCTTCACTGTTGTTCTCCATCTATGAATTCAATACTTTCACCCACACTAACAAACCTTTCATTCAAATATTTGACTGCCTCATCAACTAAGACTTGATCAACAGGGACACTTTCTGGTAATAAACCAAGCCTCTCTAACCTCCTTTTACCATGGCGAGGGAGCTTGTAGTTGTTCCCTCCCTTCACTTTTAGGATCTCTAACATCACATATTGCAGTTGTAACCATGTATACTTTAACACTTTTGGATCAAAAAAATCATAAGCATCTTGAACTTTAGTGACCAAGTCCTCTAGGTTCTTAGGGAATGACTTATACTGTAATGCTTGTATAGCTGAAAAAAAAACTAAATCTAAAACATTAAGATCAGGACTTTGAGCTGGTTGACATATTAGTTGAATATTGAAACCATTTGCAGTGGCAGCAGCTATGAAAGCTGGATCATTAGGCTGTATATGGGGTCTTGCATTATCTTGTTGGATGTATATGTCCTTAGATACCCCTGTTGGCCAACATCTCATGATAGATGGTATGACTTGATTGATAATCATGTCCCTGATGACTTCTTTGGTGACACTTTCAATTGCTTTAGTTTCAAGAGTGCCTGCCTCTCTGTTTTTACTTATGTTCTTAGCTGCAACCCTCTTCACAAATGGATAAATCCCAAACTTCCCATCATGTAGCATGCCCCCATTTTCATCTTTCATAGGCCATGATGTGGTTGCCAAGAACATTGCTTTCACTTTGAACCTCCTGGACTGTTGACACCTATATGGATCTTCCTCATGTGGGAGTAAATAGAACCTCCTCATGTCTGGATTTAGATAAAACTATTTTTCATCAATGTGTATAATGTTATGCATGTTCACAAATCTAGCAGGCTCATCTCTGTGTTTGTGGTTCAATGTGTTTTAATACCCATAGCATCCTGTCTATCTTATGTTTGTCTGTTAGTAGTGGGTGGTTTGTACTTGTATGAGTCCTTAATCTGCCTTTCTTCACCATTTTCCAAACTGTGGAATGGGAACACTTTAGTGCTCCTGCAACTGACCTAAGTGTTGTCCTCTTATGTAAAGGCACTGACTGAAGCCATTCCTCTTGAAATTCAAGTTGTTTTCTACCAACTCTTCCTTGTTTTTTTGCCCTAACATCTATAACATTCCCTAATCTTCTTTGGTTTTGTGCATCTTTCCATATTCTGTACAAAGTAGTAAAATGAATCCCAAATTTACATGCAATTTCTGTTTTTTTTCCCTTTGTATTTTCCCATTTGCCTCATTAAATAACAACACATCAACAATTTCTTCTTGTTTCCAAACTAAGTTATTGTTTTTTGCTTACTTGATTTTGTTCTTGCTGTTGTACTTCTTCATGTTGTTCTTGCTGTTGGCCTTCATGATCTTCATGCACCATATTGATGTGGTTGCTACATTCCTCGTAGCCATCCATCCACCATTGAAGACCAAGCTCATCATCATCTTCCATGGATTGTCTACTATTGAAGCAGTTTTTGGGATGAAATAGTGGCAGCCTTCCTTTTTTTTGGGTTAATTTAATGGAAGTGTAATTAATCAGTGAACATTTTAGTTTAAGTGCTTGTGTGTGTAGTGAATTAGTTAAGTAGTGAACTATGTTTGTTTTTTGTTTGGAATGACTCTCTCTTTATTTACTCTATTTATAGAACAGAGAGTTTGTAATGGTGGTGAACATTGAAGCAGGAAAAGGGAAGTGGAAAATTTGGAGGGAAAGTTTGGCTCTATTTTTTTGGGTGGGAAAAGTCCACCAAAAAAATTTGGGAACACTATTGGAAGCAACCATTAAAATGGCAGCAGCACAGCCTTCCCCCCAAACTGCCGCCAAAATGCGTGGACCCCACTATTATCTCTCTTGGTTTTTTACTCAATTAATATACCCAATGGTCCCCACTCCCATTAATTATATACCCAAACATTCACCTAATACCCATTTAAAAATTTTGCATTGGTTTCCGCAATTTTGAGAAACATTGCAACTAAATAAAAACGGAGGTAGTAATAAGTTTTGTAATTAGCATTAATACTTTAAGCAATAATTTAATTTTAATTAATTGTTAATTTCGTAATCAGAATATTTTACCTAAAATTATAGGTCACCAACAGGTCTAGTATGAGCAGATGCACATCAAATTTGGGATTATGTTGAATTATTAAACGATTGTACCATTGGCGAAAGACTAGACAAATATCAAATCTTTTCTATCAATTTTCTATAACAAACATAACTACGTAAAAATTAAGGAAACGAACTAAAAAACGCAACAATTAAAGAGAAACGGAAGAAGTATTTAAGTTGGATTGGATTACTAGATATATGTAATAATGAGTTAATGACATTGGATTTTGGATAGTGTCAAAATTGGTGGAATCGATTGTTCTTAACCTCTGAGCTCACTCACCTCACCACCATCCTCAACAAAATCAAACCCCAAGCGAGGGAAAACATTTCTTCACAGTATAGAGAGAGAGAGAAAACACACAAAAATGAGAAAACTGAAACTCAACAATGGCGGAAATGGAACTCATCAATCAAACTCAAACTCACTTTCTCGTTCTCATTCACTCTCCGATTCTCAACCTTCTCAAAACTACGCGCTTAACGACTTACCTCCTTCATCCGCACTCGAAACGCAGCGTTTAGGAGCAAAACAAGAAGAAGAGAGAGAAAACGACGTCGCTAAAGCTGAAGAAGAGGATGAATACGAAGAAGAAGAGTACGATGAAGAAGATGAAGATGAAGGAGAGGAAGAAGAAGAAGATGATGATGAAGAAGAAGAAGTTGTGGAGAAAGAAGGAGGAGGTGATGTTGAGGTTTCGATTGGCGGTACGACATCGGCGGAGCGTAAGAAACTTGCTGATGGTTTCTATGAGGTTGAATCTATTCGTAAAAAGAGAGTTTGTAAGGTGAATTTTGTTGATTTTGATTGATATTTGTGTTTTTAGGGCTTTATTTGATTTGATTTGTGTTTCTAATTGTGTTTTTGTTTGTGATTAGGGGGAGCGTCAATATTTTATCAAATGGTGCGTGTTTAGTATATAGTTCCTCATTTTCGTTATGTTTTTATTGTTTGTTATGATTTGATAGATGAAAATGTGGTTATTATGCTAATGTTGCAAGTTTTGAGAAACGGAGGAATTACTTGTTTCTATAGCTCCTCATTTTCGTTATGTTTTAAATTTTTTATTGTTTATGATGATTTGATAGATGAAATTATGAAAATGTGATTGGTATAATAACGCGGCCTACAGGTTTCGAGATTGTTCATGGTTCATATGTAGAGAAGGAAATTTAAGGAATGTAGTAGGCTATATTCGTTTTATTGCACTTATTCGTAGTGTACATGATAGGTATGTGCATAGCTATAAGCTTAGGTTGAAGTGTTTACTAATTGGGAGCAATATCAGTTCAACATTTAGCAATTTAGCATTGTTGTTATTGTTTTTGTTTTCAATGGGATTATAAGTCTACCTTTGAACCAATTATTGTGTAATGTAGTGGACTTTATACATCTATAGCTGGCATCTTTGAATCAGGGTAGAATGTTATAGAATCCGAGAGAGCTGTATAACCACTAGGCTAGTACCAATATGATTTATTTCGAGGTAGGATTGAAGAAGTGCACTATTATAAGTAATTTTGGCCATATGGCATCGAAGTGAAAAATCATGACAATCAAGAAATTAGTGCACAATTTTCTCCCCAAGAAGCTATTGAGCATTGCATTCATCTTGCCCTATTGACTGAAATTCGTGGAACAAAATCTACTTGGTAGAATTGCCTACACTTTGGCCTTGTTTGGTTCAAGTGTTTTATACTCATGAAATGGAGTGAAACCACCCTATTCCCCTTCAACATGTTTGTTTATCCATCCTCTAGGTTTCAATCCATTACCCTCTTGTAACTCATTCCTCCATTTTGAAACCTTCCTCTTATCTGTGGAAACAAAATCCACTCCCTCCTCTAACAAATACTATGAAAGAAGAAGCCTTCACCGCTGACACCAGTACACCACGCGTTCACAGCCATCGGCTGGCGGTGATGCACCAATCAGCAAGATGGGGCCTAAACCACCACTAATGGTTTTGTCGAGCCACCCAGACCCCAACTCCATCCCAAAACTTCATTGCGGTGGCGGAAATTTGAAAAAGGTGGGTTAAGCAGCCGACTGTGGATGGTGGGAGAGATGGTCTGGGTGAGGAGATGGTGGTTGAGATCTGGTGGTTGCCTCCTTGAATGGTGGTGGTCACAATAGAATGGGGAATTCTGTTGTTTTTTGGAGTGATTCCATTAAATTTTTGAACCAAACGGTTTGCAAAAGTAACGGATTCCAATTCCTTTCCACCCCTCTAACCCATATCATTCCCTTTCCATTTCAGGAGTTGAACCAAACATGGCCTTAGTAATAAGGTTTTAATAGGAGATCCATCTTATGATCAATCAGCCGTTCACTACCGAATCCTAAATGGCACAAATCAATTAACTCAAGTTATTGAATCATGCTCCATGTAAGGATAAATTTTAGAACCTAGCCAACTTTGCCCAAGCTACCAGGAAACATTTTCTCAGGTGGCAAGGATACTTGTTGCAGGAGTCTATTGAGAGAAGGCAGGAGGGAGCTAGGGTTCCTGACGCTCCCCCTCAAAAATTATTCTTGAATTAGTAGATATTTCATTTGTTTAAAAATGAAAGCCACATTAAACTTCAAGGACTAAAGTACACCGAGTTTATCCTAGTTTGACAAAATATCTGTTAAGTTATAATATAGAACTAAACCTTGTGGGATTCTTCTAAAAATTATTTTCATAAAGTTGCCTCTTTGAAACTTTAATTTATACATAGCTGGTAGAAAAAAATTAATCAAAGCAACATGGCATCACCATCTTAAAGAATGAGTCTTTGAATTAAATCAACCCGATCTTGTCAAAGAAGCAGGGTTCGAGTGTGTTTCACCTTGGGTTGGATGTTTTATTCATGTTTGCCGGTCTTTTGACACTGTGTTTTGCTTGTATGCAAGAGTGGTAACAGAGTTGCTCATGTGTTAGCTTATTGCTTAGCATGGGTGTTTGATAGAAAATTTTGGTTTTCCTATTACCGAATTTGTGTCTTATCATTGTTGGTTGATGACGTTATGAGCAATGAGACCTAGTTGCTCATGGGGCTTCTATTCCAAAAATGAATAAATAAATTTGACTAATCTTTACCTTTAAAGATAATTTGAACTATTAATTGAACAGAAGAATTATATTAGTTTTTAGCTTTTTGTTTTTGTTATATTTATAAATTTACTTATAGATGCCGGTATCAGGTAGTGATTAGTGAAGTTATCATGAGGTTTAGGGACCAAATCTGCCCTCCTAAGTCGTAAGCCTGTCATTGTTTCTTCAAGATCTTCCACTATTCATAATTTTAGGCAGAATTATAATCCTCAAAAACAACTTTTTAGTTGTTAGGAATCATATCTCAGAATGATTGACCTTATGATGCAATTGGCTATGGTGATAATCAATTGTCGTGAACTTAGTTGATATTGGTGTAAGGGAAGAATATTTACTGAAATTTTATTTGCAGTTGATATGGTTCAATGAAAATAGCTTAATATTCTTGGTGAAATTCATGCCTGATATAGGCGTGGTTGGCCAGAGAGTGCAAATACATGGGAGCCCGTTGATCATCTTCAAACATGCCCTGATGTTGTGGAAGCATTTGAAGAAAGGTTTTTGCTTGCTCTTATCTATGTTATAAGCCTGTGTTTTGAGCCATTTTTAGATGCTGGATTTATTTGCTATTGTGGTGTAAGTTCTTAAAGCATTTTCTGTTTGCTGAAGCTTGCGTTCCGGGCAAAAGAAGAGTTCACGAAAGCGCAAACGCAAATTTACCCAACCAAAGAAGAAAATGCAATATACTTACGGTGTCTCCAAGAGTAAGTTAACACCCATTAAGCTATCAATTAGCAAAGAAAATTTAGACAACTTAGTTCAGGCCCATCCTCAATTTGGCATGATGGTTGACATTATTGTAGAGCATGATGAGGCAACGAAGAGACCTAGGTCAGCCAAAAGTTCTGATTGCAAGGGCTCGGAGACTGTATCTCCACATGTTGCTAGCAACCAAAAAGAAAACAGTGACCAATTATTCGGTCAAAATATAAGTGGAAAGAATATGGATGTACATTTTCAGGAGCCCATGACTGTTGAAGGAGATGGTCCCGAAAACTGCCAATCCAATGCGAATTGTGTGGAAGTAGGTCAAAGCAATCAGTGTCGAGGTGCAAAGCGAAGGAAATCTGGTTCTGTACGAAGGTTCACACAGGATATGACATCGCATAGTTTTGATTACTTTGCTAACACTGCACCAGAAAATAGTGATAGAGTTGAAGGCATAATGTTGCGGAATTCCGATGCCTTCCGCAAGAAGAAGATTGACGGCTCTAGGAGTTCCACTGTTATCACCAGGCTTATAAAGCCCATAAGCTATTCAGCATCTGTCACAAATAACGTCCAGGATGTCGCCGTAACCTTTGTTGCAATGAGGTATGCTATTTCTTCCTATCTCACTATCATTGTTATACTTTGAATTATATCATGTCTGAAGACCTTTTTGGGGCGTAATAGCCAGATGTTGGGCAGAATTTACTCTGGGTACTGTACCGCCTTCTTTTCTCTAGTTTATGTCCCGTCAATTAAGGGATTTCTCGAAATTGCTTGCACAGCTGTTTGAGCTTTTCCTTATACAATAATAGCTTCTCTATTGTATTGTACTTCCAGAAAAGCTGTTGGCGGTGAGAGGAGGCTGCTGCTTTTAAGTTGTCATTTGGTTGTTATTAGGTGTTGGCAGTGTCAGTTTATTGTATTCATTCTTTTTAATTCCGAGGGAATTGATATGAAATTTGTGTAATATGACACTCAGGTGAAGAGTGTGTGCTATTCAATTGTATATGGCTTATTAAACTTATTGCCTATTGGAACTTATAATAACTTATCGGAGCTTACTAAGTCTATTATGCTAATATTAGCTAACAAATTTTAATAAATACTAGTAATAGTAATAGTGTTAATCAATAGTAATTTAACATTAAAAAAATAGTTAGAATTACAACAAATATTACGTGCTTGTTAGTAATTTATATATATATATTTTTAGTGCTAGTATCTATTTTGCTGTTGTATTACCAATGATTATAATAGTTGATTGTCATTATTATTGCTATCTTTTGACTTATTTGAACTTTTATGAATAAAATTCAACTTATTGAAACATCTCGTATAAAGAACCCGTTGAGTAAAAGTAAAGAAAGCTCGTTTTCAGGCTTACTTAAGTCAGTAACCAAGAGCGGAAAAAAGTACTAAGCCCTTTTAGTTATAGGAACTTGTTTGGACTTGTGTGAGCTTATCATAACTTGCTTTTTATTATGCGTTAAAATAAGTTGAACATGATACTACCTTATTAGAACACCTCGTTTAAAGAAGCCAGTGGGTGAAAGTAAAGAAAGCTCGTTTTCAGGCTTACTTTGAGTCAGTAAGCAAGAGCTAAAAAAAGGCCTAAGCCCTTTTAGTTATTGGAACTTGTTTGGACTTGTGTGAACTTATCATAACTTGCTTTTCCGATAATGCGTTAGAATAAATTGAACATGACACTACGTTATTGTAGTTATTAGAACTTGTTTGTACTTTTTGGAACTCGTTTGAATTATTTTCATTTGAAATGGTCTAAATAAGTTGAACATGCGAAGATGATCTGTTACCCATGTGATATAAAAATGTTAAAAAAGTTTACTATATAAGGTGATCCTGCAATTATCTAGAAACATCACTGATATGTAAGTGTTGCAATTATGTTGAAACGGCAGCAGTATCTTGCTTGACTTAGTTGCTAACTCAAACGATCAATTGCACTATGTGTAAGCTCCATCTCTGTTTCGAGTTCAAAGAACTTGTACAATGTCATTGTAGTAGAATTACGAGGTTTCTATCAAGGGCATTTTAGCAAAGGGAGATGGGGAAAGGCTAAAGAGGGGGTATACACGTAGGGAAAGTTGAATGGTACCCTTCTTTTGTTAGAAGATGAGAAGGTAATTTCCTTTTAACTTAAGGAGCTTCTTGGGTAGAGATGTTGAGTAGAGGACCTGTCCCTCGTCGACATTTAAACCTAGCATGAAGTTTTGTCTTCCTGTCACTGGTCTTTGCCTGCCCTACCTCTGTGGCCTTGCCTATTTCACTTTACACCCCCACCCACCCCCACATCCAAGCTAGCTCTAGACAAATGAGATAAGCTTGAGTTTTGAAGTTCTAAGATTTCTGATCAAGGATATTGTTATGCAATTCTAGCTATAGGTGATGCTTGAGACTTGCATAAGAACAATTTGGAACACAAACATCATATACTAGGAAAATGCTCTTGGACATAACTCGTTTAAGTATGAGACTTGTCTTTCGCAAAAAAAAATCTATCAATTTCAACCTTTTGATCCTTTTAAGTTTTCCATCTTTATGTTTGATAACTGTTCGACTAAGTTCAGTAAGGATTCTAAACTAAAAGATGATTGTATTTCTAGCCTTCTTAGATCTACAAAGTCCCCAAGTCTATTCTGGTTTGTGTGAATTTTGTTGGTGAAGACCTTGATGATGGTACTCTGCCAGGCCTGGAACTTGAGGTACCCCCAGTTTGTAGGCACAATTCTCCAGTTTGCAGTTATTATTTGAAGTCCAATCTACGTTATATGTATATCCAGAAAGTTCCATAGGCTCTGAATATTGTGGACCTTGAGAATTTGATATTAAGTGTTATCTTGTGATGATATTGGTAGGAAAGTAAGGAACAACAAATTGGGATGATTTGAGGCCATTCTTATTTCTGTTTCTTCAGCTGCCAGATACTCTTTGAAGGAGTCAGACTTATGTGGTTTCAGAATGAAATTTACTAGGATTTAGCAATCTTTTTGCAGTATGCACTGTTGGCAAATTTGTCAGAACTCAAAAGCTCCTAAACATAAATCTGTTTCTTTGTACGTTGCTGAGTAGGAAACACCCCTACGGAACTATAGTATCGTCTCATGTCATGATTGTGAGTTTGTGACCAAGTTTTATGCCGGTGACAACTTGCAGGCGGAGTTGACATATGGATGTCAGGATGTTCACATTTAATATCTTCAATTAGCATGGAGATCAATTAAATGAAACATTGCATGGCTATTTCTGGTGCCGGGTTACTTCTTCCCTGACCTTCATGTAGAACACACTATTTGGTCAAGTCTGTACAAAGTATTGTACATAGGGTTTTGCTTTATTTATCATTTTTGTATTATGACTGATGAGGAAGCCAACTCTAGCTATGTGCTAAACTTAATTTCTTTTCTCCATATCAGGGGTGCTGATTTGTTTGTATGTCATGCTCGACCATGTTGGTTCTTTTATTGGACCTGTGGTTTGTTTGTATAAACTCCTTAGAAGTTTTACCTTATGAACACTGTACTGAAAATACTGTCCCTATGTATTGTGTTGCCGACCAATGCATATCTACTTAACTTTGGTCTTGCATTGTCGTTTTTCGTAGTTTTTGCAGTAGTCATGCTAATTTGTTTTGTTGTTTCCATGTGAAAAATAAAGAAAAGTTCTTATTGGTTGTCTGTGTGATGGCTATTGCAATTCTCTTTGAATGATTTGTTCTGCAGTCTTATAAGAGCAGTTTGCTGCAATCACTACCCTTTTTGCAGACTTGGAATGCATTTTGCTCGCTGGTATTTGACTTTGTATATGTGTATGTATATAATTTATGGTTCTATCTGAGTGTTCCTGCTTCAGTAAACTCTTAATATATGTGAGATGGCATCTCCTGTTTTCTTCAAGGATATATGTCCAATAAAACTGAATTGTAGATTGATTTTCCTTTGTTTGGTTACTCATATAAAAAGTTAGAGGAAAAAGGAAGAATAAGAAAGAAAGGGAAGGATAGATGAGAAAAAAGAAAGAGAGAAGGAAGGTAAGGAATAGGGAAGAATTGTGTTTCCCTCCATTTATGGAGGATAAATGTTTTCCACTCTATGGAGAACTATACTTTCCACCCCCCGCCACCTAAAAACTAAACAAAGGAAAATAGGAAAACTAGTTTTTCGGGAAAATGTATTCCTTCCAACCGAACGGAGCCTTATTTTTAAATTAACATGGCACACTTCTTGTAAGATGGAGGAGATAAAGGGATCTCCTAAAAGGATGAGAACTGAGAGGTTTCTCCGCATAAAACCACCACAACACCTGAATTTGAGGGTGATCAGAATCGAGCCTGTTCTTGACTTCTTGTGAATCCATTCAGTATTGATAAAGCTTATTGGGCATGTATCAACTTCAGTATGGCTGTTTGACAAATCTGCCACTTTTGGTTCTCTGTGATGTTTTTAGTATATTAAAACGTCTTATCTACCTGAGATAATGAGTTTAAATGTATTGTTTGCGTCGTCTAGGTCTGATGGAAAGGAAGTTATGGTTGATAATAAATTTCTCAAGGCAAACAACCCCCATCTGGTATGTATATTTCTTTCAGTTTCCCGTTGACAATATCTTGTTCCCTAATTTAGCTTAGAGAGGATAATATCTCACATTTCCCCCTGTTGTTTGGTTGCAGTTGATCAATTTCTATGAACAACATCTGCGGTATAATCCAAACTAAGGTGATTCATTCTTCTCCACCTTTTGCCTTTTTGTACGCATTCATGTTCTGAATAGCGCACTCGAGATCCAAAGAAGCCCTTTCTGGTAGGCTAGATATGTAGATGATTTTGTGCCATATGTAGGATATTTTGTGTATTATCTTATACGGTACTATTTGAGTAGTAGGTCATAGTTTAGGCTGAGATATTCAGTGGTGCTGATTAGCCATAGGAATCCACGCGCCAGAATACTTTGTTAAATGATACTTAAATGGTGGTAATTAGTTTGATCATCGGAAGCTGTATACAGTTGTGCTTTTGTACTTCTCAATGTATTGGCCATTAGCCACCTTCTTCCGACAGGGAAGTGGCCGGATTAATGCTTATTAGATCTGATACTCGAAGTCTTTGCTTTCAGAAATTTTTATTTCCTTCTTTTATTGAATGAAAATCTAGCAACTGCCTGATTTCACAAGCTTTTATGTAGCAATTTCAATAATAAGTCTGAAGAATTGATTTGTGATCTGCACCTTTTGTTGTCTATATCATGCTGCTGGAATGGTGATGTTTTGAACCTGCCAACTTCTTTTCGTCAGACGTTCCCTTCAAAGTCCAAACTACTCGGTCGAAACTTTCATCGTTTCCTTCCTTCATGATTCTGAAATACCTATGTTTTTAAGGGCCCTTTTATAGTAGCACTTGGTTAGTTGCTTTAATTTGTAGCTGTTTAGTAGCCTAGTTAAATTGGAGCAACTGCAAATTGCCTGAAATATGACCAGAACAGCTGGTAGAAAGTAGAGATCCATTCTCACCTTCTAATGTTTTGTGAGTTTGTCGCCAAAATATTTTGCTGTTCCGAGGTCAGATTTCAGTAGTAGTTGCATGGCACAAATAGACTATTTGGTTGGACATAAAACATTTTCTATGAAAATGAACATTTTCCAACGCCATACAAAATTGTACTACCTCCTTTGCAACGATTAGACATTTTTTACTCATACTTTATGTCAAATCGTTGCAAATTATATGAAAATGAACATTTTCCAACGCCATACAAAATTGTACTACCTCCTTTGCAACGATTAGAAGTTTTCTATTCACTTTATGTCAAATCGTTGCAAATTATATGTTACGGAGGTAGTATATTAGTTTTTTTGTTTGGTTTATTGCATGAAGAAGTGGAGAATAAAGATGATAGAAAAAATGGATCTGGAAGGGAGATGATGGATAGGAAAAGGAAAAGAGCAAGGTAAGGTATAAGCATGCAAAGGTGGAATTCTTTAGGAGTTTGATTTTTCGCCCTTTACAAACCTGGTAAAGAAAAACTGAAAAATTAAGTTTGATTAAAATGTTTTTAGCTCAACTAAACACTCAGTCTTCCTATACCATGATTTTGCCACAAAACTTGAGCAAATTTAATAATTTAGGTTGAAGTACACCTAAGAAAACCTTGGAAAAAGGTTAAAATCTAAGATTTGCCACATGTAAGTTGTATAATAGTTGTAGTTGAAATTTAATTAAATTAGCTACATATAATTGGATACTTTTTGGGTTAAAACCAAAGTTTACCACAAATCGGCAATGGTTGATTCTGAATCACATTATCATCTTTTGACTAGTAGACACCATGACATAGAATCTAGTTCTAAAGTTCTAGGCATAGTCTTGTTCTTGTCGAGCGAGAAATGTCATGGCATGAGTATCTGTTACAGTGGGTAAAGGATATATGCTTGAGTCGTGTTCAATCAACCGATCCCGTATGAAAAGCTATGAAGCAAGTTTCATGAGAATTCGATGCGCTGTCTTTAGTTCTTTCTTCAATCACAAGTTACTCTTAAGTGTGAATGCCAACCGGTGAAGTCTTGTAAAGATAGTACACAAGACTAGTGGTCGAATCCCGTCTAAATTTCACCACTTTATTTGTAGCCCGTCACATTGTTTGATTTGAGATGCTCGCATCTTGCTCATTATGCCCTTGCGAAGTCAAATCATTGAATTGACGAGTCTTCTTCACATCGTTTGATTTGAGATGCTTGCATCTTGCTCATGATTTATGCCCTTGCAAAATCAACGTTACATACTCTGGATCAAAACATTGAATCTATACAATTGGAAATTTGAGCCACCAACTTCAATTTTGTTTTTTTGCTAAAAAAGTTCCCTAGCAATATGTAAGCAAATAGGCAAAAAAAACTAACAATTGATCATCCAACATCTGAAACTTGAGAAACTCATATCGAAGGAGGGAGTCAGCCTGATTCGCAAGATCCTCTTTCTTTTTGGTGTTTAGAGAGCCACGAGGGATAGGATGAGAACCGATTCCAAAATCTCTTGGAATCTAGAGGGAGGCACTAACCAATTGAGCTATCCCTCACTCTCCGTAAAATTCTTTTGTATGTCTTTTTCAACATGTAAAAAGATTTATAGAGTAAAAGTTATGAGGGCGCGCCACCTTACAATCTTCGTTTGAAAAACCCCATAACCTTCTTGCTTTGTGTGTCGCCAAAAATAAGAATAACAATTGATTATGTATGGACACTACAAGCAATGTTATTAAATTATTCCTACTAGTATTTAGACAATTTGTGGAAATAATGCAATATTATATATAAGTTGTTCTACAATCTTTTAGATAAATATCACCAGTTTTTTTTCTATTGCTTATCATTTTTTAATGCAACTGTTGACGATTTGTCTCCATTATTTAATATCACTCGCGAGGCCCATTCCAACATTCTTCCCCTGTTGCAACAGTTTTCCAATTATCTATTACTCCCTATGTTTTCTTGAATAGGGATATTTCAACTGTTCGTGCTTGCCAATGATCATCTTTGACTACAAATATTTCTAAATTTAAATGAGCAAAAATATTATGAAAATCCACATTAGGACGAATTAATCGATTCCACGTGACTAATCTGACTATGTTTTTTTTCCCCTTACGTATATCTTTATAACTTTTGTTTGTCCATTTTTCCATCTCTAATTTTAATTTGGTTTGCACAAAATTAGATATTTATTATTTTTGAATTAAAAATTAGTTATTATTTAAATTGCAGTAGACAATCAAAACATAACACAAAGAAGTGCAATGTTCTTTTTAGAAATATAAAATCTGAATTTTCAACACGAAATTACAAAGATATGATAATAATATCAATTATGATTTTGCATGCTAAAGTTTTTTTAAAAAAATCTCTTCTTATATAAGCATTTAGTTACATTTCTATCCACCTTAATCAACTCATGGTTTTATAACACTAATGGCATTTTTTGCATTAGACATTGATACATACTCCAATTTTCAAAATTTCATTTTAGGCTTGAAATTACAAAAAAAAGTACTAACTCATTTTTCATAATAATTTTTTTCATGATCTACATGATTTCTTTTAGGTGAAAACATAATCAACTCATGATTTTGTAAACTTATTTTTTGGTAACTTTGTATTAAAAATCAAAAATCCGTAGTGTGAGAATGACGTACTAAAGTAATATCCACAAATTAGGTTATACTTCCTCCGTTTTTTAATACTCACACCATTGAACCAGTTTACGCAATCCAATGCAAAATTTAGATGTTAAATATCTTTAATTATACACATTAAAAGTTATGCAAATTAGATTTTAATAATCTATACATTGAGACGAATCTGACAAGATCCCACATGACTATATTTTTTCTTACATATAAGTAACAATATTGATTTAAGTGGACATGTGTGAATGGTGTCAAAGATATAAATGATGCGAGTAAAAAAATCAGACGAAGTATTTGAGTAATTATCAATTAATTTTAATTTAGCTCCATTAAATTCAATTCAGTCTAGTTTAGTTTAATATAGTCCAATATTCAATTTAATATAGGGCCTATTCTCCCTAGCTTATTTCAGTTCAATTCAGTTCAGCTCTCAACAATACTTTTGCTTTTACATATCATTATGCCTTTTAGTTCACTTCAGTTTACTTCAATTCAGTTCTGCTGTTTTATGCCGAGGAAAACAAATCCATATCCGGTGCAGTCTAATTCAGAAGAGATGAAGATTAGATCAACAAAAACTACCATGAATTAATACCGTATGATTTGGCCACACAACGGTAAAGCTGAAGGAGGAACAAACAAAGTCTCGAAAATATTTCCGATGGAATTATCGCCTGACACATTACCGGCGATCGAATCTCTCTCTCCTTCCGTCATCTCCTTCCTCAACACCACATTCCACTCCAAACTCGACCTCAACCTCTCCGATTCGACTCAACTCGTCACCGAGTTAGACACTCACTGCTCCGAGTTGACTCATCACCTTACCGATCTCACTCGCCGTCTCGACGCTACTCTCCTCTCTTACGCTACATTCTCTGATCGAATTGGCGACGCTTTTCATCATGTTCATCTTCAACTTCAAGATCTCAAATCCAATTCTACTTTTGCTTCTACTCCAGGTTTTCCTTCATTTATCAATGCATTTATCTATTTTTGTATCTGAATTATGAATATGTACTTCAATTTTGAATGAATTTTGTTGATTTTTTAATGAAGATGGAAAATCGGAGGAAATGATGGTGGATGAGTTGCCAGCTTTGGCGAAAGAAGTTGCGAGAGTTGAGATGGTGCGGAATTACGCCGGTTCGTTTGTAGCACTTTTTCATGTTTATTTTTGATGATTATGTGCTGTGATTGATACTAGATATATGTCTCCTTTTGATTTTATCATGCAATTTGTAGTTTGAGTGAGGAATTGTGGATTGATCATCAATTTAGTGTTGTGATGATGCGGAGTTATGCCGGTTCGTTTGTAGCACTTTTTTTTGTTGTTTCTTTTTGATGATGATGTGCTGTGATTGATGCTAGATATCTGTCTTCTTTTGTTTTTATTGTGCAATTCGTAGTTTGAGTGAGGAATTGTGGATTGATCATCAATTTAGTGTTGATAATGAATATGAGAGATTGAACTAGATATATGTGTTCTTTTGTTATTACCATGCAATTCATAGTTTGAGTGAGGAATTTAGGATAGATCATCAATTTAGTATTATGATGATGCGGAGTTATGCCGGTTCGTTTGTATCACTTTTTTTTTTCTTGTTTCTTTTTGATGATGAATGTGCTGTTGTTGATGCTAGATATCTGTTTTCTTTTGTTTTTATTATGCAATTCATAGTTTGAGTGAGGAATTATGGATTGATCATCAATTTAGTGTTGATAATGAATATGAGAAATTGAACTAGCTATATGTGTTCTTTTGTTTTTACCATGCAATTCATAATTTGAGTGAGGAATTGAGTATTGATCATCAATTTAGTGCTGATGGTGAATATGAGAAGTTGAACTTTAGTTGAATTATGGAACAATACTCTCTTTTTGAGTGCTAGAATCGGACGAGTCATTTGGATTTTAGATGGAAGATTATAATGGAAATACTCCGTACATGATTTATTTTTGTGAATCGTTGTTTGGCAGTAGTAGTTTCTACGGAGTTGTATTGTAATCCAATTAATAATTGTAAAATTAAGTTCAGAATTAGGGTGTGGTCACATGAAAATAAGTTTAAAGTCTGATTAGGTCTAGTAAAGTGTGAAAAAAACAAGGGGAAATCAGCAATGATCAGGTCTTATCAGGTCTAGTAAGTTCAGTTTAGATAAGTTGTGAAGAGAATACAACTTGAGGTGGTAAAATGACCTGCCCATGGTGGTAATTGACGGGATTGTGTTTTGGCCTCATTTTTTCGAAGTTTTTTGGGGAGCTTATTTATAAGATATTCTTTCAGCACCAACCACTTTAGCTGTGAGAAAATAGTAGGTTCTTTTACCTTGCACTAGTAATTGGCGATAACATAACGATTGAGTAGGAGGAGCTTCCTTTTGTTTGATTAATGCTACTCGCTCTAAATGTGAAGAGTGCAATTATACATATATGTATCATCGTCCTATAAAAAGCGAATTGCTTGTTCAATCACATTTTTTTTTGTGACTTTGTGAGCCTTGTCTTTTGCTATTCTTACTACTCATACTAATAGCCCAAGGAAGTGAGGAACATAATTAGTGCAAAATATTGATGTTTGTTGTCTTTCACAACCTCTTCTTCATGGTACTGTTGTAGATGTAGGTTCTGTATGATCCCAGTACTTTGAACGTTTTTGAAGAAAGAAGTTAAAGCTCATAAATGTACAATTTAAGAATGGCATTTTATGGCTACCTCTTATATAGAAGCAGGACCATTCCATGTGATTTCCATACACAAATTAAAGTTCAATCTACATTTTAAAATCTACAGCGGACTCTTTGAGCAAATATTTTGTAGCCTCATACTTGTAAGGGAATTTATGCATATTGACTTCCAGCCGCATTGGGGGTTAGACTTCAGACATTGTTATAATAGAGAAGCTATCTTTTTTCAGAGTACATAGAGGGTTCTTGAATTGTATGTTAAAATCATCTCAATTGTTATCGTACCTTAGGAAGGCATTGGTTTGTTGAGCCCAACCTCGGACATGGAGAGTTCACTTGATGTACCCCATAGTTTTGCAATCCAAAATTGGTAGTACACATGTAAGTAGAGATGTCTCATTTAACACGAGATAGAGTTTGGAACAGTAATGAAAGACAACATAAGATACTCTTCTTCTTGTTTCCTGCTAAGATAGGGTATGGGCTTGCTAATGGCTGCCCAAGTCCAGTGTGAACAAGGGTCCATTTATGTCAGGGGCCTGGGACAACCTTGCGAGGGCTTCCCGTTTTCATGAAGATTTTTGACGCTGTGGTTGGGCCCTTGGCAATGTCATAGTGCCACAGGGTATCTTACTAAAAGCATCATTGGACCTCGTCTAACATATGGTCTCACCTGCCACTTTTGGCTTGCTGTAACCACAACAAACTTTCCTGCACTTCCATCATGGCTAGGTGGTCTCTCCAGTCTCAAGTGTGTGTCTCGGCTGTTCATGTCAGATTGTGGACAGCAACCACTGATTACTCTTTTGCACTGTTATTAATACTGAACTGTTCTTTTTAATTGGGATAAGGTCATATGGGCAAAAATCTCACAAACTGTCCAAATTATCTTTATAGCTCAGGAAGATCTATTTGTCTTTAAAGACCACTGCCCTTTCAGCAGGTGAAAGTAATAGTGGGACCTTGATTTATGAGACCTTAACCAAAATATTACCATTCCTTTTTATCACTTGGACTATATTGTCGCTTGAAACTGCCATCTTTGGAGCCAATTTCTGAAATTATTACAGACTATTTCAGAACAAAATTGTTGTCCTAAACTCCTAATCTCTTCCTTTTATCTTGTGTGGTAGTTGCTGGAACTGATTGCTTTTCATATGTAATGAATCGATATTACTAGGCTAAGGGTATTTTAGGTAGTTTATAATAATTTAGGGTTTAGAGGTTTTAGGGTTAACTTATCTATAAATAGAGCTAAGTAGGGAGAGTGTAGCATCATGAAAATTATGAAGTTGTCATTTAGTTGGTTTAGCTTAGTTTATTTGGGAGAGAACAAGCCTCTCGAAAGCTTGTAGTTATCCTTTAATTTCTGTATTTTAGTTCATTCAATCAAAAACACCATTATCATCTCTTAATCACCTTCATCACATTATCAGTCTATTACAACTTGGTATCAGAGCCGGTACGGTCCGCGGTGGCTAAAGGATCGCCGACAGTTATGTTGGTGGTTCTGCAAAACTGTTGTTGAAGTCCAGTTTCCAAAAAGAAATGGAAGGATGCAGTGGCACGACGTTTTGGTTCGCCGCCATTGGAGGTAGTATTAGATCTTACAAGGCTGGGAAATGAGTCTGGTAAGTTTGGAAGTGGCAGAGAGGGTGTTTTTGCCAGTGGAAAATCGGGTAATTTGTTAGATGATTTGGGTGTATTCTATGGCGGTCCAGGAGATGTTTCTGGTAGCTACGCTAGAGAAGGTGGAAAAAGTCCGGCCACCACAAAAATGGACGGCGATGAAACCTTTGAAGGGAAAGGGAAAGTGAAAGTGAAGGATTGTGGTAGAAGCTTGCTGAATACTTTTGTTGATGGAAAACATGGAGACTGTGCAGGTGGTTTCGTCGACGGAGGAGATCGAGGTGGAAGAGGAGAACATGGTGGAGGAATTGCTACTGTGAAGACTGGTTATTTGGAAGGCGAGTCTGGTGGAGGAAATGGCTGTGTTTGTGAGAGAGAGACTTGGGTCAAACTTTGCCTTGGAGAAGAAGACAAGCTTAAAAGACACAATTAAGGGTAATGTGGTAAATTGTTGGAAGGATGACATCAGCGCTGAGGTAGCACAAATTGTGTCATGTGATTCCAGATTCCTCCTGAGCACCAACAAATCAGATTATGATTTATTACCAAGGGGAAGGCCTCAACATGGCCCATTTTATACAAGGCCCAATTCATTACACATTTCCAATACCAATCCTTCCACACCCAATTCCTTCCCCAATTTATCTCTATTATCCAAACCCAATGCTTCCAAACCCTTGTCTAACTTTACCCACTCAATACCCAAATACCCAGCCCAATCTCTCCAACCCACACTTCCTACTCCTCATCAGTCAACAGATCAGAACAACTTGCTTCATCGTGAACCCAACCATCTCCCAAAATCAAATTGCACTCATAACTTCCCCATCCTCCCAAACCACAGTATGTCAACGCACCCCCACTCCATAGCAGCTCCCTTATATATCCAATCTCAATTCTGCATAACTTTACTGCTAGGTGTAGTCAGAGGCATTCTTAATGAAGATTTGGCACGACATTGGAAGCCGGGCATCCCCATGTTTAAGGAAGTCATTTCCCATTGCTGTCAAAGCCGAGCATTTGCTGCAAATTTCTATCCACCTTGAGGACAAGGTGAATGTTTTAGGGGCCGGTAGTGTAATGGATCGATATTACTAGGCTAAGAGTATTTTAGGTAGTTTATAATAATTTAGGGTTTAGAGGTTTTAGGGTTAACTTATCTATAAATAGAGCTAAGTAGAGAGAGTGTAGCATCATGAAAATTATGAAGTTGTCATTTAGTTGGTTTAGCTTAGTTTATTTGGGAGAGAACAAGCCTCTCGAAAGCTTGTAGTTATCCTTTAATTTCTGTATTTTAGTTCATTCAATCAAAAACACCATTATCATCTCTTAATCACCTTTATCACATTATCAGTCTATTACATCATAGTGATCAGAAAAGCTGTATCTTCATGCAAGAAAAGGAGCTTGGTTGTTTAGTTTATCTGTGTCATTGGCTCATTGCCTCATTGAGCTCAAAACTTTCTGAAGGGTTATTATCACTCATCTAGCATGATGTGACAACTACATTCCTCTTATTATTTATACATGATTATCTCATTTACCATAGCTGGACTGCTGGAAGTGTACTGGTTTTGTGATCAGTGTAGTCCTGACATGATTCTGAAATGGTGGTGAAATGATTGGCCTGCATGCTCTTTTCATGTGTGACATTTCACATTAATTGCCTGCAGTGTTGTTTTCTTTTGCTCTTTTGGCTGTAGTTCTGAAATATAAATATTTTTGTTTTAATTTCAGAGACAGCATTGAAGCTTGATAGCTTGGTTGGTGACGTTGAAGATGCAGTCACTTCTGTAATGAACAAAAATTTGAAGAAACATTCTGCTACAGAGTATTCCGAGGTTATTCCTGAAAACTATCTTCAGCTGAACGGTTCCTGTCCGGAGTCATGTTTGAAGGAATGATTGTCTTACTTCATTGCGTCTTTTCGCAGGAAATACACGTCAATGCTATTAATTCACTTAAGTCAATAGAGGATGTTTTAGCTTCAGTGACGAGGGCACACCCTCAGTGGGTTCGACTTGTGTCCGCTGCTGATCATAGAGTTGATCGAGCCTTAGCTATATTGAGACCCCAGGCCGTTGCTGATCACCGTGCCTTGCTTGTTTCGCTTGGATGGCCACCACCTCTTTCCACATTGAGTTCTTCAAATGTTGATGGAAGGAAAACTTTGGAAGCGGCAAATCCTCTCCTAGAAATGCATGGAGAGCTTAAACATAAGTATTGTGAAAATTTTCTTGCCTTGTGCCAACTACAAGAGTTGCAACGAAGAAGGAAATCACGTCAACTTGAGGGTTATAACCATGGTATATCTCTGTACCAGTCTCTCTGGGGTATTGAAGAACTTGTGAATCCTCTCTCTCTTGCATTCCTGCATCATTTCCAGAAGTGGGTACATAAGCCTGAATTTATTTTTGCTCTGGTCTACAAGAATATAAGGGCTTATATTGATTCAGTTGATGAGTTGTTGCAACCTTTGGTAGATGAAGCAATGTTGACAGGATACAGTTGCAGAGAGGAATGGATTTCTGCTATGGTGACCTCCTTGTCAACTTACTTGGCAAAGGAGATCTTCCCAGCATACATATCTCAACCGGATGAGGAGAGTACTGTGGAGGTTCGGCTTCAGGCTAGAATGTCATGGCTTCATCTGGTTGATTTGATGATAGAATTTGATAAAAAAATACAAGCTCTGGCTGCGCACTCTGGAATCTTACTTTCCATTGAGGATCATAGCCTCTTGCAGAGAATGTCTTCTCTCTCTATCTTCTGTGATCGGCCAGACTGGCTTGATTTATGGGCACAAATAGAACTTGACAGTATACTAGAGAAGTTGAAGCCCGAGATGGAGGATGAGAGAAAATGGACGTTTAAAACTGGGGGAGTTCTTTTTTCTGGGTCTGAAGATTACAAGTCTCCTGTGATTTCATCCATACTTCTTAAACAAGTATCATCAGTCATTGACCGCTGTAGATCTTTACCTACCGTGTTTCTGAGATCTCAATTTGTCAGATTAGTGGGGGCACCAGTAATTCAGACCTTCTTGAATTGCCTGCTTACTAAATGTCAAGAAGCAGAGGGGCTCACTGCTTTGGTAGATGATGATGCTGTGGCTAAAGTTATGACTTCAGTGAATTCTGCTCATCATCTCGAGTCAATCTTAATAGAATGGTGCGATGATATCATCTTTGTTGAAATGGGACTTGAAGATGACAATGAATTAGGAAAACCCTTTAATGAGAGGAGTTTTACAGAGGGAAATGGAAATGGGGTTTTGGACGAGGAGATCACAAAACTGGAAGAGTTTAGAAAGGAGTGGATTGATAAGATGACACATGTTGTTTTGAGAGGATTTGATGCTCAGATTCGAGATTATATAAAGAATAGAAAGCAATGGCAGGAAAAGATTGAAGAAGGTTGGACAGTCACAAAGTCTTTCGTGGTGGCTCTAGATTATTTGCAGGGAAAGATGTCTAGATTCGAAGAAGGTCTAAACAGCATGGACTTTACTGCAGTATGGAGAAGTTTAGCGAGTGGAATAGATCGTTTGATATTCAATGGCATTTTTACGAGCAATGTGAAGTTCTATAGCGGTGGTGTTGAGAGGCTTGGAGGTGATATGGATGTTCTGTTTGGTGTTTTTAGGAGTTGGTGCCTGAGACCGGAAGGATTCTTTCCTCGTTTAAGCGAAGCCCTGAAATTACTAAAAATAGAAGAGAAACACCTTCAAGATCTTTTTATTCAAGGAGAGGGGTGGATGAAGCATAATGGGATTAGGCGTTTGAGTTTAGCCGAGGCTGAAAAAATAGCGAGGTGTAGAGTTTTCACGAAATAAAATTTAGGGCAGAGCCAGGTTAATCCCATAACTTAACCACCCTTCCCATTTCAAAGATAGTGTTTAGATATGTGATAGTGTACTGTACATCATGAGAGATTTCAGCTGAACTAACCCATTTTTTTGTTTACAGGAGGCAATAGTGAGAATTTTTTTCCCTCAGCTGTAAGCCTGTAATGATATTATGCGGAATAATGTTGCATGTTCGATCCTGCCCACACTGCTTTTGTAAAATTTTGGCATTGATTCGTGTCACCGAGCATCTCCTTCGACTTTTTTCGCAATGTCTGTCAATATTCTTCTAAATGTGGGTCATTGGCCGCGCTTGGTTGATCGGAAAAACTATCTAATGGAGTATAAAATAATATTCCATGAAAATATATTTTTTAAATTTCTTTTTCTCTGTTTGTTTTTTATTGGAGGAAATTGTTTCTTGCTAGAAGAAAAAGGATGGAAATTAAGAGCGAAACAAGATTTTCCTTCATACATTCCGAAATGGAGTTTAAGGGAGTGTTTGACTGGGTGGAAAACATCTTGCAACTTGTTTTCTGATATTTCCCTTTGTTGGGGTTGCAAGGGAGGAAAATTTGTATTTATAATGACGATAAATGGTTTTTGAGGAGCGAAAACATTTTCCTTTCTAAATAAAGGAAAAAACAAATTCCTCACATTTATTCTCCCATTTATCCTCTATTTTTTCTTTTTCTCTCTAACTCTTTAGATAAGGAATCAAACGATGAAAGATTTGATCAACAATTGATTTCATAGTTAAAAATTATTTTCAAATTTTTTCCGTTCAACCAAACGAAACATAAGAATGTTTCCAAATAATTCACCCCATTTCCTACCATCTCATTATATTGTACTCCCTCCATTTCCTAAAAATCGTTACACTTGCAAAAACACAAGAACCAAGGAAGTGGGTATTAAAGATGACAATGATAGGAAAAAGTAACTTTAGGAGAGAGAATAAATAATAAAAAATTAACTTTAGGAGAGTATAAAGAATACAAAATTGGTGGGGCCATATATCCCAAAATGGTAAAAGTAAAGTGTAACAATTTTTGTAAATCGTATTAAAAAGGAAAGCGTAACAATTATTGAGAAACGAAGGAAGTATAAAGCTAGAACATTAAACTGCGAAACATCCTCCTATCTTTCCCTTCATGCATTCCCGACTAGACAAATACCTAACTAGATAAAGGAACTCGTTCCATATTCTAGAGTCAATTCATATACAATTTCAAGATTAAATTTTACTAACTACTAACAGAAAAAAAGATAACTTTAATTATCAAAAAAGGAGAGAAAACTTCACATAAGAGTCAATGAAATAACCAAATGTCCAACTACTTCAAAATAAATACACATCAAAACATGACAATTGACAAGATTAACATGAGAAGCCAATGAGTCGAGTCCAAAGATTATTACTTATGCATGAAGGATTCCTACGTCTCTACTCTCAATTCTCAAATGGACTGTTTTTATGCAATTTTTAATAAAGTTTGGATAACGCGTCCAAACAACGCCTAATAATACAGCTATACTTTGCTTTATATAGATGATAAATATTATTCCTTCATTTTTCAAACCTCTGTTCAAAATTCTCCATTTTTTCAATAATCTATTCTTCGCAAAACAGTAAAAATAAAGAACAAAGAAAAGGAAGAAATCAAGGAATAATAAGCTTGAAGATCATATTTCTGAAGATAATTTGGTATTGGTATTATCACTCGTGTCTATTTTTAATTAACGCTTCTTATTTATTTTGTTCTTTCTAGGATATATATTATGCATGATCATGAGCTTATTTGCATTTGAGGATGATTAATGATGATAACTCATAAGTAATAATGTTTTTAAATTTTGTGGTTATTTGTTGATGGGATGCTAAGCTCTTCTTTATGTGCAAGGTGATAACAAATTACGCATTTTTTCGAAATAAGGGTTTTTTTGGGGGAGGAGTTTAAAATATATAATTGACGATGTTTTGGAGAATTTATCCAAAATTTATTAGAAAAAGTTTCTTACTTTTATAAACCGTTAGGAAATTTGAGTTATTCATTAATCGGTAGAGGAAAACCCTTATAAAATAATCGTTATATTGAAGCTGTTTATTTAGTTTGCTTCACTTTTTCATGTCAAATTGCATGACTATGTCTATGTGTTACAGTTTGAACATATTATTTCAGCTAGGTTTGATCAAATTGAATGTTTTAATTTTGCCTTGGGTCGTCGATCCAATCTTTTAGTATTTACTAGTAGTTACGAAGTTAAATATAGTTATTCAAAGTATCAAGGGCGTCTTGATTGTCAAGAGACTTGATACCTTGTGGTACCATGATGAATCGAGTCATTGGTCTTTAATTTAAAAGAAAAAGAACTAGAAGACATATAATATCATATGCAAGATTTTTTGTATTAAATTATAAAATGACATATAATAACGCATTAACAAACACACAATCTAACCCGCATCATCATGAACAATATAAAAAGTAGTAGCTTAGGTTACTTCCTCGAGAGAAGGATTTCCGAAGCTGTTTTTTTGGAAAAAAAAAAACCTAGCATACTAAGTAGAAATTATGGTTATACACTAATGTCTGTAAACTATGGACTGATTGAGCTTGGTTGTTGTTGCAGTCATCTCAATTGCAAGAATGGACGACAAGGACAAGAATGATTCCACAGACAAAGGACTGTTTTCAGGTGTCATGGGATATGCTGCAGGACATCATGGTCATGGATATGGTGCATACCCGCCGCATGGTGGATATCCGCCTTCCGCCTATCCACCATCATACCCGCCTCATGGTGGATATCCGCCTTCCGGCTATCCACCACCATACTCGTCTCATGGTGGATATCCGCCTTCCGGCTATCCACCCCCTGGGGGATATCCCCCTTCCGCTTATCCTTCCCATGGAGGGTACCCTCCTTACCCTTCATCTTCTCATCATTCAGGTACATTTTTTAAGCTTGTTAATATTACCTCCGTTTCTTAATATAAATAAAGCATTCAGCTAGTGAAATTATATAGAAAACTTCCTATTTTGAAAGTAACGAATTAAAAGTTTGAAACTAATCAAACAACATGTTACATGATAGCATATTTTTTCATATATTATTATATAGTGACGAAATGCGGTCAAAATTGATATATTAAAAGTTCAAGATTCTCAATGTTGCATGTATACAGAAACAGAAGGGGGTTTTTTTTACTTAAAGGCATTTGATTTTATAATAGTTAGGAATTTGTCTATTGGAATTATTGCAACATAACCAACTTGTATTTTAAAGGCTACAGACCAAACATGGGACTCTTAGCCGGAGGTGCTGCAGCCGCGGCGGCTTTATATGGAGCGCACCATCTCTCGCACGGCCACCATCATTCGTACGGCCATGGTATGTACGGTTATGGTCACCATGGGAAGTTCAAGCATGGAAAGTTTAAGCATGGAAAGTTTGGCAGGCATGGTTTATTTGGTCGATCCAAGTTCAAGAGATGGAAGTGAATACTATCATCATCAAACTCTTATATCGCGCATGTAACACTTATTAAAGTGATCGAGACCTATTCTATTGTAGTAATATTACTTTAAAATCGTCAGTGTTATTGTCATTTATATGTTACAATCACTCAATTAAAATAACAACTGTTGGGTCTATGGTCCAAATTCTTGATTCTTAAATTAGTTTTGTTGGATATTTAGAGTATTTTATTGATTAAATTCATGTAATGTTAGTTTGAGTTGTTTGGTTAAGGTGTCATAACTTAAACTATGTTAGTTGTTGAAATAATGAACCAAGAAAATGAGGAAGGAGGCAGGATGGATGCGGCCCGCAATGGACGTCGCCCCTGTGACGTTGGGTCGTTGCCGCAACGACCCGTACGTTTCGCTAGTAGTGGCGACCCATATCACGATCAACTCCCTATTTTGGGATGTTTGGGTTCTTTCATTTGACGTTTAATGCTCATGAGCGGTTACCCGCCATTTTTCTGGCTTTGCAACATTATCTCTATTCTATAAGTGAAGAGGTGGGGGACACCAAAAATCCATATTATTCTTTTTTTTTCTAATTCCTAATTAAATAGAACAAGTCTTTATCTAACTTTTTTATTTTGAAAAATAAATTTTAAACAAATTATCAAATTTTCATTTCTACTTTTTATTTTATACTTCCTCCGTTTCGCAATACTCGCAACATAAGCATAGTAATCACTATTCATTTACCAAACTTATATTATAATTTTTCATAAGCGTATAAGAAAAAATATAGCCAAGTGGGGTCTTATTTGATTCGTCTTAATTCATACTATTATAATATCAACTTTTCATAATTTTTACTTATCAATAATTCAAGATATTAAAGTTCAAAGTATTGCATTGGATAGTGTGCTAACAAGAAACGTTGCGAGTATTGCGAAACGGAGGAAGTATGATTTGGCACGCATCACGTGCTTTTAATACTAGTTATATATATATATGAAAAGTCTCTCATATGATGATGAATAATATTCAGACAACTTTACTTTACTCTCATTGACCGTGATTGTCGTTGTTTCTTCTTTGTTTCTCAAAGATGAATTACGTGCAACTCATACTCAAATATAAAGTCGGAATATTGCTTAATTTTAAAGTGAATCACGCCTCAAAGATCTTTTGTTGGTTGTTGATCTTGTTGTTTTCACATACCCAGTATACTAGAACTAATAGATTTTGCCCCTATGACTAAGAATCTCTAAAGTTGATGTCAGTACTTTTGCTCTCATGTACATACACTTACTCTTTGATCATAATTTTTCTAGAATCATCCCTAAAATCATGAAAATCAATTCGATGAGCATGGGAATTAGCAACGTGGCTTTGGATCAATAATCTTATGTAATTCCCTTCTAGCTTTCGTTTCCTATAGTTTGCTAGTTTCTTTCTTGTAGTTTTTCCTCCCTAGAAATGATATACTTCCTCCGTTTTTTATAAAATGTGACACTTTCTATATAAGGAAGTTTGGAATTAATTGTGACACTTTCTCTTTTGGGCAAATCTTTCTCTCTATCTCTCTCCTATCACATGGATCCCCTCCTTTCTTTCTCTCTATCTCTTTCCTCTCCAAAAATTGTCTAGGAGTCCGTGAAATTAAAAGTGTCACAACTAATAAAAAACGGAGGAAGTACAAAAAACGGAAACCTTAACTATTTTCAGTTTATCTTACATCAATTAGAGTGGTTATTGTTGCTCACAACCCGACTTTAATTCTAACCTCTTTAGTCCCCCAAAATATATAAAAATGTTTTGTTTTTATTGCTTCTAAAACGTTTCTCTAGTTTCATTCACGATGCCATATATTCGAGTGTCAGACATAGCTCAATTGGTTAGAAGTACACCCTTCTCGGTTTTGAGAAGTGTTGGAACAGATCAGAATCTCATCCTACGATGGTGACTCTCTATACACCAAAAATACGCTGCTGTCAGTATCAATTCATATATAAAATGTTAAAATTCATGTAAAACAACTAACACATATAGATTCTATGTTTGCCATAAAATAGGGAATATAACATTGGGCATATAAAGATTTGTTTCTGAAAAAAGACAAAGAAAAGGGTAGAGACAGGATTGTGCATATGATTAGATTCCGCGTCAATGCAACGCTTAAAATCTATATATAAACGAAAGAGAAATTTTGTTAATATCATTCTTCTTTCTAACCTTCCATAATCGTCACAACAACAAAAGACAAGAAGATATCCAAAGAAGAAACTTGAGGATCAAACTCTCAAGACCATTTGGTAATATCACTCATGTCTTTTCATTGATCAATTTCTTTTAATTCGGTAATATCACTCAGACGGGTTGAGATCCTCGATCTAGAGTTGAAAAAACTCTAACTAAAGAGTTTACTCAAAGTAATAAATAATATTAATAACTATTTATTTTGTGCATTTCTTGTTACTATTACCTCCGTTCCATGTGTATTGCAACATAGGGAGTTTTACGCCTCCCAACACACTACTTTAGACGCTAATATCTCTACTTTTATTTAAGTAAAAATTATAAAAAGTAAATTTTAATTAAGCATATATCGAGACGAATCTAACAAGATCCCACATGGCTATATTTATCCTTGTGTATAAATCACAAAAGAGGGTCAAAGGGTAGTGTATGAATAGTGCAAAATGTCAAATGTTGCAATACCTATGGAACGGAGGTAGTATATTATTAAGTAAATTCTATCCACTCTACCAAAAAACTATAGAGGATCTTAACACCATTTGAGGCGGATGACACTTACATTGTTTTGCACACCTAAACTATATTTAGTATGTACATAATTTTGATAGTTCGTATTATTATTTTCGACCAAAATTTTCGACCGTGTAGTAATATCACTCATGCCTTTTTATTGATCAACTTTTTTTTTCTTCCTATGTGGCAATATCACTCGGTTGGATGAATCTTATATTATTTTGTACAACTAGTTATAAACTTTGCCCTATTTAGAACAAACAACTTATTAAATCGTTTGATTTTAGTTTATATACATATTGGTGATAGTTCGTATTACTTTTGACTAAATTTTCGATCATTTGGCGATGTCATTCATGTCCTTACGTTGATTAACTTTTTAAGTTTTTTTTTTCTATCTGGTAATATTACTCGGTCAGATGACACTCATATCAATTTGTATAACTAGACAAAAATTAAACTTTGCACTATATAGAACAAATAACTCAAATTAGTTTAGTCGTAGTTTATACATATTGGTGAATATGGTGATGGTTCATATTACTCTCAGCTATAACTAATTCAAGAGTATAAATTATGCATAACCATGCATAGGAAAAAAACTAGTAGTTAAGATATTTATTCGTAACGAGCAATGAACAAAATAATTGTCTTAGGTATAGCATGCTAAAGGTACACTCTCGAGAGTCGAGTCTATGTGATGAGTAATATAATTAACACTTATACTCTCTGATGAATAATGGACTAATTCAATTTCATGGATGTTGTAATTTAAGCAGCAAGAATGGACGGTTTCCCTCACAATGATTCAACGGACAGAGGTCTGTTCTCATCAGGCATGGGATATGGTCATAATCCTGGTTATGGTGGTGCATATCCTCCTTCCTATGGTAATCAATATCCATCATCATATGCGGCTTCTGCTGGATATCCTCCTTCCGCTTATCCTCACTCTGGAGTGTACCCTTCAGCGGGTTATAATCATCACTCAGGTACATACATATATATATATATATATATATATATCTTTCTACTTTTGATGTATTCCGCGATCTTAGTGCGTGCTCGTGCTCTTGTTTTACTTTGTCATTTTACACTATTCACGGATTCCACTTTGATCATAGTTTGTATGAATGAGTACGTAAAAACAAATGTTATTGCATCAAATATTACTAGCTAATAGAATCTCTGATTCTCTATACTATAAGGGAAGAGGAGGGTGTACACCAAAAATCATAAAAAAAGAAGAAAATAGAATTAAATGAATCAAGGAAGTTAAAGCTGCTATAATTGAAGAAGGTAAATTTTTAGTTTTTCTTTTTTTATTTTAAAAATGGTCAATCTTTTAACCATATATTTTCATTTCTCCAAAATCCTTATATGTTACTATTTCGCGCGCATAGCGTGTATATAAGACTAGTATTAAAGATATTAAGAGTTATAGGAATTTAGAGCTTTGCCAAGTTGAAATCCGTTAGATATCAACATTGCATATATCAGCCAAAAGAGATGGAGGAGGATGTGCAAGTAAGATCCACCGCACAACTTCATTAGTAGGTATTCAAAAGTGCATAAACGTAATATATTTGGATATAAAGTACGTATATATTTTAAACAAGGTAGCATAAATTCACCAAATCAAGTTGATTATTATATGCGCTCTGAAATAATATCCACTTTATCTACTGCAAATAAGGTAATACTTTAGGTCATTAGGTAGTATATATCTTATAAAAGGTAGTGCACATCTTATAAAATGTGGTAATATATAATGTTTCCATTTATTATTAATTATCAATAGTGTTGTTTGGTTATTTATCATAAAGACAATGCTCTTGATTATATTTACAAAAGATGTCATTGATATATATGTGAACAGTACATATATCAGATATAGACTTGGAATTTCTCGTTTATTGGAATTCTAGCGAAACAATTAGAAAAAAAAAACAAAAGGGATTAACCAATAGTAATGAAGCTATGAGTAACAATTATTGCAATATAACATGCTTATATTTAACAGGCCACGGGGGACTCTTAGGTGGAGGTGCTATATATGGAGCGAACCCCCTCTCGCACGGACAGCATCATCTGCACGGACATGGTGTTGGGTACGGTGGCGGCGGCTTCGGCCGTCCTGGAAAGTTTGGCAAGCATGGCCTTCATGGTGGAGGCAAGTTCAAGAAATGGAAGTAAAGACTTCATGATATTATCATCAGCAAACTCTTCTATGGATGGATGATTCTATCATTTAGGGGAGTAGTTTTATGTTTTAAGTATGCCTATCTCTGATCTGTGAACAGATGGGTCATCGAGTATCAATAAGCCCTTGTATGCAGATTTACTATAAACTTAATTAAGTATCTTGTATTTCAGATTTTCATAAAGATATTCACCTTGTGTAATTTCAGTTGTATACTAGTTTCTTAAGGGCATTTATCTGAGGTTGATGTTTCTATATTAAAACACTTTAGAATCGAAACTTTTTTTGTGAGTGAAAATGGGCAAGGGGGATTGTATTAGATCAATAATCTATGAGACACTTTGATGGAGAAACAATATAGGGTTAATGTGGTTACATATTATAAGTATAGGAATTCCCACAGAATATCATATTGGCTTAGTATTGATAATTGGAATCATATATATAGACGTATAGTACATCAAGGTAGGAAGTGTACTCCACGCCCTAAATTTAGAACATTATAAGACGTGGAATATTCCAGAATACATAATCGGCATAATATTCTAATACACCAAGCAAGGCTTGGTCTAGTGGTAAATGTTTGATCTCATGACTTGAAGGTCATGGGATCAAATCCCACTAGGGGCATTTGGGGGTGGGGATCCCCTTACCATTCCCCCTGCTCTCAAATGTCGGGCCCCGCAAACACCAGATTAAGATACTGTGCTAGGGGTCCACCACATTACCTTCCAAAAAAAAATAAAAAAATATTCTACTACACCCGTGCGGTCGAAGCGGAAGGTTTTTGGAGGCTTTGCTAGAGCCAAAGAATGATGTTGGCAACTTGGCACCATTGAGAATCACTGATCCTCGTAGATGTGCCAAGCAGGAAAAACAGTAAAGCATAACATAATTCATGACTGTGAACGAGAAGAGATAAAGTAAAAATGGTAGAAGTAACGAAGGATCAACAAGGTAACGTATATGGCCATAGACAAAGCCGTCTCAGACCATGGAGGCCATCAGATATAGAATCACTGATGAATGATGATGATGCTCTTGCTCAATGATATGCTATCATCTTTAGTTATAGATGATTTTCTAGCTGTTTTTTCTTTGAGATTATGGGTAATTTTTAACTTGATAATATATCTTGCATTCACAGTTGACTAGTACCTATTTCTCGTCTGCATTGCGACGTTATTGAACTAAACAAGCATATAATGTTATTAGGAATTACCAAGAGATACCATAACCAATATGCTCAGGATCATCAGTTTACTAAATTTTGAGCCGAGTTTCAATTCAAGGATTGATGAGCTATGATCTTGAGTCGAGTTTACTCCAAGCCTTGGCCTGTGGTACAAGCCCTGGCTCGTGGTATGTGAGCGACATTCACTACTGAAGAATGGATGGTGACTATTTAATCTCATAACATGGAGAATACTCTAAAATAACGCAGCATAAATGCTAAAAGAACCCTGAATATAGAGATAGCAAACCAAAAATGACTTTAAAACATTGCTGAAGTACACAAACTTGACCATTTATCCCACCCTCAGATACATCATACTTCTTGGACAAAGCAGTACTGATCATGGAAAAAGCAATGCTAGTTGATGAACTAGACTTCTTGGGAAACAAATCAGTTGCTAGTTTTAGCACTCATGAGTCATGATGGAATGAGTCCCGTTTCCAAGGCAATGATCATATTACGGCACAAATGGTTTATATTGAATTGACAAAATAGGAACGAGCCTTGAGCTAGACGATCATGAAACCCACAGTATCATATCATTAGCCATTTGAGACTTGAGAGCACTGATCCTTCATTTGGTTACACAAACAATTATAGATACAACAGAATCTCATACAACAGTTTACAAGACAACTATATTGGCACAACTGCTATCTCATTTGCTATGCTGCCTATTGCAGATTATGCACCTCAGATCTATTCTTAAGATACAGGTGACTAGTATATACAAAAGTTGGTTCGAACTACAGCATCTTCTCAGAATTGATTATGAATGTTTTCTCTCCCATTTTCCTTCACGTCTTCCATCTCGTTCTCTTCTCTCTAAGATTTGCCTGGACTTGCTTCCTCTTGCTCCATGTCTTTGAGATGAACCAAATCCACCAGTGAGGCCATCAAATCCAGACCCTAGCTCGGGGTCACCAGTGCTACCTGCATCTCCTGAATCCTTGCTTCCATCAAAGTTCTCCTCATAACTGCTGCTGCACTCATCGACACGATCACGTGCTTGAAGGATTGTTGGAGGCTGGACTGAGAATGTTCTCGAACCTGAGAGGACGACAGTTGGTGTGGTACCAAGAGACTGAGTGTTGATTGGCACATCTGGTGGCAAGCTGGTAGAACTTGGTCTTAAACTGCCATCAGCACTGGACCTACTAATCTCTCTGTCCCGATAACGATCACGTGGACGGCTACTAAAATAACAAAAAAAACCTGTCAGACACTACTAAAGAGCAAGATGTACAGGGTAACCTCCCTTACACAGCGGCAAAAAAGTGTGTAGCTGTTAGCTGTATACCCGAGCAAACCCTCTATTCCAAGTTCTCTCACTCTTCAACTCGTCGAACTCTTAAGAGAGTTGTTGATACCAAATTAACGGACTGGTCAACAAGTACAATTAATAGACTAAATTCAAACAGCTCCCAAGCTACGCTACTATATAGATATCAGGTGAAGTTGCAATATTACACAGGCGTCTCATCTTCACCCTCAATGAGCAATTGAGCATCACTGCTAAGCTGGCCTTTAGCTTTGGATGGGTCAGAGTGTAGCTCAACTCTGACTTCATTTGATCCAACCCCAAACATGTTAGCAATTTAGAGTCCTTAAAATCCCGAGCCTGAGTTCACAGTTGAGCATTGCACAGGCTCACCTTTGGCCACTTTACATTTCTAACGTTTTTTATAACACAAATTCGTTCGAAGGCATGAAGTTATAAATCTATTGGACAAATTCTGCACCATATCTCTCAAGTGTTGGCTCGTCTAGCTCTATCAACTGTGCAGGTGGCTCCTGCGCATGTTGTTGTTGGCAATCGTTGTGTGACAACTTGTTTTAGTTTCTCTGATCCTTTGTAATTTCTTTAAGTTTTGTTGTTAAGCATTTGTTTAAAAAAAAAAAAAAGTGCAGGACAGTACCTGCTATGGGTGGAAGAAGAATATTCTCGCCTTGGCGGTCTGCTTCCAGACTCCACTTGCTCTATCTCACGTTGAATTTCTCTCTACATGCATTTATGAAGAATTAGTCAGCATCACATGTTGTGAAACTGAATGAACTATATAAAGAAGTTCAGACCCCCCAAAAAGGGAGACAAGATATTCCTTGCCACAGCTAAATGCTCAGTTTTTTCTTCACCTGCGCTTGCTTTTCTTTCTCTAAATCGAGATTATATCGCAGTTCACTGGTTCTGGCACGCTCTAGCTCCAGCAGCCGTTGCCTTTCAATCTCCTTCTCCATCCCAGAAGTTCTTAGTCTGTATCCATAGCAAAATAGGAAGACTCAATGCTAGAAATACATTTTTTTTTTGGGTCATGAGCAACCGGAGAAGTAAAAATCGCTAAATTTTGTATCCAAACCTATCAAGTTCTTGTAGACGTTCTGCTTCTCGTAAGGCAGCTTCTTCAAGATATATTTGGCGCCTGTGTCTCAACAATAGTTTCTTCTGTCTTCGCTCTATTATCTCTTCCTTAATTCTAGATTTCTCCCTGAAATTGGAATTCAGCAATAGGTAAAACACAATCATTACCACCTCCAATAACTTGATTCAGGGCCAAATGATTTCTGAATATTATCATAAAAGATTTATCCACATTTGCTATTTCATGTTAAGAATATTTTGACACCAATTGTTTTGATGAAGTCATTTCCATTGAATCATCTTCCCCAGAAACCTTCCCTTTGCCCCCACCACAAATTCAGAGAGAGAAACAAAGTGCAAAATATAGATGTAGCAAGAAGTCATACAAAGAACGTATGCTATCTTTAATCTGCAGCAGATGCTGACCATCCTTTTTATCAGCTGGAGATAAAATTAAGACAAAATTACATGAGACTTGCATGACAATTTTTAGAAGTTCAAAGATATCGATAACATAACTTCAGAATATTAGGGTGAAGACATTACAAGAAGGAAGGACAATTTCATTGTGATGGTTATTGTTTTCCAGCAGTGGCCCTTCTTTTGAAGAATCTCCATCTCCAGTTCAGCCTCCTCTAACTCCTACAAAGTGCATTTATGGTTTAACTAAACTAAATGCTAAAGTTTAAACATAAACCATCTGGAGTAACTTACTCTAGCTTCTTGGTCCATCTTTTCAGCAAACATATCAATGTATGACTGCACAGAAGTTAAATTAGCAAGAACCTGCAAGAAACAGCAATGTTATCTCTGAGCAGTTTCACATTTGACAAAAGATAAGCATGAGGAAAAGGAACATCGGAAAAGTCCTTCACGGCTTTAAAAGTTTCTAAACAATTTCTGAAAAATAGGGCAGATATATTTTACCTGAAGAACAGATTCACGAGTGTTCCCGAACTCAGGGTCAAATTCTTTTGACGGAGAAGAAGAAAGTGCTTCCTTCAGGGCCTTGCAGAGAAATCAACAGAAAATTACAGAGTTCCCAGCAACCAAGATGTAGTATAGAGTAATAATGATGGGCGACAGAAAAATGTGCAGTTATGTAATTCAGTGACAAAGGAATGACGCAAGCCAAAGAACTGAGGGCTTAGGTACCATGAGATATATCTCTACAGAAACCATCAGGGTTCAAATTCTTCAAACCATTGTGGTCTCGTTCCCCTGGGTGAGAGGAGCCTAACAAATTGGACTTACACCAATCATGTAAGTTAGGTCCATAATCCATTTTTCCTCCCTAGCTTAACCCTAGCCTTGGACTACCACACTAGCTGAGTGAGCCAAGGGCCACTTATCAATCTAAAAAGAAAGGCTAGAACAAGAAGTAGATCCTACAACTCACCTCTTTGGCTACATCTTCTTCACATTTAATTTTACACAAAGCTTGGCAGATCCTCTTCTCCATTTCTCCAACTCGCCCTGCCATGATAGTACATTAGCAATATTACAAGGGAAACAAAGCAATGTTGCAAATAGGCAGAAGATTGTTGGGGCGGTAGAGGACCTGGTCTTTCTGAACTTTTGGCCTAAATTTATACTGCCTAGTCCATTAATGAAAACGACAACAGCGAGAAGCCACCTAATAAATAAATCTAATGACATACTGTTTTCCACGTAATCGCACTAACTCTAACTCCCAAAACTCAAATAATGTGATAATCACAAAGCCATGAACCCATAGCCACATGTATTGATTAGACACACATTATCAGATCTCTACCTGTATATCTTCTTTTTTGGGTTATTTTCGCCAATTCTAATACCGTCTATTTTGTATTTGATTTTTCTCGGGTGCTCCAAACAAGTTTTACATCTAAATTTGTCACAAACCCCAAGAAGACTTCTGCTCTTCGATTCAAAACATTTGCACGTAATTTTTTGCGATTGAGACACTTAGACTTTGAGTTTGTGCTGTCTTGAACTATGAAACATCGAAATTGATGGGACAAGTTAAATTAGTTAAACAGCTTGTAAAGAGAATTAGTAAAGGCGAGAATTCAGAACAAAATAAATGATGACTTTCTCCTACCAATACTTTAGGGTGGGGGTCTTTATTTGAATTTGACTTATCTGACCTTATTGTGGTTGTGAATTATATTGACTCTTATTACTTAACTTTTCCTGAAATAAGTTGAACGGAAATACAAAGAGAAAATTTGAAGTCATTTAGCATATGCCAATCATAGAAGATTCTAAAGTGCTCAAGAATGCCGAGCTTTACGTTTAACTTTTATGTGGTGATGCTATGATTGACTTATATTTTTTAGGATGATGGGTAAGGGAGGATGGGGAAGGTGTACAAGTGCAACACAACCAACATGAACCAAATCACGGATAACATACCAGTTTTTGAACCTGCTACAGTCTCAATATATGTCCAAACACTTTGGGGAACGAGTGGCAGATCTTCAGTCGGACAATAGAGGCAAGCTCCAGCAATAAGTGCCAATGATAGTTGAGCAAACAGGCCTTCGCCCATTGTATGCGCAAAATTTCCCAAAGCCTGGAAAAGAGTATCAGCAGTTTGGAGAAACGATTGTAATTTGGCATGATCGGCAAATGGAATATAGTGAACAAGAAGCGCCTTGGCTACAGTCCTCAAGTGCAATGATGAGTCTACAGAAGCCATAAGTGCGACTTGATCCCATGTATCCAAGACAAGCCGGTATAAGATTGGTTCTGAGATGCAAACAACGCTATCATGTGAAGCTAATTTGTCAAAAGATGGAGAAGTAAGCACCACCCATCCCCCATTCACATCTAGGCCAAAGAGTCTACCTAGATGCAGAAGTGCAGTAAACCGTTGCTCAGGTTCAAAATGGCTCAACATTTTGTTAATTAATTCAATTATACATAACCCATTCTCATACATAAGAATTCCTCTTGAGAACAAATTTGACAACCATCTATCAGTTTGCAAGCGCCAAGAAATTTTTGGGGCACTAAGCATGATATTTTCAATCACAGAACTAAGTGTAGCAACCACATTATCCAGGCTACAAAATCCTGGCACTTTGAGTAGACAATCAACCATAGTGGACACAACTTCCCAGCAACATTTCTCCTGAACCCGAGTGATATTTTCAGCAAGCCCTTCTATGCCATTCTTCCAATGAGCAAAGAACTCATCAAATGTCCCACATTTTAACGTGTTGTCATTTCCACGAGCTTCCAGACCAGGAGTTTCATACGTAACAGATAATAAGCATCTTGAGTACATCAAGCACTTCGCAGAACAGATGGCAATACTCCTAGAGAGTTGAGGATGAAGATTCCAACATGATTCAACCGTTAGATTTAGCTTGGAAATGAGACTGTTCACATCTCCAGAAAAGCCTTCCATCTCTTCTAAAGACAGATGATGAACATCAGTAGACACCAGAGAACTAGTAGTGTTATCCCTTTCGGTTTTCTCAGTCTCCTCTTTTTCACAACCATAGCAGAAATCATCAGGAAACCATCCATATGATTCTGATCCATTATTTGCAAGTGACTGAAGATTTACATTTGCATTCTGAGGCATTGGTATAAAACCAAGTACTCTTAAGCTTTCGACTGAAAAATCATTGCAACTTTGCAAAAGCAGCTGAAATGAACAAAGATAGTCATAGAATGTAGTTGTCGGCTCTAAAGTTGGAAAATCTACCCACTGGACAGAAGATTGTATGACCTCCCTTTTACGGTCAAATGATAAGTCACGAAACACGGAAGCTAAGATGAATAAGACCAGAGCGATGTTGACTCTTTTGGTGGAAGAATTAGGATCCTCCTGCTCCGGTCTAACGTATTTAAAGAGCTCATCGAAGCATAGACTCTCAAAATCAAGACATGAATCACCATTTAAATGCTTTTCTTCATTACAATTCTTGCTCAAAGAATATGAAATAATGGGTTCCAATAATCGCAATACAGACTTCAGAAATGGCGCATCACAATAAGAGCTTTTACACAAAGACCCAAGCACCTGAACCAGTCTGGGCATCTCAGGAATGACTGCTTCCATATGCTCACTTATAATAGCTTCAAGTACAAATAGAATAATCGCCTTACCATTTTTGGCATAGTAGCCCTTAACTGGAAGAAAACTATCATGAGCCTTGTCTGTCTTCTGGAAGAAGGGTGACAAACACAGATCAGAAAACCAACACAATATATCTGGAACGGCGGTTGATGCAAGGGATCTCAACTGCAGTGAAACAGCCTCCAAAATAGTTTCTCTGAAAGCTTTAAATTCTTTGTGCATATCAGGAAAGAGGAGACTTAGTTCTGGATACCTTATAGTAAATGATGGGTCTTGGTATTGCTGCTGAGAGAAATTATTTTCCGATCTAGTGCCTTGTTTACTTTTTAACCTTCTTACATCCAAAACCTGTTTCTCAGAGTCTCCACCAAAATCCATCACTACTGCCAGATCATCAGCAAATATAGAAAATAAGCTTGTCAGTTGTGACAAATTTGAAGTGAGAAAAAGACGCTGGGTTAGGTATCCTTTAGCATTCCGGGACACTGCCATCCAACCAAGATAGCGGACCAGAGGAAAAGCACACGAAGAGAATGTTGGTATCTTGCATATCCAGGTTGATGGAGGAATTAAGTTGCTGTATTGACAACCACTGACATTAAATACATTGTTTGACCCATAACTTCCTCCACTTGAAGCAATGACCAAGCTTTGAAGAATCATCCAGTGTCTTTGCACCCTATATATCCTTTCGGGGCTAAGTCGTGAATTCCTCTCTTTATACTGGTGAAGAGTGGACATCAAGAATCTGTTAAGGTGCTCAGCTGAACCTAATATAATGTCAATCACAGTTTCAGGAGAACAGACAAGCTTAGTAGCAGAATGTAACAAAAACACGAGAGACTGCATGAGAGTTTCGTGCAATGACTGCTGATCTCTTTGCAGTTGATGGATTAAAAAATTGCACAACACATCTTGGTTTCTCCGAACCAAAGTTATCGCATCTACAGATGTAACATCCATCTCAGATAAACTTCCAAGTTCTTCAACACTATCAGCAACATATGGCCCCCCATCTCCATCAGACACTTTCTGGTAATAACTTTTGTCCATCTCAGCAGCTTCAAGCAATATTTGGATAAACACTTTGTCTCTCTTCCTCTCAAGGTGACCTATTGTTTCTAGATTGCAATTTCCTTTTCCAAGAGCTTTCCTGAGTTCTGAAATCTCTAGGTCACAAGGATATTTTGTCCTATGAAGATCCAATTGATCACTAACCACTGAGTGCTCTTTAACAGAAATCATGAAGGGATTGATATAGCATTCTGCAGATAGAATCAAAGCATCGATTGCAGCATTGTGACCCTCAAGGTTGACATTTTTCTGAGAATGCAAGTCCAAAGCCAAATGTCGAAACTCGGATGCCCGAGATTTGCAAATCTCATAGTCTACAAGTTGGCTATGGTCAAGATGCAAGCTAAAATACTTCATGGAAAATCCAGAATCTGTTGCATTGCACTTGTGAACTACAGTATTTTTTTCTTGACTTGTAATGGTTGCATTGTCATCATTGAGATCCAAAAGGCTTGACTGCATACCATCCATAACACTCCTGAAAGAATTAACCAGAGACAGATTTCTCAGCTCCTCTGGTGCAAAAAAGAGGCTAGCATCATCTGAAATATCCCCTTTGCTGGGAGCATCTGTCACTCCATCCACATCATCTGGACCAGTGGACTTTAGATTACTTCCTTCATTAGGTGCATGATGCGATGAAGAAAACTCCAAAATCTCTTTCTCGGGCTGGCAAAAGTCCGTCTCAGGTAGTGATTGCTGGTGTGGGTCCAAAATGGAGAGAAGAACACTGCAATAGTAAATACTTTTGATAAAGACAAAGCAGCTATGATGCACAGAGCAAATTATATATCTTGACCAGTATATTCTTGAAAAGTTCAGGCAGGCAGGCTGAGCGTTGTTTATATGCTCTTCAAACACAAAATTTCAAGTTTAAAAACATTGAGTAATGCCATTTATAGTTCGTACAGAAAATTATAAATCAACAGAATAAATCCACAAACATTAGAACTGAGATTTTTTGCATTATCTGCTAAAATTGAGAAGCTTATTTAAAATATCATGAAATTAGCTAAAATATGAAAGTGCTGAAAGCCTGGAACATCCAAAATAATTTGGTTTTTAACCGTAGTGGAAACCATAATAATTATATATATCCAGAAAAAATTCTCTTAAATGAAAGTTAATATAAATTTGATTTCGAAAAAGTACTTAGATGAGTTGATGACAAAGTAGCTTAGTTAGAATTACTTACTATACATTGTTATGTATAGCTGTATAGTATAGCAATCATTACTTACTAGGATGCAAACTTGCGGAGCCTCTAATGGGTGTGATGAACAATTTACTCTACTAACTCCCCATTACAGGAAAAGTGACAAACATAGGGAGAAGAATGACAGATGTACTCCCTCTGTCTCTCAAATCTAAATAAAGTTCCTAGTTTCACAAGCACGAGTACACACATGGGGAGAGAGATTGTCATTCATGTGATTAGTAGAACTATGAGCAGAAAGTGGCGCCCACATGAGGGGAGAGAGTGTTGCTTGAGATTAGTAAGAGTAAAGGAGTGGAGCAGCATACCAAAAAAGGAAACCCTCCCTCTGTCACTCCGTCCTTTTTGTTGTTCTTGTTTTCTTTTTGGACTATTCCTTTTAGTTGCTCCTTTTTGGTAAGTAATTAAGGATTAAATAGAAGACATACCAAAACAAATGGGTGTCACCCATACACAAAAGGAGGGCTAAGCCCATGCCCTCGAGCTATCACCAAGTAGTTTATCTACATAATCAAGATGAATAAAGCCGCACTCATGGTTAATACTTAAGTATTAAAAAGCAGTTCATTTCCATAACTACAATAACTGAAATAACCCGGACAGGGCTACACCAGTACACCACCCCTTCCCCCATAACTGAAATAATCTGGTCCTCCCAAACCACATAAATCCCAACCCCTCTCTTCCCCCCTCTTAATCACAAACTTCCTCATCGCCAACCATTGATGGTCGCACTGGGAACCTTAGTGGTAGACTTTGACCATATTACAGTCGAGTTTCATGGCTAGCGACCACTGAGTTCTTCCTCTCCCACACGTGTCTCTCTCTCACAGTAATATGGTCAGACCTTTTTTCTCAGTTTCTGGTGTTGAAAAGGTGGTCGTAAAATTAGGGGACGCGAATGTGAAGTTATGGTGAAGGAGGGGTAATGGGAGTCAGAGAAATAGTGAGGTTGTGGTGGTGGTGTTTCTTTGAGGGGCCATTTCACGGGGAAATCCCAGGGGGTTTGGGTTGTGGACTTCATGGGAAAGAGAGATGAGGCTTTTGGTGTTATTGAGTTCTTCAGTTCATGAAGGTGGCAGTTGAGTTGTGGGATGGTGGTTGCAAAGGACGTGGTAAGATGGTGGGATAGCATAGAGGGAGCGGTGGTGTTCGGCATAGGTGGTGGGGAAGAACAGATGGAATGGTGGTGATGATAGTATGGAAGAAGTGAGCTGATGGTGGTGGCAGACTGGTTGGGGCCCGATTCTGAAGGTAAAACGTGTTCTAACAACATTAGTCCATTCTCTATCTTCCCATGGAAGTCCCAAAATGTGCGTAACGCCGTAACCAGGACAATTTTATTTTTTTTATTTTATTTTTGGGGGTGGGGGTCTTCGTTTCTCCCCCACAGATTCCACCCAGGAAAAGAGGGAATACAGGAGAAGAGATTTATTAATTTGAGGACATCTTTAGGAACGGTATCTTGAATTTTTTTCTCTTAGTTCTCTACTGTAGTGAATTGCTTTTATGTGTTTCTGGTTAATTTCCTCCTTTCTTCCCAGACATGCTTGGAAGGTATGTCACTGCAACCATTTCCGCATAAATTTTTACATATATTTTTACCTTCTGTTGGTAGAGCACATCTTAGCTTACTTTACCATTTCGTCCCCCTAACAGTGATGAGTTTGGTAGCACACACTACGCCAGTACGCCACCAACATAAACCATAGTAAAAGCCCCAATCATGAACCTAGTTAATGATTGCTGGTGAGGAGTTTCTCTGGTGCACACAGAGCAATAGGTCTATGTACTGGACAATTGACACCCTACCACAATAAACTTCTCCTAGATAAGAAAGCCTCGCAATTTTATGAAATAGAATTTTTTACAAACAAGAAGTAAAAAGAGCTGATGCAGAAGAACCATTAACAATAATTACCTTGGAGGTACTGATCCAAGCCGCCATTCCCGCTCCAATGAGGGAAGAACAGAAGGCTTTCTCACAGCTGCACGGATCACTTGAAGTGCAATGGCACACTTATCTTCATGAACGTTGAGGAAAGTATATGAGACTTCAGCAGAGCCTATTGTGCTTTGTGAGGTGGAAAAGGCAGGCTCGAGAAAATTCTCCAACATCTCCACGAGAAACAGTACTCTAAGCTTTGCTTCCTAAGAAAAAAATCAAGAATGAGGTTGGCTTACTTTAGATTTGTGGATCTATTGCTGGAAATTCTCCAACATCTCCACGAGAAACAGTACTCTAAGCTTTGCTTCCTAAGAAAAAAATCAAGAATGAGGTTGGCTTACTTTAGATTTGTGGATCTATTGCTAGAAGAAAATGGAAGGAAAGGGAGAGAAGAGAAAGGGAGGGGGACAATTTCTCTTAGTTTAGGGGGAGGGAGAGGGAGGGACCATTTTCCCTCCTTTTATAAGCTTAAAAGATTTGGAGGGAAAATGGAACATACATCTTCCTTCCCTTTCTCTTCCCTTCCCTTCCCCTTCCTTTCCCACCTTCTATGCTATCCAAACAAAGTATGGATGTCATTTCTGACTTAAGAAGATAAATCTTCCAGGACTCCAATATTATAAAATGAAACTCCGACAGATGATTTGAATTTGCTCCCACTTGGGCATCAGATACCAAAGGGCATGAAACCAATATAAGGAAACATATGATCAGACCATAGATACACCCCACAAGGTAGACAGACAGGGGTATTTATTGTTCATCAATATTATAGAGATTCATACAAAATTCTATAAAAGGACCAACATAACTCTAAGTAATAAATTCAGTTAAAAGTCTATAAATGATCGTGTTCACTAAGTAGACGGGGCAGGCAAACAACTTAGCCTTTCTTCAAATTATGAAATAGAAAACTGTAATGCAGAAAGACATTTGGAGGATGTGTACTTAGACATAGTAATCTAAGAAAAAAACGCTCTAGGAACTCATTACCTTGTATTCAACCAGTACGTCATCCATGTAGCCAGATAAAGCCAGCACAAGGTATTTAAGGGCAGCACGGACACGCACCAGGGAATGATGTTCACCCTGTTGTAGCGTCATGCATCCAAATTTCAAGAGACGCAATAAAAAGAAGTTAAACTATAGAAGCCAAAACGCAAAAAATTGATGGCACATCCAAGAGAAAGGAATTTCGACTTCCACTAGATCCAAAAATAATGCATCTAAGAATGAATAATCTAATATAAAACATAAAAGGATCGAATCTTTTATTATACCTGAATAACACCCAAAAGATCTTCTAGAAGTTCCACAGCCAAGTCTATCTGCACCAGAAAGAGCGAAAGTTGTTTTTTCAATTCTCCTCTTCAAGGAAACAGTCAGCAAATCAGTAGATGGTACCAACAAAGCGAAATATGTGATGAAGTAACTGAAAAATCCTCCAACCAACCTTAGCAATGACTCGAGGTATCCAGGGCGCAAGTGAACTGCTGCAGAGGTCAATCAGGACACAAGCAGTTTTTGCCTGTATCAGGCATCAAACTAAATCAATTCCTGCATCTAAGGCTAATCAAACACATTGATGAACATAAAGATATATCACATATTATAATTGGCATAAATTTTATAAAAACACTACCTAAATATTCAGTGCTAACTCCGTATAACAGAATAACCACCTTGATTTTATTTCAATGTGGCAGATGTAACATTTTCAATTTTCCCAAGATCACAGCAAATAATAGTTGAATCAATATAACAAAACTTTATCTGGCCAGCAATCATTTACACCTTACCGTCCAAAGTGTTTGTCATGTCGACTTCTCCCTCTGTTGTAATTAGTACTAAAACCCAATAAAAGCCATCATTACTTTTCCTCTCATTAGGATTAATTTTAGGAAAAATTGTATGTTACCACCTTAAATTTGCAACTACCACCTTTGATTTCTTTTTTTTTTAAAAACTCTCACCTTTACTATGCCAAACGTTTAGATTCTGCCACCTCTTAACATAATCTGTCAGATTCGCTGTCAAGTGGAGCCACTTATATCCAACTTAGTTTATATTAACTTCTAGAAATTGATTTCCATTCTTTCTTCACTTCATAAACCACTCGAGCAAGAAGCCAAAACTGCGATTGAACAAGAATTTGGGATTGAATCAAGGTGGTTATGCTTCACATCAAATTTCAAGGGTTTGCTATAAAAGCTTGAGGTAATCCCTGATTTTCTTTCATAGCTTTTTCTTGTTCCCATAATTAGGGTTTCTTAGGCAATTTGTTCATGAAATTTCAATTGCTGAGTGTTAATTAATGCTAATTGAACCCTAATTGTGCAGTTGGAGGCCCTTCACAATGGCCCACATCGTCAATGTTGTTGATGATGATGATTGATGGAGATGATGCTGAAATAAGGATAGAGGAGAGAGAAGGATATTCACAGTAAAAATTGGGGGTTTTTGTGTTGCACTGGTGCAGAGAGAAAGAGAGCGTAGTGAAGAGAGAAAGAAAATTGTGAACCCAGATTCTCTCCTAAGTTGGATATAAGTGAGCCCCACTTGACGGAGAATTTGACTAATTCTGTTAAGAGATGGGAAATTCTAAATGTTTGGCATAATAAAGGTGGGAGTTTCCAAAAAGTTACAAATTTAAGGTGGTAAAGTACAATTTTCCCTTAATTTTGATGACAGAGAAATTAACCCTAAGTACATAAACTCTTAATTCTAGTGAAAATGTCTAAAACTTCAAGTATTTAGAAAGAAAAGGATTGTGATTAATGAGTGGGATTTAGACATGCCAAGAAAACGATATGATAGAGCTAAAAAAGGGAGCATCTTTAACAACAGCAGCAATGCCAAAACCTTGATCCCAAATAATGGATCAGCTGCATGAACCAAGAAATTGTCTCACGTAGTCGTCACGAAGATCCTCATCCTCCGTTCATTTATATCTAGACCTATTACTCTTTATATGATTTTTAACTCCCTCAATTTAGTCATAATTGGCCTCTCTCAGCTTGTTCTAAAATCCCCCTTAAATTCCAACTCTCTACTTCCCTAACCGATGCACTCGATGCAATTTTCTCATCCACGTCGCACATGGCCAAACCTATGTAACCAGTTCTCCTTCAACAACTTCACAGCAACCTACATGCTGGTTTTTTCTTGCAAGAAAAATCCTGTGTTGAAAAATATTTTATTTTAAAATATTGTATCAGAAACAAGGATACCAGAAGAGGGCAAGAAAATCTCTACAAACCGGAGAAGATTACAGCACATTAGTCAGAATAAATGTTACATGGTATGGGGTTCGATTCGATACAGGGAACGTTAGTGGATTGAATTCGATTGGGTACGAATACATAAACATGCACACATATATATTTGAATCTTTTAGAAAGAAATATAAGTATGCTGTTTTAAATCGCTAGTTACAAAGAAAGGAAGCTAAAAAGGTTACAGAGGGATAGTGCAGCTGCAAAGTTATGTAAGGAAAAAAAACTGTTTCCTTTTCTTCATCTCTCTTCACACATCAGTCAACCTCGCTCGATATTTTACCCCATTACACATGTTTGCGTCTCTCTCTCTCTGCACCCGACCAAACAAAAGAAGAGTTATAAAAATCTTACGATCAACTCCCTGAAAGTGTTTAAGAGGCATAAAGCCTTACCAATCAAAGACAAAGTACCGAGGGCACGACATAATGAAGGAGACATTCACGACAAAGAAAAATATAGAGAAAGATTGCTTTAATGCCCATTTTTCTTCCAGAAGCCAAAAGATTTTCCACTACGCACCCTATATTGACCAAAGAAAAGAAAAGCAATAAAAAAAAACTGCAAAATCAACTGCCTAAAATTGTTTAAGAGGCAGAAATCCTCACCGATACACCACGGTGATTCTTCAAAAGCAATACCAAGTATTCACCAGTTTGACCAAGGAGCTATGCTTCCAAGGAAAAGAATAAATCCTTTTGTCAACTAAGGAGATCTCTACAGATATCAGTCAAAACCCAGACATACCTCCCTCCCCAAGTTCACGCACCAAGTTTCAGCTTACAACATAATCGTTCTCTCTAAGCCTATCCAGATTACTGAAAACCTGTCATAAATCTCTCCAAAATCTGCACCATAGCCGCGAGGATTGCAAATAGAGTCAGATGATCCTAAGCAATACTAAAACGGTCAAACAAGGAAAAGAGCATGCTTGTCAGAGCATGGTGTCAAAAAAGTTCGTTTTGTATCGTATCAGCCGTATTGTAAAGGTTTTCAAATATAGCGAACCGATACTACCCGCATCGTAAAGGTGTAAAAAAACCGTCCTTTAGGTCGATTCAAGCGATATCTTGTTGCCTAGGCCGATACTTGGCAGTACGACAACCACATCAGTGCCGTTATTGCGACACCATGACCATTATCGCGATCGTGACCAAAACTGCATGTTCAAACCATGGTCAGGAGGGGATTGCTACCAAGTCCCCAACAACAATCTGATCATCCCCTAAAGGAATCCGCTTGACCACTATTATGAAACACATTTCTATTTGTCATCGCCTAAGGAAACCCTAGATAAGAAAAAAGTGAAAAATATAGAATCTAGCACCCGATAAAAGAAGAGGAAACTATCGATGAGTCCACAATCGATCCCCAATAGATTTGACTAACTGAGTTGCAACACAGGCCAGTTTCCAGCCTAAGTCTTACGAAATAAGTGAGTACTTTCCTACCATTATTCAGGTTATAAGAATGAAACAAGGAGTACAAAATAACGTATTGTATTATCAGACAACACTCTCATAAGTCATACCTTACCAATCTAAGACCAACTAGAAATTCATTAACTAACCAAGAGAAACCCCTTCCAATCCAGGGCATTAACAAGAAAACTCCAACGTGCTGCCAAACTTTATTGGGGAAAAAACGCTCAAACATGGAACTTTTGAGTAAACATTGTCACAATGCAAACATGACATTAGTAAAATAACGAAAAACACCACATTAGGCCACTAGAATTACAAACATGCTCACAAAAATATGACAACAGTTATTGTAAGTAAATAATGGAAGGGTGTTATGCTAATGCCATGACTGTGCATTTATCACTAAAACAGATGAGGAGGAAGCAGGGTATACACACATGAGAGGGTGAAAAAGATGACAAATAACCAGCACAACCATGAAGGAGTGGATGGGGATACACCGATGACGACAAAGTTGATACAATCTGCAAAACAAACAGCAGATATGAGGAAAGAAATTGGATCCCCCCAACTCCATTCCCCTAACCCGGCAGAAAAGAGAAAGGAGGAAGAAGATGGTAAAAAGACACATTCAGTGACAACAGTGACATTGATACGTAACCTTAGATAAGGCTTGTTGTACAAAAGGTTGTGTCCACTGCGAGAAAGTATCATCAACACTGAGTGAGCAACTAGTTGGACGAAGAGCCAATCCAAGAGCTTAATTATGAGAAAGAAATCCACAAATTGATTTCACACATTCCATGAGAAATATAAAAAAAATCCAAAACCAATTCTAAAACTCTTAGTATTTGTCGTATACAAAGACCCGAATCTTAAGGACAAATCAGCTAGAGAGTAACGACCATGTCAAAGACTTTAACGAGTGATAATTCTTTTAGCCGAGAAATCTCTATGTTCCAGATACAAGGCAGAAACAAAATCCTTTAGGTTATAAGATCCCAGATCCTGTAGTGCATAGTCTTCTTTAAACATTAGGGTCTTGTAGAGACAAAGCAAAAAAGATCTTTCCAGATATTGTAT